>OU342744.1:310511756-311711756 GCA_910589775.1 Avena eriantha | reverse complement strand
AGCTTCACAAAATGGTGAATTCGTTCACCCTGTCGAAATTTCACCATCAAATCAGCTAAAGTCTGAGGCTAGGGATCCCGAGGAAACATGGCATTATAAATAATGGCTAATGATCTGTGATAGCACTCTCCAAACTGCTCCACCTCAGATACACGGTTCTGAAGCAAAGACACGGCATAAGCGCTATGATGTTCAATCTAGAAATCCGTCCCGGAATTTTGAGAAGCAGACAACAGAGCTTGCATTCGGTTGCGCAGACGTTGGGCTTCTTCCCTCTCGCATAATTGAATGCCTACAAAGAAAAAGAAAAACAAAAAGAGAGAAAAATTGGTATCCCGCAAAAAGAAGAGTGACAGAAAGCAAAAATTAGGGACTTACACATCATCTTCTCACTTGCCCTGCAAATCTCTTCCAGGAAGTATGCCTCACGATCAAGGGCCTAACGCGTCTTCGACTGGGAAACATCCACCATTGATTGAACAACTCAAAGTTTTCCTTCAAGTTTCTTCACATGTTCAATTATTTCAGCATATAAAGGTGGGTCTACTATATGCACGATGGCAGTTTCGGCTGCGCCTAGACCAGATGAGGATGGAGTCACATCCGACGTTTGCGCAGGCACATGAGGGGCAGTCGAATTATTCAAAATATAGCATGACATATGAAAGATAGAAAATCTCTAGCAAAGAAAAGAGCCACTCATATACATATATACAAAAATATCCTTCTCATCAAAAGGGGACCTTCCAGCAACAAGATAAAGTTAATAGTCATTACAACGACAGCAGAAATGCAGGAAACTATAGAACAAGGCTACGGAGCTGATTTCTCCAAGGCTAAGGTTTCGCTAGCAGAAGGAGCACTAGCTATGGCAGGGGAAGTAGCCAGAGAAGGAACACCAGCAGAAGAAGGAGCAGTTGATCCCTTTGGATCTGGCTTTATACCCAGAAGCTGCCGAGAAAACCTCTTGGCCCTCATAACAAAAAGCTACAAATCAACTGGGCTGGAATTTGGAGTTGACTGGGATAAACCTTCTCCCAGTCGACCTTCTAGCCATGTGCCATCGCCAACGCCATCGATGTTTACGCACCACTCTTCGACTGAGTCACGTTGTATCCAACAAGTGGACTCGGGTCGGTGCCAAAAATAGTGACAAGATCATTCAGGTCGGCGGGCACTTCCTTCGATGGAAAAATTTCGGCATGCAAACCCTTGAAGGCACGGCGAGATCAGACAAGGAGGTTGCGCACACGAACACTATTAGCCTCCAAGGTGCTAACAACATCCGATAAGGGGTCAACCTTCTTGTCTTCATCAAGCAGCAAGTTTGGGCCTGATAGCTCTACACATACCAAAAAAGGAGGGATGATCATAACACAAAAGCAACAAGGACGGAAATGAAAATTCTCCCCTAGCAAATATAAAACTTATGAGTCAAAGAAGCATTAAGAGTCTCCAAGCGCTTTCGAATATTTTCATCTCGGATGGCGGCTTGCTTGGCTATTTCTTCGTCAATAGCACTAGTGAAAGGGCATGTATGCCCCCATGTGTGGTTTTGGTAATTAATGACAATCTCTATGGACTAATGTGCAAATTGAGTCTCACTTGTAGGTTTGTCCATTGGCATCGCTTGGACCATGCGTTGGTTTCAAGGATGAAAATGAAGAAGCATTGTCCAAGGGCTTTGTGCCTATTGGAATCAAGTAGAAGAAGAAGATCAAGTATGTATTGAAGAAGAAGAAGAAGATGGAGTTCCTCATGGATTTCTTCAAGACATCATCATCAAGATTTGTTGTGCAAGCTCATGGTGCACCATCTATAGAAGATCTCATGCCTAGAGCTTGCCATCCTTGGCTTTCATGGAGTGATGAAGACAAGGGCAAAGAAGAGGTTTCCCCATGGGTATGGCGGAGCCATTCACAAGTCTTCATAAAGCAAGAGCAAGCAAGAGCAATCACGAAAGGTGTTCCATCTTGAAGGTGACAAGATCGTCTACATCAAGCTCAAGTGGGATGTTCAAGGCAAAGGTATGATCTTGATAGGGTTTCTATTTTACCGGTCTTAGTAGTGTTGGGAGACCGGGTTTAGGATAGATAGTCGTACTATCAAGAGGGGCTGTCCAGTCGGTGACTCGTTCGTATCTTTTGGAGAGAGCTCAAACCTTTGCATACATAGCATCATCTTTCGTGGTTGTTGTTTGGTTCTTGTCCATGTGAGGATCTAGAGCTTGTGGTTATCTTCATAACAAGCTCTAGTTCATCAAAAAGGGATTTCCCTGATATATCTTATTGCGGTTTTGTTTCTGCGGGTTTTTGGGCTCTACACCTTGGGAGATATCTCACATATCTTATTCATGGTATTTTGTTGGATTCTACTCGTCGTTATCTTTCCAACAAAATTGGTTTCATCTCGTTTGGAGTTCGGATGCAAAAGTTGTGGCAGTTCTGGTTCTTGAGTTTTTGCCTGGCTAGTAGTTCCGGCGGGCTACCGGTAGTACCGCTAGGGTAGTTGCCGCCGGTAGTACTGGT
The DNA here is from genome assembly GCA_910589775.1 of Avena eriantha. NCBI lineage: Eukaryota > Viridiplantae > Streptophyta > Magnoliopsida > Poales > Poaceae > Avena > Avena eriantha. The sequence continues at coordinate 311,709,228 of OU342744.1, read as the reverse complement.
GTTAATTCCGGCCCAACTTCCGGTAAACCCAATTTTGGTTCAGTACTCTCTCTACCTGGTTAGCGCTATTTGACGGAACTTGGATCGGATTTTCTGGCGGTAGTACCGTCCCCACCGGAAGTTCTGGTGGTTGGTGGTAGTACCGGCCATGCTCGAGTTTTGGTTCTTTTCGCGTCGTGTTTCTGACCGTTGGCTGGGTGCCACCGGTAGTACCGGCCACCCGCCGATACTACCGTCCGTGCGTGAAACTGTGAGTAACGGGCAGATCAGGGAGCCCTTTAAAAGGAGCTCCCCTTTCCCCTTCAGGACGAACTTGCTCTTTCTTGGTTTTTTGGCTTTCTCTCTCCTCCATTGCTGACCTTGAAGATCTTGCCCTCTCCCTTTGCCCTCCTGTGATTCTTTCATCTTTTTGAGGGATTTGAGAGAGGAGATCTAGATCTACAAGCCCCACCAAACCAACTCCCTTCTTTGTGAAGGAATCCTTGGGATCTAGATCTTGGAGAGTTTTGTGTTCTCCTCTTGTGTTCTTCCTCCCTTATTCCCCCAATAGCTTTTGTAGCTTTGGTGGAATTTCAGAGTGAAGGACTTGCCTCTTGCATTTGGTGCATAGGTTTGAGTTCTCCTCGGAGATTTGGCGAGTTCAAGCCCTTGGGCTTGTTTCTCTTGGGTTCTTGGAACCCTAGACGGTTGTGTGGTTGGATTGTTGACCTTTGAGGTCTTGTAGCCTTTTGTGGCCTTGTTGCCTTTAGTGGATTTGTAGCCTTTGTGGCATTGTTGTTGGGAGACTCCAATTGAGTTGTGGAGATTGCCCCAATCTTGTACGGGTTTGGTGACCACCCTCAAGTGTCCCATAGTGGAACGTGAGTAGGCCTTTGTGGCGAGCTCACGTGAGAATAGGGTGAGCCTTTTGTGGCGTCGGTAGGTTGCGTGCCTTGGCATCTTGGGGTGAGGCCTTGTGTGGCGTTGGGTGAGCATCGAGCCACCACACCTCGAGGTGAGCCACTTGAGGCGTTTGAAGTACATTGCGCCCCCGCACCTCTCCAACGGAGATGTAGCTTCTTTGGAAGTCAACTTCGGGAAACAAATCATCGTCTCCGTGTCCATCGGTTATCTCTCAACCGAGCCCTTTACTTATACAATTTATATTGTGATAGCCATCGTGCTTGAAGTATTATATCTTGCTATCACCTTGTTGCTTGTCTTGCTTAGCATAGGTTGTTGGTGCACTTAGTGAACCTAGTGGATATAGGTTTTGGCTTGATAAATTAGACATTAAGTTTTATTCCGCATTTATTAGAGCCTAAACCGTAATAATTTTAAAATGCCTATTCACCCCCGCCTCTAGGCGGCGTCTGTTTCCCTTTCAACTAGCTTTATGTCTAGCCTCCTCCAAAGCTTTTTCAGTGATTTGAAGTTGGACCTCCAGATTGTCGTCATGCTGCAACGCCTCATCCCAGATGACCTCGAACTCCTTGGCAGTGGCTGAATAAGAAAGGAAAGCAAGAAGTCAGGAAAATGAGAAGAAGCGCATAAATTACGAAAATATGAAAATATACCTTTCAGACTTTCGGCTTCATTCCGGATCTAATGAAGTGGACGGCCATGTCAACCATCTCACGCATCACAGGTTGCAAAGAAGTACATTAGAAAAGGCAAATCAAGGATGATCAATGATGAAATTAAAAGCCATAGATGCACTTACCTCCTGCATATCCACCTTGGTAGGGCGCTCGAATATCACCACGCCTTTACCAGCCAGTTTTCTTCTTTTCAGCGCCGGGGGAGTTGACATAGCAGCAACATCCTTCTGGATAATTGGATCCGCAGAAGATGCGAGCAAATCTTTTGGCTCCTTGGTAGAAGTAGCAACATAAGTGCGAAGAGGAGAAAAATGCGGGTCCTCCACGTCATCACCACTACAAAAGCAAAGTAAAAGAATAAGGAAGCATCAACAACTGAATCATCCGATAAAATAGTAAAAATAAGATAAGATAAGTATGTACGAAGATACATCCTGCGCAAAGCGGAAAATATTCTTCTGGGAAGGAGCCGCCGATAATGGTATGGCACCCGAAGGTTTCGAGGCCATAGAATCATCCGAGTCTTCAATTGTTTTCGTGGCATCCAAACGTTTCCATTTTTCGCAACCAGGCGCAACATGGAAATCCTCAGAACCAGCCAATGGAAGCGGTGGCGTCCTTGACGAAGATTCTGCGGCAGATGTCTTTATCTCCTCATTAGCGGTAGTCCTAGTCAGAGGAAGATCATCAGAAGAATAAGGGTTGGCGGGAGGCTGACCACTCTTAGGAAGAGGAGGAAGACAGGATAGATGATCATAATCCTACATAAGCAAGAAAACAACTAATCACAAAGGAGAACAATTGCAAAAGGAACAAAAGTGGTGAACAAAGAGAAGGGAATTAACCTCAGGAAGGCGGTTCTTTTTGCCGAAGGGCTCAACACGAGAGTCAGAAGGAACATCACTTTTTGTTGTCAGGGTCGTAAAACTATGAACCCTTTTTTCATAAATCTTGAGGGTCAAGTCGTCCCGAGAAATCCTCATTGGATCCTTTTTTCCGGTATACGCCCACATACTAGAAATACGGGCCTATAGTGGCTGGATGCGGACCCGTAAGAAATACTCTAGAATCTGAAGACCAGATAATACCTTGCCAACCTCATGCTGTAGCGTTGAAATACAGTCAAGATGGATTGCCGCCATTTCTTCGGCAGAAGGACGCTGATCCTAGGAGTCAAGTTTGCAGCAAGTTTTCTTTGGTTCAAAGGGGGCTAACCCGAAAGACTGACCCTCAACGAATTGGTCCTTGATGTAAAACCATTTGGCTTTCCATCCTTGGACTTGAATCAGCAGGCTTCACATCAAAATAATCTACATTGGAGCGAACTGAGAAAATGGCGCCACCAACGTCATGGATGATGGTGTCGGTGGCATTGCGACGAATGTAAAATAAGTACTTCCACATGCCCCAATGGGGATGAATCCCAAGAAAGCATTCATAGAGAGTGACAAAATAAGTGACATGGAGAATAGAGTTCGGTGTGAGCGAGTGTAGCTGCACACCATAGACTAAAAGAAGACCACGAAGAAATTCGTGGATAGGAAGAGAAAGTCTGCGAAAAAGAAAAGAGAGAAACAGTACCCTCCAGCCTGGTTCGGGGATTGGAGCAACCTTGTCCCTAGGAAGCTTGAAGGTACGCTCTGCCAGATGACCAGAGTTCTGCACCTCATGGAGCTCCCACGTCGTACACTTGGTCAGGGCCCAATCGACATCCCTCTTCCTGGTGGCCTTCGCGGCTGTAGTGGAAGTCCCCACCTTGATTTTACCCATGGCAAAGAAAAAGAGCGACACTAGCATGAAGCAGGAGTTCGCAAGAGGGCAAGGAGTGCAAGGAAGAAGATGAAGCCAGCAGTTGAGAGGTGAAAAACAGTAAAAATTATTCCTCCCCTTTAAAGTACTATGGTATGAAGCTAAAACCATACGATGTAAAAATCAAATGGTCGCAAGGACACGTGATGGTGACGTGTGTCAACAGATTGTATAAAGGAAAATATCTTAAGAAGTTATTGCCTCGGGAAAAACAGGAATTCAACGCATGGCGTCTTGATCTCCGTGCAAAAAAGGGGACGTGCGGTCAGGAAACTGCGCTGAATACGCCACCACACGTCTTCATTACTGCAGCATGGGCCCATGCTCGACACGTCTCGTCATGGGCATATGTTTCAATCATAAAGAATTGTAAAATTTGTCATCAATGACGTCACAATAAAAACGGTTCAGTGGAAAGGGTACACACCCGAAGAAAAATAGGGAGTCGAAGTAAATTCCTCCGTGGAGAAGATTGAGACTTCAGTCGAAAACGAAAAAATCGACTGTAGCCTCGGGGGCTACTGCAATCGGAAGCGCTGGTGATGCACCCGACAAATATTTGAGGACACATTAACATCATAAATAGAAAGATTTTCCAGCCTATGTCCTGATGCATACATCCGAACATAGCCTCGGAGGCTACTCCTATCAGGAGCACTGATGCGCACCTGATAAAGTAAAAAATGAAAAACTCCTATCGGGAGGGTGTGTATAGAGCAAAGATCAAAGCAGCCGAAAAAATATGTAAATCTCGGATCGTAGCTAAATGCAAAAAAACACTGAATGCCGTGTTAAAAAACATGAAGGTAAGACCCCAGGATTCATCATGTGTGGCCTGGTAATCACACAACAATGCTCTATGCCAGTATTATATCCGTATCTATGGTACGATGAAAAATCCCGACGAACGCGTTGGGTACCCGATAAAATGAAACTGGAATTTAGTATTCGATAAGACCTCAGCGACTCGAACTGAAGTACACTAGTAATAAATCCCGAGTTCAGGCCTGGGGACTTGAATTTGATGTAGGATAACCTTGCTTTTCCCATGAGCAATTAACTGATTCCCGATCCGTCGGATGCATCAGGATCGTTGTACCAAATCCCTATAAAACATTAAAAACAGTAAAAAAGAATTAAACATTTTACTGAGACTCAACCCGAATCTACGGTTCGGGTAGAGTCTCGGAGGCAACTAACATATGTATGATTACTCGGGTCCTTATGATTTGCTACCTAAGACCTGGAGAAAGGCTTATGGCCCATGAAGAGTCAAGATGAAGATCCAATGAAGCAACTGACAAACATTATAGTAGTATTAGGAAAGAGGAACAAAGACCGACATAGAGTTGGTGTTGTAATCATGTAACCTATCCGCATACAGATTTCAGACCCGACCTATTATATACACGGCGGGAGAAGCCTAGAAAATCCACCGAACAATCTCCAAGTGATTTGTAACAGAGCGATCCTATCAACACCCGGATTTTTAATCCCAGATGCATGTTATGCCATACATCACAATCCTAGGATTACCATTTTTTGCAAGACATAACAGATTGGATATCACAGTACATCATCCATTACAAACCATAATAAGGTCTTACACAATATAAAGGATCTCATGATCCAGTCTTAGTACAAAAAAGTAGTGGAATAAATAGCGTAGCGATGGGCTCCATCTTTAGTGTCACAGGCAATGCTGACAATGGGAGATGATCCTAGTTGTCGTAGCCGTCCTGCTGTCCTCCTTCCGGGTAGTCCTCCTCTTAGTCTGGCCATAGGAATAGCCAGGGACAAAAGCCATGAGTACTCTTTAAGTACTCGCAAACTATCACTAACAAGTAGGGTAGTTCTAGTAGGAATGCTAAATTCTAACTTGATTTATAAAGCTAAGTTTGAAACCTAAGCTGAGTTCAGAAACAAAGAAAGATAAATAAAGTTGAAAATCACCTAAGTGAGAACTTAGTTATCATAGTCACAACCATGTAGTTGTCAAGTCATGTCACAATTCATTTCATAAGTCATTTTGAAAACATCTGACAACGGAACAGTATGGCCACTCCAATTGTCCATAACCGTGGACGCGGCTATTCAAATAGTTTGACACTCTGCAGAGGTGGTACACTTTCACCATAAAATTCGATACATCTGTCAGGGATAACCCTGAATCATCATACTTAGTATGCAGATAATCAAACATAACATTTCCTTTACACACTCTAGTATAAGCACCTCTCCTATGAGCTTGGCCTCCCAGCCATGGCCATTTGCCATCCTGGGCACTACATAGGTGGACAACATTGAGAGGTAGCCTCAGCTCAAACCTCTCCCGCGAGGGAACTAATACTAATGCATATAAAATTCCGGCTAAGCCTTACCCAATTCAGGTATTGTGGTTGTATGGTAAAATTGGAATGGTATCGCATCCAAACCCAACCATCAGTTTTTATAAAAGGGCTAAGGCTCATGCCTTAACATTTTCATCATCATCATAGACCATTTGTGTTTCTCAACACATGTCAAAACATCTCAATAGAATGACTCATCATTCCAAGGTTTTCACAAGTCATTTTCACCAAGTATTCCCATCTAAAGAGATCAAGTTTTTGGTTTAGCTCTAAGCTACTAAGTTAAGAGTGTTCACTAATGTGGGATGCTAAGATCAATCTCATGCCATAGAATGACATCTAATTCTAACTAGATAGGCCAACTTTTATACTCTTTATGCTATCTATAAACCAAGTAAAGAACTTTGGTAAAGTAAAAGAAAGTAGAGCTTATAAATAAAACTTGGGGTAATTAATAGTCAAAATGTATCACCAAGCATGCATATTGCATCTTTCTTAGGTTACCTAGCTTGCAAGGTTTAGCTTGCATTGTTAATGATGGCTTGCAAGTATTAGCTTGCCAATAATAGCTTGCCTTGGTTGGTGCAGTGGTTGAAATCTCCTCTTCTTCCTCAGGGTAGAACTCCTCCTCCTCGTAGACTTGGTCGATACTATCGTCTATAAATATATACGGAATACACAAGCACCAAACAATACTTAGCTAGTCTACTTAGCACATTAAGGCACACATTTGATGATCTATTATCATCAAAAACATCACAAGGTTTAATGAACTAGTTTCATTTATTTTGTTTGAGAAAAGTAATTTCTACTCATTGAAATTAACTAAGATTTAATATTCTCGAATTAAAATATGGGATCATGTGGACACATGTTATCACCACATATTCTAATGTATGGGAATGTGATTTAAATGTTGGATAACATTTTAATAAGTTTAAGTTTAATAATTAATGATTTAAAGTGACTAGAAATGCCTATATAGCATTATTTTCGTACTAGTCCAAAGTCACTGCATGCAAACCTTAATATTATTACATATTCAGATAGGTATATTGAAATGTGATTTTTGAGACTTGGAATCAACTCAAAAGCTATTATGGTTGATTTCAGAAAAATGTTTGAGTGTGAAAAAGCTTCTGTCTTGTTATTTTTGCTAGGAGATATATCTAACTCTAATTGATTTAAATACAACGGACTTGGATAGAGATTTTTATTACCTTTCCAACAAAATTGGAACCACTCAATTTGGATCAGTAGATCTTTTTGAAATGATTTTTGAACTAAGGGACAGAACTAAGTTTCAGCTAAAATAGATAAATCTAAATTTGAATCTACTGGGTTGCACAGGAACACTAATGGGCTGGCCCTGTTTTACTCTGCGGCATTGAGGACTGCTGATAGAGGTGTCCCGCCTATCAGTGGCTCATTAAACGCGAAGCGGAACGGGGCAATGTGGACCGTAGGATTAGAACTAGAATCTACGGCTCACGTTCATCGTCGACGACGGACACGTTACCCGCGAGACGGAAACCTAGCGGCTCAGTGGGGGTGCAGTGGGGGTGTACCGGGGCTCCAGCAAGTGCGGCGAGGTGGGAAAATGAACGAGGAGACGATGGCAGACTCACGCGAGGTCACGGCAGTGGCTGGGGTGGACGAAATCGACAGGGGCGTCTCCTCCTCTGCTGCGGCTATCTCCGGCAAAATTCCGGCTACTGGCTGCTCGAGCTGCTCCGGCAAGAGGTGGGGAAGGACCAGTGGTGAGAGAGGAGTGTGAGAGTGTGAAGAAATGGTGTCGGGGAGGCTCCGTTATATAGGCTCGGCGAGGCGGCAGAGAGGTGTGGGTGGAGCTCGTCGGTGACAACAGCATAGGGTGCTATCATCGTGGGCAAGGTAGGCAGACGGTGGGAGGTTCCCTGGTGGTCAGCTAGGGCTTAATGGCGGTGCTAGGGGTGGAGGTTTGCGGTTGGGAGCGTCTTGCGCTCTGAGTGACAGAGGCGGTGCTCGACATGGTTCCCAGCGGCTGTGGGTCGCGCGGCGAGGAAAGGGCGTGTCTGGTGGGGTCACGTGGTCAAGGTGGAGCGGCATGCGCGGGCTGTGGTCGAGGCGCGGCATGTGCTGCCGTGTCGGGGATGGCGCTCTGGCGTGCGCTGGCGCGTCGCAGCGGCTTAGTGTGGGGCTTGTCCTTGGTGGTCCAGGGGCTAGCTGTGGCCGTGGGGTGGACCGTGGAATGCGGTGAGGTCACGCCTTCCTTCCTGGAGCGGCGGAGATGGGTTGATGGTCTCCTGCGAGTTGTTCGTGCTCGACCGGCGGGAATTGCGTCGGGGTGGCGGTGCACTATGGCTAGGGACTAGGGGTGGGCTGGTTATGGCCTGGTTAGATCAAAGAGGGGCAGAGGGAGTGAATTGGGGTCAATGGGGTTGCAAAACCTTGTAGAAACAGTGATGCTATACTAGGGTGTGATCTGTGCATGCCAAGTGTTCGACTAAATGGCCGCATGACACAAAGATTTGATTTTTTCAGAGATTTTTGGTGGAGTGGTTGGTCTAATGCTTGAGCATCTCTGGTTGCTGGGATTTGTTAAATTGAAATCATTTGAATGGTTTTTGAAAAAGTGTGATCTAGGTACATACACTTGGTTCCATTTTCAAATGTCTTTTAAATTTAGAGTTTGAATGTTTTTGGAAGATCACAAAGTGGGCCTTGGTACATCTTAACTTGTACTAGCAAGGGGTGCAAGGATCCATAATTGTTTCTGTTGGAATTTGAGTGCTAGGAACACCTAAAGTGACCTAGTTGATTAAAATGGCAAAAGTGACCATTTCCATTTATTAATTCATTTTGATTTCTTTTTCTTTGGATTTTGCTTGGGAATGATTTATATGATGTGGAATTCAGCTTAGAATCATTTTACAACCATTAGAACAAACAATCATGGAAATTCAAAACAATTACTATTTAATGCAACACACATATGCATGCTTAAATCTTTTAAATAGGAAAAAGTTTTTGTTAACCCTAAATTGGGTGATTTGGATCTTGATCACTTGGATTAAATTTTTGGGATGTTACAAACCATGCCCCCTTAAACAAAATCTCGTCCCGAGATTTAAGAAATAAAACTAGGAACTAAAGAGATATGGGAACTCAGTCCTAATGTAATCATCTCGCTCCCAAGTGGCTTCTTCTTCGGTATGGTTACTCCATTGAATCTTGAGAAATTTGATACTCTAGGTCCTGGTGGTTCTGTAAGCTTCCTCTAAGATACGTATGGGCACTTCACGATACGTCAGATCCTTGTTGATATCAACAGCTCGATGATTGAAAACTTCGGTCTTCTCCGGCACTTCTAGGCATTTGTGAAGTAACGAGATATGGAACACATTGTGGATCGCAGACATCTCCTCTAGTAGTTCTAGTTGATACGATACTTCTCCTCGACGATTCAGAATCTTGAAGGGTCTGATATATCTGGGGGCTAACTTTCCTTTCAGACTAAAATGTTGCGTCCCTTTCAATGGCGAAACTTTGAGATACACAAAATCTCCGACATTCAAAGTCAGGTCTCTCCTTCTCTTGTCAGCATAACTCTTCTGTCTGGATTGGGCAGTCTTGAGGTGCTCACGGACTTTGTGAACCTTCTCTTCGGCTTCTCGAAGAATGTCGGGTCCGAAAATCTGACTCTCTCCTACTTGTGACCAATTCAAAGGGGTACGACACTTTCTTCCATATAGGAACTCAAATGGTGCCATTTGCAAACTGGCTTGATAACTGTTGTTATATGATAATTATGCGAAAGGCAGACAATCTTCCCATTTTGATCCGTACTCTAACACAAAAGCTCTTAACATATCCTGTAGGATTTGGTTGACTCTTTCAGTCTGTCCATCGGTTTGTGGGTGATAAGCTGTGCTGAAATTCAACTTGGTTCCTAATCCTTCTTGGACTTTCTACCAAAATCTCAAGGTAAATTGGGTTCCTCGATCCGATACTATGGTCTTGGGGGTTCCATGCAGACTAACAATTCTGGCAATGTACAACTCTGCTAGCTTTGAACTCCGGTAGGTTGTCTTGATAGGTATAAAATGAGCTACCTTAGACAGTCTATCAACGATGACCTAGATTGAGTCATTTCCCCTACTAGAAGTAGGCAAACCGGTGATAAAGTCCATTCCGACGGAATCCCATTTCCATTCCAGAATCTACAATGGTTGCAATAGTCCTGCAGGTCTCTGATGTTCCGCTTTGACTCTTTGACAGATATCACACTTGGCGATGTAGCTTCCGATTTATCTCTTCATCTTGTGCCACCAAAATTGCTCCTTCAAATCCTGATACATCTTCGTTCCTCCGGGGTGGATAGAATAAAGAGTGTCATGAGCTTCTTGCATGATAACTTGCTTCAGCTCCGAATCTGCTGGCACACAGATACGTCCTTTGTACCACAAAACTCCTTCTTCGTCTTCGGTGAATCCAGGTACCTTTCCTATACCAATACGACGTTTGATTCCGTCGATACTTGCATTTCCCTTCTAGGCTTCCTTGATTTGGCTAATCAAAGTTGGTTGAAGTTCAATGCTAGCTAAAAATCCTTTGCTAACTAGCTCAGTTCTAAACTGCTCCAACTCCTCATGCAAACTTGGTTGCTTCTCCTTGATCATAGTGTTTAACCTACACGGCAATCTGCTAAGAGCATCCGCTACCACATTGGCTTTGCAGGGGTGATAGTGCATGTCAAGGTCATAATCCTTGATTAACTCTATCCATCTCCTTTGCCTCATATTCAGCTCCTTTTGAGTGAAAATATACTTCAAGCTCTTGTGATCTAAATCTCATAGCGATTACCCATAAGATAGTGATGCCATGTCTTCAGTGCCAAAACTATGGCTACTAATTCAAGATCATGGGTGGGGTAGTTCTGCTCATGCTGCTTCAGTTGCCGAGACAGATATGAGATGACTTTGCCTTCTTGCATCAATACACATCCGAGACCAATCTTGGATGCATCACAATACACATCAAACGACTTCTTGATATCTGGCATGATCAATATTGGGGCTGAAATCAATCTCTTATTGAGCTCTTGGAAACTGGCTTCACATTTGTCAGTCCAGTCAAACTTCTTGTCCTTCTTCAACAACTAGGTCATGGGTCTTGCGATGCTCGAGAATCCTTCTACGAACTTGCAGTAATATCCCGCAAATCCGAGAAATGCACGGACTTGGGTTTGAGTGTTTAGGGCTTCCCATTCTTCTACATCTTTGATCTTGGCGGGATCAATGACGACTCCTCCGGCAGACACAATATGTCCTAGGAATTCTACTTCTTTCAGCCAAAACTCACATTTGCTGAACTTGGCATACAACCGATGCTCTCTAAGGGTTTCAAGGATGATTCTCAGATGTTGCTCATGCTCTTCTTCTGACTTGGAGTAGATAAGGATATCGTCGATAAACACAACGACAAACTTATCCATAAAATTCATAAAGATCTTATTCATGAGATTCTTGAAATAAGCGGGAGCATTGGTTAATCCAAAAGACATGACCGTATACTCGTATAATCCATATCTGGTGGTAAAGGCGGTCTTTGGAATATCTGTTGCATGAATCTTAAGTTGGTGATAACCAGTCCTAAGATCAATCTTAGAGAACACACTGGCACCAGTCAACTGATCAAAAAGATCCTCTATCTTTGGCAATGGGTACTTGTTTTTGATGGTGACGTCATTCAGCTTCCTGTAATCTGTGCACAAATGGTTGCCTCCATCTTTCTTGTCAAGGAATAACACGGGCGATCTCCATGGCGATGCGCTTGGTTGAATCAAGCCTATTGCCAACATAGCATCTAACTGCTTCTTCAGTTCCACTAACTCTGAGGGGTTCATGCTATAGGGTCTCTGAGCTATGGGACTGGTTCTGGGGATTAGTTCAATAATGAACTCAATATCCCTATCCAGGGGCATACCGAGCAATTTATCTAGGAATATGTTGGGGCATTCACAGACTACTCTGACTTGGTCTATGGTTGGTAGGGCTAGACTCTTGTTGCACTTGAATTGACGGGGCAAAGTTACAGATACATGCTCTACTGATACTCCAAAGCTACTGGTCATGGTGATGGCTTTCTTGGCACAGTCTATCAATCCTTTATGCTTTGACATCCAGTCCATTCCTAGTACTACTTCCAAACCTTTGGTTCCAAGTACTATTATATTGGCATAAAAATCTATCCCATGTATTCTGATACGTACAGCTTTGCAATTTTTTCTAGCTTTTGTGGTTGAACTAGGTATTTGAACTATCATGACATGCTTCAAGTTGGTTGGGTGAATCTTACTAGTGCATGCAAATTTTTTTGTGAAAAATGAGTGCGATGCTCCAGAATCAAACAACACTCTTGCTAAAACTGAGTTGACATAAAACATACCCAGCACTACATCTGCCGCTTCTTGGGCTTCTTCGGCTTTCATGTGGAAGAGACGGCCGTTGCGGTTGTGAGGGTTCCCTGGGGCGAGTCTTCTTCCGGGTTGAACACAATGCTGTTGTTGAGCTGGGGCGTTCACATTGGCAGTGGCGACAATCTTCTTGGGGAACTCATTGGAGTAGTGACCCTTCAATCCACACTCGAAACAAGTAATCAGAGACTTGTCTTTTGCTGCCACGGGCACATCATTGCTTCTAGTTCTCGGTGATGTGTTGTTGTTGTTGTTGTGGTTGGGAGGTGCATGGTTGAAATTGCTGGAGTTGCCGGGGTGATTGTTGTTTCCTCCAGACTTCACATTTCCTCCGCTACGGTTGGGGTAGCTTGGACGAGACATTGGGGGTCGATTGTTCCGCGGGGCATATCTGGCAGACGGGTTGGGACGATACTTTTGGTGACTGTTGGATCTAGCTTGGTGCATCATCCGACGTTTGTGGTTGTCGTTTGCTTGATTAATCTTCCCTTCCATCTGAATGGCAGAGTCAACTAGCTCTTCGAGATCCTCGAAACGGATGTTGATGAAAATTGTCTACATCTCATCATGCAGTCTGTTCAGGAATCTCTCCTTCTTCTTGGCCTCCGTGTTGATCTCATCCGGTGCATACCTGGCGAGGGACAAGAATCTGTCACGGTATTCCACTACAGTCATTCTGCCCTACTTTAGCTCTCTGAATTCATCTCTCATTCTGGTTACTAGACCCTGCGGCACATGGGTGCGGCTGAACTTGACTTTGAAGGCTTCCCATGTCATCACTTGACCATGGTTCATTGTGCGGGTGCTATTCCACCATGCTCTTGCATCTCCGGCCAGACAGTGGGTGGCAAAAAGAACTTTCTCGTTGGCATCCACTCCGGCTACTTCTAGGTTGTTCTCCATTGTCTGTAACCAATCATAGGCATCCAGCAGGTCGTCGGACTTGCTAAAGATTGGGGGATTGGTATTTTGGAAGTTTTTGAGTTTGGATCCATGATGATCCTGATTTCCATGATTCTGATTGTTGTGAGCCATCTGGGCGATCTGCTGCAGGGTGGCTAGATTTTCTTGGCGCTCTGCCCTACTAGCTTCACGGTCTCAAATTAGCGTCTGCAGAATCTGCAGCATTGGGTCCTGCGATGAGCTGCTCCCTCCTTGGTTTCCACGAGTCATCTGAAGATTGAGATAGATAATGGGGTAAGAGGGAAAGTTCTAAGGTTCACGGTTTTGGTGTCAAAGCTAAAACTTTGAGTTTGACTCGGGTTTTGCAACTAAGTTCTTTACATTCATTCAAGCAAGCACACGATACAAACACACTGATGACCCACAAGTATAGGGGGTGTATCGCAGTATTCTCGATAAGTAAGAGTGTCGAACCCAACGAGGAGCAGAAGGTGCTGGCTAGTGGTATGGATCAGGAATTCTCTGCAAATACTTAGCAAATGGATTTTTAGGGGTTTTCGATAAAGCAAGTAAACAAAGTACGAGTAAATAAAAGACAGTAGGAATAAATGCAGCAAGTGACCCAATCCTTTATGCAGCAAAGGACACGCCGGTTGTATAACTTAAGATGACCAAACGTTCTCGAGGACACATGGGAAGACAGTCAAGTGCTTTCGCTTTATATAGTTGATTAATCTTCTTTCGCTTGCTAAGTGTTGTGTGGGTGAACCTGTGCTAATGTACCGCCCCATCCAAGAATAATACATACTTGTGATTATACCCCTTGCAAACATACGTAAGTACAAAAAAGTAATTAAGGTAGAAACCTAACCACAGCTTTAAACTCTAAGACCCTTACGTCCCTTGTGCAATGGTTTCCTAACGGGGGTTCAGGTTTCTGTCACTCCGGCAACCCCTATGATTAGTAGCCAAATACATAATGCATTCCCCAAGGCCCATATAGGTGAGGTGTCATGTAGTCGATGTTCGCATGACACCACTAGAAGAAGTACACCACAACATAAATAACAATCTATTGAATCTCTCTCAACACAACTCCACTACTAACAACATGACTTCTCCCATGTCCTCAAGAACAAAACGAACTACTCACAAGACATCATATGGATCATGATCAGAGATGGAATAATGATGTATAACAATATGAACATAAACAATGATTCAATGGTTCACTCAATAGAATCAACTACAAAGAGTAATCAACACCGGGAAAGTTTCCCCTATGAACTACGCAAGATTCAACTCAATTGTGACAGCAATATGGAGATGGTGATGAGGGTGCTGATGGTGGTGATGATGATGATGATGATCCCGATGAAGTCCAGCTTGATGGTGGTGTTGATGGCGACGATCTCCCCTCTCCGGGAAGGAATTCCCTCGGCAGAAATCTGTCTGCCGGAGAGATCTTTCTCTCTCGGTGTTTTCCACCCCGCAGAGGCGGCGGAATCTTTCTGTGGTCGCTCCCCGAGTATTAGGGTTTCGGGAGGATGATATACGCCAGAGGGGAGAGGCTGGAGTGGGCCAGGGTGGCCACACCACCTCCTGGCGCGGCATAGGGCTGCCCGCGCCAGGGGGTGGTGTGGGCCCCCTGTGGACCATCTCCACTCCGTCTTCTGGCATCCTTAGTCTTCAGGAAAAATAGGATTTTCCATATATTTTCCTGGATTTTCTGATCTTCGCGAATTTTGCCTCCAAATAGCACTTTTTCCATTAGAATCCTAACTGCAGCGGTCCATGCTCCAAAAGTCATCAACCATGCAAAAACAGATGAAATAACATAAGTATCACCTCTCAATATGAAATATATCAATGAATAATAGTGAATTAAGAAATAGAATAGTGATGCAAAATGGACGTATCAACTCCCCCCAAGCTTAGACTTCGCTTGCCCTCAAGCGGAACTGAGCTCAATAAACATGGCCTCAGGTTTATGGAGTGAAGAGTCGATAAAATAATACGAACAAGAAGCATCACATTCATCAAATACATATATCATAATAGAAGACAACTCACTATTATATAACTCAACTTGTAATGAGTAAAGGAAACACAATAAAGATACATAAAGTGAATCATAATTGGTAATGGCAAACTTAGCTCTTGGTCGAAGAATAGTTGATAATTTGCTGGAGTCCACAAATAACTGGTTTTCAATGACAGCTTTCAAAGTAGTAAACATCAAGATAAGAGCAATGTGCAAAACAAGGAACATAAGAAACATGAGTGAATAAATCATCATATGAATGAATGAAACACAACCACTCAAAATACTTGCTGAGATAGAAGGGAATAGGTTTACTGACTCAACTACAAAGTAAAAGAAAGGCCCTTCAAAGAGGGAAGCAGGGATTGCAAGTCTCATAAAGAGCTCCCAAAAATTATGATACTTACTAGCTTTCAGCTCTCATTGCCCCTATCATAGGCATCTTTAGGTGATTAAGGTTAAAGTGATCAAATATGAGGATATGCATTGACAAGTCGTAAGTTGAGAATCTCATGTCCCTTGAATACAAGGGCCGCTCCTCATGCTACTCAAGTTTAGTCACTGGTAAGTTCTTGTCATCGTAAGCATATGTCTATCATAGAGAACCGCCAACGGGGTACCCCTTGCCCGATGATACGGAAGAATCCCCATATCAAAATGACAAGGTAAGCAGACAACAAGCATCCCAGTAATCTTCTTATTTACCATGGGAATATGGTGCTTTTTTCTCTCTTTCCTCTTTTCATAATCTTTTTTTTCTTTTTCTCTTTTTCCTCAATATCGGACTCTTCTTTATAAGAAGAATGCTTCATAGATACTCGTTATGGTTACGCTGTAGGTTTCCACCATGTCAGCATGGATTAGACTAGCGGCCTAGGCGTTTCTCTAACACATATGCATAACTCCGTGGACTTACAAGCTCCCCTTTCATTTCACACCCATGACATCCATAGACAAAAGAACATGATCAACTTGGTACAAAGTACTAGTGCAATGTTGAAAGCGTTCCCCATGACGACATGGTTCTGCTAATTCACAACTTACAAAGCGCAAGCATATACGCAACATAGGTGAGCATAATCGTTCAAGTTTATTAAGTGTAATAAAGTAAAGTGTGCCATCAAGTTCGTGAGAGCTTTAATCACTAATTTTCACATAACAAGTTTAATTTGGGAGGTAGATAAAACAATAATTTACTTGGAATAGCAATAATGCTACTAGGTAGGTATGGTGGACACAAATGGCAAAGGTTTTGGTTTTAAGGAGGTGGATGCACGAGAAGAATACCCTCTCAGTACCGGTTTTTGGCTAGCAAGGCTGGGTAGCAAGTATAAGAGTTGAAGGAAACAAACAAACATACAAGTGATAAAGACAAACATGCAATCTTCCTTGGAAGCACAAAAGATATTAACTAGAGAATACTAGACTTGTGAGCAAATCAAGAAAGAAAGATGATGAAATTATTTTTCTTTAAAGTACTTTTATGTTTTTCATTCAACTCTCAAAAATAGTGTTGCTACTGAGCGAGCCAGGTTTGCCAAAACCAACTAAATTTACTCAATGATCCCAAAGTGATACCAATACTAACAACAAGATCAATCATATAATCATGAATTGAAAACTAATATAAGCTATGCAAAAGAGTGAATGATAGAACTTCTCATTAGTATTCCATAATCGGAAACTCACACCAAAAGATACATATCTAAGGAGAGAGGGGACACTTCCATAATGCAAACCATCCTACATAATAACTCCTCTATTCATGATATGACTCTAATAATAAGGCAAAAAGATAGAAGATAGTGATGTGATACCGCGGCACTCCCCCAAGCTTGGAACAAACCAAGGGGATGCCAAACCTGATGACGAATTACTCCTT
Organism: Avena eriantha; assembly: GCA_910589775.1. Taxonomy (NCBI): domain Eukaryota; kingdom Viridiplantae; phylum Streptophyta; class Magnoliopsida; order Poales; family Poaceae; genus Avena; species Avena eriantha. Next base: position 311,692,202 of record OU342744.1, on the reverse strand, counting down.
AGGTGGTGGTGGTATCCTCTCATCTTCGTCCGTCTTCCAGGGTAAAGGCTTCCCATCAACAAAGGACATCGTGGTTTCCAACATCCTGAAACTTGCAGCAGCACTTATGCGTTTAAATCTAGCCTCATACTCATAGTTTTGATTTTGAACGTCATAGAACTGTGCTTGCAGTTCTTTGGTTGTTTGGCAGAGTGAGAGGACTTCGTCTTTGAGTTCAGAAGTCTCCTTTTGGTGCTTGGTGATGAGTTCGGAACAAATCTTATGGATGATATCCACTTCGCGCTCTGCCATCTTCTTGTACCTAAAGACTTCTTGCTCCAGTGCTTCCATCCTGTCCTCCAGACTTCCTTCACCTTTAGGGCCTTGAACCTCTTTAATCCGGACCTCCCCACCTTCAAGCAACAACTCCTTGGGATGAATCTTCAATTCTCTCATGTATAGGTTGATGATATATTCTAAGGAATCTCCCTCGGCTAATCCAGTGGAAGACATTGTGGCTACAAATCTGGGATTCTACCTGGCAGAAACAGATCAAAACAAAAACATGACGAAAACACGATATACGAACCTCGGAAGATCTGGGGGGGGTTATATATTACGAAGTTTCATAACGAAAGGAAGGTACTGGGTGAAAACAGGTCGGAGGCGGAGTCTGGGGTGGCATCACCACCTGGTGGCACGGCCAGGGGTGGGCCCGCGCCACAGGGTGGTGTGGGCCACCCTGGCTCCGTTTCCATCCCTTTTTCGCTTCGTAACTTCCCTTATCAACTGAAAACTGTAAAAATATAGTTGGATTGTATTTTCGCGGAACTTTTCATACCAGAAATATTACCTATTTGAAACCAGACTCTCCAGGTCTCTAAATTTGGTCCTTGATAAATTCCTCTGGAGTTATAACTTGAAAGGCATCAACATCTTCATTGTAAGAATCTCCAGCAGTATAGTGCTTGACTCGCTGCCCATTCACTACTTGTGTAGTATTATCTTTTAAAGAAGAAATTTGTATTGCTCCTGAATGGTATACTTCTTCAATAATGAAAGGTCCTTCCCATTTTGACAGTAGCTTTCCTGCAAAAAATCTGAGACGAGACCTATACAATAGAACTTTCTCACCAACATGAAATTCTCTCTTAAGTATTCGCTTGTCATGCCATCTTTTAACCTTTTCTTTAAAGAGCCTAGCATTTTCATAGGCTTCACTCCTCCATTCATCTAAAGAGCTTAAGTCAAATAATATTTTCTCACCAGCGAGCTTACAATCTCTATTTAGTTCTTTAACTGCCCAGTAAGCTTTGTGTTCCAATTCTAAGGGTAGGCGACAAGCTTTCCCATAAACCATTTTATAAGGAGACATCCCCATAGGATTTTTGTAAGCAGTTCTATAAGCCCATAAAGCATCATTCAACTTTTTAGCCCAGTTTTTTCTAGATCTATTAACAGTCTTTTGCAAAATGGATTTAATTTATCTATTTGATAACTCTACTTGCCCGCTAGTTTGGGGGTGATAGGCTAAAGCAATTCTATGATTAACATCGTATTTAGCAAGGGTCTTTCTAAAACCACCATGAATGAAATGAGAACCCCCATCAGTCATGAGATACCTAGGCACTCCAAACCTAGGAAAGATAACATCCTTAAGCATTTTTAGAGAGGTCTCCCCGTCAGCACTCTTTGTAGGAATGGCATCTACCCACTTACTAACATAATCAACGGCAACAAGAATATGAGTGTAACCTTTCGAAGGAGGGAAAGTACCCATAAAGTCGAATCCCTAGCAATCAAAAGGTTCAATAACTAGAGAGTAATTCATAGGCATTTCATTGCATCTAAAAATATTACCAACACGCTGACATTCATCACAAGATAAAACAAATTTTCTTGCATCTTTAAAAAGGGTAGGCCAGTAGAAACCTGATTGTAGCACCTTTTGTGCAGTTCTATCTCCTGCATGATGTCCTCCATAAGCACTACCATGACATTTACGCAATATCTCCTTTTGTTCATATTCTAGAACACATCTTCGCATAATACCATCCACTCCCTCTTTGTATAAGTGTGGGTCATCCCAAAAATAATGCCTCAAATCATAGAAGAACTTCCTTCTTTGCTGAGTTGTAAAAGTTGGAGGCAAATACTTGGAGACAATAAAGTTAGCATAATCAGCGTACCAAGGGTTCCCTCGCGAGCTTACCCCTACTGCGGCTAACTGCTCATTTGGGAAACTATCATTAACATGCATAGGGTCAAAAGAGATGTTTTCCAATCGAGATAAATTATCAGCTACAAGGTTTTCAACACCCTTCCTATCTACTATATGTAGATCAAACTCTTGTAAAAGTAGCACCCATCTAATAAGCCTAGGCTTAGCGTCCTTTTTTGTCATAAGGTATTTAATAGCAACATGATCAGTATGAATGTTGACTTTTGAGTCTACAATATAGGGCCTAAACTTACCATAAGCAAAAACGATAGCTAGAAATTCCTTTTTAGTAGTAGCATAATTCCTTTGAGCAGCATCTAGAGTCTTACTAGCATAATGGATAACGTTTAACTTCTTATCAATTCGTTGCCCAAGGACAGCACCTACAGCAAAATCACTAGCATCACACATTATTTCAAAGGGTAAATTCCAATCAGGTGGTTGAACAATAGGGGCTGTAGTTAAAGCCTTCTTAAGAGTTTCAAAAGCTTCCTTACAATCATCATAAAAAACGAAGGGTGCATCTTTTTGAAGAAGATTAGTAAGGGGTTTTGATATCCTAGAAAAGTCTTTAATAAACCTTCTATAGAAACCAGCATGACCAAGGATACTACGAATACCTTTGATGTCTCTTGGACATGGCATCTTCTCAATTGCCTCAACCTTAGCTCTATAAACTTCTATGCCTCTTTCAGAAATTTTATGCCCAAGGACAATCCCTTCATTAACCATGAAGTGGCATTTCTCCCAATTAAGAACAAGATTAGTTTCTTCACATCTCTACAAAACTTTATCAAGGTTGTGCACACAATTATCAAAAGAAGTTCCATAGACAGAAAAGTCATCCATGAACACTTCTACAATTTCCTCACAAAAACCATGAAAGATAGCATACATGCACCTTTGAAAAGTAGTAGGAGCATTACATAAACCAAAAGGCATACATCTATAAGCATAAGTTCCATAAGGGCAAGTAAAATAGTTTTTTCTTGATCTTGTTGTTTAACAGCAATTTGAGAGAAACCAGAATAACCATCAAGAAAACAAAAATGGGTCTTTTTAGACAACCTTTCCAACATTTGATCAATAAAAAGAAGCGGGTAATGATCTTTCTTAGTAACTTTATTGACTTTTCTAAAATCAATGCACATCCTATAGCCTACTACTATTCTTTGAGGAATAAGCTCATCATTATCATTAGGAACAACAGTAATACCTCCTTTTTAGGAACACAATGAACAGGACTAACCCATTCACTGTCAGTAATAGGGTAAATAATACCAGCATCAAGGAGTTTCAATACCTCATTCCTTACCACTTCATCCTGGGGTTTAAACGTCGTTGGTGCTCTACTACTGGCTTTGCATCTGGTTCGATGTTGATAGAATGCTGACATATAGTAGGTGAAATCCCTTTTAAATCATCCAGAGTATAGCCCATAGCTCCTCGGTGTTTCTTCAAAACCTCCAACAACCTTTCTTCTTCCTTTCCTGAAAGTTTAGAGCTAATAATAACATGATATATCTTTTTATTGTCAATATAAGCATATTTAAGATCATTAGGGAGAGGTTTTAGATCGAAAACCGGATCCTTTTTAGGTGGCAACGTGGTACCCAAGTCTTCTACAGGCAAATTATGCTTAAGCATCTTAGGCTGATCACGGAGAATCTTGTCAATCTCGTTCCTTTCTTCCATGAAGATTTCACTTTCATGATCTTCCATAAATTGCTGCAAAGCATTGTTAGGAGCGAGAGAAATAGAAGCAAGTTGTTCAACTCTCCTCATTATGGGTTTCCTCTTCACAAGGTTCTTTAGCAAATTTCGAGAAATTAAACTCATAAGATTCTCCATCAAACTTAGTCGAGATTTTCTCCCTCTTGCAATCAATAATAGCTCCACAAGTACTCAAGAAGGGTCTACCAAAAATGATAGGATAAGTTTTACTAGCAGTTGAACCAAGTACTAGAAAATCAGCAGGATACTTAATCTTACCACAAAGAACTTCCACGTCTCGTACAATACCAATTGGAGAGATGGTCTCTCTATTAGCAAGGTGAATAACCACATCAATCTCTTCCAATTCGCAAGGACTGATTTCATGCATAATTTCTCTATAAAGCTCATAAGGAATAGCACTGGAACATGCACCAATATCACATAAACCATAATAGCAATGATCACCAATTCTAACAGAAAGCACAGGAACACTAGCCTTTTTAGTTCTATTAGGATGTGAAACAATATTAGAAGCATCCTCACAAAAGACTATGTGCCCATCTTCTATGCTTTTAGTGACAAGGTCTTTCACAATTGCTACCACAGGTTCAATGTTTATTTGTTCATCAGGTTTTACAGTTCTCTTTTCACTTTTGGTGATTACATTAGTTATCATAGGATGGTCCTTTACCTTTTCTAGGAAGGGAATCTTCTCGATATAAGTTTCAGGTAAGATGGGATCAATAATGCAATACTCAGCACTCCCAACAGGAACATAGTCAATAATATCTTTGTAAGGTGCATGGTATTTATTCCATCCCCTTTTTGGATTTTAGATATAAGAAGCAAAAGCTCTAAAGAAATTCGTAATAACTTGCAAATCAAGCCCATATGCATTACTAATATTTTGAAAGTCATCAGTTCCCATAAAAGATTAAATGCATTCATAATCATAATTTATACCTGACTTTCTACCTTTGTCATTCTCCCAAGCTTCAGCATTATCTTGAATACGGTCCAGAAGATCCCATTTAACTTCTTCTTCCATGCGAGTGAATGATCCAGCACAAGAAGCATCCAATAAATCCTTGTCATGTAGAGGGAGCCTTGCATATATTGGGGAGCTCATGAATGGGACATTTGAGCATTAGTAACTTCAATCTCCCCCAACCTTGAGCTGTACTCTCTCCATCAAGAGGCCAAAAGTTGTATATTTGATTCCGATCTTTATGAATCTCACTAGGAGGATAAAACTTTGAGTAAAAGAGAGGCACTATTTCCTCCCATTCCAGAGCTTGACCACTCTTTAGCAGCTTATACCATTCCTCAGCTCTTCCTTTCAGTGATAATGAGAATAACTTCTTCTTAACTTGATATGTAGTAATACCTGCACACTTGAACAACCCGCATAATTTGTGTATATAGAGAAAATGATCACCGGGATGGACAGTTCCATCCCCAACATAGTAGTTATCCATAACACGATCAATAATTCTTGTAGGTATTTTGAAAACATCATTCTCGGCAGGTGGTGGCTTATCTACTACCTTAGCAGTGGTAGTAGCATTACCAAATAAGAAACTCAACGAATTATCCATAACAAAAATAAAGCAACTAACAGAAGTAAACAATACTCATAGTAGAAGTTTCCTTTACCAGTTCCACTCTCCAATAGCGCTTCACTCCCCGGCAACGGCGCCAGAAAATAGTCTTGATGACCCACAAGTATAGGGGGTGTATCGCAGTATTTAAGATAAGTAAGAGTGTCGAACCCAACGAGGAGCAGAAGGTGTTGGCTAGTGGTATGGATCAGGAATTCTCTGCAAATACTTAGCAAATGAATTTTTAGGGGTTTTCGATAAAGCAAGTAAACAAAGTACGAGTAAATAAAAGAAAGTAGGAATAAATGCAGCAAGTGGCCCAATCCTTTATGCAGCAAAGGACAAGCCGGTTGTATTACTTAAGATGACCAAACGTTCTGGAGGACACATGGGAAGACAGTCAAGTGCTTTCGCTTCATATAGTTGATTAATCTTCTTTAGCTTGCTAAGTATTGTGTGGGTGAACCTGTGCTAATGTACCGCCCCATCCAAGACTAATAGATACTTGTGATTATACCCCTTGCAAACATCTGTAAGTACAAGAAAGTAATTAAGGTAGAAACCTAACCACAACTTTAAACTCTAAGACCCTTACGTCCCTTGTGCAATGGTTTCCTAACAGGGGTTCAGGTTTCTGTCACTCCGGCAACCCCTACGATTAGTAGCCAAATACACAATGCATTCCCCTAGGCCCATATAGGTGAAGTGTCATGTAGTCGACGTTCACATGACACCACTAGAAGAAGTACACCACAACTTAAATAACAATCTATTGAATCTCTCTCAACACAACTCCACTACTAACAACATGACTTCTCCCATGTCCTCAAGAACAAAACGAACTACTCACAAGACATCATATGGATCATGATCAGAGATGGAATAATGATGTATAACAATCTGAACATAAACAATAATTCAATGGTTCACTCAATAGCATCAACTACAAAGAGTAATCAACACCGGGAAAGTTTCCCCTATGAGCTATGCAAGATTCAACTCAATTGTTACATCAATATGGAGATGGTGATGAGGGTGCTGATGGTGATGATGGTTTTGATGATGATGATGATCCCGATGAAGTCCAGCTTGATGGTGGTGTTGATGGTGACGATCTCCCCTCTCCGGGAAGGAATTCTCTCGGCAGAAATATGTTTGCCGGAGAGATCTTTCTCTCTCGGTGTTTTCCACCCCACAGAGGCGGCGGAATCTTTCTGTGGTCGCTCCCCGAGTCTTAGGGTTTTGGGAGGATGATATACGCCAGAGGGGAGAGGCTGGAGTGGGCCAGGATGGCCACACCACGTCCTGGCGCGGCCTAGGGCTGCCCGCGCCAGGGGGTGGTGTGGGCCTCCTGTGGCCCATCTCCACTCCGTCTTCTGGCATCCTTAGTCTTCTGGAAAAATAGGAGTTTCCATATATTTTCCTGGATTTTCTGATCTTCGCAAATTTTGCCTCCAAACAGCAATTTTTCCATCAGAATCCTAACTGGAGCGGTCCATGCTCCAAAAGTCATCAACCATGCAAAAACAGATGAAATAACATAAGTATCACCTCTCAATATGAAATATATCAATGAATAATAGTGAATTAAGACATAGAATAGTGATGCAAAATGGACGTATCACACAAACACCACAACAAAAGGAAAATAGATGGTTTTAAGAACCATTCTGCAAGCTAAGATACAATGGGACCGATACTTCTCACTCCTACGATAGTGCTCTAGTGCATCTACTCATCGTCGATGAAGTCGGAGTCATCATCGCTGGTGTAGATGTCCATGTCATCATCCTCCAGATAGTCATCATCATTGTTGAGGTACGAGTGAATATCCCCTTGGATGTCTTCACCTTCCTCTTCTTCTTCTTCCTTTGCTGCAAGCTGAGCTTCTTGCCCCTTGATGGTCTTCTCGAGGTCGGCCACCTTCTTGCGAAGACGGTGGATGGTGTGATCCTTCTTTGCGTGTTGACAACGAAGAGACTGACGATCCTTGATGAGCATTGAGAAAATCTGGGCCTTCTAGGCGGCAATGGTGAGGTTGTGGTTAGCAAACTCTCTAGCATTGTCCAATTCCTTCTATCTGTCGTATAGTAGGAAGTTGAGGTTCTCCACTTGACGCTTCAGCATCGAGTGACTTGGCATCTCTAGCGGCATTCCCATAGAATCACGCCTTGCATAGTTAACAAAGCGGGTTCCTTGGATTAGGTTGACATTCTGTGCGCAAAGACGAGCGAGAGATTCATGCATTGCCCTGGCTAATCCATCTAGCCAGTTGTTCTCTCTCATGTAGAACTGAATCTTCTCGGACATTGGTGCCCCTAACTTTCCTCGAAGATCAGCAACTACTATCCATTGTAAATCTCCTCCTGGGGGACCATTGAGTTGAGCTCCAATAATTTCAGATGCGGACGCTCCAAGTATTCAGACAGTGAATCAAGATCCCTCTCGAAGATCAGTTGGCCTCCATTGCCCAACAGGTAGAACTTGTTGTACTGAACTTCCATCTATAAGAATTTAGGATGATAAAGTTAGTGAAGTGATCAAGTGTGTCAAAAAATTTATGTAGTAATGTAAGAGTTTTTGAGGAACGTGTAATTTTCTGGAGAGAAAGAATCCCAAGGGTAAGAGAGGAAATAAGTTTACACAAATACTCACTTTGGTTTTGAAACTAAGTTTTTGTTCGGACATCCATTCTAACTAGGGTCTCCTATGGTCAGGATGGCTCTGATAACAACTTGTCAACACCCGAATTTTTAATCCCAGATGCCTGTTATGCCATACATCGCAATCCCAGGATTACCATTGTTGCGAGACATAATAGATTGGATATCATAGTACATCATCCATTACAAACCATAATAAGGTCTTACACAATATAAAGGATCTCATGATCCAGTCTTAGTACAAACAAGTAGCGGAATAAATAGCATAGCGGTGAGCTCCATCTTCAGTGTCATAGGTAATGCTGACGATGGGAGATGATCCTAGTTGTCATAGCCGTCCTGCTGTCCTCCTACGGGTAGTCCTCCTCTTAGTCTGGCCATAGGAATAGCCAGGGACAAAAGCCATGAGTACTCTTTAAGTACTCGCAAACTATCACTAACAAGTAGGGTAGTTCTAGTAGGAATGCTAAATTCTAAGTTGATTTATAAAGCTAAGTTTGAAACCTAAGCTGAGTTCAGAAACAAAGAAAGATAAATAAAGTTGAAAATCACCTAAGTGAGAACTTAGTTATCATAGTCACAACCATGTAGTGGTCAAGTCATGTCACAATTCATTTCATAAGTCATTTTGAAAACATCTGACAACGGAACAGTATGGCCACTCCAATTGTCCATAACCGTGGACGCGGCTATTCAAATAGTTTAACACTCTGCAGAGGTGGTACACTTTCACCATAAAATTCGATACATTTGTCAGGGATAACCCTGAATCATCATACTTAGTATGCAGATAATCAAACATAACATTTCCTTTACACACTCTAGTATAAGCACCTCTCCTATGAGCTTGGCCTCCCAGCCATGGCCATTTGCCATCCTGGGCACTACATAGGTGGACAACATTGAGAGGTAGCCAGCTCAAACCTCTCCCACGAGGGAACTAATACTAATGCATATAAAATTCCGGCTAAGCCTTACCCAATTCAGGTATTGTGGTTGTACGGTAAAATTGGAAGGGTATCGCATCCGAACCCAACCATCAGTTTTTATAAAAGGGCTAAGGCTCATGCCTTAACATTTTCATCATCATCATAGACCATTTGTGTTTATCAACACATGTCAAAACATCTCAATAGAATGACTCATCATTCCAAGGTTTTCACAAGTCATTTTCACCAAGTATTCCCATCTAAAGAGATCAAGTTTTTGGTTTAGCTCTAAGCTACTAAGTTAAGAGTGTTCACTAATGTGGGATGCTAAGATCAATCTCATGCCATAGAATGACATCTAATTCTAACTAGATAGGCCAACTTTTATACTCTTTATGCTGTCTATAAACCAAGTAAAGAACTTTGGTAAAGTAAAAGAAAGTAAAGCTTGTAAATAAAACTTGGGGTAGGTAATAGTCAAAATGTATCACCAAGCATGCCTATTGCATCTTGCTTAGGTTATCTAGCTTGCAAGGTTTAGCTTGCATTGTTAATGATTGCTTGCAAGTATTAGCTTGCCAATAATAGCTTTCCTTGCTTGGTGCAGTGGTTGAAATTCTCCTCTTCTTCCTCGGGGTAGAACTCCTCCTCCTCGTAGACTTGGTCGGTACTATCGTCTATAAATACATACGGAATACACAATCACCAAACAATACTTAGCTAGTCTACTTAGTACACTAAGGCACACATTTGATGATCTATTATCATCACAAACATCACAAGGTTTAATGAACTAGTTTCATTTATTTTATTTGAGAAAGGTAATTTCTACTCATTGAAAAATTAACTAAGATTTAATTTTCTCTAATTAAAATATGGGATCATGTGGACACATGTCATCACCACATATTCTAATGCATGGGAATGTGATTTAAATGTTGGATCACATTTTAATAAGTTTAAGTTTAATAACTAATGATTTAAAGTGACTAGAAATGCCTATATAGCATTATTTTCGTACTAGTCCAAACTCACTGCAGGCAAACCTTAATATTATTACATATTCAGATAGGTATATTGAAATATGAATTTTGAGAGTTGGAATCAACTCAAAAGCTATTATGGTTGATTTTAGAAAAATGTTTGAGTGTGAAAAAGCTTCTGTCTTGTTATTTTTGCTAGGAGAGATCTCTAACTCTAATTTATTTATATCCAACGGTCTTGGATAGAGTATTTTATTACCTTTCCAGCAAAATTGGAATCACTCAATTTTGATTAGTAGATCTTTCTGAAATGATTTTTGAACTAAGGGACAGAACTAAGTTTCAGCTAAAATAGATAAATCTAAATTTGAATCTACTGGGTTGCACGGGAACACTAATGGGCCGGCCCAGTTTTACTCCGCGGCGCTGAGGACTGCTGACAGGGGGGTCCCGCCTATCATTGGCTCACTAAACACAAAGAGGTACGGGGCAATGTGGACCGTAGGATTAGAACTAGAATTTACGGCTCACGTTCATCGTCAATGACGGACACGTCGTCGGCAAGACGGAAACCTAGCGGCTCAGTGGGGGTGCAGTGGGGGCGTACCGGGGCTCCAGTGTGTGTGGCAAGGCGGGCAAATGAATGAGGAGACGACGGCGGACTCAGGCGAGGTCGCGGCAGCGGCTGGGGTGGACAAAATCGGCAGGGGCGTCTCCTCCTCTGCTGCGGCTATCTCCTGCGAAATTCCGGTTGCTGGCTGCTCGAGCTGCTCCGGCAAGAGGTGGGGAAGGACTAGTGGTGAGAGGGGAGTGTGAGAGTGTGAAGAAATGGTGCCGGGGAGGCTCCGTTATATAGGCTCGACGAGGAGGCAGAGAGGTGTGGGCAGAGCTTGTCGGTGATGACTGCACAGTGTGCTATCGGCGTGAGCAAGGTAGGTGGGCGGTTCCCTGTCGGTCAGCTAGGGCTTAATGGAGGTGCTAGGGGCGGTGGATTACCGTCGGGAGCGTCTCGCGCTCTAAGTGACAGAGGCGGTGCTCGACATGGTTCCCAGCGGTTGTGGGTCGCGTGGCGAGGAAAGGGCGTGTCTGGCGGGGTCATGTGGTCAAGGCGGAGCGGCGCGCGCGGGCTGTGGTCGAGCGCGGCGTGTGCTGCCGTGTCGGGGATGGCGCTCTGGCGTGCGCTGGCGTGGCGCAGAGGCTTAGTGCGGGGCTTGTCCTTGGTGGTCTAGGGGCTAGCTATGGACCGTGGACGGCGGTGAGGTCACGCCTTCCTTCCTAGAGCGACGAATAGGGGCTGGTGGTCTCCTGCGAGCTGTTTGTGCTCGTCGGCGGGCATGGCGTCAGGGTGGCGGTGCAATGTGGCTAGGGACTATGGGTGGGCTGGTTATGGCCTGGTTAGATCAAAGAGGGACAGAGGGAGTTAATTGGGGTAAATGGGGTTGCAAAACCCTGTAGAAACAGTGATGCTATACTAGGGTGTGATCTGTGCATGCCGAGTGTTCGACCAAATAGCCGCATGACACAAAGATTAGAATTTTTCAGAGATTTTTGGTGGAGTGGTTGGTCTAATGCTTGAGCATCTCTAGTTGCTGGGATTTGTTAAATTGAAGTCATTTGAATGGTTTTTGAAAAAGTGTGATCTAGGTACATACACTTGGTTCTATTTTCAAATGTATTTTAAATTTAGAGTTTGAATGTTTTTGGAATATCACAATGTGGGCCTTGGTACATCTTAACTTGTACTAGCAAGGGGTGCAAGGATCCACAATTGTTTCTGTTGGAATTTGAGTGCTAGGAACACCTAAAGTGACCTAGTTGATTAAAATGGCAAAAGTGACCATTTCCATTTATTAATTCTTTTTTATTTCTTTGGATTTTTCTTGGGAATGATCTAGATGATGTGGAATTCATCTTAGAATCATTTTACAACCATTAGAACAAAAAATATTGGCAATTCAAAACAATTCCTATTTAATGCAACACACATATGCATGCTTAAATCTTTTAAATAGGAAAAAGTTTTTGTTAACCCTAAATTGGGTGATTTGGATCTTGATCACTTGGATTAAAGTCTTGGGATGTTACAGATCCCTCATAATATTCAGGCGACTTTGATTCCATTGTTTCCTGACATCTGACAAAATCCCCAGCGTTTTGTTTTCCACAAAACCCTAAGTCCTTCTTCATGGACATTGCTGAGATCTCCCCTCGTCACTAGGCAAGTGTCATGATATGGTAATGTTCTAATTTGTAGCATGGATTGATACTCTTGGAAATTATAACATAACAAAGTGTAAGTTCCATGGACCTTGGGCTTACACATATAGGAATGATGAAGATCATACCATGATGCACAAGATAGTAATCAAGTGCAGGAACCATATCATATAACTTTTGCATATGATGTTTGTTTGCATCTTATATTGCTTGTTTGGTGTTTTAGTAGATGATCCCTCATTTAGATATCAAGATAAAATGTGTTCTTCCGTAAGTATGGACCGTTTTATGTTTCGTCGCTTCAAGACATCACGTGATGATCGGGTGTACTTGAATCCACGTTTGTATAATGGGTGTAAGATAGTATTACACACGTGAGTACTAAGGTTCTTACTTGGCGATCCTAGCATGTACATACATAGCCTCGGAACACGGACCGAAAGGTTAAGCATGAGTCATATAGTTGATATGATGCCCATATAGATGCTCACCTTTGAAGCTACACCGACTCACGTGATGATCGGACTTGGTGTAATGGATTTGGTTCATGTAATCACCAAAACAACTCGAGTGATGTTGGTTTTGAGTGGGAGTTCATTTGTAATTTGGATTAGTCGAACTCAATTTATCATAAACTAAAATCGAAGTGAATTTGCATAATTTGTTGTAGTCATTGGCATCTATTTACTACCTTGCGCTTAGTTTTATTTGAGATAGTAGAACTATACAATTCTGGATATTTACTTTATGAACTGGTAATGTATTATTTTTGAATCTCAATTTAAAGTTTAGAAGTTCTGTTGCAAACTTTCAGCAAACTCTATTTACTCCATGAAGTTTAATAAGTAGTATTAAATCAAGAGTAAAATTCCAATGTTAGTATCTAAAGTATACGTTTGCCTCCATGATTCTTGATATTTAAAAGTTGTTTTAATATCGAGGTTATCTAGGAGCTAAAAGAATTGTTTCAGAAACCATCACGTGTGGAAGATATTGTGATATCTAAATCGATGTTTATGGTTGCAATATGATAGAGTATAATTTGGCAAAATACACGTTCTCATATTGTATGAGAATTTGCGAAGGTTGGAGACGCTAGGCGTCCTAATCTCCCAAAAAGGTTTTGGGAACTGACATTATACTCATGATTCGTCCTTATAGGCTATAGTAGCTTCATCATGAAAGTTGTCATGATAAGGATGAATAGAATATGTAGGTATAATGTTTACTACACTAATAGATTACTAAAGAATGAATTTTTGAAAGAACGCCAAACATTTGATGATGGTGATCAACTTCAAAGTGCAAGTCCAAAGGTTTTAGTATTTGACTATACACGCTTTAGACTATGTGTCATATGTATGGCACTGTTAATGTTGATATATTCTTTTAAAAGAAAAAGGAAATGCTGAAAGAGAATCTATAAAATATTTGGCAGAAAAGACTAGAAATGTCCAGCTAAGGTATATAGATGATATACATGTTATGGTTGTATTCTTTGCTTATTAAACAATGTAGTTCTTGGGTATTGGATACCAAATTGGTTGGTGTGAAATGTCATACAGAACAACACAATTCATGAACTACAATGTCCTAAGTAACTAGCAAGGGAATATGTGATGATGTTCATCGAAAACAAATAAAGTGTTATTGTGTTCATCATTGACATCAAAGCTTTCCTTCAGGAGTTGTTTAAATAATTGTTCCGGTATTATGAGAACAATGGTTTTTAAAATAATTACTGTATTCCATAAAATATGGATGAACTTTTACAAGTCTAGTTGGAGAAATCACGTCCATAAAACTAATGCTAAAATGTCACAAGACAAATGATTGAAAGATCACTTACAAAGTGACATCACCGTAAATTATATTGGAAACAAAACATGAGAAACTCCATGTTGATGGATTTTTGGTGTCTTTGATTTTGATCAAATGACGCTTGTGAGACTTCCCTTGAGATAATTGAAACTCCGTTCATAGGACAAAAGGGGAACATGTGACTAACTTATTGGAAATTGTGCATATTGATGTATATAGACATGTGCGGTGGATCTTTCAACTTCATGTGCTTTCTCCAAAAATTTGAGTGAAAATATCTATATAATTACTTAATAAGGAAGAAGTATGAAACATTTGAAAATTGTTCAAAGATTTTCAAGATGAAGTGGAAAATCATTGTAACGAGAAAATAAAGAATTTATGATTTGATCATAAAGGATGATATTTGAGTTACATGTTTAGCAAAACACCTAAGATTTGAGGAATTATTCTATGGATTTGAATTTCCCGATAAACCATAGGAGTATGGTATGTTCAAGAGATCAAATCGAACCTTGTTTGACATGGTAAGATCAAAGGTGTCATTTATAAAACTACCATTATGTTTTAAAGATTAAAGGTTCAGAGACTACCGCTTTTACACTGAAAAGAGCACCATCGTGATCCGTTGAAATGACACCATAAAGGTTATGGTTTGGGACAAACCTGAGTTGTCTTTTCTTAAATTTTGGTATGCTATGCATAAGTAAAATGTTTACAACCAAAGTCAGATAAGCATGTCGTTGTAGGTTATACCAAAGAATTTGTTGGGTATTCCTCCATAATGCCGAAGCCAAAAGAGTTTGTCGCATGGAACGTGAAGTTTCTTAAAGAAGGATTTTCACAAAAGTTAAGTGGGAGGACAATAGAACTTTGATTAGGTTGATGAACCTAAGAAACATGTGCTAAGTAGCACAGCGCTGAAAAGTGTCCCAGAGGCGGCTAAAATGCTCATGGCTCCCGTGATTACAAATGTTGTGATCTTGGAGATTAGAGTTCCTATTTGAACCGTATGTGTCGGGTAATAATCAAATAGTGAGATTTGATAAACAAGTCATTATTGTTTTGATAATGATGAACCGACTGCATGCAAAGAATCGATGGGCCATGAATCCATCAAGTGACTATAAGTCATAAAATCCGTGATAGTTTCCATACATGAGAAGTCATGTTTTTGAACTTGGAAGACCCTCCAAAAAGGCACAAAGCCTATCGGTCGTATTTGGATCTATAAATAAATAGACATGGATATTTGACATCTATGAAATATTCAACATGTCGGAAAGGGGTTTACGAAAATGTTCAAGGAGTTGACTATGAAAAGATTTGATCTTTTATAGTGATATTTAGTCTTGACAGATTAATGTAGCAACCACTACATATAATTTGGTATATGGTAGTTGAACAAACAAAACAAAGTTTTTCTAATATAATGGTTACCTAGGACGTGTACATGACACGGTCCGACGGGTTTTGTTAATTCAAATGATGCTAAAAGGGCCTGCAAACTTCAATGGTTGAAGTGAGCATAGAGGAGTTGGAATCTTCACCGCGATGAAACTGTTAAAAGGTTTAATTTCATTAGATACGATGAAGCTGCTTCCATTTGCAAGAAATTAAGTGGGACCATACAGACATATTTCTAATACATTATGTAGAGGACATATTGTTAATTTGAAATGATGTATCTTTTATTGACACGGGTTAAGAATTTCATTAAAATTGGATTTCAATGAAAGACTTGGGCAAAACCGTAATATTTGGCATCAATGTCTATATGGATAGATTGAGGCACTAATATGGTTGTGCCAGACATACATATATGAGATATTGAAAGGGTTCAATATGGAAACGACGAGAAAGATTTTTGCTGCATGGAAAGGATTGAATCAAGATTCAAGTGTATCAACACTTGGTGAGTGAAATCACATGAATATTTTGATCAATAATACCATGATATGTACATATCTAGATATGTCCTATGCTCTAAATGTTGTGAGCATATACCAAAATGACTCAAAAGATGATCATTGGACAATAGTAAAGATATTCTTATGAGTTCTAGAAGAACTAATAATATATCATGTATAAGTGACAAATAGTTACAAATAGTTCATTGTAAAGTGTTACATTGATACTAGTTTGTCACAAGATATAAATTAAATTTATCTCAATTTAAACTACCGGTGGCACAATGTAATGGAAAGGAGGTTCGATGATGGATTTGGATGACTTCCAAAGTTGATACATTGTGACAGATACTACAACAAAAGGCTAAGTATATGACTGCTCTAGTAGCAGCAAAGGAGGGAATTTGGTTAAGTAGTTTGTTATCAAGCTAGGTGTGGTTCATAGTGGGCTAGTACTATGAAGATATATTGTCCGATAATTATATCAACATGTTTTAACCCAAAGGAACTAAAGGTCTCACCAAAGGACCAAATTTATACAATGCCATCTCATTAGAAAATGAGTGATGCGTAGAGACGCAAAGACATGCAAATACATGATGACTGCAAGAGCACATATCGTTTGTAGCTCGTATCAAAATAAAGATATCGATCCCACAGGGAGTAGGAGTCTGAAGTCTAATAACTCTTGAAATAAATATTATGATAGAAATGCTAGATAAAGTTCTAAGTGACAAGATAAAATGCGAGTATTGTGTAAAAGGTGTTTTGGGGTTTTGGGTATAAGAGCAGTAAAGTAAAGTAAAATAACTAAGTGCAGAAAGTAAGTATCGTGTATGTAAGAGAGATTGGAACTATAGTAAGGAAAAAGGCGTTCTCGGGGAGTACCGGATACACCACTAGTATTGTAAAGATCTAAGATAAAAATTATTATCATGAACATTCTCAACTATGTATGTTTGGGAGGAACTCCATATTTGGACGAATATGCAACAATCGCTACTCACATCATCCTCATAACCACAACAGTCAGCAATCGACATCAATCGAATTACTGCGCTATTGAGGGACGTAATCCTGTAGGACGTATCCCATGGCATGGATATTGTTCCGTGAGTTTTCTCGGTTTCCCAAGTTGATACGTAAGGGTTGACAATAGCTTTATAGTCACTATAAGTGCTAGCACGCCTTTGTCTACCAACAAGTAGTTTCCTCCATCAAGTCCCCACAAGAGGAAAATATTGAGAGGTCGACTTCTCTCAACATCAAGATGTAGAAAATCTAACACATGGTCACAGCGATGAATATCATAATAGACTTTATCTTATTTCAATCTTATACTAGGGTTTCTCCATATCCCCAAGAACTAAGGATCTACTCAAACATGGAGGCAGTCAACATCATGGCAATGGAAATGGAAACAATCCTAGATGAATAGTACTTGTATAAATCCACAACGAGTATAAGAATTACAACAAGATCTAGACGATATGTAGATGGGATGGATGGAGATAGTGGTGATGCAGTGGTGGATGATGAAGACCGATGCCTTAACCTCCCGGATCTGCGCAGGGCGAAGATGGATCCCCGGTGGATGAGTTCCCCCTCTAGATGCCTTCCAAAGGTGAGGTTTCTGCGATTTCTGGTGTTCTATATGTCGTCTCCTCGAACCGATTGCATGGGGTGAAACTAATTGATGAGGCAGAGATGGCGCCAACTATACAGCCAGAATTATACGGTCGGAAAATTTTCTCCGCCCGTATAGTTGGTCGTTACGCTCTTTGCCTCCCTTGTTTGCTTCTAGTTTTCTTCTGGTATTATTAGTATTTCCCAAATAAGCGATTTACATTGTTTTTGACTCCTTTTCTCCACAATACAACTTTTCCAAGAATTGTATCCATTGGATCCATCATCTGTCCTGATCCTGGTGAAAACAGACATAAAATGTGCACACAAACATCGTAAAATACCAAGATCCTACATCTACAATGCAAAATAATAATATAAAACATGATGCAAATATGCACTCATCAACTTCCCCAAGCTTAGACTCTTGCTCGTCCCGAGCAAGCTCTATCTTAATGGATGTGATCCTCATATTCATGAAGCTGAGTCGATAAAATAAATGAGGCAATTGCAGCATGTGTTTATCATGTATGATACATAGGAATAAGTTCAGAAATAGTACCTTACTCGAACCATCAGAATAGTGTTAGAAGGCTTCCACACCTTAGTGATCAATAGTTCATAAAAGATGAATCTCAACATAATGTAAAATAATCCGGTTCAACCGAATGAGTTAACGATGTAGTCCCAAGTGTTTTAGGATCATCATATTCACTTGGGATTTTGAATCTAAAAAGTATTTCTTTGTCATACTACAACTCAATGGCATATGCCTACTTGCTCACACTCGCTCTTTTTATTCTTCTTTTTCTTTTCTTTTGTATATATATGCTCACACTTTTGCTTAAGTGTTGTGCAAAGGATCTAGCCATATATTTCACTTCATGTAGGAATTCAAAGTTTAACGATCTCAATTACAAAACTCCAACTGTATATGAAGCATTCTTATGACTTGAAGATTCTACCTCGACTTGTTCCCACTCTATTTTGATAACACTTTATTTTCCTTTGCTCAAGGTTTCTTCTTCAACTTAATTGTGTAGATAATTTTTCTTTGTAAATCAAACTGTAGACTTACAACATATTGACTAAATTATCTTTCGATGTTCTATTAATACCAATGGTGTGGAAGACTCCTATTGCTATCATCAAGTGCAAGTAAAATTATACTCAAGCCATTCATATATCAATAAATCAAACACAAACTCAATATTGCTCCTTATATAATAATAAACTCGGAATTGCATAAAAGGGATCGACTATTCCTGAAGGGAATTCTAATGATGCAAACTTTATTTATAGTTTGAACTAATGCAAAAAATAGTAATAAAACTTATAAGATAGATTACAAGGTTTTAAAGATATCCCCAAGCTTGGAACCAAGCCAGGCGGGATCAAATAATTCCTTGCGATTATTTGATACCGTGATTGCTGTAGATTAACATGGCTCCATGGCATGTAACACTGCGGTGCGTAGCTTCTTGTTGGTCTCCTCCAAAGTGGTTATGCGGCTGTAGCACCTTCGCAAATCAGACTGCAGAGTGTCCATTCTATCAACGAGCTTAGTCACTAATGGAAAGAGATCTTCCTTCTTTTCCATCTCATCGAGACGGTGGTGGACTTCAACGCGATGGAGTAGCTCTTACTTCTAATATATCTCCAATGCCCAAACGCGATGGTAGACCCTTTCGACGTTGCACAAAAGCCATTACTTTACGTTCAGCTAGCACTAAAAAGGCTACTCCTAGTAGAAGTGGTAGAATTAAACAAAGTATTTCCGCTGGAACAGCTATGTACGTTTTCGATTTTCTATTCACTCATGATCGGGCCTGACCTGGTCGACCCGATCAAACTATTTCACTTATGATCTGGCCTGGTTGACTCAATCATGATATTGAAGGATGGGACCTTTTATCGAAAAACTCCGGATCCCGATAAGTTTTGAAGATGGTGCTCCTGTTACGTTACTTCGAATGGAATCCTCACTTGACTAAGCATAAGCGAAAACGCGGCTGAGAGTAACCAATCCCCTTTGCTAGTGGTTGAGTCATGATCAGAAATATTTCGAAAGAAAGTGAATTGTCCTATCGCCATCCCGGGTAATCCACGATGTCTTCATTTTATGTATCCATCTTGACTCGTTTTCGGTGTATCAATAATTCGTTGTACTACACTTTGAACTAACCTAGAGGCTGTGCTTAGGCAAAAATAGATACCAGTGAAGTAATCTAGGAACTCTAGAAATCGTTAATAATTTTATTTATTCCATTTTGTGAAATATCGCGAATCTAGTGGAAAAGGGCCCCTCTAGAACATTCCTTTTAATGGAATTGTTCATTGGGTTCGACTTGTTGTTCTAAAAAATAGAAAGCTGTCTCTCGTATGTTATTGTAAGGTGATTCATTCATAATATTTCTTATGTGCGGTTTCAAGATACTCTAAAAGTATCTTTTTGAATCGGCTTTTGAGCTCCATTATGTGGACTTTCTCAATTTAGGAATTTGGGACTTGGTGGTAGTGGTCAATACTAATTGCACCGTCTAAATGCTGCCTGACCAAGTTAGCGTACTCGTCAGGGTTGAGTTGAGGGGCCAGCCCATGCGCTAATTGGGCTTCGAGGTTGGCTATAGGCGAAAAAAGCTCGCTTTCTACTGAGGCTTGTTCTGTCCTAAACTGTTAGAATGTTATTTGTTTCATAGGAAGATTCCAAAAGCACATTGATGCCGAAAGAATCTTCGGAACCGGTGGAGAGGCTATTCTGATTGAAGGCTAGACAAATAACATGACTGAGGTATGTAAATCAAACTTGTGAAATAGCTATCTAATATTAGATAGATATAGAATACGAAAAGCCTGATAATGGATTCCAAAATAAGCCAAATAAGCTTTTTTGCTTTCTTTTGTGCGTGCTTTTCGCTTGCCTTCCCGACCACGGATAGGCTACGGGGCTTTGCACTTCGGCCCCATTGTGTGAATACCACATCAAGGTGACAAGATTCGAACCTATGGCCCTCTGTACCCAAAACAGATGCGCTGACCAGACTGCACTACACCTCGTCTCCCCCTCAGAACATATGGATCTACCCGATTGATAAAGACTCGAACTGCAGCGCTGTCGCCCACCCCGCTTTGGGCACAGGGAGGCGAGAACCATCGCTTTTTAGGAAAGAAGCCTACAATTCTCTTTCACTTGCATTTTCTTTCGCTCTCGTTCTTCTTACATATTGACCTTTTCTTTTGTCTTTCGAATTGTATCTATGGCTACTGCTGTTTTGCCAGTCTGTCTGTCCCCACTAATGAACTCTCGCTGACCGCGCCCTATGGGGATCATCGAATCGATAGCAATAAGCCCTGTTTGAAGGGGTTCATATACAGAACGCCTGGAAATTCTACCCGGAGTTCATCACCACTCAGAAATGAATTGATCATTTTTTTAGCAAAATATGTGAATATTAGTCCAAGAAATCTTTACCTACTCTTAAACAGATGAGCATCCTGAAACCGAAGTTGACCGGTTCAATAAACATATTTGCAATTTATCATAGCAAAAAAGAAGAGGAAATGGTCACAATGCTACATCAAACTCGGGAACATTACAAATTGATAATGCTAGCATATGTAATGCCAAGCATTACCTAATGTCAGGCAAATATGGTTCTGCATTATTCTGCTTGCTGGATGCATCTGGAGATAAAAAATAAGGCACCAGGAAGCCAACATGACAATGTGATGAGACTATCTCTCGTGGGTTTCGGGTTGTTGCTCGTCAATGCCTGGTTGCGTTGACGCCTACAAGCTAGGGTGGCTCCGGTGCAGACTTTACAGATTTACTTTTCCACTCTAGTCTTGTTTTCATTTTCTAAAAATATGCACAGGTTTTTTAGATTGGAAAATTTGATGTGCTGCCATACTACCAATGAAAAAATTGCACGAGATCCTAATTTTATATGACCTTTACTCGGAACTACAAACCACTTTCAGTCGTCTTGTATTGCATTGTGGGTTATATTGAATTGATACACTTGCCTCTAATATAACCAAAACACATCTTGTATATATGTACACACTGATACCCAGCAAGTATTTTTCACTTTTGTCAGTAGAAGTAATTCTACATAAAGGCAATGAGATAGCACATAAAGCTAAACTGTCTAGAGTTTTAGTTTCTAGTAATTGTACCTATTCTAATTGAGCCAAACAAACTACAATAGCCTGAATTCATGTTTTATTCTTAAGAGATTAAGCATCACGAATAACTAATGTTCTTTTCAGAATGGGGCCTAGTCAAAAAAGAATTTTGAATTACCTATTTTGTCCAAGCTATTGATTCTCTAATCCCTCCTCTCGCTATCTGTGTATCTGAAGCTGCAACTTCGTTACCCAGATACTGTGCTTGCATCGATCTCCGCCAGCAGTCAGGTCAATATCTTCTAGAACCACCTCTCCGAACAACGGCAATAGGTACATACATCGTACTAGGGAAGTTGCTGCCGTGAGCCCAATCACCAATACATGGAGTCTGAACCATGACCAGCCTCCTACTATGCAACGCACACCCCTACAATAACACATCAAAGCACCTCTGATTCAGAGCACTAACCTTGGATTGCTGTCCGGCTCGAAGAATTCCATGGATATATTGGGGCTAGATCTCCTCGAAGACAGAGGAACTGGAGAACACTGCAAGCGCGAGAAGAGATTTTTTAGAGGATATTTATTTTAAAGAAAATGTTTGATGGTGAATATCTAATATGGCACACGCAAATTGAACGTTGTGACAACCTGTAACTTGTGATGTAACTGCAGCATCGCCGCCTTGCCCTTGGACTGCTTGGGACATGTGACGGCGCTTACCATGACCATTGAAGGGGCTTACCACCGCACGGCAAAAGATGGATCAGTCGACAGATTAGGAAGCTGCAAGGAGTCGTGGGCGGGGATGACAACGAACCCGGTAGTGCTTCTCGTGGATCTCGGGCAGAGGCAGCCGGCAGCCGCGCCGGGGGAGTGCTGGGGCTCGTAGCCTCAAGACAACGGCCAAGACTTTGAGCGCCAAGATGCCGCGACCGTCCTGCGGTACCGATCTCTAGGCTCGTCTTCCCGTGGCTCTGGCCACCCCCGTATCTATATGGTCCGCAAATCCTCACCTTCGCACCCCTAAACTGCTGCAGTGTAGCAAGCAGCTCTTTCCCGTCCAGCTCCACCCCTCTCCAACCATGGCGATTGCACTTGTTCATCGACACTGCCCTCGTGAAGAAATGCAGTCCGCTCCAGTCTGTCCCGGCAAGGTTACGACCTCTATGCTGTCGCACCGATGGCGAACGAGTACTCTCCTCCGCTGTTTCTGCGAGAAAGTGGGCCAGCACGCGCAAGTAGTGGCGTTGACGACCGGGGGTAAAAGAATTCAATAAAAAATGCACAAAGAAAGCTGAAAAATCAGGATGGTACAAGAATCTTCTTGAGCAATAGGAGCAGAACAACCCAAACAAACAAAAAGATACACTAAGTAAAATAGCTTGAAAACAAGTGTTATTCATGAACCCCATGGACTCAAAACATGAATTGCGCTTCGACACAACCCAAGGACAACTGCCCCTTTTGCCGTTGTCGCACCAGCAGACTTGATTGGAACTGACATACAGGGAACCCGCCGGATCATAACGATCTAGAGGTTGAAGAAGGGTCCGAGGAGCCAGCCTAAGAATGGGGTATTAGTGGACAACACAGGAGGGGAGGAGAACGCGAGAGAGGAGTCCGGCGGTGGCCTCCGTGAGGAGGATGGAGGTCCAGCTCAGGAGGTGGAGGCTGGCGGCGGCCGCACGCGAGGAAGTGGCAACACAGGGCTAAACGAACCGGTACGGTGGCATAGAGTAGTATTATGTAATTTGTGGAAGGGTAAAATCGTCCAAAAAAGAGTTGGACCGGAAGAAAGAATCCGTCCTTTATTATTAGGTATATATAGATATAGATATAGATAAGGTTATCTTATCCCTTGTCCGGAATGTTCCCTTCTGCGGAAATAGAGAAGCCTTGGCAAAAAAAAAGGAAAAATCTCTCTCGCTTGGCGGTGCGCCATGATGGAGGAGGCTGGAGGCGGCGGCGCACCATGCCATTTTTTAAGGGGGAGTACTCTAACTCTGAGATAGGTTACGAGAATTTTGGGATGGTGGCCAGCATCCGCATGGGGGGCAATCGAGTGGAGTCGAGGGCGACAACAAGCGCGGGGAAGCCGCCGTTCGGCCGGTCGCCGCCAGCCGGAACAGTGGAGAGGGCGGAGAAGCGGGGTCGAGGGCGATGGCGACGGCGGGCGCGGGGATCCGTGGAGCTGGACGCGGTGCGGAGCAAGGCGGGTAGCGACTGACAAGAGGCGTGACGGCGGGCGTGCTGATGCCACGTCACGCACGCGTCATCGGGGCCGTCCGTGCTGATCCAACGGCCGCGCCTCGTCCCTGGGACACGAGTCCCGCGACGGGCTGACCAGGGCCCGTCCCATCCGCCACGTCAGGCGCGGATAGCGATCGGACCCCGCTTCCGTCGCCTGCCAGCCGAGCTGTATATTAACTCGCTGCCGCAGTTCATGCAACTCTGCACCGTCGCAACAAACTTTCGATCCTCTCCTCGTTTCGTCTCCTCCAAGCAGAAGCGGAGGAAGAGCAGCGGAGAGAGAGGTTATCCCTTCCACACCAAGTCTCCTCCCCCTCCTCTCTCGTGAGATCTTCTGCTTCTTCGGTTCGTTCGCGGTCTACTGATCGAGCACGGTGTGTCAGCGTTCTCTTCTTTGACCAATTTTCGTTGATTGTTCTATCTATCGTTGCTGTTTTCGATCCAAAACTCGTGAGATTCTTCTGCTTCTTCGCTCCGTGGGCTACTGATGGAGCATCGTGTAACCGTTTTGTTATGTGACGACCGCCATGTTCATCGATTTCCTCTTGCTATTCTTGCCGTGTTCGATTCGAAATCGAAACTCGTGAGATGCTCTGCTTCTTCGCTTCGCGGCCTACTCATTGAGCCGCAGAGCACGGCGTGTCAGCGTCCCGTGACTATTTTGTTCTGCGACGACGACGACGTGTTCGTCGATTCCTCTTGCTATCGGTGCTGTTTCTCGATTCAAAACTCGGAGATTCTTCTGCTTCTTCGGTTCGTGGGCTACTGATCGAGCAGAGGGCGGCGCGTCCGCGTTCTGTGACCATTTTTGTTCTTCGATAACGCCATGTTCATCGATTCCTCTTGTTACTGGTGCAGTTCTTGAGTCCTAATCGATGTGCCGTGTAATTATGTATACTAAATGTTATTAATCCGTCTCCTTGTCTCTCCTGTGCCTTTTTCATCCTTGTCTTGCTAATTAGTAACTGCTAGTTCAATCCCGGCAAAGGTGTCCTTAATGCTATGGAAATTCGCACTGCTAGATCCAACATCTACCAAGTTGAGTGGTTCCTTCGTACGTAAGATGATGATAACGTCCTGCACTCTTGCTACCAGTTCTCATCTATTCGCCAACTTGCAGTATGATTTGAGTTTCTCAAGCTTGTATGTAGTATTTCGTGTTCGTTTGATTCTTGTGTAATATCTTGGGTGCAAGCCCCTATATTCGGTTAGGAGAATGCGATTTCCTCATACTATATAAGCATCCCAGGATGAAATGCAGTAACATTATACCCTTTCTAAATCAAGTTTTCTGGCATGTAACGCAGTCAGTGTCAATACATTCAGTTTATTCTTTCTTCTTTTTTTCTTGGATAGCATTCCTAGGCTACTATACTCAATACTTAAATCTTTCAGGAAAGCAAACCCCGCAATGGGTCAAGGTTTTTCTTATCTAAAGAAGTTTACTGTCAGAGACGAGGATGACAGAATTGGGTATGCGGTGTCATCAATGCAAGGATTGCGCCCGCACATGCAAGATGCTGTGAGTAAATTTGCACTAGTTTGTACAAATCTTGGGATGTTCTTCATATATAGTTTTGATTGGCTGGCAAGTAACTTGGTTAAATGTTAAGCTTGATTTCCACTCTTATTGTTTTCAGCATGCAACCTTCCTAGATCTAGATGGCACCAGGTCCACATCATTCTTTGGTGTTTATGATGGCCAGGGAGGTTTGTTCTTCATTTCTGGTCTTGTTACAACATATCAAAACATTTCAACTTATGCCAATTGATACTGTGCTGGGATACTGCAGATATAACGTGAATTGTGCAAAAGTAATACTTGTGATGGGCCAGACATTTCATGTGTTGGAGTTGTGATTATTGTATTCTGAAGTGTTCTGATTTCCGAGGAATAAATCAAAACATTCCTCTGATCTTCTACTAACAAAGCAGGGGGTGTATATTATCACTGTGTTGAGTTTATCATTTCATTCTAGTGATACCTAATGAAGGGATATTCATCCTGTGGTGTTCATCACATTCTTTTGAATATAAGCTTCTATGCACATTTTGTTGATTCCACATTCTTGTTCTGTTATGTACTTGTATGGCAATGCCAGACTTACACATATATTATCTGTTTCAGGAGCTAATGTTGCACTGTATTGTGCGAACCGGTTTCATACTGAGTTTCAAAAAGATGAAGATTATCAGAACAATCTGGATAATGCAGTGGAGCACGTGTTTTTCAGGTTATTTAACTAACTCATGTACTATACATCTCAGGCTCCATAACATTTATCCTTTTTTCAGTAGTCAAAGGTGAAGGGGTCAATGTTACACCTGACTTGTTCATAGTTTTCTTGTTCTCATAGAAAAGAAGGTTGGGCATGTTGCATGTGCAAATATGAAATATGTAATCATTGTTCCTGCTTAATTGTTGCAGAATGGATGAGCAGCTGCAAGGAAATGATGAATGGAGGGAGTTAGCTACCCCCCGCCATTTTAGTTTCAATTTCTAAATTGTTTGAAGGCTCCTTTTGCTAAGGTTTGGTTTCCTCCAAGTTGATTATCGAGTAATTAATGTGCTACAGTATTAATCTTTTGAAGAAGTTAACTAAGATTTGTCTCTATGCATACTATTATCTGTAAAAACAAACTGGAAGGGTCGATTGGTGTGCTATGGATTATGGAGGCTCTAGTTTACTTTCTGGAGACATGTTTTTGAGTTGGAAGTGGTATATATATATGTATATTTATATTACTCCTTTATCCAATTGTTTAGTTGGAAGTTGGAGTAGTTGTTATATTGAGTGCCTGGTTTGCTGAGTTGGAGGTCAAATGCTCCTAAGTTCTCGTTGGTCATTGCACCTTGGCTGTTATCACTTATCATATTCCCAGAATCAAGGTATGACATGAGAAATAGCTCATTTTTTTCGTGTGCTTGAATTCATCATTCGTTCTTACTGTTGTTTGCTTCTTTATGAAAGAGCATACATAAAGGATTTTTTCCCTACTAGTGGCTCTCACTGCTTGCTTATTCCATATAAGAGTTGGAATTATTTTTGGTATAATTTAGTTCGAAAACTATTTCCTTTCAGGTGGGACCCCCTTACACTGAAGGAAGCACAGCCTGCGTTGCTCTCATTAGAGGAAACCAGATCATTGTTGGAAATGTTGGTGATTCTCGCTGTGTACTCTCAAGGAGTGGTCAGGTATAGAGTGTCTGTTTCTTTATCAAATCTCTAGGTAGACGGCACCTAATTGTTCAGATCTTTTGTCATAAGAAATGCATTCAGTGGGTGCCTAACTGTCCTTTTATCCATTTATCCAAAGGCAATGAATTTATCCATCGATCACAAACCATACCTTCCGGGTGAACGTCGGAGAATTCAAGATGCTGGAGGACGAATAACCAGGGATTCGCGGCGCATTTGGTGCGCAGGACAGACAATAGTACAGTATGGCAGCTATCGTGTTGATGGGCTTCTAGCCATGTCTAGAGCTATTGGTATAATCCTATTTGATTTCTATTTGGTCATTTGCATTCTTCATACTATCTATTTCATTATACTTGGTAATTTGCCTACATGCATTTCAGGTGATTTTAAGTTGAAGTTGAAGGGTGTGACGTGTAATCCTGACGATACTGAGTTAGTGGAGTATAAATTTGTTAGTGGAGTATAAATGAAGTATAAATTTTGTAATTCAGCTGTGTTAGTGGAGTATAAATTTGTTTCCATGAATGTGTTCTAATGAAAATTGCCCTTTCTTGCTAGGAGGTCATAACTGATGATACTGAGTTTCTTCTTATAGCAAGTGACGGCATCTGGTTAGTACTAGGTTCAAAATTATTCAAGTGGTTATTTTATTTTACTTCTTTCTAAGTGCAAATTTTCGTCTGGAATAAATCTACTCCAAAATGATGGTTGTATTGTATGCTTTGGGTAGTCTTAGAACAGAACAATATATCCGGAGCGGCTTTTACATTTTGCTTCAATTAAATTCGTTGTGGCCTGGACTGGTAGCCTTTGAGTCCATGCTAATTAATCGCATGTGTAGTTCTTTTTTGTGTGGTTTCTTGTATTGGGGGACTTAAAGTTCAGGAACATGCCCCAACCCTTAGCTTAGCTAATTCTTCACCGTGTCCAAATAATTTTTAGATTCAGTGGTTTCATATCTGTCTTACTTGACTAATTGGAAGTGTATGTTTCATTAATCTTGCAAGAGCTTGTTTAGCAGTCCACTTGATGAAACATTTACACCGATAAGAATCATTCTAAGACGTGTAATAATATATATTCTTCTCAGCTCAGAGAATAAACTCAATCACCATACCCCATTTTTTCATATTTTTTATGCTTATGTAAATTTATCCATATTTTTTCAAATTACACGCCTTTGTTTCCCCCCTGTTTCAGGGATATCTTGTCAAGTCAGGGCACGGTGGACTTTGTATGCCAGAAGTTAGCAAGCGTAAGCCTTCTTTTCACTCATTCTTCCTTCTTTGTCGTTAAAGTAGAAGACAAATATCCTACCGGATGAGAATTTGTTATGAATGGCCATGTAGAATCTGTCTGCTACATATATGTCTCGCGCATGATCTGTTTGGCTATTGGAACAGTTGATTGATACCTAAAGCGTACTCCCTATAATTGAAGAGTACAACTATAGCATGTTCTTCATTTTATGCATTTGTTAGATAGGATTGTCACTCATGTTGCACATATCTTCTGTTTCAATACAGGGGATGACAGATCTGGGTACCATCTGTGAGGGGCTTCTTAGTCATTGCTCCAGGTCGAGGGACAACTCGACCGTGATACTGGTTCAGTTCAAGCCTGCCGCCAGGATTTCTCTTGCTCTTCCGGCCGACGCCGGGGCGGTGGTTGACCTAAATGCCCCTGGAACTTCCAGTTCTCGCGATCCTGACGCTGGCGCTGAAGCCAAGGCTGACACCAAGAGCAAGATCAAGGAAGATGAACTGCCTCTGTCAACAATACGTAGCTCCTCACAGTTGTTGTGTGTTTTGATTGAGAAGAGAGGGAGAGCGAGCTCCTGGATTGGGAAGCGTGCAGTGCTATTTGGATCTCCTATTTTGCGATGTGATGCCTTGCCACTGTAGGATGATGATACCATGTGTAGTAGTAGTCCCATTTACTCTCTCGTATTGCTACTTCCTGGGAACTGTTTAGGAGGTTTTGCCACTTGGAGTTGGATCTACGCACTTTATTTTCTCCGTGTGATATTGGATCTTGAAGATGCTCAACCTTGTAATGTCTCTATTGATGTTCACTGCCTTGAGAATTCCTCCGTGCGAGGCAGTAGTCTTATGCCTTGAGAAATCTTTTTCTGATCTTGGATCTTGAAGATGCTTAGTGAAGTAGTGTTTCTGTAAATGCTCACTTTGAAAATTGTTGATCCCTAATATTTTATTGTATTTATTCCGTTGACCCTCGTGGGGTATATATAGAAGTACAGAAGGGGGAAAGACTTGGAGTACAAGAAGTAGTATCCTAGTCTATTTCTAATTCCGTATACTATTCTAACATTCCCTCCCAATCGTAGTGGGAGAGAAGCGGACGATTGCGACTGGAATTGAAGTCCATTGTCTTCTCCTCCTTGTCATCATCAAATGCGTCTCTGATGGACATGATCATGGCCAACACCAAGGGGCGGTGACTGCGTCCCCTTATGGTGACTCTCTTCCCTCCCACAGTCACAGCAGAAGTGTCGTGGACGCAGGTGATGTGACACAGACGCTGTTTACTAGAGTTGTTGCTGATGTGTAGTTGTAGACGTCGGATGGCATCTACCACAAGTGGGCAACATTTGTGAAGCCCCTCATTCCACCCTGACAGTAAGAAAGAACTTCATTTCCACAATGCTCAAGTCGTGGCTAGGAAAAATGTAGAGCAGACATTTGGAATTTTGCAAGTCTAATTTGCTATTGTTAGAGGTCCCGCTCGGTTTTGGGATCACGAGATATTGTGGAAGATCATGATGGCTTGTGTGATCATGCATAACATGATCATTCAAGATGAGCGTGGTAGAGAAGAGGTCTATGGTGGCTATGACTTGATGGGGCGACAAGTTCGGCCACATAAGAATGTAGGCTGCATTGCTCATTTTGTAAAAGCTTACCATGACATTAGAGTCTTGGATGTGCATGAGGATCTTCAAAAGGACCTCATTGAGGAGTGGTGGACTTGGCATGGCCGCCAAAATTAGTTCTTATTTCATTTGTATGTTTGTTGTTGTTGGTTGAGATGAACTTCATGTTGTTGCTCGATGATTTGTCTGGTACTTAACTATTGGGTAAAATATTTGTGTTGGCATGTAATATTAAGTAATATCATCTATATATTTTTACCATAATTTCATTGCAAGCATGTGTCATATGTATCGAAAATGTGTTGAAATGAGGTGGTTGCATTATAGACATACTGCATTTTGCAGCAGCCGCAGACGAGGGGTGACCTCGACAATGCCCATTATTATGGACTTCGAGTTTCAGGGAAAAGAGAGCGCTGGTGATTTTGTCGGCCTATCATACAAACAAGAGAATCGAAGTCCTGCCTGATTATTGAGGAAGATGATTATAGAGTCGCCGGTTCTCTAGATGCAATCTAACTCACGGCGGGTTACGGTTTACTCAAAGCTACGGTTCCCTATCCGTCGGCTCCTACCAGCCTTTATATGATAGGTTGGATCTCAGAGTCCAATACGAATTCGTTACAAGTTGTAAATACAACTCTAAGATTATGTAGGTTTAAGATTCTGCCTTGCTCAACACGTCTGGTTCCTGGACTTTGGGTGTCTCCAGGACTCTTAGTTCTTTATGGGTTTTATGGGTCGTAGTCTAGGTGCATACCAGGTATACCAATCGTGGGAACCCGGTAAGTCATACCTATGTCAGTAGCCCCCGAGACTTCACTCTAATCATAGATTCATGTTGATTCTCAAAGACATTTTCAGCATAGAACCCAAATATTTCTTTGAGTAAGTAAACTGTGAGTTAATTATTTTTAGTCATGGGTATTTTGGTATAATGAGTCTGGTGCATTCGATGGATTGGGAACAATTTAATTTCTCGTGGGAAAAAACAGCATGAACCTTCTTCAAGCTCAAGTCCTCGGACTCGAACCTGGTACATAAGTTTTATGTTTTGGGTACCCAACGCGTCTGTCGGGATTTTCATCATATCGTTAGTATGGAAATTATCTAGCAAAGCGCATTCATATGGGGTTACCAGGCCTCACAGGACAAATCCTTGGATCTTACCTTCATGACATAGACACGGAATCCAGACATGTTATCACGGCATACGCGGTATGAGAATTAGAAGTTTTTTATCGACTGCCTTGTTTGGCTATTGGAATTGCTGAAGTAGTAATCTTATTGCCTTTTTCATAGACTGCGTTTTTACCACTCCCGATAGGAGTAACTGATGACTGCAAGTGCACAGATCGTTTGTATCTAGTTTCAAAATAAAGATATCGATCCCACAGGGAGCAATAGGCGAAAGACTAAAATGCTTTTAACTAAAACTAAATGAAGTACTTAAGGAATAACTTTAAGATGCAAGAAAAGTAGAGTTGTTTTGGGGTTTTTAACTGAATGAAGCAATTTAAAGTAAAGTATAACTTAATGCAGAAAATAAGAATCGCGTGTGTAAAAGAGCTTGGAACTACAATAGGGAAAAAGGCGTTCTCAGGGAGTGGTGGATACACCGCTAGCAATTTAGACTAAGCAATCAAGATTATTATAACAAATATTCTCATGATATGTATGTATGTGGGAGGAGCTCCATATATGGGCAAATAGGCAGCAACCACTGCTCACATCACCCTTCATAACCACAGCTGACAGATAAACCACATCAATTGTATTATCCCGCTATTAAGGGATTTTTCCCGTGGCATGAACATTGCTTTATGAGTTCTCCTTATTTTACCAATTTAGTACGTAAATAATGACAATAGATTTATAGTCATAGTAAGTGCTATCATCCCCCCGTCTACCAACAAGTAATCCCCTTCATCAAGTCCCCATAAGAGGAAAATATTAAGGAGGTGCACAACTCCCAACATTAAGATGAAGACAATTAACACATACACATAATGATGTATAACATAATAATATCTATCTTATCTCAATCATATGCTAGGGTTTCTCCATCTCCCAAAGAACTAAAGATCTACTCAGACATGGAGGCAATCAACATCATGGCAATGGTAATGGAAGCAATTGTAAATGAATAGTTCTTGTATAAATCCACAACGAGTACGGAAATTATAACAAGATCTAGAGGGGTGCAGATGGGATGGATGGATATGATGGTGGTGCATCGGTTGATGAAGATGAAGATCGATGCCTTGACCTCCCAGATCTGTGTAGGGCAAAGATGGATCCCTTAGGCAAGTTCCCCCTCCATATGCCTTCCGGAGGTGAGGTTTCAGTGATTTCTGGGTGTTCTGTATATTGTCTCCCCGATCCAGTTGCACGGGGTGAAACTATTTGAGGAGGCGGTGGCGGCGCCAACTATACGACCGGAACTATACAGCCGAAAAATTTATTCCCACCGTATAGTTGGTCGTTGAACCTTCTGTATGCCTCAATCGCTTCAGATTTTCTTCTGGTGTTATTGATATTTCCCAAATACACGATTTACGTTGTTTTTACTCCTTTTCTCTCTCCAATACAACTACTTCAAGAATTGTGTCTATTGTATCCACCATCTGTCCCGATCCTAGTGAAAATAGACATAAAACATGCGCACGAACACCGTAAAATACCAAGATCCTACCACTATAATGCAAAACAATAATATGAAACATGATGCAAATATGCGCTCATCAACTTCCCCAAGCTTAGACTCTTGCTCGTCCCGAGCAAGGCTGGCTTAGTGAATGTGATCCTCATATTCATGAAGTTGAATCGATAAAATAAATGAGGCAATTTGCAGCATGTGTTTATCTTATATGATACATAAGAATGAGTTAATGAATATTACCTTACTCAAACCATCTGAATAGTATTAGCAGGCTTCCACACCTTAGTGATCAACAATTCACAAAAGATGAATTTGAACATGGTGTAGAAGTATCCAGTTCGACCGAATGAGTTAGCGAGGTAGTCCCAAGTGTTTTGGGATTAACATATTCACTTGGGATTAAAAATCTCAAAACGTCTCTTTGTCTTACTACAATATGGTGGTATATGCATATTTTCTCTTTGCACATTCGCTCTTTTTCTTATCTTCCCCTCTTTTTTATATATATGCTCACATGTTTATTTAAGTGTTGTGCAAAGGAGCTAGCCATACATTCCACTTCATGTAGGAATTCAAAGTTTAATGATATTCAATTACCAAATTCCAATTGTATATGAAGCATCTTTATGACTTGAAGATTCTACCTCGACTTGTTCTCGCTCTATTTTGATAACACTTTTAATTTTCCTTTGTTCAAGGTTTGTTTGTCAACTTGACTAATCAGATTATTTTTACTTTTGTAAATCAACCCATGAACTTACACCATATCTATTTAAATTATCTTTATGTGTTCCATTAATACCAATGGTGTGGAAGACTCCTATTGCTATCATCGGGTGCAAGTAAAATTATACTCACGCCATTCATATATATCCAATAAGACAAGCACAAACTCAATAATGCTCCATATATGATAATAAAATCGGAATTTCATAAATGGGATCGACTATTCCTAAAGGGAATTCAATTGATGCAAACTTTATTTCTAAGATCGAACTAATGCAAAACTAAAATAGTAATATAAAACTTGTAAGATAATTTACAAGGTCTTAAAGATCTCCCCAAGATTGGAATCAAGCCAGGCGGGATCAAATAACTCCTTGATGGTACATATTCCTCCTACTGGGTAGGAAGAGTATTGCCTTCTTCCTTTGTGTTGCAAACTTTAGCCATGCTTGCGAGGCGAATGCTGAGCTTGGCCATGTCATATTGAAGCTTCAAAATTTTCTTCTAGAGGAATTTCTTCTCATCTGTCAACTCAAAAACAGTTTTAATTAAGAAACCAACTCTAGCATCGACGTCATTGACCTTTTTCTCAAGGTCTTTGCTCATCATCTAGTAGGAGTCAATCCCTTATCCAATTGTTTCAACACATGCTTTCGAAGCTTTTTCCAACTGATATATCTTATCATGAATCTCATCTTACTGCACCTTCTTAGGCTTAAGAGGCGACGGTCCCAGAGGAGGTTTATAATAGGATCCTATGTTGTGACGATAGGGACTAGGGAGATACTCACCTTGCTCTTTCCCCGCCCCGCTTGCCTCATAATCTCCATCCTTTGCGGGAACATGTCCTCCCAATTTGGGAGAGGCTTGATCTCTGGGCTGGATGATGATGATAATCCTTTAGGTTCTACTTCTTTGATCCTTTTCACGGGATTCTCTTCTTTCTTCCTCCAAATCTTGTTGACATGGAAGGGCTGCATGGCTTCGCTATACGGATGTTGTTAGCAGGGGCTTGTATAGGGATGGCGAAGATTTTTCGAGGCTAGAGGCTGTAGCTCTGTGAAACTTAATGAAAAAGGTTAGATGCAGTTAACTTTAAAAGGGGAGGTTGAAAACCCTAGCCTCCGTTCGTAACGAGCAACTATGCGCTACCCGTATAGGTCCTGCCGTATAGTTATGAATTAACTATAGATTTCCATCTACGGTAGAACCAACTATACGAGCGGGAATTTTTATTCATGTCGTATAGTTAGTCGTTAAACCTTCAGTTCTCCGAATAGTATTTCTAGAGACAGGTCGATATTAATACGATAGCAACTATACGGCCAGAATTTTTATTCCCGCCGTATAGTTGGTCGTTAAACTATTAGTACCAACGAAAAGAATTTTAACGAAGGCATTGATATCTATACGATGAAAACTATATGGCTGGAATTTTTATTCCTACCGTATAGTTGGTCGCTAAACCTTCCGTACCTTTTGTAAATGGAAGGGGTGGTGTCGAAGCATCTATACGACCGCAACTATACGGCCGAAATTTTTATTCCCGCCGTATAGTTAGTCGTTAAACCTTCTGGATCCGCCAAAAATTACCTGCTTCTCCGAGAGTTCTTTATTGATCTGAAACTTAATGAAATATCAAGTTTTGACAGAAAAATGACTGCTTGAATTTTCGACCAATATTAGCATTATCAATCTTCTTTTTCTTCGCTAGAGCTTTAAATGTTCCTTATTCAACACAAGCTCAACCAAAACTTAATTGAAAATTTAAAAACTTACTCAAACCTTAATTTCGCATGGGTTGCCTCCCATGAAGCGCTCTTTTATGGTCAATAGCTTGACCATAGTGTTGCTCAATTTGTCTCGATTATATCATTCTTGCAGTTGCCATTCCTTGTATATCTTTGCTTAATCACCTCTTCTAGGGTGATCACTTGTATGGTGACTGCACTTATATCTTGTTTTGCCCGATAATGCTTCAAGCGTTGTTCATTTACCACCCATGAAAGAGAGGGTGTTTTTCCTTGGAGCTTCACTGCTCCCGATGAATAAGCTTCTTCAACTATATAGGGGCCTTCCCACTTTGATCTGAGCTTTCCTGGAAACAACTTAAGATGAGAAATATAGAGCAACACCTTGCCTCCACTTTTAAATGTCTTAGTTTCTATTTTTCTATCATGCCATCTTTTTAATTTTTCTTTAAACAATCTAGCATTCTCATAAGCCTCACTTCTAAAATTATCTGAAGCATGAATATCTAATAAACGTTTTTCTCCCGCTGCTTTAAGATCATAGTTTAGGTTCTTGATTACCCAAAAAGATTTGTGTTCCAATTCTAAAGGTAAATGGCATATCTTACCGTATACCATCTTATAACATGTCATACCCATTGGATTTTTAAACGCAGTACGATATGCCCATAGAGTGTCATTTAACTTGTATGACCAATCTTTTCTTGACTTGTCCACCGCCTTCTTGAGTATGGTCTTTAACTATTGGAGAGTTCCACTTGACCACTCGTTTGAGGATGATATGGTGAAGCAACACGGTGAGTTACTCCATATTTGCTGAGGATTTTCCTAAAATTTCCTTTCATAAAATGAGAACCACCGCTAGTGATTAAAAATCTAGGAACTCCAAACCTGGGGAATATAATATCATTGATCATCTTCACTAAGGCGGCTGCATCTGCATGGCTTGTTGGAATAGCTTCAACCCATTTAGTAACATAATCGACAACAACAAGAATATGAGTGTAACTGTTTGATTCTATAAAAGGTCCCATGTAATCCATTCCACATACATCAAAGGCTTCGATTATAAGACTACAATTCATTGCCATCTCTTGTCTCCTCCCTATATTACCTCTTCTTTGGCAAGCATCACAGTGTTCTACATACCTGTGTGCATCCATGAGCAAGGTGGGCCAATAGAATCCAGATTGAAGTACTTTTGCTGCAGTTCGCTTGGCTACATGATGTCCTCCATACAGACTGTCATGACAAGCTTGCAAAATTTCATTCATTTCATGGTTAGGAACACACTTCTGAATCATTCCGCCAGGTCCATGACGATATAGATATGGGTCATCCCAAAAGTAATATTTAAGATCATTAAAGAATTTCATTCTTTGATTTCTTGTCATACCAGGAGGTATAAATTTTACTTCGAGATAGTTAGCATAATCCGCAAACCAAGGATCAACGATTTCAACATTTGTTAAATATTCTCCTAGAAACAACTCATTTATAGTTACAGGGTTAGTAATTATTCCCTCCATCCTAGAGAGATGATCTGCTACCAGATTATCCTTACCCCTCCTATCTACTATTTGCAAATCATATTCCTATACTAACAAGACCCACCTAATCAACCTAGGATTCACATCCTTTTTAACAAGGAGGTGACACAAAGCTTGGTGATCCGTATGAACTATTACCTTAGAATTAATGATGTAAGATCTAAATTTGTCACAAGCAAAAATGATAGCTAGGAATTCCTTTTCTATAGTAGCATAATTTTTCTGAATCTTATTAAGAGTTCTACTAGCATAATAAATAACATTTAAATTCTTTCCGTCTCGCTATCCTAACACAGCCCCTAAAGCATAGTCACTAGCATCACACATGATTTCGAAAGGTTCATCCCATTTTGGAGATTGCATGATGGGTGCTGAAACTAATTTGTTTTTAAGGTTGTCAAAAGCTGCAATGCAGTCATGATCTAAGTAGAATGGAGTTTCTTTCTCAAGAAGGTTGGTGAGAGGCATAGCTATTTTAACAAAATCTTTTATAAACGCTTATAAAAACCTGCATGTCCTAGAAACATTTTTAAGTTTTATGTCCTAAGGTATTGGAAGATTTTCTATAGCATCAATATTAGTTTTATCTATTTCTATACCCTTATATGTAACCTCATGCTCGAAAACTTTACCTTCTCTTTCCATGAAATGACATCTTTCCCAATTCAAAACTAAATTTGATTGCCTGCATCTCTACAAAACTTTGGTTAAATCGTAGAGGAAATTATCAAATGTTGTTCCACAAACAACGAAATCATTTGTTAGAACTTCCATAGTTTTCTCAACAAGATCATCAAAGATTTTGAAAACACATTTTTGAAAAGTCACAGTTGCGTTACACAAGCCAAATAGAAATAATCTATAAGCATATGTGCCATAAGGAAAGTGAAAGTTATTTTCTCTGGATCTTCCAGTTGTATAGCAATTTGAGAATATCCAGAATAACCATCAAGAAAACAGAAATAAGAATTATTACTAAGTCTTTCTAAAATTTTATCCATAAATGGTATAGGTTTATGATTTTTCCGTGTCTCACAGTTTAGTTTCCTAAAATCAATGCACATACGATATCCAACAATAGGTTTTACAGGAATTAGCTCACCATCCTCATTCATAGCAGCATCAAGATCACCTTGTCATGGTATGCAATGAGCTAGGATAACCCACTTACTGTAAAAAATATGATATATTATGCCTGCATCTAATAAGCGTATAACCTCTTTTCTTACTACTTCTTTCATTTTCAGATTAAGCCTTCTTTGTGTGTCAACTACAGGTTTAGCATCATCAAGCATGGTAATCTTATGTGTTACAATAGATGGATCTATTCCTTTAATATCACTTAGAGTATATCCAAAGGCTTCATGATGCTTAATCAAGACCGAAATGGATTTATTTGTTTCATTTTCTGATAATTTTTTACTAATAATAACAGGACATTTATTATCATTATCTAAAAACTCATACCTCATATCGTCTAGAAGTTGTTTCAATTCAATTGGCGGAGGTTCTTCATCTCCTTTTCTTACCAGTTCTTCATAGTCATGTGGATTTTGTGCTTCTGGAACTGAATCAAGGTAATCATCCATGTCTTCTCTCTCCTCATCATCTTGTGCTTCCTCCCAATTAATTAGGCTTCTCTCTAATTTATCTTGTGGAGTACTAAAATGAATTGCTGCCAGCTCGGCAATCATTTTATCTTCCTTGATATCTTCCACTTCATATGGCCTCTTCTTTAGTTTGGTGAAGTGGAATGTCATTTCCTCTTCTCCAAAGATCAATGGAATAGTCTCCTTCTTATTATCAACTTTGGTTATGGAATCAAAAGGCCTTCCTAAAAGAATAGGAAAAAAAGAATCTCGAGGCATGTCAACAATATGAAAATCAAGGGGGTACATGAGTGATCCAATAAAGACATAGATATTTCTGATAACTCTTTCTGGTTTTATATTAGTTCTATTGGACAATTTAATAGTAGTGTCTACTGGTTTCACATCTGGATTATTTAAATTGTAGCGAAGTTCCTCATAAAGTGATGAAGGCATAATGTTTATAGTGGAAATTGGCTCACAAATTCCGTATAAGAAAGTTTCTCCACAATATATAGGAGTCATATGTTTAGAAGTTTCGTTCCCTCATACCTTACCTTCGATGAATTATGGGGTTTCAGAGTCTAGCATAAGCACTTCATTATCCACTATTCGTGCTTCCATAAGATCCTTCAATATAACATTATTTATATTGGTAGCTTCGGGGTTCTTTTCTGGTTTCTTTAATCTCTTATTTATTTGTTCTTTCTCTTTTTGCTTTTTCTTGATATTCTCTTGAATAGGTGCAAAGGAGATCTCTTCCATTAGTGCACTTTCTCTTGGACGCTTCTTTTCTTCAAGGGGTTTATGGGGTTCCCATTCTGTAGGTACTTGTAAATGCCCTGTATAATTCTCAATAATTTTCTTCACTAAGTAAGAATCAATACCAAGGGTTTTAATCATTTCACAAGTCCTTTTATCTGCAAGGAAATCGTTAACACAAGCATATTCATAAGAACTATTTGTAATGTTCTCCTCATTAAAATTTTCCTTTGTCTCCCTCATTTTCATTATTAATTTCCAGGCTTCATCATAGGTATAAGATAGAAAACTACCATTAGAAGTGGTGTCTAGGTTCGCTCTATTTTTATTATTAAGCCCCCCATAAAAAGTGTGAGTGAGTAACCAATCAGGCAAACGATGATGGGGGCAATTATCTAGATAGCTTTTGTACCTTAGATATCCTTCATACAAACCCTCATCGGGACTTTTTGAAACTGATAATAATACCTCTCATCCTGTGAGCTTTGCTTTCTGAGTAATATTTGATAGGAATTTGGTTGTTAATTATGTCCAAGACCTTCATGCTTCTGCACAAAAAGATCTATACCAGCCGCAAACATTATTAGAGAGAGTTTTTCTAAACAACTGGGTTTAAACCATATCAAGATTACAGTCGTCGAATATAAAGGAGGTAAGAACATCTTCAAAAAATTGTAAGTGTCCATATGGACTCTCTTCATCGGTTCCTACAAATTTCTTAGAGTGTAGTAGTTCAAATAATAAAGGGCGGATCTCAATTCCATCCAGATTTATGCTTTTATTGACAGTTATAAAAGCGTCCATGGGCAAACCCATTTTCCTTACTGCCTCAAGCTGGATTAAATGCTGAGTGTTGTTCATTGTTATGGTCTTGCAACTTAAATTAAAAATTAGTACAACGAAAGTAAATAACTAAAAGTAAAATGACTTATAGCGCTAAGCTCTGCGGCAATAGTGCCAGAAAATAGCTTGACGACTGCAAGTGCATAGATCGTTTGTAGCTAGTTTCAAAATAATGATATCGATCCCACAGGGAGCAGTAGGAGAAATACTAAAATGCTTTTAACTAAAACTAAACGAAGTACTTAAGGAATAACTTTAAGATGCAAGAAAAGAAGAGTTGTTTTTGGGTTTTTGATTGAATGAAGCAATTTAAACTAAAGTAAAACTTAACGCAGAAAATAAGAATCGCGTGTGTAAAAGAGCTTGGAACTACAATAGGGGAAAAGGCGTTCTCAGGGAGTGGTGGATACACCGCTAGCA
The DNA here is from genome assembly GCA_910589775.1 of Avena eriantha. NCBI lineage: Eukaryota > Viridiplantae > Streptophyta > Magnoliopsida > Poales > Poaceae > Avena > Avena eriantha. The sequence continues at coordinate 311,651,753 of OU342744.1, read as the reverse complement.
ATTTAGACTAAGCAATCAAGATTATTATAACAAATATTCTCATGATATGTGTGTATGTGGGAGGAGCTCCACATATGGACAAATAGGCAGCAACCACTGCTCACATCATCCTTCATAACCACAGCTGACAGATAAACGACATCAATTGTATTATCCCACTATTAAGGAATTTCTCCCGTGGCATGGACATGGCTTTATGATTTCTCCTTGTTTTTCCAAGTTAGTACGTAAAGAATGACAATAGCTTGATAGTCACAGTAAGTGCTATCATCCCTCTGTCTACCAACAACTAATCTCTTCATCATGTCACCATAAGAGGAAAATATTAAGGAGGTGCACAACTCCCAACATCAAGATGAAGACAATTAACACATACACATAATGATGTATACCATAATAATCTCTATCTTCTATATCATATGCTAGGATTTCTCCATCTCCCCAAGAACTAAAGATCTACTCAAACATGGAGGCAATCAACATCATGGCAATGGTAATGGAAGAAATTGTAAATGAATAGTTCTTGTATAAATCCACAACGAGTACTAAAATAACAACAAGATCTAGATGGGGTGATGATGGGATGGATGGAGATGATGGTGGTGCATCGGTTGACGAAGACGAAGATCGATGCCTTGGCCTCCCAGATCTGCGTAGGGCGAAGATGGATCCCTTGGGCAAGTTCCCCCTCCAGATGCCTTCCAGAGGTGAGGTTTCGGCGATTTCTGGGTGTTCTGTATGTTGTCTCCCCGATCCAGTTGCAATGGGTGAAACTATTTGAGGAGGCGGTGGCGACGCCAACTATACTACCGGATCTATATGGCTAGAAAGTTTATTCCCGCCGTATAGTTGGTCGTTGAACCGTCTGTATGCGTCGATCGCTTCAGGTTTTCTTCTGGAGTTATTGCTATTTCCCAAATAAGTGATTTACGTTTGTTTCTTACTCCATTTCTCCCCAATACAACTGCTCCAAGAATTGTGTCCATTGTATCCACCATCTATCCTGATCCTGGTGAAAATAGACATAAAACGTGCGTGCGAATGCCGTAAAATACTAAGATCCTACCACTATAATGCAAAACAATAATATAAAGCATGATACAAATATGAGCTCATCAGTAACCATTTGAGGATACGCTCAGGCAATACTCATAGGTTTTTTATTTGTCAACTCCGTAGGAGGAATTTTGCCCTTTCTATCAGGTGCACGGCCAGCGATACCGATGAGAGTAGTCCTGTAACATCCCAAAACTTTAATCAAGGTTAATCGGGATCAAATCTACCCAATTTAGGGTTAACAAAACCTTTTTCCATTTAAAATCTTTAAGGATTCATATGTGTGTGCATTTAAATTAGGAGTTGTTTGAAATGCCATTATTGTTTGTTCTAATGGTTGTAAAATGGTTCTATGATGATTGTCACATCATCTAGATCATTCTCAAGCAAAAACCAAAGAAAAAGAAATAAAAAAGAATTAAATAAAGGAAATGGTCGCTTTTGCCATTTTAATCACCTAACCCACTTTGGGTATTCCTAGCACTCAAATTCCAACAGAAACAATTGTGGATCTTTGCATCCCTTGATAGTACAAGTAGTGATGTGACAAGGCCCACTTTGTGATCTCCCAAAAACATTCAAACTCTAATTTTAAATGACAATTGAAAATGGAATCTAGTTCATATGTCTAGATCACACTTTTTCAAAAACCACTCAAATGAATTCCATTTAACCAATCCTAGAAACCATAGATGCTTAAGCATGTGACAAACCACTCCACCAAATTTCATCTCAAAATTCAAAACCTGATTTCTTTCGGCCATTTTGTCGAACACTTGGCAGGCACTGATCACACTCTATATTAGGCTCACTATTTCTATAGGGTTTTGCCACCCATTTTCATCCCATTTAATCCCTCTGTCCCTCCTAACTCTAACCAAGCAGCAACCAGCCCATCCCCTAGTCCCTGGTGCCAGTGCCACGCCGCACCGAGGCCATGATCGCTCGCCGATCGTGCCCAAGATGCAATAGACCGCCAGCCCCTCTCCGCAACTCTAGGAATCAAGGCGCCACTTCACCGCCATCCATGGTCCACCCCATGACCACAGATAGCCACTGGACCACCCCCGAGGAGCGCCGCACTATCCTCTCTGCGCCGCGCCAGAGCACGCCAAAGAGCCATCACCACCAGCACGCCACATACCACGCCTCGACCGTAGAACGTGCGCGCCGCTCCGCCTTGACCACCTCACCCCGCCAGACACGGCCGTGCACCGCCGCACGACCCACACTCACCGGGAACTGCGTCGAGCACCACCTCTGTCTCCCAGAGCGTGCGACGCTCCCGACCGTTAGCCACCACCCCTAGCATCGCCATAACGCCATAGAGGACCGCCAGGAGGCAAGCCACCATCCGCCTATGCCGCCCATGCCTCTAGGCCGCTGTGCCGTCGTCACTGGTAAGTACCGCCCATGCCTCACTGCCGCCTCGCCCCGCTATAAATAGAGAGCCTCCCAGCACGAATTCGTCACACCATTCTCATCCACTCCCCCTCAAAACACTCCTAGAGCCCCACCGGAGCAAGCCATAGCCTGTAGCATCGGAATTTCGCCAGAGTCTGCCGCGGAAGGAGGAGAAGGGCGGCGTTGATCCATGCCATCTCCCGGGACGCCGCTAGTACCAGGAGAACCGCCATCATCTTCTCGTTCGTTTGCCCGCCTCACCGCACTAGCTGGAGCCCTGGTACGTCCCCACTGCACCCCCGCTGAGCCGCTAGGTTTCAGTCTCGCCAGCGATGAGTCCGTCGTCGCCGACGACCGTGAGCTGTTGATCCAGGATCTAATCCTGCAGCCACCATTCGCCCATACCGTTTCGGCAACCCCTGTCCCACTGATAGGTGGGGTCCCCACTTAAAACCAGCCCGGGTGTTGTGTGGAGTAAATTGGGTCGGCCCATTTATTTCCCGCGTGACCCGTTTAATTCAAATAACTCTTTTTCTTTTTAGACTTAAACTATAATCTGTCCCTTAGTTTGAAAATCAATTCAGGAAGTTTTACTAATCCAAATTAGATGATTCCAATTTTTTGGAAAGGTAATGAAAATATCTATCCAAGCCCGTTGGATTTAAATCATTTAGAGTTATATATATATCCTAGTAAAAATAACAATACAGAAGCTTTTTCACATTCAAACATTTTCCTAAAATCAACCATAATAGCTTTTGAGTTGATTCCAACTCTCAAAAATCACATTTAACCATACCTATCTGAATATGTAATAATATCAAGGTTTGCATGCAGTGACTTTGGACTAGTACCAAAATAATGCTATATAGGCATTTCTAGTCACTTTAAATCATTAAATATTAAACTTAAACTTATTAAAATGTGATCCCAGATTTAAATCACATTCCCATATGTTAGAATATGTGGTGATGACATGTGTCCACATGATCCCATATTTTAATTGGATAATATTAAATCTTAGTTAATTTCAATGAGTAGAAATTAATTTTCCCAAATAAAAAGAATGAAACTAGTGCATTAAAACCTTGTGATGTTTGTGATGATACTAGATCATAAAATGTGTGCCTTAGTGTGCTAAGTATAATAGTTAAGTATTGTTTGGTGATTGTGTATTTCGTATGTATTTATAGACAATAGTATCGACCAAGTCTCCGAGGAGGAGGAGTTCTACCGAGAGGAGGAGGAAGAGAATTTCAACCACTGCACTACACAAGGCAAGCCATCATTAACAATGCAAGCTAAACCTTGCAAGCTAGATAACTTAAGCAAGATGCAATAGGCATGCTTGGTTGTACCCCTTTGACTTATACCTACTCCAAGTTTTATTTACAAGCTTTACTTTTTTTACTTTACCAAAGTCCTTTACCTTGTTTAAAGGTAGCATAAACAGTATAAAACTTGACCTATCTAGTTAGACTTAGATGTCATTCCATGGCATGAGATTGATATTAGCATCCCACATTAGTGAAAACTCTTAACTTAGTAGTTTAGAGTTAAACCAAAAACTTGATCACTTTAGATTATAATACCTGGTAAAAATGACTTATGAAAACCTTGGAATGATGAGTCATTCTATTGAGATGTTTTGACATGTGTTGAGAAGCACAAATGGTTTATGATGATGAAAATGTTAAGGCATGAGCCTTAGCCCTTTTATAAAAACTGATTGTTGGGTTCGGATGCGATACCATTCCAATTTTAGCGTACAACCACAATACATGAATTGGGTAAGGCTTAGCCGGAAGTTTATATGCATTAGTATTAGTTCCCTCGCGGGAGAGGTTTGAGCTGAGGCTACCTCTCAATGTTGTCCACCTATGCAGTGCCCAGGATGATAGATGGTCATGGCTGGGAGGCCATACTCATATGAGAGGTGCTTATACTAGAGTGTGTAAAGGAAAGGTTATGTTTGATTATCTGCATACTAAGTATGATGATTGAGGGTTATCCCTAACAGATGTATCGAATTTTGTGGTGAAAGTGTACCACCTCTGCAGAGTGTCAAACTATTCGAATAGCCACATCCGCGGGTATGGACAATTGGAGTGACCATATTGTTCCGTTGTCAGATGTTTTCAAAATGACTTATGAAATGAATTGTGACATGACTTGACCACAACATGGTTGTGACTATGACAATTAAATTTCCCATTTAGGTGTTTTCAAACTTTATTTTATCTTTGTTTGTTTCTGAACTCAGCTTAGGTTTCAAACTTAACTTTACAAATAAACTTAGGATTTAGCATTTCCCCCTAGAACTATCTTACTTGTTAGTGGTGGTTTGCGAGTACTTAAAGAGTACTCATGGCTTTTGTCCCTGGCTATTCCCGTGGCCAGACTATGAGGAGGACTACCCTGAAGGAGGACAGCAGGACGGCTACGACAACTAGTATCATCTCCCACCGTCAGCATTGCCTGTGACACTGAAGATGGACCCCACCGCTACGCTATTTATTCCGCTACTTGATTGTACTAAGACTGGATCATGAGATCCTTTATTTGTGTAAGATCTTATTATGGTTTGTAATGGATGATGTACTGTGATATCCAATCTGCTATGTCTCGCAAAAATGGTAATCCCGGGATTGCGATGTATGGCATAACATGCATCTAGGATTAAAAATCCGGGTGTTGACAAGTTGGTATCAGAGCCATCCTGACCATAGGAGACCCTAGTTAGAATGGACGTCCGAACAAAAACTTAGTTTCAAAAACCAAAGTGAGTATTTATGAAAACTATTTCCTCTCTTACCCTTGGGATTCTTTCTCTCAAAAAATTCATGTTCCTCCAAATTCTTACATTACTACATAAAACTTTGATACACTTGATCACTTCACTAACTTTCTCATCCTAAATTCTTATAGATGGAAGCCCAATACAGCAAGTTCTACTAGTTGGGCAACAGAGGCCAACTGATCTTTGAGAGGGATCTGGATTCACTATCTGAGTTCTTGGAGCGACCGCTTCCGGAATTTCTTGGAGCTCAACTCCCGGGTCCAGCATGAGGAGATTTATAATGGCTAGTAACTGATGATCTTCGAGGCAAGATAGAAGCACCAATATCTGGGAGGATTCAGTTCTCAGTAAGAGAGAACAACTGGCTAGATGGATTAGCCAGGGCAATGCATGAAGCTCTCGCTCGTCTGTGTGCCCAGAGTGTCAACCTAATCCAAGGAACCCGCTTTGTTCACTATGCAAGGCGTGATTCCATGGGAATGCCGCTAGAGATGCCAAGTCACCCAATCCTGAAGCGTCAAGTGGAGAACCTCAACTTCCTACTATATGACAGACAGAAGGAGTTGGACAATGCTAGAGAGGTCGCCAACCACAACCTCACCCTTGCCACCCAGAAGGCCTAGACTTTCTCCCTGCTCGTCAAGGATCGCTAATCTCTTCGCCGTCAACGTGCAAAGAAGGATCGCACCATCGACCGTCTTCGCAAGAAGGTGGCCGACCTCGAGAAGACCATCAAGGAGCAAGAAGCTCAGCTTGCAGCAAAGGAAGAAGAAGAGGAAGGTGAAGATATCCAAGGGGATATTGACTCCTACGTCAGCAATGATGATGACTATCTGGAGGAGGATGCTGTGGACTTCTACACCAGCGATGATGACTCTGACTTCATCAATGATGAGTAGATGCACTAGAGCACTATCGTAGAGTGATTATCGGTCCCATTGTATCGTATCTTGCAGAATGGTTCTTAAAACCATATGTTTTCCTTTGATGTTGTGGTGTGTGTGTGTTTGTACCGTGTGCTTGTTTGAATGAATGAAAAGAAGTTAGTTGCAAAACCTGAGTCAAACTCAAAGTTTTAGCTTTGAAAATCAAAACCCTGAACCTTAGAACTTTCCCTCTTACCCTATTATCTATCTCAATCTTCAGATGACTCGTGGAAACCAAGGAGGGAGCAGCTCATCGCAAGACCCCATGCTGCAAATCTTGTAGACTCTCATTGCAGACCGTGAAGCTAGTAGGGCAGAGCGCCAAGCTAATCTAGCAACACTGCAATAGATCGCCTAGATGGCTCACAACAATCAAAACCATGGAAATCAGGACCATCCAGGATCCAAGCTTAAAAATTTCCAGAATACCAATCCCCCAATCTTTAGCACTTCGGAGAACCCACTAGATGCAGATGATTGGTTGCAGACAATGGAGAAAAACTTAGAAGTGGCCAGAGTGGATGACAACGAGAAAGTCCTTTTTGCCACCCCCTATTTGGCAGGAGATGCAAGAGCATGGTGGAACAGCACCCGCACAATGAACCATGGTCAAGTGATGACATGGGAAGCCTTCAAAATCAAGTTCAACCGCACCCACGTGCCGCAGGGTCTAGTCACCAGAATGAGAGACGAATTCAGAGAATTGAAGCAAGGCAGAATGACTGTAGTGGAGTACCGCGACAGATTCTTGTCTCTAGCCAGGTATGCACCTGATGACATCAACACAGAGGCCAAGAAGAAGGAGAGATTCCTGAACGGACTGCATGATGAGATGCAGACTGTCCTCGTCAACATCCGTTTCGAGGATCTCAAAGAACTAGTCGACTCTGCCATTAAGATGGAAGGGAAGATTAACCAAGCAAACGACAACCGCAAACGTCGTATGATGCACCAAGCTAGATCCAACAGTCACCAGAAGTACCGTTCCAACCCTTCTACAGGATATGCCCCGCGGAACAATCGACCCCCAATGTCTCGCCCCAGCTACCCCAACCGTAGCAGAGGAAATGTGAAGTCCGGAGGAAACAACAATCACCCTGGCAACTCCAACAATTTCAACCATGCACCTCCCAAGAACAACAACAACAAAAACAACAACACTGCACCCAGAACTGGAAACAATGTTGTGTCCGTGGCAGCAAAAGACAAGTCTCTGTTTACTTGTTTCGAGTGTGGAGTAAAGGGTCACTATTCTAATGAGTGTCCCAAGAAGATTGCCGCCACTGCCAATGTGAATGCCCCAGCTCAACAGCAGCGTCATGTTCAACCAGGAAGAAGATTCGCCCTAGGGAACCCTCACAACCGCAACGGCCGTCTCTTCCACATGAACGCCGAAGAAGCCCAAGAAGCGCCAGATGTAGTGCTGGGTATGTTTTCTGTCAACTCAGTTTTAGCAAGAGTGTTGTTTGATTCTAGAGCATCGCACTCATTTGTCACCGAAGAATTTGCATGCACTAGTAATATTCACCCAACCAACTTGAAGCATGCCATGATAGTTCAAATCCCCGGTTCAACTACAAAAGCTAGAAAAATTTGCAAAGTTGTGCCTATCAGAATACATGGGATAGATTTTTACACCAATCTAATAGTACTTGGAACCAAAGGTTTGGAAGTAGTACTAGGAATGGATTGGATGTCAAAGCATAACGGATTGATTGACTGTGCCAAGAAATCTATCACCATGACCAGTAGCTCTAGAGTCTCAGTAGAGCATATATCTGAAACCTTACCCCATCAATTCAAGTGCAACAAGAGTCTAGCCCTACCCATCATAGACCAAGTCAGAGTAGTCTGTGAATACCCCGACGTATTCCCAGATGAATTGCCATGTATGCCCCCGGATAGGGATATTGAGTTCATTATCGAACTAATCCCAGGAACCGGACCCATAGCCCAGAGACCCTATAGTATGAACCCCTCAGAGTTAGTGGAATTGAAGAAGCAGCTGGATGCTATGTTGGCCACATGCTTGATTCAACCAAGCGCATCGCCATGGAGATCGCCCGTGTTATTCATCGACAAAAAGATGGAGGAAACCATTTGTGCACAGATTACAGGAAGCTGAATGACGTCACCATAAAAAACAAGTACCCTTTGCCAAAGGTAGAGGATCTATTTGATTAGTTGACTAGAGCGAATGTGTTCTCTAAGATTGATCTTAGGACTAGTTATCACCAACTTAAGATTCATGCAACGAATATTCCAAAGACCACTTTTACTACTCGCTATGGTTTATACGAGTATACGGTCATGTCTTTTGGATTAACCAATGCCCCTGCTTATTTCATGAATCTCATGAAGATCTTTATGAATTTTCTAGACAAGTTTGTCGTTGTGTTTATCGATGATACTTATCTACTCCAAGTCAGAAGAAGAGCATGAGCAACATCTGAGAATCATCCTTGAAACCCTTAGAGAGCATCGGTTGTATGCCAAGTTCAGCAAATGTGAGTTTTGGCTGAAAGAAGTAGGATTCCTAGGACATATTGTGTCAACCAAAGGAATCGCTGTTGATCCCACCAAGATCAGAGACGTTGAAGCATGGGAAGCCCCAACCACTCCAACCCAAGTCCGTGCATTTCCCGGATTAGCGGGATATTACCGCAAGTTCATCGAAGGATTTGTGAGCATAGCAAGACCCATGACCCAATTGTTGAAGAAGGACAAGAAGTTTGACTGGACTGACAAATGTGAAGCAAGTTTCCAAGAGCTCAAGAAGAGATTGATTTCAGCCCCAATATTGATCATGCCAGATATCAAGAAGCCATTTGATGTGTATTGTGATGCATCCAAGATTGGTCTCGGATGTGTATTGATGCAAGAAGGCAAAGGCATTGCCTATCTGTCGCGACAACGGAAGCAGCATGAGCAGAACTATCCTACCCATGATCTTGAGTTAGCAGCCGTAGTTTTGGCATTGAAGACATGGTGTCATTACCTTATGGGTAATCGCTGTGAGATTTACTCAGATCACAAAAGCTTGAAGTATATTTTCACTCAGAAGGAGCTGAATATGAGGCAACGGAGATGGATAGAGTTAATCAAGGATTATGACCTTGACATTCAGTATCACCCCGGCAAAGCCAATGTGGTAGCGGATGCTCTTAGCAGATTCCCATGTAGGCTAAACACCATGATCAAGGAGAAGCAACCAAGTTTGTATGAGGAGTTGGAATAGTTTAGAACTGAGCTAGTTAGCAAAGGATTTTTAGCTAGCATTGAACTCAACCCACTTTCATTAGCCAAATCAAGGAAGCCTAGAAGGGAAATGAAAGTATCGATGGAATCAAGCATCGTACTGGTACAGGAAAGGTACCTGGATTCACCGAAGACGAAAATGTAGTTCTTTGGTACAAAGGACGTATCTGTGTGCCAGCAGATTCGGAGCTAAAGCAAGTCATCATGCAAGAAGCTCATGATACTCTTTATTCTATCCACCCCGGAGGAACAAAGATGTATCAGGATCTAAAAGAGCAATTTTGGTGGCACAAGATGAAGAGAGAATTCGGAAGCTACATTGCCAAGTGTGATATCTTCCAGAGAGTCAAAGCGGAACATCAGAGGTCCATAGGACTGTTGCAACCATTGCAGATTCCAGAATGGAAATGGGATTCTGTTAGAATGGACTTTATCACCGGTTTGCCTACCTCTAGTAGGGGAAATGACTCAATCTGGGTCATCGTTGATTGGCTGTCCAAGGTAGCTCATTTTATACCTGACAAGACAACCTACCAGAGTTCGAAGCTAGCAGAGTTGTACATTGCTAGAATTGTTAGTCTGCATGGGACCCCCAAGACCATAGTGTCAGATCGAGGAACCCGATTTACCTCGAGATTTTGGTAGAAAGTCCAGGAAGGATTAGGAACCAAGTTGAATTTCAGCACATCTTATCACCCGCAGACCGATGGACAAACTGAAAGAGTCAACCAAATCTTAGAAGATATGTTGAGAGCTTATGTGTTGGAGTACGGATCAAAATGGGAAGATTGCCTGCCTTGCGCAGAATTCTCATACAACAACAGTTATCAAACCAGTTTGCAAATGGCACCATTTGAATTCCTATATGGAAGAAAGTGTCGTACCCCTTTGAATTGGTCGCAAGTAGGAGAGAGTCAGATTTTTGGACCCGGCATTCTCTGAGAAGCCGAAGAGAAGGTTCACAAAGTCCGTGAGCACCTCAAGACCGCCCAATCTAGAAAAAAGAGTTATGCTGACAAGAGAAGGATAGACCTGACTTTCAATGTTGGAGATTTTGTGTATCTCAAGATTTCACCATTGAAGGGAACCCAACGTTTTAGTTTGAAAGGAAAGTTAGCCCCCAGATATATCAGACCCTTCAATATTCTGAACCACCGAGGTGAAGTATCTTATCAACTGGAACTACTAGAGGAGATGTCAGCCATCCATAATGTGTTCCATATCTCGTTACTTCGCAAATGCCTAGAAGTGCCAGAGAAGACCAAAGTTTTCAAGAACATCGATCACCGAGCTGTTGATATAAACAAGGATCTAACGTATCGTGAAGTGCCCATTCGTATCTTAGAGGAAGCCTACAGAACCACCAGGACCCGGAGTATCAAGTTACTCAATATCTAATGGAGTAACGACACCGAAGAAGAAGCCACTTGGGAGCGAGAAGATTACATTAGGACTGAGTTCCCAGATCTCTTTAGGTCCTAGTTTTCTTTCTTAAATGTCAGGACGAGATTTTGTTTAAGGGGGGAAGGTTTGTAACATCCCAAAACTTTAATCAAGGTTAATCAGGATCAAATCTACCCAATTTAGGGTTAACAAAACCTTTTTCCATTTAAAATCTTTAAGCATTCATATGTGTGTGCATTTAAATTAGGAGTTGTTTGAAATGCCATTATTGTTTGTTCTAATGGTTGTAAAATGGTTCTATGATGATTGTCACATCATCTAGATCATTCTCAAGCAAAAACCAAAGAAAAAGAAATCAAAATGAATTAAATAAAGGAAATGGTCGCTTTTGCCATTTTAATCACCTAACCCACTTTGGGTATTCCTAGCACTCAAATTCCAACAGAAACAATTGTGGATCTTTGCACCCCTTGCTATTACAAGTAGTGATGTGCCAAGGCCCACTTTGTGATCTCCCAAAAACATTCAAACTCTAATTTTAAATGACAATTGAAAATGGAATCTAGTTCATATGTATAGATCACACTTTTTCAAAAACCACTCAAATGAATTCCATCTAACAAATCCTAGCAACCACAGATGCTTAAGCATGTGACAAACCACTCCACCAAATTTCATCTCAAAATTCAAAACTTGATTTCTTTCGGCCATTTTGTCGAACACTTGGCAGGCACTGATCACACTCTATATTAGGCTCAGTGTTTCTACAGGGTTTTGCCACCCATTTTCATCCCATTTAATCCCTCTATCCCTCCTAACTCTAACCAAGCAGCAACCAGCCCATCCCCTAGTCCCTGGCGCCAGTGCCATGCTGCACCGAGGCCATGATCGCCGGCCGATCGTGCCCAAGCCGCAGCAGACCGCTAGCTCCTCTCCGTTGCTCCAGGAAGCAAGGAGCCACTTCACTGCCGTCCACGGTATACCCCACGATCACAGATAGCCACTGGACCACCCCCGAGCAGCGCCGCACTATCCTCTCTAGGCCGCGCCAGAGCACGCTAGAGTGCCATCACCGCCAGCACGCCATAGACTGTGCCTCGACCACAGACCGCGCGCGCCGCTCCACCTTGACCACCTCACCCCGCCAGACACGGCCGTGCACCGCCGCACGACCCACACTCGCCAGGAATTGCGTCGAGCACCACCTCTGTCTCCTAGAGCGCGCGATGCTCCCGACCGTTAGCCACCGCCCCTAGCAGCGCCATAATGCCATAGAGGACCGCCAAGAGGCAAGCCACTGTCTGCCTACGCCCGCCCATGCCTCTAGGCCGTTGTGCCGTCGTCATCGTCGAGCACCGCCCATGCCTCAGTGCCGCCTCGCCCCGCTATAAATAGAGAGCCTCCCAGCACCAATTCGTCATACCATTCTCATCCACTCCCCCTCAAAACACTCCCAGAGCCCCACCGGAGCAAGCCGTAGCCCGTAGCGTTGGAATTTCGCTGGAGTCTGCCGCGGAAGGAGGAGAAGGCCGCCATTGATCTAGGCCATCTCCCGGGACACCTCTAGTACCGGGAGAACCGCCGTCGTCCTCTCGTTCGTTTGCCCGCCTCACGGCACTAGCTGGAGCTGCGGTATGTCCCCACTGCACCCCCACTGAACCGCTAGGGTTCAGTCTCGCCACCGACGAGTCCGTCGTCGATGACGACCATGAGCCGTTGATCCAGGATCTAATCCTGCGGCCACCGTTCGCCCATACCATTTCGGCAACCCCTGTCCCACTGATAGGTGGGCCTCCCACTTAAAACCAGCCCGGGCGCTATGTGGAGTAAACTGGGTCGGCCCATTTATTTCCCGCGCGACCCGTTTAATTCAAATAACTCTTTTTGTTTTTAGACTTAAACTAGAATCTGTCCCTTAGTTTGAAAATCAATTCAGAAAGTTTTACAATTCCAAATTAGATGATTCCAATTTTGTTGGAAAGGTAATGAAAATCTCTATCCAAGAACGTTGGATTTAAATCATTTAGAGTTAGAGATATCTCCTAGTAAAAATAACAATACAGAAGCATTTTCACATTCAAACATTTTTCTAAAATCAACCATAATAGCTTTTGAGTTGATTCCAACTCTCAAAAATCACATTTAACCATACCTATCTGAATATGTTATAATATCAAGGTTTGCATGCAGTGACTTTGGACTAGTACCAAAATAATGCTATATAGGCATTTCTAGTCACTTTAAATCATTAAATATTAAACTTAAACTTATTAAAATGTGATCCCACCTTTAAATCACATTCCCATATGTTAGAATATGTGGTGATGACATGTGTCCACATGATCCCATATTTTAATTGGATAATATTAAATCTTAGTTAATTTCAATGAGTAGAAATTAATTTTCCCAAATAAAAAGAATGAAACTAGTGCATTAAAACCTTGTGATGTTTGTGATGATACTAGATCATAAAATGTGTGCCTTAGTGTGCTAAGTATAATAGTTAAGTATTGTTTGGTGATTGTGTATTTCGTATGTATTTATAGACAATAGTATCGACCAAGTCTTCGAGGAGGAGGAGTTCTACCAAGAGGAGGAGGAAGATAATTTCAACCACTGCACTACACAAGGCAAGCCATCATTAATAATGCAAGCTAAACCTTGCAAGCTAGATAACTTAAGCAAGATGCAATAGGCATGCTTGGTTGTACCCCTTTGACTTATACCTACTCCAAGTTTTATTTACAAGCTTTACTTTCTTTACTTTACCGAAGTCCTTTACCTTGTTTAAAGGTATCATAAAATCTATAAAACTTGACCTATCTAGTTAGACTTAGATGTCATTCCATGGCATGATATTGATATTAGCATCCCACATTAGTGAACAATCTTAACTTAGTAGTTTAGAGTTAAACCAAAAACTTGATCACTTTAGATGGGAATACTTGGTGAAAATGACTTATGAAAACCTTGGAATGATGAGTCATTCTATTGAGATGTTTTGACATGTGTTGAGAAGCAAAAATGGTTTATGATGATGAAAATGTTAAGGCATGAGCCTTAGCCCTTTTATAAAAACTGATGGTTGGGTTCAGATGCGATACCATTCCAATTTTACCGTACAACCACAATACCTGAATTGGGTTAGGCTTAGCCAGAAGTTTATATGCATTAGTATTAGTTCCCTCGCGGGAGAGGTTTGAGCTAAGGTTACCTCTCAATGTTGTCCACCTATGCAGTGCCCAGGACGACAGATGGTCATGGCTGGGAGGCCATACTCATAGGAGAGGTGCTTATACTAGAGTGTGTAAAGGAAAGGTTATGTTTGATTATCTGCATACTAAGTATGACGATTCAGGGTTATTCCTGACAGATGTACCGAATCTTGTGGTGAAAGTGTACCACATCTGCAGAGTGTCAAACTATTCGAATAGCCACGTCCGTGGTTATAGACAGTTGGAGTGGCCATATTGTTCTGTTGTCAGATGTTTTCAAAATAACTTATGAAATGAATTGTGACATTACTTGACCACAACATGGTTGTGACTATGACAATTAAAGTTCCCACTTAGGTGTTTTCAAACTTTATTTTATCTTTCTTTGTTTCTGAACTGAACTTAGGTTTCAAACTTAACTTTACAAATAAACTTAGGATTTAGCATTTCCTCCTAGAACTATCTTACTTGTTAGTGGTAGTTTGCGAGTACTTAAAGAGTACTCACGACTTTTGTCCCTGGCTATTCCCGTGGCCAGACTATGAGGAGGAATACCCTGAAGGAGGACAGTAGGATGGCTACGACAACTAGGATCATCTCCAATCGTCAGCATTGCCTATGACATTGAAGATGGACCCCACCACTACGCTATTTATTCCGCTACTTGATTGTACTAAGACTGGATCATGAGATCCTTTATTTGTGTAAGATCTTATTATGGTTTGTAATGGATGATGTACTGTGATCTCCAATCTGTTATGTCTCGCAAAAATGGTAATCCTAGGATTGCGATGTATGGCATAACAAGCATCTGGGATTAAAAATCTAGGTGTTGACAAGCCCTCGAGGCTACACTCGAATATTTGTATTCGAATGTTGGATCAAAGTTCGTATTTATGAGCTTAAGTGTCAACTTCGTAGGAGGATTTGTCATTTCCTTTCAGGTGCGCGGCCAGCACTCCTGATGGGAGTAGCCCCTGAGGCTATGTTTGGGTACTTGAACCAGAGCATAGGCTCAAGCCTTGATCTTGTGAGGAGATTTTCGAATCATGTTTTGTTTGTTATTCATCGAGTGCATGGTCAGCGCTCCCGATGGGATTAGCACCCATGTTCGAATGTTTGCATCTGAGCATAGGCTCAAGTATTTATCATCTAAGGAAATTATCGACTTAGGTCTTCGATTTCTTAAATCACAAAAACTATTGGGTGCGCGGTCAGCGCTCCCGATGTGAGTAGCCCTCGAGGCTACGTTCAGAATCTTGCATCCGAGCATAGGATCAAATATTGATCATCCGAGGAAATTCTCCTCATGGGCCTTGAATCTTTAGTTTTTATCGAGTTCTTTAATGTCACACCCGATGCTTTTCCATCATCGCTCATGACATCATTGCTGACGATGATGGCGTACTTTGGTTACATTAAAGAGGACACAATGGGATTTTTTAGTGGTGGGGCCATGGTATAGGTTGATGGCACGTGAGCGGCGTGTCACCGGTGAGTTTGACTGCACAACCCCATATTGCGTGAAAATCGAGGCACCGTATGATTTTTCGCAAGATTACCATGGTAATTAGTGCCATTATGGTGGATCCTTCATTTTATCACAAACGTGTCAACCCGGATGCAATCCAGGCATTCCATTGCCCAGATCTAAGCGATCTAGACTATCACAACTCACTTTATAAGCAACAAGGGGGGATTTTTACTTCTCATTCCCCCTTCGCCATTAGCTCCCTTCTTCTTCCTTGCAACGCATCTGCTCCATTACTGTTGCTGCTAGTGGTCTTGCTCACTTGCTTGTGTTCCATCATCTCGACGTCGTCACTATGGGGAGAACCAAGGGTGCCAGCTCTAGCATCGATGCCACGACAGCCAAGATGAAGGTTATCGGCTAGACTCTATCGAAGTGTACTCAGTGGGATCTGCGCGAGGCCCAGAAGTATGGACTATCAGCTCATGCCAAATTCCATCCTCCATATTGCTTGTTTTACCACCCTTTGCAAATGTTTCCTTGGGATCCATCCCCATTGGGGCCTGTGGAAACACATATTTTCTATGAATAGGAACGCGATGCAAACCTTTATCTATGATGTTGGGGGTGCCATCATCTATGTCCATTCTGATGTGGATTACTTCGACCTCAAAATGGTGGACTCTATCAAGATTGGCGGAAGAAGTGGTCCTATATCAAGGATGAGAAATTCAAGGGTCGGCTGCATGGCTTGGCTCCTTTCGGCTCCACCAAGGATGTGATAAAGCTCAAGTCCTAGGATGAAAACATGACGCATGTGGAGATTGATGAGACAAAGTTGGTGATGGACTAAAACCATTATCTCCGCTATGCAACTGGAAGGTGTCGGGCATCCATCTCATGGCGCATTTCCTTCGCATCTACGCCCAACCTCTTCAAGCTAGATTTTCGGGTATGTGGGCATATACTAGAAAGAAGGATCCGATGAGGATTTCCTCGGATAACCTGACTTGCGCTAAACTTGAGAAGAGGGTCAGGTCCTTCACCACGTGCACCAATCATGATGCAGTCCCATCCGAGTGTCAGGTTGAGCCTTTTGGCAAGAAGAACCTCGTGCCTGATGTAAGTCCCTTCCTCTTGTCTTCTATTTATTGGGTTCTTGTATTTTAATATGCATTTTCCTTATATCGAGTTTGCCTTTCTGTTTGTGTAGATTCATGAGCTGTTGAATTCGAGGGAGGCGCCGATGCTGGGGTTGTGGGAGATAACGAGGGAATTTCCGCCTCCCATTCTTCTCGCATCCCAACCAAAGCTGGCCCTTCAGCAAATTCTGATGACTTCCAGGTTGTGTATAGCCAGGGTAAGAGGAAGCGTTTCTAAGTGGAGGTCGAAGAGAGCAAAGACTCTGGTGGTTCGAGTGCTTCGAAATCTCAGATGGCCCAACCATTGAGAACAACTCTTCCTACCAAAAGGGGTCTTCTTTGGTATGCACAAAACATCAGCTCGTAAGTTTCAACCCCTTCGTTTTTACTCTGAGACTCCACTATCTCTGTCCTAACTCAAAGTTTTACCCTTTGTCTTAGTGGTGACGAGGAGGAAAAATCTCTCCCAAAGTCGTTTGTTGCTGTTGTAACCGATGGGACGGGCACCTCCGCCAAGTCACCCATCAAATCGACAGAAACAACAAACCCACAAAAGGAAACAATGGATGAACTGATATCGAATGATCTAGTGGTAGCGCCTGAAGATCCTCACCGGAATAAGAAGAAGAATGCTGATAAAGGCGTGATCTTATAAAAAACCAATTGAGCCTTACATGAAAAAATAAGTCTCCTCTTCTCCGTTTGTCATGTTCCGCTTTATCGTGGAGCCCCTGAGTGCTTGATGATGCTTTATCTTCCTTTAGCTGCTAATGCGCGAGATGGTCGAGATGGCTGCCCGTTTTATTAGGATGCAACACAATGCTTCTTCCTCCAAAGGTTTTGTTCTTTTACTTTTGCTTCCTTTGAATGTTATGCTCCATCAATTTCTTCTCTTGATAGCTTCATCTTCCGCTGCAGCTACTGCTGAAGAATCCGAGATCATCCGTGAAGCTACCTTAAAGTGTGTGGATGACCTCGATATTAAATTGAAGGTCACCGAGAAAGCAAAGAGGTCGACCTCAAGCCTTTGTTTAAGAAAGTCAAGAAGTTCTCTAAGTAGCACCTTGAGATTACTAAGGAAGAAGAGGCTACTCTTGCTAAAACTTTGGCCAATGCCCCTTCCACTAGTGCCACTACCATGGCTAGTGATGCAGCCTAGTCCTTAGTCGTAGTTATTTATGTTGAACTTTCTATAAAGGATTATGTCATATGTATAGTTTCTAGTCTGGTAAATTGGAAAGCACTTATCTTTTGTATACTTGAATCTTTCGCTACACTTGAATATTATGTGTTTCCGAAGAATATTTCTTGCTGTTTTTTTGCTTGCCTTTTCTTCCTTCTGAATGTCTCTGATTCGACCGGTCCTTTGGCTCCTCCTATTCGGGATTATTCGTTTGCGTCCCGAAAGTTCCTGGGCGAGCGCATGGTGGTACCTAAGTTCCCTGTAATTGCCGCGTTTCGTAAAGTTGGGCAGCCAACTACTCAGAGGGGCCATTTCGAGGAAAACTCATCTCACCCCTGCCAAATACAAACATTCAGTTAAACTGCCCCGTGAAGTAGACGGTTGGGACCCACATGTCAGTCATCTGTCCGTGACACGAGCCCGCCGACGCGGCAACCTCTTAGGAAAATCGAGGAACTAAGTGGATTGGATGCGTTAACCAATTTCACAAATGCATTCCCTCCTTTCCCCTAGGAAGAAGAAGTTCCTACTACCAAGGAAGAAGAAGTTCTGGCTACATGCGGATGAGCTACCCTTCTCTTTGCTATTCGCACTAATTATAACTGCTAGCTAGCTACTGAACCTAAAATTGTTTTAGCCCAACGCCAACAAACATATTTTGTCCACCGTTTTCTATCAAATGGGATCTCCGCGGACCACCCTTACCTGGTTACGGTAGTCCTATTCAGTTACCACTCTAAATTAGCAAGGGTGAAGGGAAAGTGGTATGGACACCATTGTATCACGATGGAAGAAGCGCCTGCGCTGATCTGCAGTATATCTCGTATGGTTGCTGCTCTACATAATCATGATGAATTATGGCCGAAGCAGACTGCAAAGTTTAGCTTCATGGATGAACGTGGCATCATGGTTCCTCTAACGTGTGACAGTTAGCTAATTGGGTTGATGAAAAGGTATGCTTCGGCTTGCATGTTTGAGCTAAACTGTGATGTACTGGGTGTGGAAGCTGCTGCGACTGGGAGTCGCCCTTCTATTCTTGGACAAGGTGGTCGCTCGAACCCAATTAGCTCCTAGTAAGCAAAAGTCTCTTGGGGTTCGCATGTTTGTGCTGAATTGTTTGCAAGTATTTACTCTGTAGATATTGGGCAGTTATGCAACAGTCTTGTTTCTTCGACAGGAAGCGCCACAAGGTTAGAAACATGACTGCCGGGTCAGTCATTTTGTTGCCCGAAGAAGGTAAAAACGAGTGGAAAGATGATGCTGGACACGATTCTGGTGCTGATTGTCCTGGCGATGCAGAGTACGTGAAGCTAAGAAAATTGGCACCGATAAAGAGGAAGAAGGCAGGAAATGAAGAAGCCAGTGGACGTGAAGGCTTGGCACCCAGGCTGCGGAAGGAGGCTGCTAGCAATGAAGATGCATAGTAATGTGTTGAACTTGAACCTATATATGTAATTCGGTTAAATTCTGGAGCTCTATTTGTGGAACTTTGCTGGGCGAAACAATCTACCCACGTTCTCGGAGTAAAATGTACCGTGACTTAGGGTTTGGACATGCCCAAGTCAGTAGTTGAATCTGAAATTGTGATTGTGCCACTACTATCTGAAAACACGCAGCACCGGTTCCACGATTGCTAAGGGGTAGGATGTCTCCAAATTCGATGGAATGTAAGTGGCACAAAATAAATTAATTAAGCTGCTACACTCCACGAAGCAGCAACTTATTTTAGCTGCTACACAATGACATGTCAACATAAACAGCAATGGCAACCGATAATTCCCAGATGAGGAGGAAATCGGTACCACTTTCTGGCCTAATCTTGAGCCTATCTATCTCACCGCCTCCCCGCTCCTGCATCCCCTGCATCTGGCGAAGCTCTCGGATCTCCAGTAACCGGGTGTACGTGTTTCCACTTTATAAATTATGGTTGTGCCATTTGCATGCGGCACAATCCACGTAGTTTATGTTTAAACAAACCACCAATGTCAGAATACCACCATGATCAGACAAAAGGATGTAATGCAGGGTTAAGACAGATTAACGGGTGACCAATTTTTTTCCCTCCTAGGACTCCGGGACCACTAGTTCAGACTGCTAGGTCAACAAGTACAACTATTACAACTTAAAAAGGCACAGAGCTCAAGATAAATAGAACTAGTTGTCACACATCTCCTTGATCTTCCTAATCTTAGCCCGATGTGCATCTTCCTACGAGAGCAAGGATCGAATTGTCTGCTCCTTCCTTTTAGCATCTTCCTTGCACAGCTTCAATTGTTTCTCTACATTTTTCCTCATGCACTTGTCAATACTCATAGTTGTGAACTGCAGGACTTTGGCCTGGTGAAGATCATTCCTTGCTTGAGTCAGTTCTTGCTCTGCTTTAGCCTTCATGGCCAACGCCACGTCCCTCTCCTTCACGACTTTGCTAACCTTGTCTTGCACCCTCTTGAGATCTCGGTTAAGCTTGGTCATGTCATCTGGTTCCCATAGCTTCATCTCAACACTATCAAGAAGTGAGCTGAATACGGATTCTTTCAACTCAATAGTCATTTCCCATAGTTTGTCCAGCGTTTTCTGCATTGATTTGGGCCACTCTAGATCTACCCATTTGACAACACCGTAACGTCCGCCTTGCATCATTGCACAATGTCCGTGACACCATAAAAAACTCCTACCTGTGTTTCGTCCTTCAAACGCTACAAATTTAGCGGGCACATATCCATGTTTACATAGCAAAGGACTGTCTCCATCCTCTAAACCGTGATAGTCGGAGTCATACATCGTCTGGTTGGCCTAACACATCATACGCGCATGAGTAAACAGAGTAGATCTAGGTCAAAATAGATAACTGGCCACAGATGATAGAGATAGAGATGAGACGACTCACATCGAAATCACCGTCCATGTCATCACGATACGTTTCCTCACCGTCTCCCCTTGAACCCATGGCGAGAGAGAGAGGGAGAAGGGGTGGCTGCCGAAGAGATAACTGGAGGCGTCGTCGGCCTACGGCTATGGCAGGATGGGAGAGAAGTGGGGAAACTGGCTTTGAGGGGAAGGAAGAGAAGTACGGGGAGGAAGAGAAGTAATGGGGACGTGACACTGGCATATGGACCACTGAACTCATGAGTCGTGACACTCACAAAAGGGGAGCGCCTGGTGTTGCCAGTTTGTCCAGAGCAAGCGGGCAGCAAGCATGGCTAATCATACCGCAGAACAGCCTACTCGTGGATCGCTCTCACGAAGACCATCCCAATCGTCCAAGTGCCCTGATAGAAACGGTATGTAACAATCGTCATGCAGAACAACTGTGTTAGGGCATGTCTTCTAGAAGACTCGGTCTAACGTCCACCATTGGGGGGCTAAGGTTAGGGCTCTCCTAAGGTTAGGATCCATATGTGGGTTATGAGAAGAACACACATGCAATGACACTGGTGATATGTGGTTTGTGATAACAACACACATGCAATGACACTGGGTGTGGTTCATGAAAAGAACACACATCCAATGACACTGGTGGATACTTATGTGGTTTGTGAAAAGAACACACATGCAATGACACTGGTGATATGTGGTTTGTGATAACAACACACATGCAATGACACTGGGTGTGGTTCATGAAAAGAACACACATCCAATGACACTGGTGGATCCTTATGTGGTTTGTGAAAATAACACACATGCAATGACTCTAGCTATGGTTAATGAAAAGAACACACATCCAATGACACTAGTGGATCCTTATGTGGTTTGTGGAAAGAACAGACATGCAATGACTCTAGCTGTGGTTAATGAAAAGAACACACATGCAATGACACTGGTGGATCCATGTGTGGTTTGTGGAAAGAACAGACATGCAATGACTCTAGCTGTGGTTAATGAAAAGAACATACATGCAATGACACTGATGGATCCATGTGTGGTTTGTGAGAAGAACACACATGCACTGACACTGGGTGTGGTTCATGAAAAGAACACACATCCAATGACACTGGTGGATCCTTATGTCATTTGTGAAAAGAACACACATGCAATGACTCTAGCTGTGGTTCATGAAAAGAACACACATGCAATGCCATTGGTGGATCCATATGTGGTATATGAAAGGAACACACATGCAATGAACTCTGGTGGATCCATATGT
Organism: Avena eriantha; assembly: GCA_910589775.1. Classification (NCBI taxonomy): domain Eukaryota; kingdom Viridiplantae; phylum Streptophyta; class Magnoliopsida; order Poales; family Poaceae; genus Avena; species Avena eriantha. The sequence goes on along the minus strand of OU342744.1, from coordinate 311,629,750 downwards.
GGTTTGTGAGAAGAACACACATGCTCATGTGGTTTATGAAAAGAATACACATCCAAGGACACTGGTGGATCCATGTGTGGATTGTCGAAATAACATACATGCAATGACACCAGTGTGGTCTATGAAAAGAACACACATCAAATGACACTGGTGGATCCATATGTGGTTTGTGGAAAGAACAGACATGCAATGACTCTAACTGTGGTTAATGAAAAGAACAGACATGCAATGACTCTAGCTGTGGTTCATGAAAAGAACACACATGCAATCACATTGGTGGATCCATGTGTGGTTTGTGAGAAGAACAGACATGCAATGACTTTGGGTGTGGTTCATGAAAAGAACACACATCCAATGACACTGGTGGATCCATGTCTGGTTTGTGGAAATAACAGACATGCAATGACACTGGTGTGGTTCATGAAAAGAACACACATCCAATGACACGGGTGGATCCATATGTGGTTTGTGGAAAGAACAAAGATGCAATGACTCTAGCCGTGGTTAATGAAAAGAACACACATGCAATGCCACTAGGTGTGGCCATGTGTGGTTTGTGAGAAGAACACACATGCAATGACACTGGGTGTGGTTCATGAAAAGAAAACACATCGAATGACACTAGTGTATCCTTATGTGGTTTGTGAGAAGAACAAACATGCAATGACTCTAGCTGTGATTCATCAAAAGAACAGACATGCAATGACACTGGTGGATCCGTATGTGGTTTGTGAAAAGAACAGACATGCAATGACTCTAGCTGTGGTTAATGAAAATAACACACATGCCATGACACCGGGTGTGGCCATGTGTGGTTTGTGAGAAGAACACACATGCAATGACACTCGGTGTGGTTCATGAAAAGAAAACACATCCAATGACACTGGTGTATCCTTATGTGGTTTGTGAGAAGAACACACATGCAATGACTCTAGCTGTGGTTCATGGAAAGAACAGACATGCAATGACACTAGTAGATCCATATGTGGTTTGTGGAAAGAACAAACATGCAATGACTCTAACTGTGGTTAATGAAAAGAACACACATTCAATAACACTAGGTGTGGCCATGTGTTGTTTGTGAGAAGAACACACATGCAATGATACTGGGTGTGGTTCATGAAAAGAAAACACATCCGATGACACTGGTGTATCCTTATGTGATTTATGAGAAGAACATGCATGCAATGACTCTAGCTGTGGTTCATGAAAAAACAGACATGCAATGACACTGGTGGATGCATATCTGGTTTGTGGAAATAATAGACATGCAATGACTCTAGCTGTGGTTAATGAAAAGAACACACATGCAATGACACTGGGTGGATCCATGTGTGGTTTGTGGAAAGAACAGACATGCAATGACTCTAGCTGTGGTTAATAAAAATAACAGACATGCAATGACACTTGTGGCTCCATGTGTGGTTTGTCAGAAGAACACACATGCAATAACTCTAGTTGTTGGGTCATGAAAATAACAGACATGCAATGACACTGGTGGATCCACGTGTGGTTTGTGAGAAGAACACACATGAAGTGACACTGGGTGTTGTTTGTGAAAAGAATAGACATCAATGACACTGGTGGATCCATGTGTGGTTTGTCAAAATAACATACATGCAATGAAACTGGGTGTGGTTGATGAAAAGAACACACATCCAATGACACTGGTGGATCCATATGTGGTTTGTGAAAAGAACACACATGCAATGATACTGGTGTGGTTCATGAAAAGAACAGACATGCAATGACACTGGTGGATTGATGGCTCAATGCACGGCGCCAGAAAGGTGCTGGTGCGTGGTTGATGTAGAGCTCGTTGGGAACCCCAAGAGGAAGGTATGATGATCACAGAAGCAAGTTTCCCTCAGTTATGAAACCAAGCTTTAATCGAACCAGTAGGAGCAAGGAAACACCCCAAAGGTGTTGATAGATGCGCCTTGGTAGGGGGCACTACCGGTGCTAGTAGCAACATGGAGACCTGCACAATACAACCACAAAACTTTGTCCCCAACTTGCGATGAGGTTGTCAATCTCACCGTGTTTTGCGGAAAACAAAGGATTAAACGTATCGAATGGAAATAAGTGAAAGTTTGCAGAAAGTAAACACAAAGCAGTAAAAGATTATAGATTGTATGTAAAGAAAAGGACCGGGATCCATAGTTCACTAGAGGTGGCTCTCCTTAAGATAGATAAAATGCTAGGTGAACAAATTACAGCGGGGCAATTGACAAACATCAAGAAAGCAATACATGCATATACTAATCATCTTGACTCCTTTGGAACTCGATTGGGCATTACAACATTATACATAGACCGCCATCCAACTGCATCTATGACTAATAATCCACCTTCAGGTTATCATCCGAACCCCCTCCAGTATTAAGTTGCAAGCAACAGATTATTGCTTTACAAACTGCGTGTAAAGTAAACAATACGATTGTTCTATGAACAAAGGATTGTTGTTTTCTCCCTAGTAGCAACAGCACATCTAGTACCTTAGAGATTTTTGTCACTTCCCCAGATTACCAGAGGCATGAACCCAGTATCGAGCATAAATACTAACTCTTTGAGTTGCTAGCATCTACTTGGCCAAGATATCTACTAACAACGGAAAGCATGCAATATCACAAATAACAAAGACATGATAGAATCAATAATCAATATGAAATAGTATCTCAATATCCATCGGATCCCCGCAAACACAACATGCAAAATTACAAATAGATGATCTTGATCATGAACGGAGCTCACAAGATCTAGACATGAAAGCACAAAGGAGGAGAACCAGCCATCTAGCTACTACATGGATCCGTAGTCCAAGGATGAACTACTCACGCATCACACCGGAGGCTTGCATGGTGATGAAGAAGGCCTCTAGGGTGAATTCCCCTCTCTGGCAGAGTGCCAGGAAGAGCTTCAGATCCCTCCCGATCTAGGGATGGAGATGACGGCGGCTACAGACTCTTTCGTGGTTTTTGGATCGGGCACTTAGGGCTTTCGTCCCGAGGGCATCTTATAGGCGGAAGGGGAGGCCGAGGGGGTGCCAGGGGCCACCACACCCCCCCCTGGTGCGCGCCAAGCCTGGCCGCGCAGCCAGGTGGTGTGGCCGGCCTCTGGCCCCTCTCCGTCTCGTATTCTGGCATCTGTTGACTTCCGGAAAAATAGGCACTTTGGCTTTTGTCCCGTCCAATTCCGAGAATATTCATTTTCTGACTTTCCCGGAACCAAAAATAGCAGAAAACAGGCAGCTGGCGCTGTGGCTCTTGTTAATAGGTTAGTCCAAGAAATCATCTAAAAAGTACTCCAAAGAATGGACAAAACACAAGAAAGTGGATAAAACCAAGCATGAAACATCAAAAATTATAGATACATTTGCAATGTATCAACATCCCCAAGCTTAACTCCTGCTCGTCCTCGAGTAGGTAAGTGATAAAAAGAAAGAATAATTTTTGAGCTGACATGCACCATCAAAGACTTGATCTAAGTATTTGTGAAACATTCAAAGCTGGGATCATAGTACTTCAACATAGCATGAAAGATAAAGTTCTAGCAATAAGACAAAGAAACTATGATGCAACATGAAAAGGCACAAACAAAAGATTCATGAATAACAATGCATTGCAAGACGTTTGTTTGTTTCACATAAAGAAAACATAGCATACTAGTATTCAGCTTGTCCCTCAATAGAGTAGCAAATATAAATGCATAGGACACCTTCAAAGTTCATAAGAGTGACTATATACAATAGTTTAAAACAAGCAATATCAATTTATGCATCAATCTACTAGTCTTGGGACAATGCACATAGAACTAAGAATGGCCACTATGCTCTCAAAGTAGGTGCATAAAGGTAGAAGGTGGAGACTTAATATAATGGTGGAAGAAAGGCCTTTATAAAAGGAAGTAGGGATTCAAGTCTCATAAAGAGCTTCCAAAAATTATGGTACTTATAGCTTTCAGCTCTCATTGCCCCTATCATAAGCATCTTGAAATTGATTAAGGTTAAAGTGACACAAGTAAGAGGATATGCTTGACAAGTTATAAACTGAAATCTCATGCCCCTTACTTACAAAGACCGAACCTCATGCTACTCAACTTCAGTCACGAGTAAGCTCTTGTCATTGTAAGTATATGTGTATCATTAAGAACCGCCAATGGGGTACCCCTTGAACATGATACGGGAGCTTTCCCATAATCAAAATGACAAGGCAAGCAGACAATGAGCACCTCAGCGATCTTTTTATTTGCTATTTGCATAGGTTTTTATTGAGGATGCTTCATAGAGTGCTCATTATGGTGATGCTGCAAGTTTCCACCATGATTAGGCATGGCTTAGGCTAGCATCCCAAGCGTTTCTCTAACACACATACAAACTCCATGATCTTACAAGTTCCACTTTTATTTCACACCGCCGGGATCCGTAAGCAAAAGAACATGATATCAACGGGGTACAAAGTACAAGTGCAATGTTGGAAGCGTTCCCCATGAAACATGGTTCTGCTAATTTCAACTTATAAGGCGCAAGCATATACGCAACAAAGAAGGACCCAATGGTTCAAGTTTATTAGATGCAAAAAAACTAAAGTGTGCCATCAAGTTCGTGAGAGCTTTAATCACTAGTTTTCTCATAACAAGTTTAATTTGGAAGGTAAACAAAAGCATGAATATACTTGGAATAGCATAAGCTAATAGGTAGGTATGGTGGACTCTTTGGAATAACTTGGTTTAGGGAGTTGGATGCATGAGTGGAACTCTTACTTTGTTGTGGAGGCTAGCAAAAGACTGAGAGTGACAAACTAAGAGAGCAATAATGGCCATAATCATGCAAAGTGACAAAACATCATTGATAAAAGCATAAAGTTATACTACAAGTTGAAAACTAAAGGATCATAAAGGCTATGGTGACTTGAGATAGTCATAACATGGTGTGAGCATGCGCCAAGTCAACCCAAATAAAGCATCAAAGGAGAATACCACTATACTATGCTTTAATATGCTAAAACAACGCATGATTCATCCAAGGAACATTAAGCAATCTCAATTGTTTATAACAAGTCATGCTACAGAAAATAATACTAAGCATAAAGCCAAAACAATATCAAGCATGGCATGACAAAGCATAGGCCACAGTCAAAAACGAGCTCTTTTTACCACATAAGCATGAACTTTCCTACTCTTTTCCAAACCAAACCAAACTATTTGCAAACCATTGTATGAAAGAGGGGGTCCAACCAATTTATTCAGAAAACTAAGCAAACAAAAGAAAACGAAAAACCAAAACGAAAACTAAAAAGAAGACACTCCAAGAACAACACAATTGTGCATGAAACAATAAAAATGAAGCGTTTGGAAGAAACCTGGGATTTTTATTGATGAAGAAGGGGATGCCTTGGGCATCCCCAAGCTTTGACACTTGTACTTCTTAGATATTACTTGGGTTGACACGCGTGGCATCGCCATGCTTGAGCTTTAGTCCATCCTTCATCTCATTACTCATTCCTTCCACACACCTGAAATTTTTCCTTCATACAAAACTTCACACAATCTTTATTAGCAACATTAGTGCACTCAAGATCAATAAGTCTTAAGGTTCAGTTCTAACACCAAATAAACTTCCATTAGAACACTACTGTAGCACTTCCCTCAAAAAGCTCAATTCCCCAAAAGAACTCAAAAAGGAACCAACAAGAAGCAAATGCAGAAAATGGCACAAATCTGTCAAAACAGACCAGCGGGTAAAGACGAATTTGTTCGAGGACCTTCTGTTACTCAAATCAAAAAGTGCTGAACTAACGAAAGTTATATAACAACCTGGGGCAGAAGCACAAAAATTCACGCCTCAAAAATACATTCAGAGATTTTACACAAATTTTTACGGTGAAGCACAGAAATCTGTTTCGAGATAACAACTTTCCCAATCATTACTTCTCTCTCATTAGAGGTTACTCTTGGCACAAAAAGCAAATAAAAATGATAAGGAGCGGTTATTACAGAGGTAATAACTTCCAAGACTCATCTAAAACTTTTGGGTTATCTCCCAATAAGTACTTTTTTAACTCCTTTAAGTTAGGCATAAGAAGCAAGAAAAAGAATCAAGTGTTCTCAAATGAAGAAGCATTAAGATCAATACCGGAAATATTTTCAACAAGGCAAGGTATATCATCCAAATAAGTTCTAGAGGATCCTCTCTCAATGATATTAGGTTCACTACTCTCATCAAAAGGTTTGCAGGAACAATCCAATCAAGATTCTTTTCTATGGCATCATGTATTGCTACTAGCTTAAAGGGTGTTGGTATCTTAGGTTTCTCCCCATTAGGTTCGGTTTTGTTCATCTTTTCTTGTGTACCAACAACATCTACACATGAGCCTAGCATATTGAAACGTTCAAAGACTTTCCTAGGTTCCTTGGCAACATCATAGAACTCCTTAAACAAAGTTTCTAGAATAAAATCCTCTTTTCAGGGTCTTCAATTTCTTTAAGCTTAAGAAACATTACTTGCATTAAAGGGTTGAGGTTAACAAACCTAGATTTTAACATGTGAATTAAAGAAGCTGCAACAATCTCATAGTTTGGAGCAAGTTCTGCAAGGGATCTATCTTCAGTATCTTCATGCTTACCAACATGATTAAAGAATTCTTCAATATTATCTTTCCCAATTATAGAACCACTACCAATTGAAAGGTCTTTCAGAGTGAATTTGGGGACCAACATGGTGTGCTAAAGAGGAGGTAACAACTAAAGGAGACTTAATTTTTGTGTGTTTTCAAATAAGAAAGAAAACTTGTAAAACTAATTTTTTTGTGTTTTTGATAACAAAACAAGCAAACTAAGCAAAAAGAAACTAAGCAAAACAAAAATAACAAAGTAAAGAGATTGGTTATGAGGGACTCCCCTTGTAAAGATGTCCTTGACTCCCCGACAACGGCGCTAGAAAAATGCTTGATGGATCAATGCACGTCGCTAGAAAAGTGCTGGTGCGTGGTTGATGTAGAGCTCGTTGGGAACCCCAAGAGGAAGGTATGATGAGCATGATACATTGCAAATGTATCTATAATTTTTGATGTTCCATGATTGGTCTTATCCACTTTCTTGTGTTTTGTCCACACTTTGGAGTACTTTTCATATGATTTCTTGGACTAACCTATTAACAAGAGCCATAGTGCCAGCTGCCTGTTTTCTGCTGTTTTGGTTCCAGGAAAGTCAGAAATGAATATTCTCGGAATTGGACGGGACAAAAGCCAAAGTGCCTATTTTTCCAGAAGACTCCAGGAGCCATAATACGAGACGAAGGAGGGCCACGGGCTGGCCACACCCCCCCCAGGCGCGTGTTGGGCCTGGCCGCGCCAGGGCATGGTGTGGTGGACCTAGGCACCCCCTCGGCCTCCCTCTTCGCCTATAAGAAGCCTTCTGACCTAAAAACTCTAGGGGGTTCAAAGTTTTTCTAGAAGAAGTTCCGCTCCGCCGCCACCACCAGATTCCACGAAACAGCACCGGAAACTCCGTTCTGGCACCCTGCCGGGAAGGGGGAATTTGAGGAGATCATCGCCATCATCATCACCATCACTTCTCCATCGACCATCCATGTTTCCCCCATCTATGAGTGAGTAATCCCCTGCTGTAGACTATGGTGATGGTAGGGATTGGATGAGATCGTTCATGTAATGGCATCAGATTGTTAGGGCATGGTGCCTAGTGTCTTTTATTAGTGCTTTATGACTTTGTTGCGACTTGTTGTGCTTAATGCTTATCACTAGGGCCCGAGTGCCATGATTTCAGATCTGAACATGTTATCGATTCATTATGATAGTATTGTTTTTGGTCTTATCTGCAAGTTGTATACACACGTTGTTGTCCGGAACCAATGGCCCCGAAGTGACAGAAATCGGGATAACCAGAAGGGAATGGCTTTGATGTGAGAATCACGTGTGTTCACGGAGTGTTAATGCTTTTCTCCGATGCTCTATTAAAAGGAGCACCTTAATTGCCAGTAGTTCCCTTGAGGCCCCGCTGTAAACGGGCTGGTAGGACAAAAGATGTTGTGCAAGTTCTCATTGCGAGCACGTATGACTATATATGGAACACATGCTTAGGATTGTCTAGTACTTGGATGCTTTATCTTATTTATCTGCAATTGCCCTATGTTCTGATTGCTATGTGAATTGTCTTGTCCATGCAACGCCCGTCCATCCATCCCTATGCCTACCGCACTCAAATCCCACTGTTTACTGCTATAGTTAGTGCCGTCTTTACTTTACTACTGCTGTTACTTTCTATTCCTACTACAAAACTATTGCTACTGATAAACTGCTGTGAGCAAGATTGTTTCCAGGTGCAGCTGAATTGACAACTCAGTTGTTAAGGGTTATAAATATTTTTTGGCTCCCCTTGTGTCGAATCAATAAATTGGGTTTCACTTCCCTCGAAGATACTGCAATACACCCCCTATACTTGTGGGTCATCAAGACTATTTTCTGGCACCATTGCCGGGGAGCATAGCTTTATTTATCAAGTTCACTTGGATTCACTATTGTTCAAGCTAAGTTTATTTTCTCCTTGTTTGCTTGTTTCTTTATCAAAAATACAAAAAAATAGTTCCTACTCTAGTTGTTATTTTCATTGGTTTGTTATTGTCGTGCTTTATCATGCTTGTTGTCAATGGATGGTTCCTTTGAAACTGAATCTTATTGGCAAGGTGGGTTCACGGAAGATCAAAAATATAAGGAACACCGCTTGTCACAAAAAGGGAAACACTTATGGGAACAAATCGATAAATTGTATACCATTGCTAGAAACGTGTGCTCTACTTATAATGTTACTTATTGCTGTGATAAATCCCGTTGCAGAAAGAGGTATAAACACCTCCCTTTTCAATGTGAGTATAGTGATAATGATACCATATCTTCTTATGCTAAAGGAATTTATGACTTTTATGATGCGGAACAAATTGAAGAATTTATTGCTTGGAAGGGTGCTTTTGAACATGCTAGTTTGCTTGAAAATATTGATGATTCACCTTACAAATATGAGGTTAATGGTATACTTAAATTTTGCTTTGATAATTACAAGGATGAAAATGGCTATATTATTGAATATTTTAATAGATGCTTTCCACAAATGGAAGAGACTAATGCCTTGCAGGATCCTATGGAAGAAGAAATTGATGAACCTGAAATCTCATTAGATGAAAAAGAGGAGGAGAGTGATGAACAAAAGGAGGAAGCATGGATTAGCTACCCATGCCTACCTTCTAATGAGAGTAACTCTTTATCCCTTACATTATTTGATTTTCCTCCATGCTTACTAAAGGAGGATGAATTTTATGTTCCTGAGGAATCTTTTGAAAATGTCTATAATAAAGTTCTAGTGCTTGTAGATCATGAAAAGCATGCTTTATGTGATAGTTATATTGTTGAGTTTATTCATGAGCCTACTAAAAATTATTATGAGAGAGGAAAATATGGTTGTAGAAGTTTTCATGGTATTGAAACACCTCTCTATGTGCTGAAAGTTTTGAAGTTACTCTTGTTTTATCTTCCTATGCCTGTCACTTTGTTCTTTGTGAATTTATTTGCTTACACGATTCCTATGCATAGGAAGTTGGTTAGACTTAAATGTGTTTTGAATTGCTTCTTGATGCTCTCTTTTACTTCAACTCATATTTCTTATGAGAGCATCCTCTCAAACTATCATGCCTGAAGATGATAATATATCTATTATTCTTGGAAGACCTTTTCTTAAATACTGCAGGAGCTGTTATTAATTATGATCAAGGGAAGGTGACCTTCAATGTTAATGACAAGGAACATACTGTCTATTTCCCCAAGAAGATTGAAAGGACTTATGGTTTGAATTAAATTGAACATGTTGAGGGCATTCAAGTTGGAGAAATATATTGTCCCATACCAAGAGAAAAATCTGAAACCATTATGATTGGGACCATTGCTATCAATGTTGAGGTAACATAATCATTAGTGGAATACAAAGTTTTGTCTCATATGAAATTGTTTTGGTAACAAGACCTGATCAACCTTGTTAAAAAAAGGATTTCATTGAACAAAACAATGTTTTCACCAAGATTATCTCCGCTTACTTCTATTCTATCCATTTTAGTTTTTGCTTATGCCTAACTTAAAGGCGTTAAAGAAAAATACTTATTGGGAGATAACCCAAAAGTTTAGATGAGTCTTGGAAGTTATTACCTCTGTAAGAACCGCTCCTTATCCTTTCTATTTGCTTTTTGTGCCAAGAGTAACCTATAATGAGAGAGAAGTAATGATTGGGAAAGTTGCTGTCCTGAAACAGATTTCTATGTTTCACTGTAAAAATTCGTGTAAAATATATGAACGTATTTTTGAGGCGTGAATTTTCGTGCTTCTGACCCAGGTTGTTATCTAACTTTATTTAGTTCAACACTTTTCGATTTGAGCAACAGAAGGTCTTCGAAAAAATTCGTCTTTACCTGCTGGTCTGTTTTGACAGGTTTCTGCCATTTTCTGCATTTGCTTCTTGTGGGTTCCTTTTTGAGTTCTTTTGGGGAATTGAGATTTTTGAGGGAAGTGCTACAGTAGCTAGTGTTCTAATGGAATTTTATTTGGTGTTAGCACTGAACCTTAAGACTTATTTATCTTGAGTGCACTAATGTTGCTAATAAAGATTGTGTGAAGTTTTGCATGAAGGAAAAATTTCAGGTGTATGGAAGGAATGAGTAATGAGATGAAGGATGGACTAAAGCTCAAGCTTGGGGATGCCACGTGTGTCACCCCAAGAAATATCCAAGAAGTACAAGCGTCAAAGCTTGGGGATGCCCAAGGCATCCCCTTCTTCATCAATAAAAATCTCAGGTTTCTTCCAGACACTTCATTTTTATTGTTTCATGCATAGTTGTGTTGTTCTTAGAGCGTCTTCTTTTTCATTTTTGTTTTGGTTTTAGTTTGCGTGTTTTCTTAGTTTGCTGAATAAATTGGTTGGACCTCCTCTTTCATGCATTGGTGTTCAAATAGTTTGGTTTGGTTTGGTTTGGTTTGGAAAAGAGTAGGAAAGCTCATGCTTAAGTGGTAAAGAGAGCTTGTTTTTGACTGTGGCCTATGCTTTGTCATGCCATGCTTGATATTGTTTTGGCTTTATGCTTAGTATTCTTTGCTGTAGCATGACTTGTTATAAACAATTGAGATTTCTTAATGTGCCTTGGATGAATCATGCGTTGTTTTAGCATATTAAATCATATTATTGTGGTATTCTCCTTTGATGCTTTATTTGGGTTGACTTGGCACATGCTCACACCATGTTATGACTATCCCAAGTCACCATAAGCCTTTATGATCCTTTAGTTTTCAACTTGTAGTATCACTTTATGCTTTGATCAATGATGTTTTGTTGCTTTGCATGATTATGGCCATTATTGTTCTCTCGTTTGTCGCTCCCTTACTATTGCTAGCCTTCACTTTCACTGAGTATGTTTTACTCATGTTTTCAACTCCCTAAAACCATATATTGCCAAAGTGTCCACCATACCTGCCTATTAGCATCATTTGCTACTTCCGTGCATATTCAATATGCCTTGTTTTCTTCTGAATAAAATGTTTGCTTGTTATGAGAAAATTAGTTAGTAAAGCTCTCACGAACTTGATGGTACACTTTATTTCCCGCACTTAATAAACCTGAACCATTGTGAACTCTCCATGAAAGTTATATGCTTGCTAATTATAGGCTGGGGATTAGCAAAACTGTGCTGTCATGGGGAACGCTTTCAACACTTGTAAATATATACCCAGTTGATACCTTGCTCTTTTGTTTGCGGATGTCGTCGGTGTGAAATAAAAGGGGAGCTTGTAAGTCCATGGAGTTATGTATGTGTGTTAGAGAAACGCCTGGGCCGCTGGTCTAATCCATGCTGACATGGTGGAAACCTGCAGCGTAACCATAATGATATCTATGAAGCATTCTTCTTATAAGAAAAAGGAGAGAGATAGATATTGAGAAAAAGAAAAAAAAGAGATTTATGAAAAGAGGAAAGAGAGGAAAAGCACCATTTTCCCATGGTAAATAAGAAGATTGCTGAGATACTCATTGTCTGCTTGCCTTGTCATTTTGATATGGGGATTCTTCCGTATCATCGGGCAAGGGGTACCCCGTTGGCGGTTCTCAATGATACGCACATGCTTACGATGACAAGAACTTACCGGTAACTAGTTGAGTAGCATGAGGAGCGGCCCTCGTACTCAAGGGACTTGGGATTTTCAGTTTATAGTCTATCAAGCATATAACTCAGATTGGACCTCAATTTCACCTTAACCACATTAAAGATGCTTATGATAGGGGAATGAGAGCTCAAAGCTAATGAGTACCATACTTTCAGCATTTGGAAGCATTTCAAACTTTTCAAAACCTTTTTCATTTCCTTGTTGATTGATGCACATTCTATGAGCACTTTCTTGAGAGCATAGTGGCCATTCTTAGTTCTATGTGCATTGTCCCAAGACTAGTTGATTGATGCATACCTTGATATTGCTTGCTTTAAACTATTTGTATCTAGTCACTCCTGTAACTTTGAAGGTGTCCTATGCATTTATGTTTGCTACTCTATGAGGGACAAGCTGAATGCCACTATGCTATGTTTTCTTTATGTGAAACAAACAAAAATCTTGCAAAGCATTGTTATTCATGAATCTTTTGTTTGTGCCTTTTCATCTTGCATCATAGTTTCTTTGTCTTATTGCTAGAACCTTGTCTTTCATGCTATGATTGAAGTACTATGATCCCAGCTTTGAATGTTTTACAAATACTTTGATCAAGTCTTTGATGATGCATGTCACCTTAAAAATTATTCTTTCTTTTTATCACTTACCTACTCGAGGATGAGCAGGAGTTAAGCTTGGGGATGTTGATACATTGCAAATGTATCTATAATTTTTGATGTTCCATGCTTGGTTTTATCCACTTTCTTGTGTTTTGTCCACACTTTGGAGTACTTTTCATATGATTTCTTGGACTAACCTATTAACAAGAGCCACAGTGCCAGCTGCCTGTTTTCTGCTGTTTTTGGTTCCTGGAAAGTCAGAAAATGAATATTCTCGGAATTGGACGGGACAAAAGCCAAAGTGCCTATTTTTCCAGAAGACTCCAGGAGCCAGAATACGAGACGGAGGAGGGCCAAGGGCTGGCCACACCCCCCAGGGGTTCGACGTTTTGCCAGAAGAAGTTCCGCTCCGCCGCCACCACCAGATTCCACGAAACAGCACTAGAAACTCCGTTCTGGCACCCTGCCGGAAAGGAAGAATTCGAGGAGATCATCGCCATCATCATCACCATCGCTTCTCCATCGACCATCCTGATGGGTTCGTAGCATGGAAAACAAAAAATTTCTACCGCAAGAACGAACAAAACCCAGATCTAATCTAGATAAAAGCCAAGATCTAATCTATTAGACATGAGCAACGAGATAGATAGGAACTAACCATCGTAGATCCGAAAGCGTTAACGAGATTAGATCTCGTGGTTGATGTAGTCGATCACTTGCCGATCTCAAGATCGTGTGGACGATCCTTCCGGCGTCGCGTTCCGGCAGCGCTCCCGCAGTCGGTCAAGTTGACGATCCTTCCGGCGCCGCATTTTGGCAGTGCTTCCGCAGTCGGTCACACGTGCGGAGTCGAAGCAGACTTTCCTCTCCCCGTTCCAGCGAGCAGCGGAGGTAGTAGATCTTCTCCACGGAATCCCAGCAGCACGACGGCATGGTGGTGGTGGTGGAGTAGAGAATTCTGCAGGGCTTCGCCTATGCCTGTGCAGAAGAAAGGTGGAGGAGAGAGGCAGCAGAGATTGGGAGTTATGGGAGCGGGGGTGGAGGGGGCGCCCCTGCCCCTCTATTTAAGGGGGGTGAGGCGCCATGGGAGGGGGAGTCCTTGTAGGACTCCCCTTCCTCTAGGCCGGCGGATTGGGCAGTGGGGGGAGGAGTCCTCCTCCCCCACGACTCCTAGTCTTGACCCACCAGGACTCCTTGATCCCTTCCTTGGTTTTCAAGAAAACTCCAAGAAACCTTCCAGAACCTTCCGGAACATTCCAAAACCTTCTAGAACCCTCATACAAATACTCCGGAACATTTCATAACTCAGAAAATGATCCCCAATATATGAATCTTATTCTCCGGACCATTCCGAATCTCCTCGTGATGTCCCGGATCCATTCCGAGACTCCGAACAACATTCGGTTTCGAACGCACATTCCATATCTACTTAAAACAACTTCGAACCTTAAGTGTGTCACCCTACGGTTCGTGAATATGTAGACATGATAGAGACACATCTCCTATCAATAACCATCAGCGGGACCTGGAGATCCATAATGGCTCCCACATACTCAACGATGACTTCGCGATCGATTGAACCACTTACATACGAAACCAATTCCCTTTGTCACGCGATACTATACTTATCCGAGGTTTGATCGTCAGCATCTCCATACCTAGTTCTACCTCGTTACTGATAAGTACTCTTTACTCGTTCTGTGATATGTCATCCCTTGTGACCCAGTCACATGCTTGCAAGCTAATTAGATGACATTCCACCGAGAGGGCCCAGAGTATATCTATCCCTCATATGGATGGACAAATCCCAATCTTGGTCCATGCGCTTCAACACATACTTTCAGAATACCCAATGACACCTTTATGACCACCCAGTTATGAAGCGGTGTTTGATGTCATGAAAGTACCCATCCGGTGATGGTGATTAACATAACCTCATGGTCGAAGGATTAGGTTACTATGTATTTTAAAGCTTATAGCAAACGAACTTAATGACTTGATCTTATGCTATGCTTACTACGGGTGTGTGTCCATCACATCATTCTCCTAATGATATGATCTTGTTATTAACGACATCCAATGTCCATGATCAGGAAACCATGATCATCCATTAATCAACAAGCTAGTTTAACAAGAGGCTTACTAGGGACTCTTTTATGTTTACAAAACACACAAGTATTAATGTTTCCGGTTAATACAATTATAGCATGGGATGTAAACATTTATCATAAACATAAAGATATAATAATAACCACTTTATTATTGCCTCTTGGGCATATCTCCAACAGTCTCCCACTTGCACTAGAGTCAATAATCTAGTTAAAAACTTGTGCATTCAACACCTATGGCTTTCTGGTGTTGTATAGACACTATTGCTAGTGGTAAACATAATCTTCGGATCTGACACTTCCAGGTCTGTGTGTATTTGGATGTCCTTGCGTCTCTACGCATTACTCATTCTCCAATGAGATGGCATTGTATAAATTTGGTCCTTTGGTGAGACCTTTAGTTCCTTCGGCTCAAAATATGTTGATATTATTGTCACACAATATATCTTCATATTATTAGCCCACTTTGAACCACACCTAGTTTGATAACAAACTACTTAACACAAATGCCCTGCTTTGCTTCTACTATAGCAGTTTATATACTTAGCCTTTCGTTGTAGTATCCGTCACAATGTCTTAACTTTGGAACTCATCCCGATCCATCATGGAACATCCTTTCCATTACATTTTGCTACCCATAGTCTAAATTGAGATAAATTTAATTTGTATCTTGTGACAACACTAGTATCAATGTAACACTTTACAATGAACTACCTTCAACTATTTGTCACTTATACATGGTATATTCTTAGTTCTTCCAAAGCTCATAAGAATATCTTTACTATTGTCCAATAATCATCTTATGAATCATTCTGGTATATGCTCATAACATTTAGAGCATAGGACATATCTGGATGTGTACATCTCAAAGAATGATTGATCAAAATATTCTAGTGATTTCACCAAGTGTCAAAACACTTGAATCTCGTGTCAACACACTTGAATCTTGATTCAGTCCTTTCCGTGCGTCAAGAACCTTTCTTGTTGTTTCCATATTGAACTCATTCAACATCTTATCTATGTACATTTGGCAAAACCATATTAGCGCCTCAATCTATCCATATAGACATTGATGCCTAATTCTTGGGTTATACCTAAGTCTTTCATCAAAATGAAATTCTTAACCTGTTGTCAATACAAGATACATCATTTCCAATCAACAATATGTCCTCTACATAATGTATTAGAAATATGTCTCAGCGCTCCCACTTAATTTCTTGCAAATGCAAGCATTTTCATCATCTCCGATGAATTTAAACTCTTTCAACTGTTTCATCATGGTGAAGATTCCAACTCCGCTATGCTTACTTCAACTATTGAAGTTTAGCATACTCTTTTAGCATCCTTTGAATTAACAAAACCCTTTGGATCGTGTCATGTACACGTCCTAGGTAACCATTCTATTAGAAGAACTTGTTTTGTTTGTTCAACTACCATATACCAAAATATATGTAGTGGTTGCTACATTAATCCGTCCAGACTAAATATCGCTATGAAAGATCAAATCTTATCATAGTCAATTCCTTGAACATTGTCGTAAACTCTTTCCGACATGTCGACTATTTCATAGATTTGAAACATCCATGTCTATTTATTTATAGATCCAAACACGACTGATAGGCTTCACGCCTTTCCGGAGGGTCTTCCAAGTTCAGAAACTTGATTTCTCGTGTATGGATACTATCACGGATTCTATGACTTCTAGTCATTTTATGGAGTCAAGGCCCATCATCACTTCTTTGCATGTAGTCGGTTTATCATTGTCAAAACAATAACGATTTGTTTATCAAATCTTACTATTTGATTCTTACCGACCCATATGGTTCTATAGGAACTCTAATCTCCGAGATCACACCTTTTGTAATCACGAGAGCCATGAGCATCGTGGCCGCCACCGGGACACTTTCCGGCACTGCGCTACTTAGCACATATAGCTAAGGTTCAACAACCTTATCAAAGTTCTATTGTCCTCCCACTTAACTTTTCACGAAAAATTCCTTCTCAAGAAACTTGACTTTCCAAGTAACAAACTCTTTTGTCCTCGGTGTTATGGAGAAATTCCCAACAAATTCTTTGGGATAACCTACAAAGACGTGCTTATCCGGCTTTGGTTGTAAACATTTTACTTATGCATAACATAACAAAATTTAAGAAAAGACAATTCGGGTTTTATCCCAAACCATAACTCATATGGTGTCATTTCAACGGATCATGATGGTGCTCTTTTCAGTGTAAAAGCGGGAGTCTCTAAAGCTTCAATCTTTAAAACATAATGGCAGTTTTATAAATGACACCCTTGATCTTACCATGTCAAACAAGGTTTCATTACATATCTTGAACACTCCATACTCCTATGGTGTTTTGGGAAATGCAAATCCATGGAACGATTCCTCAAATCTTAGGTGTTTTGCTAAACTTGTAACTCAAACATATTTCTTTATGATCCAATCATAAACTCTTTTATTTTCTTGTTACAATGATTTTCCACTTCATCTTGAAAGTCTTTGAACATTTTTCAAATGTTTCATACTTCTTCCTTATTGAGTACGTACATACATATACTCACTCAAATCTTCGGAGAAAACATATGAAGTTGAAATCCATCGCCCACGACTACACATAATGGACTATATACATCAATATGTACAAATTCCAATCAGTTAGTCGTCCGTTCCTCTTTTGGCCTACGAACGGAGTTTTAATTATCTCCAGGAAAGTATCACAAGCGTCATTTGATCCAAATCAAAGACTCCAAAAATCCATCAACATGGAGTTTCTTCATGTATCCCTTTCAATATAATTTAAACAGCGATGTCACTTCTTAAGTGATCTTTCAATCATTTGTCTTGCGACATTTTAGCAATAGTGTTTACGGATGTGATTTCTCCCACCAGACTTGTAAAAGTTCATCTATCCTTTATGGAATACGGCAATTATTTGAACAACCATTGTTCTCGTAATACCGGAACAAAATAACAATTATTGAAACAAATCTTGAAGGCAAGCTTTGATGTTAACGAGCAACACAACAACCCTTTGTTTGTTTTCGATGAACATCATCACATTTTCTCTTGCTAGTTACTTAGGCCATTGCAGTTCATGAATTGTGTTGTCCTGTATGACACTTTATACCAACCAATTCGGTATCCAATACCGGAGAACCACATTGTTTAACAAGCAAGGAATACAACCATAACATGTATATCTTCTATATGCCTAAGTTGGACATCTCCAACCTTTTATTTTCTGCCAAATATTTTATAGATTCTCTTTCAGCAATTCCTTTTCTTTTAAAAGAATCTATCAACATCAATAGTGGTGTCATCAACATGACACATGGTACAAAGCGTATATAGTCAACTACTAATACCTTTGGACTTGCACTTTGAGGTGGATCACCATCATCATATGTTTGGCATTCTTTCAAAATTCCATTCTTTAGTAATCTTTTAGTGTAGTAAACATTTTACTTACATCTTCTATTCATCCTTATCATGACAACTGTCATGATCAAGCTACTATAGCCTATAAGGAAGAATCGCGAATATAATATCAGTTCCCAAAACCTTTTTGGTAGATTCGGATGCCTAGCATCTCCATCCTTCACAAATTCTCATACAATATGAGAACATGTATTTTGCTAAATTATACTCTATCATAATGCAACCAAAAACATTTTTTCAGATATCACAATATCTTTCACACATGATGGTTTCTGAAACAATTTTCAGCTCCAATATAATCTTGATATTAAAACAACCTTTTGAATATCAATAATCATGGAGGCAAACATGATACTTTATACACTAACATTTGGAATTCTTACTCTTGATTTAATACTACTTATTAAACTTCATGGAGTAAATAGAGTTTGCTGAAAGTTTGCAATAGGACTTATAAACTTTAAATTGACATTCAAAACAATACGATACCAGTTCGTAAAGTAAATATCCAGAATTTCTATAGTTCCACTATCTCAACTATAACTAAGCGTAAGGTGGTGAACGGATGCCAATGACTACAACAAACTATGCAAATTCACTTTGATTGTGTTTATGATAAATTGAGTTCGACTATTCCAAATTATAAATGAACTCCCACTCAAAACAACATCCCTCGAGTTGTTTTAGTGATTACACAAACCAAATCCACTACACCAAGTCCGATCATCACGTGAGATGATGTAGCTTTAAAGGCGAACAATCAACATGTTCATCATATCATCCATATGACTCATGCTTTACCTTTCGTTATTCCGTGTTCCGAGACCATGTCTGTACATGATAGGCTCGTCAAGGTTAACCTTAGTTTCCGCATGTGCAAATCTGGCTTGCACCCGTTGTATGCACACATAGAGTCTATCACACCCGATCATCACGAGATGCTTCGAAACGACGAGTCTTAGCAACGGTGCCAACTAAGGGTGAACACTTTATTACTTGATATTTAGTGAGAGGGATCATCTTATAATGCTACCGCCGCAATCTAAGAAATACAAGATGCATAAAGGATTAACATCACAGGCAATTCATAATATGTGATATGATATGGCCTTTCTTCTTGTGCCTTTGATCTCCATCTCCAAAGCATGGGCATGATCTCCATCATCACCGGCGTGGCGTCAAGGTCCGTGGTGCCGCTTCATGGTTGTCCATCATTACTAGCAACTATTACAACTACTTGGAACAAAGCTATTACAAGATGAATAGACACGCAGGTCTTAACAGAATTGAAGACAACCATTAGGCTCCTGCCGGTTGCCATATTACAACAAGGATCATTGCATACATCAAATACAATCATAATCAGATGATGGCCATATCACATCACAAAACCCCTGCAAAAACAAGTTAGACGCCTCTAATTTTCTTTGCATGTTTTACGTGGTTTGGGGCTTTCGCATAAGACCGATCTTACCTACGAACAAGAACCACAACGTTGATACAAGTGTTGTCAGATGCTCATTGTAAATTGAACCTTAACTATGGTGGGAGAGACAGACACCCGCAAAGCCACTTGTGCAAAGCAAGTTGCACGTCAAGCGTGGAGCAAGTCTCATGTGCGATGACATGTAATGTTAGCCCGAGCCGCTTCATCCCACCATGCCGCAAGATGCAAAGTACACGCTAAGACACCGACAACAAAAGCATCAATGCCCACAAAAACATTGTGTTCTACTCGTGCAACAGATCTACGCATAGATACGGCTCTAATACCACTGATGGGTTCGTAGCATGGAAAACAAAAAATTTCTACCGCAAGAACGAACAAAACCCAGATCTAATCTAGATAAAAGCCAAGATCTAATCTATTAGACATGAGCAACGAGATAGATAGGAACTAACCCTCGTAGATCCGAAAGCGTTAACGAGATGAGATCTCGTGGTTGATGTAGTCGATCACTTGCCGATCTCAAGATCGTGTGGACGATCCTTCCGGCGTCGCGTTCCGGCAGCGCTCCCGTAGTCGGTCAAGTTGACGATCCTTCCGGCGCTGCGTTTTGGCAGCGCTTCCGCAGTCGGTCACACGTGCGGAGTCGAAGCAGACCTTCCTCTCCCCGTTCCAGCGAGCAGCACGACGGCGTGGTGGTGGTGGTGGAGTAGAGAATTCTACAGGGCTTCGCCTATGCCCGTGCAGAAGAAAGGTGGAGGAGAGAGGCGGCAGAGATTGGGAGTTATGGGAGCGGGGGTGGAGGGGGCGCCCCTGCCCCTCTATTTAAGGGGGGTGAGGCGCCATGGGAGGGGGAGTCCTTGTAGGACTCCCCTTCCTCTAGGCCGGCGGATTGAGGAGTGGGGGGAGGAGTCCTCCTCCCCCACGACTCCTAGTCTTGACCCACCAGGACTCCTTGATCCCTTCCTTGGTTTTCAAGCAAACTCCAAGAAACGTTCCAGAACCTTCCGGAACATTCCGAAACCTTCTAGAACCCTCATACAAATACTTCGGAACATTTGCTAACTCAGAAAATGATCCCCAATATATGAATCTTATTCTCCGGACCATTCCGGATCTCCTCGTGATGTCCCGGATCCATTCCGAGACTCCGAACAACATTCGGTCTCCAACGCACATTCCATATCTACTTAAAACAACTTCGAACCTTAAGTGTGTCACCCTACGGTTCATGAATATTTAGACATGATAGAGACACATCTCCTATCAATAACCATCAGCGGGACCTGGAGATCCATAATGGCTCCCACATACTCAACGATGACTTCGCGATCGATTGAACCACTTACATACGAAACCAATTCCCTTTGTCTCGCGATACTATACTTATCCGAGGTTTGATCGTCAGCATCTCCATACCTAGTTCTACCTCGTTACTGATAAGTACTCTTTACTCGTTCCGTGATATGTCATCCCTTGTGACCCAGTTACATGCTTGTAAGCTAATTAGATGACATTCCACCGAGAGGGCCCAGAGTATATCTATCCGTCATATGGATGGACAAATCCCAATCTTGGTCCATGCACTTCAACACATACTTTCAGAATACCCAATGACACCTTTATGACCACCCAGTTACGAAGAGGTGTTTGATGTCATCAAAGTACCCATCCGGTGATGGTGATTAACATAACCTCATGGTCGAAGGATTAGGTTACTATGTATTTTAAAGCTTATAGCAAACAAACTTAATGACTTGATCTTATGCTATGCTTACTACGGGTGTGTGTCCATCACATCATTCTCCTAATGATATGATCTTGTTATTAACGACATCCAATGTCCATGATCAGGAAACCATGATCATCCATTAATCAACAAGCTAGTTTAACAAGAGGCTTACTAGGGACTCTTTTATGTTTACAAAACACACAAGTATTAATGTTTCCAGTTAATACAATTATAGCATGGGATGTAAACATTTATCATAAACATAAAGATATAATAATAACCACTTTATTATTGCCTCTTGGGCATATCTCCAACACATCCATGTTTCCCCCATCTATGAGTGAGTAATCCCCTACTGTAGGCTATGGGGATGGTAGGGATTGGATGAGATCGTTCATGTAATGGCATCAGATTGTTAGGGCATGGTGCCTAGTATCTTTTATTAGTGCTTTATGACTTTGTTGCGACTTGTTGTGATTAATTCTTATCACTAGGGCCCGAGTGCCATGATTTCAGATCTGAACATGTTATTGTACTAACAAAAGTATTGTTTTTGGTCTTATCTGCAAGTTTTATACACACGTTGTTGTCCGGAACCAATGGCCCCGAAGTGATAGAAATCGAGATAACCGTAAGGGAATGGCTTTGATGTGTGGATCACGTGTGTTCACGGAGTGTTAATGCTTTGCTCCGGTGCTCTATTAAACGGAGCACCATAATTGCCAGTAGTTCCCTTGAGGCCCCGCTGCAAACGTGCTGGAAGGACAAAAGATGTTGTGCAAGTTCTCATTGCGAGAACGTATGACTATATATGGAACACATGCCTAGGATTGTCTAGTACTTGGATGCTTTATCTTATTTATCTGCAATTGCCCTATGTTCTGATTGCTATGTGAATTGTCTTGTCCATGCAACGCCCGTCCATCAATCCCTATGCCTACCGCACTCGAATCCCACTGTTTACTGCTATAGTTACTGCCGTCTTTACTTTACTACTGCTGTTACTTTACTATTCCTACTACAAAACTATTGCTACTGATAAACTGCTGTGAGCAAGATTGTATCCAGGTGCAGCTGAATTGACAACTCAGTTGTTAAGGCTTATAAATATTCTTTGTCTCCCCTTGTGTCGAATCAATAAATTGGGTTTCACTTCCCTCGAAGATACTGCGATACACCCCCTATACTTGTGGGTCATCAGAGCACAGCAGCAAGTTTCCCTCAGTTATGAAACCAAGGTTTAATCGAACCAGTAGGAGCAAGGAAACACCCCAAAGGTGTTGCTAGCTGAGCCTTGGCAGGGCGCACTACCGGTGCTAGTAGCAACGTGGAGACCTGCACAACACAACCACAGAACTTTGTCCCCAACTTGCGATGAGGTTGTCAATCTCACCGTGTTTTGCGGAAAACAAAGGATTAAACATATCGAATGGAAATAAGTGAAAGTTTGCAGAAAGTAAACACAAAGAAGTAAAAGATTATAGATTGTATGTAAAGAAAAGGACCGAGATCCATAGTTCACTAGAGGTGGCTCTCCTTAAGATAGATAACATGCTGGATGAACAAATTACAGCGGGGCAATTGACAAACATCGAGAAAGCAATACATGCATATACTAATCATCTTGACTCCTTTGGAAATTGATTGGGCATTACAACATTATACATAGACCGCCATCCAACTGCATCTATGACTAATAATCCACCTTCAGGTTATCATCCGAACCCCCTCCAGTGTTAAGTTGCAAGCAACAGATTATTGCTTTACGAACTGCGTGTAAAGTAAACAATACGATTGTTCTATGAAGAAAGGATTGTTGTTTTCTCCCTAGTAGCAACATCACATCTAGTACCTTAGAGATTTCTGTCACTTCCCCAGATTACCAGAGGCATGAACCCACTATCGAGCATAAATACTAACTCTTGGAGTTGCTAGAATCTACTTGGACAAGATAGCTACTAACAATGGAAAGCATGCAAGATCACAAATAACAAAGACATGATAGAATCAATAATCAATATGAAATAGTATCTCAATATCCATCGGATCCCCGCAAACACAACATGCAAAATTACAAATAGATGATCTTGATCATGAACGGAGCTCACAAGATCTAGACATGAAAGCACAAAGGAGGAGAACCAGCCATCTAGCTACTACATGGATCCGTAGTCCAAGGATGAACTACTCACGCATCACACCGGAGGCTTGCATGGTGATGAAGAAGGCCTCCAGGGTGAATTCCCCTCTCCGGCAGAGTGCCGGGAAGAGCTTCAGATCCCTCCCGATCTGGGGATGGAGATGACAGCGGCTACTGACTCTTTCGTGGATTTTTTGATCGGGCACTTAGGGTTTTCGTCTCGAGGGCATCTTATAGGCGCAAGGGGAGGCCGAGGGGGTGCTAGGGGCCACCACACCACCCCCTGGCACGGGCCAAGCCTGGCCGCGTGGCCAGGTGGTGTGGCCGACCTCTGGCCCCTCTCCGTCTCGTATTCTGGCATCTGATGAATTCCGAAAAAATAGACACTTTGGCTTTTGTCCTGTCCAATTCCGAGAATATTCATTTTCTGACTTTCCTGGAACCAAAAACAGCAGAAAACAGGCAGCTGGCACTGTGGCTCTTGTTAATAGGTTAGTCCAAGAAATAATCTGAAAAGTACTCCAAAGTATGGACAAAACATAAGAAAGTGGATAAAGCCAAGCATGGAACATCAAAAATTATAGATACATTTGCAATGTATCATGGATCCATATGTGGTTTGTGAGAAGAACACACATGCAATGACTCTAGCTGTGGTTCATGAAAAGAACAGACATGCAATGACACTGGTGGATCCATATGTGGTTTGTGGAAAGAACAAACATGCAATGACTCTAGCTATGGTTTGTGAATAGAACACACGTGCAATGACACTGGTGGATCCATGTGTGGTTTGTGATAAGAACACACATGCAATGAAACTGGATGTGGTTTATGAAAAAAAAATACATCCAATGACACTGGTGTATCCTTATGTGGTTCATGAAAAGAACACACATGCAATGACACTGGGTGTGGTTCATGAAAAGAACACACATCTAATGACACTAGTGGATCCTTATGTGGTTTGTGAAAAAGAACACACATGCAATGACTCTAGCTGTGGTTTTTGGAAAGAATAGACATGCAATGACACTGGTGGATCCATGTCTGGTTTGTGAAAAGAACAGACATGCAATGACTCTAGTTGTGGTTCATGAAAATAACACACATGCAATCACACTGGTGGATCCATGTGTGGTTTATAGGAAGAACAGACATGCAATTACTCTAGGTGTGGTTCATGAAAATAACACATAGCCAATGACACTGGTGGATCCATGTGTGGTTTGTGGAAATAACGGCCATGCAATGACACTAGTGTGGTTCATGAAAAGAACACACATCAAATGACACTGGTGGATCCATATGTGGTTTGTGGAAAGAACAGACATGCAATGACTCTAGCTGTGGTTAATGAAAAGAACAGACATACAATGACACTGGTCGATCCATGTGTGGTTTGTGAGAAGAACACACAGGCAGTGAAACTTGGTGTGGTTCATGAATAGAAAACACATCTAATCACACTGGTGGATCCTTATGTGGTTTTCGAGAAGAACACACATGCAATGACTCTAGCTGTGGTTCACGAAAAGAACAGACCTGCAATGACACTGGTGGATCCATATGTGATTTGTGGAAAGAACAGACATGCAATGACTCTAGCTGTGGTTAGTGAAAAGAACACACATGCAATGACACTGGGTGTGGCCATGTGTGGTTTGTGACAAGAACACACATGCAATGACACTGGGTGTGGTTCGTGAAAAGAAAACACATCCAATGACATTGGTGTATCCTAATGTGGTTTGTGAGAAGACACACATGCAATGACTCTAGCTGTGGTTCATGAAAAGAACAGACATGCAATGACACTGGTGGATCCATATGTGGTTTGTGGAAGGAACATACATGCAATGACTCTAGCTGTGGTTAATGAAAAGAACCCACATGCAATGACACTGGGTGGATCCATGTGTGGTTTTTGGAAAGAACAGACATGCAATGACTCTAGCTCTGGTCAATGAAAAGAACACACATGGAATGACACTGGGTGTGGCCATGTGTGGTTTGTCAGAAGAACACACATGCAATAACAGTAGCTACGGTTCATGAAAAGAACACACATCCAATGACACTAGTGGATCCATGTGTGGTTTGTGAGAAGAACACATATGCAATGACACTGGGTTTTGTTTGTGAAAAGAACACACATTCAATGACACTGGTGGATCCATGTGTGGTTTTTCAAAATAACAGACATGCAATGACACTAGGTGTGGTTCATGAAAAGAACACACATCCAATGACACTGGTGGAACCATATGTGGTTTGTGGAAAGAACATACATGCAATGAATCTAGCTGTGGTTCATGAAAAGAACAAACATGCAATGACACTTGTGGATCCATATGTGGTTTGTGGAAAGAACAGACAAGCAATGACTCTAGATGTGGTTCATGAAAAGAACACACATCCAATGACACTGGTGGATCCATATGTGGTTTGTGGAAAGAACACACATGCAATGACTCTAGATGTGGTTCATGAAAGAACGAACATGCAGTGACACTGGTGGATCCTTATGTGGTTTGTGAAAAGAACACACATGCAATGACTCTAGCTGTGGTTCATGAAAATTAAAACACATCCAATGACATTGGTGGATCCATATGTGGTTTGTGGAAAGAACAGACATGCAATGACTCTAGTTGTGGTTTGTGAAAAGAACAGACATGCAATGACTATAGCTGTGGTTTTTGAAAAGAACACACATCTAATGACATTGGTGGATCCATATGTGGTTTGTGATAAGAACAGACATGCAAATGACTCCATATGTGGTTCATGAAAAGAACACACATGCAATCACACTAGTGGATCCATGTGTGGTTCATGAAAAGAACAGAAATGCAATGACACTGGTCGATCCATATGTGGTTTGTGGAAAGAACACACATGCAATGACACTGGGTGTGGTTTGTGAAAAGAACAGACATGCAATGACACTGGTGGATCCATATGTGGTTTGTGGATAGAACACACATGCAATGACTCTAGCTGTGGTTCATGAAAAGAACATACATCCAATCACACTGGTGGACCCATATGTGGTTTGTGAAAAAGAACACACGTGCAATGACTCTGGCTGTGGTTCATGAAAAGAACAGACATGCAATGACACCGGTGCATCCATGTGTGGTTCGTGAGGAGAACAAACGTGCAATGACACTAGGTGTAGATCATGAAAATAACAGACATGCAATGACACTGGTGGATCCATGTGTGGTTTGTGAGAAGAACACACATGTAATAACACTAGGTGTGGTTCATGAAAAGAACACACATCCAATGACACTAGTGGATCCTTATGTGGTTTGTGCAAAGAACAGACATGCAATGACTCTAGTTGTGGTTAATCAAAAGAACACACATGCAATGACCATGGTGGATCCATGTGGGTTTGTGGAAAGTACAGACATGCAATGACTCTAGCTGTGGTTAATGAAAAGAACATACATGCAATGACACTAGTGGATCCATGTGTGGTTTGTGAGAAGAACGCACATGCAATGACACTGGGTGTGGTTCATGAAAATTACATACATCCAATGACACTGGTGGATCCTTATGTGGTTTGTAATAAGAACACACATGCAATGACTCTAGCTGTGCTTAATGAAAAGAACACACATGCAATGACACTCGTGGATCCATATGTGCTTTATGAAAACAACACACATGCAATGAACTCTGGTGGATCCATATGTGGTTTGTGAGAAGAACACACATGCTCATGTGGTTTGTGAAAAGAACACACATCCAATGACACTGGTGGATCCATGTGAGGTTTTTGGAAATAACAAACATGCAATGACACTCATGTGGTTCATGAATAGAACACACATCCAATGACACTGGTGGATCCATATGTAGTTTTGGGAAAGAATATACATGCAATGACTCTAGCTGTGGTTAATGAAAAGAACAGACATGCAATGACTCTAGTGGATCCATATGTGGTTTGTGGAAAGAACATACATGCAATGACACTGGGTGTGGATAATGAAAAGAATAGACATGTAATGACACTGGTGGATCCATATGTGGTTTGTGGAAAGAACATACATGCAATGACTCTAGTTGTGGTTCATGAAAATAACACACATCCAATGACATTGGTGGATCCATATGTGGTTTGTGGGAAGAACAGACATGCAATGACCCTAGCTGTGGTTTGTGAAAAGAATAGACATCCAATGACACTTGTGGATCCATGTGTGGTTTTTGAGAAGAACACACATGCAATGACACTGGGTGTGGTTCATGAAAATAACACACATCCAATGACACTTGTGGATCCATATGTGGTTTGTGGAAAGAACATACATGCAATGACTCTAGCTGTGGTTTTGAAAAGAATAGACATGCAATGACACTGGTGGATCCATGTGTGGTTTGTGAGACGAACACACATGCAATGACACTGGGTGTGGTTCATTAAAAGAAAACACATCCAATGACACTGGTGTATCCTTATGTGGTTTGTTTGAAGAACACACATGCAATGGCTCTAGTTGTGGTTCATGAAAAGAAAACACATGCAATGACACTAGTGGATCCATGTGTGGTTTTGGAAAAGAACAGGCATGCAATGACTCTGGGTGTGGTTCATGGAAAGAACACACATCCAATGACACTAGTGGATCCATATGTGGTTTGTGAAAAGAATAGATATGCAATCACACTGGGTGTGGTTTGTGAAAAGAAAAGACATGCAATGACACTAGTGGATCCATGTGTGGTTTGTGAGAAGAACACACATGCAATGACACTGGGTGTGGTTCATGAAAAGAACGAACATGCAGTGACACTCGTGGATGCTTATGTGGTTTGTGAAAAGAACACACATGCAATGACTCTAGCTGTGGTTCATGAAAATTAACACACATCCAATGACATTGGTGGATCCATATGTGGTTTGTGGAAAGAACAGACATCCAATGACTCTAGTTGTGGTTTGTGAAAAGAACAAACATGCAATGACTATAGCTGTGGTTTTTGAAAAGAACACACATCTAATGACATTGATGGATCCATATGTGGTTTGTGATAAGAACAGAGATGCAAATGACTCCATATGTGGTTCATGAAAAGAACACACATGCAATCACACTAGTGGATCCATGTGTGGTTCATGAAAAGAATAGAAATGCAATGACACTGGTCGATCCATATGTGGCTTGTGGAAAGAACACACATGCAATGACACTGGTGTGGTTTGTGAAAAGAACAGACATGCAATGACACTGGTGGATCCATATGTGGTTTGTGGATAGAACACACATGCAATGACTCTAGCTGTCGTTCATGAAAAGAACATACATCCAATGACACTGGTGGACCCATATGTGGTTTGTGAAAAAGAACACACGTGGCTTGACAAAGTATGACTTTGACTAAACCCAGAATGTGAAGTAAATAAAAACAGAGGGAGTACTCAGTTTTTCCCTCTCTCTCTTTCGTAGAAGCCCAAACCTGTGCTCACTCTATCTGCTACGCCCTGATTGGTTGTCACAATTGTCACGGGGATCGTGCGCACCAACCGTTGATCCTGTGTGATCCAACGATGATCGTTGCACATGTCGTGCCCTTCACAGTACAATGTGAGACAACACGGACGTCTCCCTTAGCGTGAGACAACATGGACGTCTCCCTCTACAAGAAGGAACACGATGCCGTCCATGAAAAAAGTCATCGAGTGGTCATGTCACATTGAATATAGTCTGCAAAGGCTACTACTGCTACTACTACACATGCGTAGGGCAACAGGGTCATCGAGTGCACGGTTGTCGATGGGACGCTGCAATTTATTGCCACTTGATTTTAATAAGACATATCCCATTTTTATGCAGCGCTCTCAATCTCACTTCTAACTGGGCCCTACCGCAAGTAACTTGCATGAGTCAAGGGACCCCTCGAGTAGATCTAAGATTGCTAGAAATTGGTCCCACACCACTTGCATGCAGTGGAATTGAGGTCTTCCATGAGCGTGTTTTCAATGCATCTCTAAAGTGGAGATCGTGGCTGTTTCAAAAAAGGGAACCCAAAAAAAAGGTGGAGATCGTGGTAGCCCCATCGCCCCCCGCCCACCACACGTGTTTGGTGTTTATAAACCCGCTCGACCTTCTTCTTCCATGTGTGCTCGTGTCATTTCCCCCAATCTGTCTAGTACCAAAACCCCAATTCGCACCTACCGTGCGCGCCGAAGCTCCTTCGCTTGCACTACCTCCTTCCCTAGGTGCGCCATGAAGTGTACGCATGGAGACGAGCCGAATGTGAAGCCAGTTAAAGGCGCAGCAACAGATGGCCCGGTCGTTGTCAAGCAGGCGGAGGCGTCTTCTCTAGGCACGAACGCCGCTCGTCGCCACGCCGTTGAGGGTTCAAGCTCATCCGTCCAGCCAGTATCCGTCGCTGCCGAGCAGCACGTGGCCGACAACGTCGTGGTGCCAGCGGCAGATCTGGATGGGGGGGCAGGTAGTAGGTGGAGGCAATCCGGTGCTCTACATCAACGACCCCATCGCCGTCCAAGAAATCTTTGACGCAATCGCGGAGAATGATGAGTTCGAGGAGGAGGTCCCTAATGAGGAGCCTGAGGTACTACATTGCTAGCTTCTCTAGTCCCAGCCACAGATTTCACTGTTCATACATAGGATTTGCTCAATCATGTACAACTTCTTTTGCTCTTGAAGTAGGGTAGTATATATATGGTTCGATCGGTCAATTGATGCATCTGCCATCTAGTCACAAAACCCCAATTCGTCTAGTCACAAAATCCCAATCTGCTCATCTGCCATCTAGTTGAGTTTGCTAGTTGAGTGTTGATTTTGATACACAACATGGCTATAACATTACATTTCTATTCCTTACTAAGCCCAATGATTCAATTATTCCCCTAAATAGTGCAAGGGCATCTGATGGTGTAGTTTTCTTAGGGATGGTTAGTGAACCTGAGGCAACAATGCACATAAACAATATTGGTTGTGCTGTTGGTATTTTGGTTCTCCGACTCCATCTTTGAAAAAAATGAGGCCCTATTTTTTTTATCATATGGAACCTATATATATAATCTTTATATTGTTTCTGATCTATGAATGTGTCGTATGATGCATATGTATATCCCTGAATATTTTTTTGTATGATTACATTTCAATTTCTTATTATGGCCAATGATTCAAATTTGCCTCGAAGAGAGACAGACACATTGATGTCAGATTTTTTCAAGGATGAGTTAGCGAACATGGGGCCATGTACAAGATCAACATAAGTTGTGCAATTGTTACTTGGTTCTCTGACGCCATGCCTGAAGAAACTTATGAGGTTGCAATCTTTATTCTACATTCATAGAACTATGATATTTGAATTATCTATTCCATGCATTCATAGTGTATAAGAATTACATTTCAGTTTGACACCGAGGCCGATGATTGAAAATTGCCCCAAAAGAGTTCAAGGGGAGACACGTATGATGGTGTCGTGTTTTAGGGATGGGTTGGTGAACCTGAGGCAGCAATGCACACACACAATATAGGTTGTGTTGTTGGTACTTTTTCTCCAACTCCATATCTAAAACAAATTATGAGGACCTTGATTTATTCTCATATGAAACTACATATATGACCCTTGAATTGTTTATGATCTTTGAATGATTCGTATGATGCATATGTATATGAATGGTTTTGATCATAATTATTTTTAACATGTACCTGAAGATTAATTGTTTGTTTTTTAATTTATAATTACAATATTTAGGCTTGTTTTGCACCTGACTATGTATATCCATGAATATTGTTTTGTACCATTACATTTCAATTTCTTATTGTAGCCAATGATTCAAATTTGCCCCCAAAGAAAGGCAAACACATTGGTATCAGATTTTTTCAGGGATGATTTAGCGAACCTGGGGCGATGCATAAGAACATTATAGGTTGTGCAATTATTACTTGGTTTGCCCACTCCATCCCTGAAGAAACTTATGAGCCCCCTAGATTTATTCTACATACACTCTGATGTAATTAATTGTCATTGTGTTGAGATGAAATGTTATATGAACTGATCAAACTATTGCTGAGATGCTTTCCCTTTGATATCCACGTATATATTGTCTTACATATACATGTTGTTAATTCTTGAGTTGTAATACAATTCAATCATATGTATGAGTTCTAAGTTATGTTCTAAAAAATCAACAGGAGGATGATGATGATGAAGTGGACGATAGCAAGGAATCCATGGACAACAAGAGCCGCTACGTGCTGAGGCAGTTACGATGTGGGCTAATCCGTTTCTACCGTAGGGGGAGACTGTTTTTCCCATTCTGTGGCAGAGCAATCAACGTGGACCTCGACAGCATGATCCAGCACGCGGTGGGCGTTGCCAGAGGCGGAGGTAGAAGCCATAAGCCGATTACATTGGTGTGACATGCAGCCTTTGGCAAATTCCTCCAGGATTATGTCAGGTTGGCCTATATCCCATCGACTAGGTTGTCCCTGCCTCTTGCTAATGCCCCTTCCCTGGTAGGCGTCTCCGTGTCTCGGCCTCCTGCTGCCGCCCTGCTTTTATTTTGTTTTAGTTAATTCTTACCTGTGTGTGGCATGTAAGACAATATATCCATGGTGTCTCTGGTGAACCTTCTATATTAATCTACTCCTTTATATGGAGTGCCTAAAAATTTCTAGTGTTCAATTATATTACTGATCATGCTCATGACCACTACAAAATATTTCTAGTGCTCGATTATATTATAATTGTCAAGGAATACATCAATAGGTTAAATTGGTCGAAATTTTGTATTGAAGTAACTAAATGATCTAACATCGGCGGTGGATGTTGGCAGAAGCCGAAGGCATCAGCCGAAGACCTTGGAGCGACATGTAGTCTTCAGCAAATTCCTTACAGGTTCAACAATGGGTTGCCGCTGCCTAGCTCCAAATTCGCTTATAGGTCAAATATGGCAGAGCTTGAGCTACCACAGAGACCTCGTCAGAGGTAGAAGAATTGGTGCGGGTGCAACCACGGCAACGGCGAGCTTGGATTCTGGAGGAGGAAAATAGAACCAAGCATGTCGACACGGTGACAGATCTCACCGGGAACCAATTCTCATCCCCGCACCGTGCCATGGGTGCGTCCATGGTGAGGGCGAGCTCCGACTCGGGATGGGGAGGAGAGCGGGGCCGAGCAGGTTCATCACGTCCCAGCTCCGCGACCATAGATTGCCGCTCCGGGGAAGAAGAAGACGCGTAATGGATGCATGCGCCAACGCTGCAAGCCTACAGGGAGGAGAGCAGGGCCGAGCAGGTTCGTCCATGTCCCAGCTCCGTGCCATGGCTGCGATGTCCCACAGATTGCCGCTCCGCGGAAGAAGAAGATGCATAATGGATGCAGGCGCCAACGCTGCAAGCCTAATTGACACCTAAGCGACGGGAGCGACATAATAGCGAGAACTGACAGGGGGGCCCAACTTGACATCCTTTAGCCTGATATTTTGTATTGAAACGTAAAGTTGAATTTGTGCCGAAAAAGACCCTCTGAGTATTTGGCACGCCAACTGTAGTCATCGCGGCTGATTAGAGGCAACTTGGGTACCGCGTTGCCTGGGCGCCCCAACTTCCGGGCCGCAAAATGATATTCTCCTCCTATTCCTTTGGCCGCACCTATTCCTTTGGCTACTTCTATTCCTTTGGTTGCTCCTATTCCTTTGACTCGGTAGTTGTCAGAAACACAAGCGAGTGCACCGGTGAGAATTACAACCATCACCCGATTTGTTGATCCCTCACTGTATGCTAACAAGCTCCACTGTATCAAACAATTGGAGGGTGAGCTTCGGGTTATAAAGGCCCAGGTGGATGTGTCAATCTCCAAGTCAAAAAAGGCCATGGAGCGTGAGGCATATGTTCTTGAAGAAATCTC
This sequence comes from Avena eriantha, assembly GCA_910589775.1. Classification (NCBI taxonomy): domain Eukaryota; kingdom Viridiplantae; phylum Streptophyta; class Magnoliopsida; order Poales; family Poaceae; genus Avena; species Avena eriantha. Next base: position 311,596,166 of record OU342744.1, on the reverse strand, counting down.
AAGAGCGAGCGAGAGTATGTGATGTGGCCCGACCTTCGGTCGTTACCACATCATGGTCTCCAACTTATGCCAAGTCATCATGGACTCCAAAGGTGAATCCGTTCCTCTATGCGAACCCACTTCGTACCCTCTTGAATGGTATACTACTTCATACTCTGTCCCATATCAATGATAGGTTCACACCAAAAAGTACGGAGGCATGGGAGGAAGCCTGGAGCACCAAGCCCGACAAGACGGAGGCTTGGAAGAGAAGACGAAAGAAGCAACAGCTGGAGCACCGGAGTCTCTGGCCTGCGCACACTGGAGTCTCCGGCCACACCGGAGTCTCCGGCCTGAAGACACCGGAGTCTCCGGCCTGCAGACCCTAGAGTCTCCGGACCCATCTCCGGATTGACGCCAGATCGAGCTCGAGGAAAACCAGAAGGCCCCTCCGGAGATGACACCGGACTTAGACCAGAGTCTCTGGCCCACACCGGAGTCTCCGGACCCCACACCGGAGTCTCCGGTCTGAGCGTATGGGCCTGCGTGCCGCTAGCTGGGCCTTTGGCCCATGTACCCCTTACTCTGCCCAGACTTTCCCCTTTTATTCCTAAAGTACCCTTGAACTAGTGGCTGGCCTATATATAGTGCCCCCACCCCCTCATGTAACCCGAGGCATAGATGATAGACTAAAGAAAACCTCCTTTGTGGAATCTCTAGTTTTGCCTCATCCCCTTCTACCAAAGGGGATCAACTATCGTCACCACCTCGTTGGAGTTTGCATCGCGCCTCCCTCGTTGTACAAGGCCTTGGCATCGGTGTCCCTTTGCCAAGACATCAAGACCCTCTCCAAGGTGTTCTTCCCTCTCCGCGTGGGATCGAGGGAGCACGTTGACCGATCTTTCCTTGTGAGGATCCTATCGGACCGGTGGCCACCGGTGAGAGCAATCGGCCTTGTATCGTGTGTTCATTGTGTTCTTCACGAGGTGTGCGTCTGCTTCCGCTACCTTCTCCCTTTCCCCTCGCTTTCTCATCGATTTGACCACGAGATCCGTGAAGATTGGGCCATCCACGAGGTTACCCCACAACATATTGGTATCAAGAGCTTCGTTGCTCACGAATTCCCCCACAAATTTTTCTTCTATCCACCATAAATTCGAAAATTTCACCAAAAACAGCCCCAATTCGTGTTTTGGATCGATCTATGATTTGAGTCGTTTTGGTAGGTTTTGATCCATGGATTACTTGCTAAACTTGTTGATCTACCTTCCCGTGCGTTTCCATGGCCTAATTCCTTGATTTCCCCCACCAATTTGGTGTTTTGGTTCGAGTTTTTCTGCCAAAATCGCGTCCCGGACAAGTTCTGCACGTCCTGGAACCTCTGGACCGGAAATTCCGGCCCCCGAACCGGAGACTCCGGTCCAGACCGGAGTTTCTGGCAAAGTCTCTGCCCCTCACTGCTGAGAGCAAATCTGTTTCACCGTTTTGAGCATAACTTTTACATACGAACTCGGATTTTGGTGTTCTTTAGCTCGTTTTGAAGAGGAGAAAGAGATCTACATCATCATCTCCGTGGTTCATACTACCTACTCCATCCAAATTCCGTGAGCAAGGCAGAATCCACCAGTAAAATGTGAAGATTGGAGATGAAAGGTATAAAATTCCGCGACTTCTCCCCACTTGCATTCCTTTGTGAGCTACACTATCTTTGCATTCAACAAACACCTATTGAGACTAGTTCCTCCTATGATTGCTTGGGCTATGCACATTTGATACCTTGTAGAATTCTGAGCAAAAGTTGTGAGCGCGCTATCTCATATTGTTATCTTGTATAGTTGTTGACACAAGGAAGAGGCAAGTGAAAAAGAAAAGAAAAGTGATTTTTTTTTGAAAAAAGACAAAGAAGAAAAACAAAGAAAGAATCAAGTGCCTCATAGAATAGGAAGCGCATGCTCGATGAACATCAAATAGGTGGTTCTTATTGTGCATATCTTGTAGCCCACCAATTTATTTGCAATCGAACTAGCGTCTCTCCTTGCACTTGTGCGACACGAGCTTATAGTCTTCGCTAGGTAATCATTTGGTTCTTAGCTCACTTTCTCCGTCGCACAAGTCCCATTTATCCCACCGTGTGTGTTTCCTTGTATATATTCCTATCTTGTGGATTGACTTCTTTTGCTTTGTGATCATCATGGTTCTTTACTTGCCATTACAATATCTTGATTTCGGATTGTTCTTGGACACGCCACCTTTCATACCTATCCACCATAAGCTTTGTGTGTGTATTTTTTAGTGGTTAGTTGGTTTTGGTGTTCCGCGTGAACTTCACTTTGCTTGGTTTTGATTGCTCTCAAGTGTTGCCACTTGCACGATACTATCTTCCAAGGTAAAGTAAGGTTTGACATTGCATCCCTAACCCCCTACCACTTCCATATACACCACTTGGTCTTGTGAAACATGTCTAGGGACTCCGGAACCGAGGATGATTTCTATGAAGAATCCACGATGAGCCACCATGCATATGCCTCCACAAGCATGGATGACATGATCGAGCACTACACCGACAATGGCTCCACATGCTTGGGTGATATGGAGTTCTACAACAATAATAACTCCCCAAGCATGGAAGACTTCGAGAACGACAATGAAAAGCTCCTCAAGTCACATCGACCAAGAGGGAGCCTCCACCTCAAGAGCAACAAGGTCCACCATCAAATGGAAAACTTCAAGCACGACATGGACAACAACTTCGCCAAAACCATAAGCATGATGGCCAAGACAAATGATGCTCTACGCTCATTAAAACGCCTCACCAAGAAGAGTGCCAAGCACAAGGAGCATCATCGCGAGCGTCATGTGGATGACCAAGTGCGCCATCTACATCAACCTTTGGCAAGGCACGCCAATGACCTCGGTCGACACCATCAAAGGGCACCTTCAACTACTCGTGCCACCACCAAAATGGCACCAACAGCAAGTTCTCCTTCACGCCATCAAGCTTCAACGCCCAAACTTGACATCCTAGATGATGCATGCACCTTCATGGATGAGGAGGACGAAGACCTCTACTTCGCCAAGTTGGATGAGTACGTCAAGAGGACTACACAAACCAAGGTGCAAGACGGTGATGACAAGGTCAAGAATGGTGAGCATGGGATTTTCCCTTCACCAAAGGAGGCGCATGGAGTTGAGAGAACCGAGCCTACCCCCATATGCTTGAGTGATGATGTGGTACCAATCCCATGTGAGTATGAGAGCCACTTTGCCCACTTGAGTGAAAACAATAGTGAGATGAGTGACTCTACCATACGTGAGATTGAGTGCGTCCATTTGGAGGGCATGAGTGATACACCGAGTGAGTTGAGAGTGGTAGTCGATAGGTCATGTGAGACCACTTTGATTTCTAACGACTTACCCTTTATCTATAGTGTGTTTCCTCATGACGTGCTAGGTTCTATGGATCAAGAAGCGCCATGCTTGGAGATGATGATGCCTCCCACCGAGAAGATGTACATGGTGGATGAAGATAACGCCATCCCCATATTGGATGAAGAAGTCGCCCACATGGAGGCCAATACTACCACAACACCCACTTCATATGAGAGGTATGAACAAGGTAAGAATACGGGTGTTGATGATGCCATGATCCCACTAGTGGACATGCTGACTTGTGATGATTGGCATGCTATGGATGATGTTTGTGATATCACATATGCTTCATTGATATTTCCATGTGATACTTTGCCTTTGCATAATGTTGAGCATGTGAAATTATTTGATTGTGATGATGTTCCCATAGACATGCCATGCTCTAAACATTACGTTGATGATATCATTGCTTGCACTTTGTTGAACAATTGCTCTTTCCAATGTTTTGCTTGCAGTGATGTTACCAATGGTACCCCTTGAACCATGCTTTGTCATGAATGTTTTACAACCTCTCCTGTTGCTTACAATAAGTTGAATAATTGCTCTTTCACTTGTTTTGCTTGCAACAATAATTCTCATATGTATTATATTGATATGGCCCCCATAGCTTTCTCAAATTTTGGAGATTTTGGTAAATGCCATGATAAGCATGTTCCCCACTTGCATACTCACCATGCATATTTTTCATACTTGATTAACACTAATGGTGATGTGCACAAGAAGAGATATGTCATGATGGATGATGTGTTTCTCAACCATGCACACACGTTCTTCCTTTTGTGTTTGATGTGTGTAGGTACCCGCACAAGAATGTCAACCTTGGTTGAGCACGAGTTGACAAAAGGAGCTCTAGAGAGCATCCCCCAAGTGAGTTCAATATCGAACCCAGCTTTGATACCTTTTGCATGCTTTGCATCTTTCATGTTGATAAATTGCTCTTTCCTATGGTTGGCTTGCAAACATGTTGATGGTATTGTTTCACCTTGTGACAATCATGTTTCGTTGCTATTGGATATTGATGCTTTGTGCGTGGCCACAAAAATGTTGAACAATTTCTCTTTCCGATGTTTTGTGTGCAACCATAATGCCATTATGAGCATGTATTGTCATGAGAGCTTCCAAGTCTCTCGTATTGTTGTTGCAACACACATAAGGACTACTTGCTCTTTCATATGGTTTGTTTGCAAACATGTTGTTTTTGCTTCCGCTTGCGATACTCATATCCCCATGATTTTGGCTTTTGATGATATGTGTATGGCATCCAACATATTGAACAATTGTTCTTTCCAATGGTTGGCTTGCACACATAATAATGTTGTTTTGGATGTTCTTCCGCATGTGTTTTTGCCGAATTCTCCTAATCTTTCATCAAAGATGTTGATCTATATCTTAGTCAATTGCTTTGAATGCCACACTAAGACGCTTTATGGAGTTTTTGAGTTCCCACATTTGGATGAAGTTCAAACAATTTACATGCACTTGGACATTGCATATGCATCCCGTTTGCTATACTTGAGTTGTGCTAATAGTGTTGTGAACAAGAATGGACATGCCACAAATGACATGCTCCTCTACCACACACAAACATATGTTTCTTGGTCGTTGTTGTGTGAAGGTACAATTGCTTACGCGTCAACCTCTATGGACAAAGAGTTGACAAGTCGAACCGTAGAGAGTTACCTATGGCTGCCCTTCAACGAGCTATCTCTACATCATAAGGTGAATTCACTCTACTTGAGGACTCATGCTATTATCTTCATGAATTGGCTATGCTTTGAGTGTTGCTTCGCTTTTGTTGTGAGCTTTGTAGGCTTCATGGAAAGTGAAGGAACATTGATGTGTTGACAATTCAATCTTCCCGAAGACGACTATATGGTGAACCCTAGGATCAAGAATGGTATACTACTTCATACTCTGTCCCATATCAATGATAGGTTCACACCAACAAGTACGGAGGCATGGGAGGAAGCTTGGAGCACCAAGCCCGACAAGACGGAGGCTTGGAAGAGAAGAGGAAAGAAGCAACAGCTGGAGCACCGGAGTCTCCGGCCTGCGCACACCGGAGTCTCCGGCCTGAAGACACTAGAGTCTCCGGCCTGCAGACCCTAGAGTCTCCGGACCCATCTCCGGACTGACCCCAGATCGAGCTCGAGGACAGCTAGAAGGCCCCTCCGGAGATGACACCGGAGACATACTGGAGTCTCCGGCCCACACTGGAGTCTCCGGACCCCACACCGGAGTCTCCGGTCTGAGCGTATGGGCCTGCGTGCCGCTAGCTGGGCCTTTGGCCCATGTACCCCTTAGTCTGCCAAGACTTTCCCCTTTTATTCCTAAAGTACCCTTGAACTAGTGGCTGGCCTATATATAGTGCCCCCACCCCCTCATGTAACCTGAGGCATAGATCATAGACTAAAGAAAACCCCCTTTGTGGAATCTCTAGTTTTGCCTCATCCCCTTCTACCAAAGGGGATCAACTATCGTCACCACCTCGTTGGAGTTTGCATCGCGCCTCCCTCGTTGTACAAGGCCTTGGCGTCGGTGTCCCTTTGCCAAGACGTCAAGACCGTCTCCAAGGTGTTCTTCCCTCTCCGCGTGGGATCGAGGGAGCACGTTAACCGATCTTTCCTTGCGAGGATTCTATCGGACCGGTGGCCACCGGTGAGAGCAATCGGCCTTGTATCGTGTGTTCATCGTGTTATTCGCGAGGTGTGCGTCCGCTTCCGCTACTTTCTCCCTTTCCCCTCGCTTTCCCATCGATTTGACCACGAGATCCGTGAAGATCGGGCCACCCATGGGGTTACCCCATAACAATATGCTATGTAAGTTCCTCGCAAGGCCCTTGAGTTCCTACTTTTTATTGTTGTGATGTATACTGATCCTTTCTTATTTTCCAGGCATCCGCTTAATCATGGTGGAGGAGTCCCGACATCTCAAGTGTCGGATGAGTGCTTTGTTCATCGGGTGCTGATACAGATTTTTGGACTGACCACAAGTGAGGATATATTCTGGCGCTCCTTCAGGATCAAGTTTCAGAGGTGGAGGAATCCTTTGAGTGTTGCCGCTCTGCCTTGGTGATGGTATATAATGCAATGTTTCCTAGAGACCCACAACTGCAGGGACTGGCAGTATTGGTGTAGAAGTTCCAATGAGATGAAGTAGTCCACCGTTTCATCAAGTTGTATCTTATTGTTGGTGCCAAGGTTTCCCTTGCTTGGGTACATGTACACCATACAACGATATATTTAGATATTGTGTCGCAGAGTCTTCATGCTCCACTGGGTCGTGGCATGGTAGCCATGGCCCTCATTATGAGGCCGCTCGTAAGCCATCTATCCAAATAATTCGTCGGTGCCTTGATGCAGATTAGGAGTTTTTTCTGAATATTCCCATATAGTTAGGATGTCGATCCTATGAAAGGACATGTAAACTACGTAAAATTTGTGCACATATCAGCTGAAATATATCTGATACTAATGTAATTTTTTGTTTTTGCACGAAAATATATCTTGGAGGTCGGAGATCAGCTGGGAACAACCCACCTGCACCACCCTCTCCACCAAGCAGCCATCACAATGGCCCTCAGGGAGGCCAAGGAGGGCGTCGTGGCGAAGGAGGTGGTGGCAGAAGCAGAAGTCCTTCTCCAAGGCATCGCAGCCACATCCAACAACCAAGATGGTGTTCTCTGTCACCAAGTGATGCGAGACACCGGATCAATTCTAACATAGAGGCGCGGCGCTACGAGAATGATGATATCTATGTGGGTCCAAAATGCTTCGGACCGCGCATTCGAGAAACAAGATTCGCGGAAGGATTTGTGTGGTGACCCAGCATACCACTACATGATGTAGTACACTATAGTCGTTGACATAACACCAATGGAACACCGTTCACTAGTATTACATCCCTCAGAGTGGTACAACAGAAACACAGTAGGTCCAAGACATGGCTATAGATTACAACTCGACTCTTTACAAAAGATCTAGAGAACACTCTAGGTTAATGAGAGAGAAAGAAACTTCTTATCAAGAAGAACCAGAAATAATAACTCAGAGCTATCTGGCTAAAAAGACTAACATCTAAACTATCTGGCTTACAATTGCTACTAAAGCAATGCTCTTATAAAAGTAAGTTTTATGTCTAGAGTATCTACTCCTATCTAATCAGAACTTCGTCTTCACTTCGGTTGATGAATACGCTGACTTTGTTGACCTTATTGAAGAAATTGAGCAGTCGATGATGGTTTCTTGAGCATAAGTTGGTGTTGACATCATCTTCAACGGCTTAGAATCTAGAAAGGGATAAGAAGGTACTGTTGAGTACGAGCGTACTCAGCAAGTTCACTAAAAAGAAGTGTATGATGCACTATCTCTACATCCTCAGATCAAAGGTCGTAGGAAATGCAGGTTTTCGTAAACATTTCTTCAAAGGTTGCTTTTATTCTGAAAACTATGTCCAACAACCTTCACAGGTTGACCAGAACCTTCATGGGGTTCCTTTCCTTCCGTGTTCATAGCTCCTACCCAGAACAGAGAGTAACATGTCATAGTTCTTACACTCTGCAGAGGTGCGTTGCTTTACCCATGAGAGACCAAATATTTGTTGGACAACCGGGCGATCTTTAACGTCCACAATTCCTTGATGTGGGGCCCAGTAGATGATCCAAGCCAATCATTGCCCCTCTCCGTGACCCCGCATGAAGACACGACCTCCCCAAGCAGATATACCTCTGTTAACCCCCATATAGGCATATATAACCCTAGACACCCCTTGGAGACTCCAGTGAGCAGATCATGTCCCTGGAAACCCCCATATAGGCAGATATACCTCCGACAGCCCCTCATTGAAAGTCTGGACACCAATATCGCGGGGAACTAGGAGTCCCACCCATCTGCTGAGTCACCGCAAGGAAGCTACAACCTCACGATAAGGTCATCCATCCATGCGAAAGGAAGAAGATCCAGATGACTTCTCCATCGCATTCCAAATCTCATGGTTAACGCATAATATACATTGCTAGAATCACTGGCGACATTGGTTGTTAAGTCCTAGATGATACATTCCTGTACAATGGCGTTTCCATTGCCAGTTATAATAGATTAGCTGATCACCCTAGATTAGTGACTGATACTTCCAGTTAATTATGAAAATAGTGTTTTCGACCTTTTTGAAATGCAGGTGATGACAACTGTTGACTTACAAGCATAGAAAATAATCAAAGGACATGAGCAAGTGTGAACTTGCGTTTTGTGATTGCAAGATTATGCACTCACAGTCTTCGAGACAATAGAAGATCCAAATTCTATAAACAACATCATTGGTCCGGAAGGACTAATGTTTAAAGAAGCAGGATGCAATTATGCATAAGTAATCCCCAGACTAATCGTATTTGATCTAGGGTTTGAAGCTTGTGATGAGTTCTTTGGAATGTGTTGCACTTTTATACCAATTTCACACTTGTGCTTCTTATTAAGGATTGTGAGAGTGCGTGTGAAAAAATATGCAAATATAACAAGTGGCATGTAATACTAAAGCACTCAAATGGGGCATGGTATTTAAAAGATTTCTTAAGCAAGATTACTAATCAATTAGAGCTTTTAAAGAAGTGTTTAAGGATTACTTTTAATGTTTCTTAAAATAATAACCGTTTAAGGAAATATTACTTTATATGGAAAAAGCATTTAAGTGTTTAACATGCAAAGTATAAAAGTGAAGTATAATAATATTCTAAGATTGAGATAAATTGCTACTTGGTAGTTATGATGGATGATGGTGTAATAGGTTGTTAAGAGTTTAAAGAGTTTATTTATAAAGTTGTTGTTTGAAGTGGCAAAACGAATAACTTTTGAGGAAAAGGTTTCTTTGTTAGGGTTTAAACAATCTGTGTGGTTACTAAAATGTGATAGATGTCATTTGCGCCTATTCGATAAGATTGGATTTGAGATGACTTATGACTTAATTTGGAACAAACAATAGTTAACTATAAGAACATAAATATTCTTTAGGCATTATGCATGACTTGGTATACCAAAGTTAACTTTAAAACATAAGTATATTTAGGGTGTGATGTTTTTAAAAGTATTAATAAGTTTAAAACCTTGCAACAAGCATGTTTAAAGGTATGGAATCATTCACTTTCAGCTTAAGTGAATGGTGAGTTTAAATGTGATCTGTTATTATGAATATAATTTATCTTATTAAGGAAAGTAACTTTAGATGATTTTAATAATCTATTAATGTTTGAAATCATGAATAGTTAAGAGATAAGTAACATTCACTTTTATTATAAGTGAATGATGATTAAACTTTACTTAAATTGTTGCTTTACCTTGGAGTTATGGTTTTAAAGGAGCTTTATAAAGTTAATAAGTTATTTTTAATTATTATTATATACTTAAGTTATGGTCTCGGAAGCAGCATTTAAATGTACAAGATTTATGATTTTATATAAAATTGTGATTATTTCTTATTTAAGAAATGTTTTAAAGAATTTACCAAATAGATAATAAATAAGGATTTATTACTTAAAAACCTTAAAATGTATTGGGGTGATATATTTAGTATTTTTCTAGTAAAATATACTTACTTAGGATCCTAGAAATGAATTTTATTTATTTATAGGTGTTACCCTTATTTTTATAAAATTCCACAAAGGATTATGTCTTTAAATATTTGCTTAATTTTTTTTGTTATTTGTACAAAAATTTAAGTTAGTATTTTTATAAAATAGTAAAGTTATTTTTATATGCAAAAATGACTTTTTATTCATTTTTTTGGACTTTTAGTTATTTTATTATATTTCATTAAGGAATTTAACGGTGTTAATATTTGGTTGCATTTTATTTAATTCAAACCAGTAATGTTGTATTTTTCCTAGGTATATATTGTTTTTGTGATCATTTTGATATAATATCAATATTTTCAGGATTTGTGTATATTTCTCTAGAGCTCAAAATACCTAAAGGGTATTTTAGTAATTTCCATGTTTGGTTTTACCAATTTCCATTTGTTTTATATACAGTGCCAGTACTTGGGCCCACCCAGCCCAATATCCAGTCCAGCCCATAGGGTTGGGCTAGACTAGATGGTCTGATGCACGGGGTCAGTTGACCCTGACCCTATCCTCTCTTCTCTCTTTGCACCCAGACTCGCGTTCCTCTACTACTGCTGGCGACACCACCCACTCGGTTCCGGCGGTATAGACCATTGCAGCTGCCGTTGATGGTTGCCGTAGCTCTACTGCTCTCAGAGCTACAACTTCATCCAATTCGATTTGAGGATGGAGCTCTATCAAACTCGCCCCCTTTAATTCTCTAGTTCTAGGGTTTTTTTTGGCTTCCGACACCGCTGTGCTCCGGTGACCACCGGGTGGTGTTGATGGTGATTTAGTGCTGCTGCTATGGTGGTCGTTAGCCACCGCTGCTATGGTGACGAGCTGGTGCTGCAAGGACGACTTAGCGCAGGTCGAGCATCATAGTGCTCCTTGTGCCACCGTGCTTGGCCTCCGCAATTTCTCTGCTACCCCTCCAGCTACCTATGTTTTGCCTCCAGGTAGGTGTTCCCTCTCTTCCTCTTCTACCTCCTTCTCTCCCTCAAACCTGCTTACAATTCTATGAAACTGTCCATTGCGGAGCTTAGAAGATGCTTCTGTGTACTGTCTACTGCCAGGCTTATATCTAGCTTAACCTAGTCCTTCTCTAGACCATGAAATCATTTCTAGACTCAAAGGATTTAGTGGTATCACCTTAACATCTGGTATCACTTAATATGATGCAGATACATGCTTCGCTGAATTTTAATTTGTCTTAATGGAAGAAAATATTCAAGAAAATTACTTCCCTTGTTGAGCTGGTGTGGTTAACTGAACTAGTGATCCTATTATGATGCTATTATTAAAGTTCTGTAGATGAACTTGGGGTTTGGATCACCCTTGGTGATACTGAGAGGAGCATTATCTTGTTCTTGTAGTTGTTGATATAATTGGAATAATTATTACGTAATACTCCTATGGTCATTAGTTGTTCTACTAAAACTGATATAGTGGAAAGATTTGGATTCAAACCATGTGTTTGAACCCAATTTATTGAATTCTAAAAGTACTTTGATAATTTAATGTTCTGGTTCTCAACTCACTGAAGCTTTGCTTCAGAGAATAGTTTACTGTATAGCTACAACTGTTAAAAGTGATAGATAGGTGGGATGTGCCTCTCAGGTAAAAATGGTGATCTGGTTTGAGCTTACTGCCTATCTAAATTGGAGGAAATTAATATTAGAGAATGATTCCTAGTAATTTTGATCTAGGAAGATGATTGATATTATATGAATGTGTTCAGTAAGCATGGCTCGCATGTATTCTTGACCCTATCAACCTATCAGTGGTCTACTCATCCTGATTCCTAATTACCTAATTAGGAAATTGATCTAATAAGTTGGTGGCTCCAATTGGCCTTGAGCTAATGGTGTGGTTGATTAGCTTGCTCTGATTGTATTGTTAGCATGACAGAATACGCTGAAACTGCTTCCTAGCTTTCTTTTCTAGTAAAATGATATAAACTATCTGTTTTGAATGCTCTGGATGATTGGCTAGCATGGAAAGAAGTATTCTAGTGGATACTTTAAATGATCTTACTATTGTGGTACCTCTTTTAGAGGATGCACCATAGCCAAGATCATCTACATGATCTGCTACTTGTTTGCTTGCCACGAATTTTGGATGGTCCCTAGCCAATGATGCAAAGGCTCAGTCTTAGAAGTGTATTCTAGCTTTTGTAACTGAGAGGATCTTATAAATGATTCCTAGTCTACTTGTGACTCAGCCCCAAACCTGAGATGTGAAAGATGAGGCCAAACTTTGAATAATAACAGATACTTTTTGTTGCCTCTCTGCTCTATGATGAGACTAGCATAGCTTTTCTATGCTGGACTGAGAGCTCTCTCTCCCCAACTAATGCTTGTTTTAAACTGATAAGAACAAGTACTAGTATGAATCTAGTATTAAACCTGATGCTTGTAGTGTGGACAGATGATTTGGTTGTGGATGTTGTGGTGGTGGATCTTGGTCCACTACCCTTAGCTATTGACTTGGTCTTCTTTGCCTTGACACCAACTTGTCCTTGTGGCCTTCTTCACCTTGATCCACCTTTCCTTGCTACTACTGCATGTGTTTCTTTTTTGAACATGTCAAGAACATGTGGAAATGGAATCGCTGATGGTGGGTGTGGAGTGTGGTGAAGTGAACTGAGAGGTGCTAAGGGCTGCTGCAGCTGCTCCCTTTATCCCTTGTTGCTGTACTCTTGACGTGTTGACATCACACTCCACATGCAGGATGTGTAAGCTTCTTGTAGGTGGCCCCTACTGTGTGCAAGTTACAAAGTTTGTCTTGCTGGATTTGAGGATCAGATCAGTTATAAGTTGTATACTTCTTGACTGTTTATCTTTTGAATTTTACTGATTTGGTGAAACTTGCCCCTCTAAAGCCTATGATGCACTAGTCTGAGGCCATACTTGTGATAAGGATAGATACGCACTTTGGCCCCAATTTCCTTTTTTACTACTCAATGAAGAGAAAAGGCAATGTATTACATTGCTGAACCTGAGAGTAATACTAACCCAATTTCCCCCTTCATATTTTATTATTTGCTTCCTATTTGTCTTGTTTGCGGATCCAGAAGAAGAATAAAGATAAGAAGGAATGAAGATTAGATTAGGATTTCCCTTTTTATGATTCTTGTACTTATCTTTTTCATTCGTGAAGTGTAGAACATTGTAATATTAGTATGATTGTAGTCCTTTTTATTTAGTCATTCTTCCTTTGTAAAGAAATGTTGTATTATTTGTTTTAAATAATAAAGTTAATGTTTTCCTTCAATTGCAATTTGTTCATTACTCTTATTCCTTTATTATCAAGGACAATGTAATGTTTAATTTCTTTTTAATTTGAGACTTGTAAATATTGTATCTTATACATAAATAAGAATTCAGTTCTTATTTCCTTATTGCAATTTAATTACTATTTATCATTTTTTACACATTCTTTTATAGTTCAAATTTATCAACTCAATATTCAAATATGAACTGTCTTCCCCTCAAACCCAAAAAAATACAGTAGAGGTGATGTCGAAATTCATAGCACTTGCACCGATGTTTCCATCAGAACAAGAGAGATTTTGATCACTCTGTAGCCTTTTAGTTTTGCGTGAAAATTCCTCTAATTTTCTTATGCATGAATGCAATGCACACACCTCATCTCAACTTATTTCTGAGCTCTAATGCTGGGATGTTACAATTTGCCATCTCAAGACACATTCAGCCCTATGACAGTGTAGCTAAGCTAGATACTTGGCTCTAGGATTTTTTCCAGGCCTACTGCATCGCCAAAGGCGGAAATAGCTTGGTTGCGACCCGGTATCTCCCACTTATGCTGCGGAAGATGGCACGATCCTGGTTTAATGAACTTCCCGAGAATACCATCCAAAACTAGTATGACATGCCAAGCGCGTTCTTTCAGAATTTTGAAGGCACATATCGGAGGCCCTGTATGGTAGGAGACCTACACCATTGCACCTAGAAAGCCAGAGAAACTTTCCGAGATTACCTCGGACGATGGATCGACACCAAGAACTCATGTGAAGGAGTAAATGACCAAACTGTGATCGAAGCTTTCACTGTAGGACTCCCAATTGGTTTACTGGGTCACTGCTTAAAGTGCGACAACGTCACGAATTTGGGAGATATGATAGAAATAGCGAGCAAGTATGCATACGCCAACAATGATGTAGAAGGATTACTGAACGTCCTTGCTGTACCACAGTTGGAAAAAGAACCAAAGCAACAAGCTCAGAAGTGCAAGAATACCTCGGAAGAAAAGCCCAACATGGAAACAGCAGTTGTCACTGCTACTTTCAGGTCTGGAGGACGAGGAGGGCGCGGCGGCAGCCGTGGACGTGGTCATGGGACATCAAGACTCCAGGGTAGGGGAGACCAGCAACCTGGAAAAATCTACTCTTGGGCCGACATTGCCAATAACCCATGTCATCACTTAGATGCCAATGGGGGCTCGTCCCACACAAACGCCGAGTGTCGTTTCAACGACAACATCAAGAAAGACGATTTCGCTGGCTACAGGGCTAAGCAGAAGAAGGGAAAGAAGAATCTGAAAAAGAAAAAGAGACCAAGGAAGAGTCTGACATGGAGGAAGCAGAGCCTTCAAATCCAAGTCGGATGGAAAGTAGTATTGCATGAGCTCAACTCAACAATTACAGCTGTCCCACGATTCTTGGACTGGTTAGAAGTGGCAATCACCTTTGACCATGCTGATCATCCGCCTAAGTTGCATAGGCGAGGAAAATATGCCTTAGTTGTCAATTCAATTATTGATGGCTATGGTTTCTCCAAGACTCTCATGGACAGCAGCAACAACATCAATATTTTATATGTCGAAACACTGCGTCAGATGAGGATCTTGGAAACTCAGCTGAATCACAGCTATGTGCTCTTTCATGGAGTTGTCCCAAGAAGACAAGCAAATTCCCTGTAAGAGATCACTTTGGATGTTACCTTTGAAACTCCAAAGAACTACCAGACGAAAGCACTTTCCTTCGAAGTGGTCCCGTTCAAGAGCGCCTACCACGTTATATTCGGATGGCCAACTTACTAGGCTTTCATGGCTCGTCCGTGTTACATTTACAATATGATGAAAATTCTAGGTCCCAAAGGCGTGATCACCATTAGGGGAGACCCGAAGAAAGCGCGAGAGTGTGAGGACGGGAATGCCGCCTTTGTTGAAGCAGTGTTGCACGCCCAGGAGTACCAGGAGATCAAGAAGACCATCGACCTGTCCGAGATGGCCGTGATGAAGAAGGAGGTTACAAAGCCGACTCCGGATTTCAGGGCATCGGAAGAGACGAAGACGATGCCGTTGAAGTATGATGACCCGACCTAGATAGGTTTAGGTTTAGGTTTAGATAGCGCATAGGAAAGCGCGCTCATCAAGTTCCTCCAAGCAAATCAAGATATCTTTGCATGGAAGCCATCTGACTTGACCGGAGTACCTAGGGAACTTGTTGAGCACTCTCTAAATATACACCGAAACACTAAACCCGTCAAACAGTCCTTACGATGTTTAGGCGATGAAAAGCGAAAAGCAATAGCTAAGGAACTAGCTCGGCTCGAGTTAGCCAGATTCATAAAAGAGGTCATCCACACTGAATGGTCGGCCAATCTTGTAATGGTCCCTAAAAAGGACACCATAGATTTAAGGATGTGTGTTGATTATACCGCCTTGAACAAGGCTTGTCCCAAAGATCTGTTTTCTCTGCCTAGAATTGCTCAAGTCATCGATTCTACGGTAGGCTCGGAACTCCTATGTTTTCTCGACGCATACTCTAGTCATCATCAAATCCGGATGAAAGAATCAGACAAAGTCAAAAATTCATTCATAACCCCCTTCGAAACCTTCTGTTTCGTTACGATGCCCATTGGGCTCAAGAACGTAGGCGCTACGTACCAGCGCACTATACGGTGTTGCCTCCATGATCAAATTGGACGCAATGTACATGCATACATGGACGACATTGCGGTGATGTCCAAAAAGAAGGAAACCTCAATTCCGACTTGGAGGAAACATTCACCAATCTACAAAAATACAACATAATGCTTAATCCGAAGAATTGTTTCTTTGGAATACCAGCCGGATAATTGTTAGGTTTCATCATGTCTCAAAGAGGCATAGAGGTGAACCGTGACAAGATCAAGGCTATACTCAATATTTCCAGGCCAACTCGCTTGAAGGAGGTTCAAAGACTAACTGGTTGCATTGTTGTAGTCACTCGGTTTATAAGCCGACTCGGTGAAAGAGCCGCATCACTCTACAAGCTCCTAAAAAAGACCAAAAATATCGTTTGGACTGATGAAGTTGAAGCTGCACTACAAGACCTAAAAGCAGTACTTGTTGGGGGGATACCCCCGGGTAGGGTCACGCCGGGGTATAAAGGACGAGTTAGCCGAGGTTCGGGAAGGCCAAAGCAGACGCTGGCCGGGTCACCTCAAGGCAGGCCGAATCAGGGGTAACCCGGACCAGGGGGCATTCACCTAACTAAGTCTCAACCGACTTAAGCAGTAAGTCGGAAGTGCATGTTTTACTTATATGCAGGAACAGGTGTGGCCAGATCAACTATGATCCGGGTCACGTCTAGCTTCTAGGAGAAGGAAGGAATCTTGCTGGTCAAAAGAAGCCCCGATACGCACTAGCTGAGCGAAGCAAGCAAGGACAGGACCACCGGGGCGTGGCCGACAAGGGTGACGATGCCCATGTCGGCTGACGCGGGCGCCGTAGAGGCTCACGTGGCCAAAGCATGTGTGACGCGGGGGAAAAGCACCCCGGTCGGCTTACTACTTTGGGGGGAAGCATATTCTTAGGAATATGCTTCCACATATGCCCTAGGCAGAGACCGAGCTCCCTCTATAAAAGAGGGGCTAGGGTTTCAGTAGAAGGGGTTGGTTTTTCTGCTGTTCCATTTTGGCTAGGGTTTTAGAGGTTTGATCTGTGGGTGAGAGTAAGAGAGCTCCTTCTTCCTCCTCTCGCCAATACAGCTCTAGGAGCACTTGTAACCTTGGTAACAGAGCTATACAAACAGCTGTGTGGAGAATCACTCCACTATCCCTCCCTGGATTCCCCTAGCGTGTATTAGTCCCCACAATTAGCCTATCCATGGCATCTTCCGTGACACCACCACGACAGTTGGCACCCACCGTGGGGCTAGCGGCGCTAGCAGGGGTCAAGATCCGGATGGGAAAGATCATCGGCACCGGTGAACGCATCGTCTCCGGGCACGTTCAGCGCTTTGGAGCGCTGGATTTCGTCAGCGACAACGCTGGCTGCTTCGGCACGTGTCCTCTTCCGCCAATGGCCTCTTCGTCAGGCTCGGTGCGCACAAGGTCTATGTTGCTGTTGATGTGTCGTGTGTTCATCCGCGTCACGTCATCGAGGCGGGGGAGCCACCCCTCACCGTTGTTCTCGGAACGCGTATCGCTCGCTCCCAGGACCATGCGGAGGTGATGATGACTGCGCCAGGCGTGGGCGCGAGCAAGGATCTGGTGCCAGATCCGGAGGTAACGCCTAAGGCGCCGAGGAAAGGTAGAGGTCCTCCACTTGAGAGGCCAGAGAACGTGTTGAGGGAAGCAATGGACAGCTTGGCAAACCCTGTAGTAGCGGCAGTAGATCCAGCTCAAGTGCAGGCCGAGCTGGAAGAAACTAGGCAAAAAATATTAGAGGGCGCAAAAAAGATAGACGCGGCACAACAGTCGTTGAATATGACGCTGCGTGAGTACGCAAAGGCGAACAAGGTTGATGCTGTAAAAGTGAAGGGTAGAAATCTCATGAGCAAGATGAACAGAGAGGGTGATATTGGAATTGAGGAATAAGAAAACTGTTTGTCCGTGGGGCTGCCGAGGTATAGTACCCCGACCAAGAACCTCAGAGCAGCGGATACAGCTGCGTCCGAGTTAGAGGGTCTAACAGGTGAAGCCCGGCAAAGACAACATGATAGGGTTAATGAGCTGGTTCGGATTGCGAACAGGCAAAACGAGGAACTACTCAGAGCTAACCCAGAGAGAGCTGGAGCCTCCAAGATCGTCCATTCAGCGGTAGGTAACCTGGAGAAATCCGCTGGAGCCGCATCGTCTCCTCATGGTGGTCCAAGGAGAGAAGAGGTAGTAACCTCGGCCAGACAGAACAAACAGATCGTCCCGTATGACCCAACGCGGGCAGGGAAAGGAAAAGAAGCTCAGAAAAATGATGATTTCCAGAGTGTGAGCCGAGGTGAAGCTGGCCGAGGTAACCGTGACCAAGGCAATGCCGGTCAAGGGAACATTGTCAACGGCAATGCCGGACAGCAAAACTCGGCCGAAGCAGGGCAACCACAGCAGCGGAATATACCAAGGCAAGAGCAAAGTGTCGGCCGAGGTATGCAATAGAAAGGTGCTCCGCGAGAGCAAGACAGGTATAATGATGGAGACTCGGAAATGGCAAATGCGGGATACCCAAGGCCGGACTATCATGTCATAGGGTCAAGACTAGGAAGCAGGGATTTGATGCCAGATGATGCCAGGTTGAAACTGGATCGACTGTATAGGTCGGAACAAATTGAATGTCAAGGTCCACCGGGTGCAGCATGTTTTGGACCCCGGATCATGAAGGAGCCACCGGTACCAAACTTCCAGCTACCCAGGGGCACGAAGACGTATGACGGCACTACAAAGCCAGAGGATTGGCTGATAAAATATGCTACAACTGTGAAAATTTCCACTGGCAACCTGAGATGGGCTGTACGATATGTACCCCAGATTTTGGAAGGACCGACAAGGGTATGGCTGAACAATTTGCCACCAGGAAGCATCAACTGCTAGATAGATTTCGAGGAAATGTTCATCAGCAATTTTTCGAGTACGTATCAGAGGCCAAATAGGCTGCAGACCCTAGCTATGTGCAAGCAAAGGCCAAATGAGACGGATCGAGAGTTCTTAACCCGGTGGTGCACTGTGAGAAACTCATGTGAGGGCGTGATAGAATCACAGGCCATAGCATGGTTTGCACAAGGGTGCAGATATGCAAGCGAGCTGTGGCAGAAGTTGCAAAGGAAGATGCCAACTATGTTGGCAGAGATGATCCGGATTGCAGATTCGTGCGCTTTGGGTGATCCGACTCAACCTAGGCTCATATCAAACGAGTCAAACGATGAGTACTATCAGAGAGATGGGGCCGGATCATCCCGGAGGAATGACTACAGAGGAAAAAGAAGAGATGATAGGCCGGATCATCGATACGGTTCGCACCAAGTTGCAGCTGTGAATCAAGATCAGCCCGGAGTAGGGGGCAGTCAACGCCAAAAAACTGGAGGGCAGTGGACTCCGATAAACGATGGCAAGAAGACTTGGACACCAGAGAAAAAGAAGCAGTGGCAAGAAAGGAAAGACCGTCCGAGGAATACTTATGAGTCGATGTTTGACCAACCGTGTAAGTTTCACACGCCAAATCCGAATAACCCAGCGGGTCATACGACGAGGCAATGTGAGTGGATGCGTAAGATTGAACAAGGTGGTTCGGAAAATGCTTAGGCACCCCGGAATGATCAGCCTCGGCAGGAGTTACCCCGGCAACAATTGCTCTCCGGAGCGAACACGCAACAGCTAATTTTGCCTCCCCCTCCGCCGAGGTATGATAACAATGAGAGAACAGATGTAGTGCATCAAGTAGAAAATCAGCATCAGCCAGATCAGAGATACCCCAGAAATGAGGGGAGAAACGAGTACAGAGAGCACCATCAGAGCTATTGTGTGTTCACCACTGAGGAAACGGATAGAAAGAGCTTGTAGCGTAGGCACATGGAGGTGAATGCGGTAATGCCGGCAGTGACGAGGTACATGCCTTGGTCTGATCAGGAAGTCACCTGGAGCATCAGGGATCATCCCAAGCTTATGCCAAGCCATGGTTCGTATGCGTTGGTGCTGGATCCGACACTCATTGGACCTAGCATTAACGTAAGGTTCTCAAAGGTGTTGATTGACAATGGAAGTAGCATTAACATCATGTATGCAGACACAATGCGCAAGTTGGGTATCTCGGAGAACATGCTGCAGGCCACGAGGACGACTTTCCATGGTATTGTGCCCGGCATTTCTTGCGAGCCCATAGGCAAGGTCCGGGTCGACGTCTTGTTCGGCACAAGAGATATCTGCCGAACCAAAAATTTGGAGTTCGAGGTGGAATGTGCCTACCATGCATTACTCGGAAGGCCAGCCCTGAACAAGTTCATGGCAAGCTGTCACGTTAGCTACTTGAAGATGAAGTTGCCCGGACCAAACGGGGTGATTACCATTGCAGGGGATTTCCGATGTTCCATGGAGTGTGTGTCAGCCGGGTCAAACTTAGCCGAGTCACTTGTGATTGCGCAGGAAAAAAGGAAAATTCAAGAGGTGGCGGCATTGGCTCAGTCCGCGCAGCAGTATATGCCAACGCTGAGTAACCCGCATGGAAGTGTCTTCTTCCAGGCCACGAAAGATACCAAGAAGGTTCATGTTGATGACATGTTCCTAGAGCACACCGTAACAATTGGTGCCGGGTTAAATGATAAATAGGAAAGCGAGCTTGTCAACTTCCTCCGTGAGAATCGGGACATTTTTGCTTGGTCCACACAGGACATGCAAGGTGTTCCGAGGGAGTTGGCCGAGCACTCTTTAAATGTGAGACCAGGAGCTAAGCCAGTGAAACAACCACTCCGCCGCTTCGCCGAAGATAGGAGGAAAGTCATTGGGGATGAGATAGCTCGGTTGCTAGCTGTAGGATTTATCATGGAAGTTCTTTACCCGGATTGGCTGTCTAATCCGGTGCTGGTGGAAAAGAAGAAGGATGACCCGAACGTGGCAGTGGTTTGGCGCATGTGTATCGATTACACGAACCTGAACAAGGTGTGTCCAAAAGATCCATTTCCGCTGCCAAGAATAGATCAGGTCATAGACTCAACTGCTGGATGTGAATTGTTGTCATTCATTGATGCATATTCTGGTTTCCACCAGATACCTCTGAATCCGGATGATCAAATAAAGATTGCGTTTATTACCCCGTATGGGGATTATTGCTATCGCACTATGCCATTCAGTTTACGTAATGCAGGGGCAATGTACCAAAGATGTATGCAAAAATGTTTGCATGACCAAATAGGTCAAAATGTACAGGTGTACGTGGATGATGTGGTTATCAAGACCAAGGAAAGAAAAATGCTCCTTGATGATATCAGGCAAACGTTTGCGAACCTAAGGAGGTTCCGGATGAAACTTAACCCGGAGAAATGTACCTTCGGTGTCCCGGCTGGAAAATTGCTTGGTTTTCTTGTTTCTAGCCGAGGTATCGAGGTTAATCCAACCAAAATCCGGGCCATCGAACGAATGGAACTGCCGAAGTGTCTTAACGATGTCCAGAAGTTCACAGGTTGCCTGGCGTCGTTAAGTCGGTTTGTATGTCGGTTGGGAGAGAAGGCATTGCCTCTTTACCAACTCATGAAAAAGTCAGATAAGTTCGTTTGGACGCCGCAGGCCGATGAAGCCTTTACCCACCTGAAGAAGATGTTAGCCACGGCACCAGTGCTAGCCTCACCACTATCAAAGGAGCCAATGTTGCTCTATATAGCCGCAACCAACCGAGTTGTAAGTGCAGTGATAGTGGTGGAGCGCGACGAGGAAGGTAAGTCGGTGCAAAGACCAGTGTATTACTTGAGCGAGGTGTTGTCAGCCTCAAAGCAGAACTATCCACACTATCAAAAGGTGGCATATGGCGTGTACATGGCCGCCAAGAAATTGAAGCACTACTTTGAGGAGCATCCTATCCGGGTCATATGTGAGGCCCCCATATCTGATATAATGAGTAACAAGGATGCGAGTGGCAGAATTACAAAATGGGCATTTGAGCTAGCTCCTTATGCGCCGCAATATGACAGAAGAGAGGCCATCAAATCTCAAGCTGTGGCGGACTTTTTCGTGGATTGGGCCGAGGTGCAATACGAACCGCCACTCCTAGATCCGAACTATTGGCAAATGCACATTGACGGATCAAAAACCAAAACCAGGCTAGGTGCCAGAGTTGTACTCACGTCGCCAAAGAAGGACCAGTTGAAATATGTGCTGCAGATCCATTTCGCGGCATCAAACAATGTCGCTGAGTATGAAGCACTTGTGCATGGGCTCAAGGTGGCAAAAGAGATTGGGATATGTCAGATTATATGCTTTGGAGACTCGGATTTGGTGGTACAGCAAGTGTCGGGAGTGTGGGACGCCCTTGATCCAAACATGGCACTATACAGATTTCATGTGCAGAAGATATCTGGTTACTTTGAGGGATGCGAATTTCACCATGTACCCCAGGTGGAAAATGAGGCTACCGACATGCTGTCAAAGCTCGGGTCAACCCGACAAGCAATTCCACCAGGTGTAGCATTAGAGCACCTCAGGAAACCATCCATCAGGCCCTCCCCAAAAACCGACTCGATCTATGTCTTGGAGGACACGGAATCCGGAGCTGTGCCCATGGACGTTGAAATGGGAAGTGGTGCGCGAAACCCGGGGACTGCCTCGGCAAACCCGGGGACTGCTTCAGTAAACTCGGGGACTGCCTCGGCAAATCCGGGGACTGCTTCAGTAAACCCGGGAACTGCTTCGCAAGACCCGAGGACTGCTCAGCGTGATCCGATTGAAGTTATGCCGGTGGATCAGATGGAGATTGATGAGGATGTGTTCCCTGTGCGAGCAATACCAGCTTGGGCACTACCTATATTTCAGTTCCTGAAAGATGGAACGTTACCCACTGAGGAAGTGTTGTCCAGGCAAACACAGAGGAGGGCAAAGGCGTACACGATAATTAATTCCGAACTGTACAAAAGGAGTGTGACCAATGTCCTCCAGCGATGTGTTGACCCGGAAGAAGGAATTGAAATCATCCGAGATATACATCAAGGGGAATGCGGGCATCATGCCTCATCCCGAGCCTTGGTAGCAAAAGCTTTCCGGCACGGATTCTACTGGCCAAGTGCCTTAGAGCAAGCAGAAGATCTGGTGAGAAAATGTAATGGTTGTCAGAGGTATGCTACCAAGACACATATGCCAATGTCAGAACTCAAGACCATACCAATCACTTGGCCATTTGCCGTATGGTGCTTGGATATGGTTGGCCCCGTTCAAACCAGCAAGGGGAAATATGACTCACATTCTGGTAATGGTGGACAAGTTTACCAAGTGGATTGAAGTAAAGCCTATAAGAAAATGTGATGGAGCTACGACCGTAACGTTTCTCAAAGATATCATCTTGAGATACGGTTATCCTCACAGTCTCATAACTAATAATGGCACAAACTTTGCGGAAGGAGCATTTGCGCGTTTTGGCCGGGATAAGAAGATCCGGCTGGACGTAGCCTCGGTAGCCCACCCCGTATCGAACGGACAAGTGGAAAGATTCAACGGATTAGTATTATCCGGGATAAAACCCCGGCTCATTGAGCCGCTACAAAGAACAGCGGGGTGCTGGATAGAAGAACTACCAGCGGTACTGTGGAGTTTAAGAACAACTCCGAATCGATCAACAGGCTATACGCCGTTTTTTCTTGTATATGGGACAGAAGCTGTATTACCAGCAGACATAGAGCATGATTCGCTTAGGGTCACCCAATACACAGAAGCCGAAGTGCAAGAAGCCCGGCAAAATGATGTTGATCTGCTGGAAGAAGCGAGAGAACTGGCACTGTCCAGATCCGCCATATATCAGCAAAATCTCCAACGCTATCATAGCCGGAAAGTGTGCCCCCGAGTCTTTCGGGAAGGCGATCTGGTGCTCCGGTTGGTACAACGTACTACTGGCATGCATAAATTATCCCCCCATGGGAAGGGTCGTTCATCGTGAGCAAGGTATTGCACAATGATTCTTATTACCTTATAGATGCAAAGCCACAGGAAAAGAACAAGGCGGACAAGTCTGGCGAGGAATCTAAGCGACCATGGAATATAGCTCTACTTCGTCCTTTCTACACTTAACTAAGAAGTGTATGCATCCGAGTCGTCTCATATGTCGGTATATATGTCAACAATGAGCTTATCAATGAAATGTTGGCACCTCGAGCAGTAACTCAGGGACTGCCTTAATAATGTTTGTTGTTTTTTGCGCGTCAGCTGGAATAAGTTATTCTACTTAACTCGGATTAGTAATGTGTGAGCACCAAGAACCCAACTCTTCGACTTGCTGCTGTCCAACAAGAATTGGCTTCATGGCAAGCAAGAGAACAAGTTTGGAATTGCGTAGCACATGAAAAATGACTAAGGAAAAGAATTTATTCGAGCCGACGTTTGTTTTTCGGACTAACCCTGTATTTATTTTTAAGTTATTATGTAGTTTTATTTTTGAGCTAAGTCTAAAAGTTTCCCAGTATTGTTAAGACAATTTTTGAAGCTCGGATTCGTAAGTCATAAAACCGAATCAAGGTAGACACGAACCGAGCCAAGAGATTGAACGAACAAGAAAAAGAAACTCGGGGACTACGCCCAAGTTAATCCGGCATAAGAACATAGTAGCAAAATATCACATGTGTTTGGAATACAACTCCACCCGGCATACCGGGGATCTGATAAATTTTCGAGTTTTTTCGCTCAAGGAGCAGCAGGAGGAAGTTCGGCATCATCTTCGCCGCCTTCAATATCCAAGGCGTCATCTTCTTCTTCACTGTCCGAGCTACCCTCATCATCCTCAACCTCTTCATCTGCAGCGGCTTCCAGGAAGCTCGACCCCTCAACCCATTCATGAATGGGAGCGTATTTGATGAGGCTATGGGCGCAAGCTTGGCGCCAAGCTTCCCACTCCGGGTCATTGGTCCATCTGGATCCTGTGTGCATACGTGTCAGGAGGTTGAGATCGATCTTCTCATACCACGTGAGTATGTGGTGAAGAATGGTATCGGCTGTGGCACGTCCAGCGGACTCTCTCCAGAGGTCAAGCTGAGTCTCGGTTTCCATTAACTTCTCAATGAGAAGTGCGGTGGTCTCCGGGGCTTCTTCGCCGGGCCAGAACGTGTTGAAGATGCAGGCTGCAGCGCTGAGGATGTCTTTGCCGTAATTTTTGATGAGCTCCACGCGAGATGACAAGTTGACCAACAGGTCCTCCAGGTCATAAGGAATCCCTTCACCATCAGGAGCGCCCAGAGTACCCCTTTGTCGGCGGAAGTTGGCAACTACTGCGCTCGCAATAGGACTGCCTTCTGGAAATTTGCCTGGAAACTAGGCAAAGCAGGAAAGTCAAGAAAAGACATATGAAGTAACTCGGAGAAGTAGGTCGGAAAAGGGAAAGGAACTTACGTGATATATGACTGAGGATCCGGGGCAACTCCTTGGTGCAGTCATCACGTCTCTTCCGAAGCTGCTCGAGCTCAGCGTTCGCCGACCCAAGCTGGATGCTGGACTCCTTGAGAAGATCCTGGTCCTTGGCGATCTGGAGGTTGAGGCGCTCGCGCTCTTTCGTGTAATTCTGGCTAGCCTTTTGAAGTTCGGATTGGTGCTGGGCCTTCGTCTTCTGCATCTCAGCCTTGAGCTTGGCAACTCATCGTCCTTGGTCCGGAGGAGGGCAAGCTCGTCATCTTTCTTCTTAAGCTTGGCTTGGTGCTGCCCTGCTTGTTCGAGAAAATGCAGCATCATATCAGGCACGGGCACACTATCTTCAAGCGATGCTGAAATAGTGTGTTGGCCCGGCAGAGCCGAGGTATGAATGTTTGCCGAGCCAAGGAGAAAAGGAAGTGGAAAGCACGGTAAGGTCGGACAGAAGTGACTTACCCTTGATCTGCTCCAGATTTTTCCGCATAATAATGTTCTCAGCCTCCACCCCAGCTGCGGAAACCGAAGGATGAGATTAGTTCGGCAAAGGAAGATGAAGAAAAATGAAGAAATGATAAGGAAGAAATTTACCCCTTTTCTCATATTCTGCGATAAGTGTAGCCTGCTTTGCGCGTAGCATCTTGTGGGTATCCAGCAAGCGTTGGAATTCAGCACTCTGGCGATTGGTGGTCACCTAAAAGGGATACAGAAACACAAGTTAGCTCGATGCATATTCGAAGTGTACTAAAATCCGGGCCAAGTGGAACTTAACCCGGCTCTAGGTGTGTGCATATTCGAAGTGTACTAAAATCCGGGCCAAGTGGAACTTAACCCGGCTCTAGGTGTGTGCATATTCGAAGTGTACTAAAATCCGGGCCAAGTGGAACTTAACCCGGCTCTAGGTGTGTGCATATTCGAAGTGTACTAAAATCCGGGCCAAGTGGAACTTAACCCGGCTCTAGGTGTGTGCATATTCGAAGTGTACTAAAGTCCAGGCCAAGTGGAACTTAACCCGGCTCCAGGTGTGTGCATATTTGAAGTATACTAAAATCCGGGCCAAGTGGAACTTAACCCGGCTCTAGGTGTGTGCATATTCGAAGTTCTCATGGAGCTACGTTAGTTTTCTAAAGAGCATCCGGCCGAGTAACAAGTTACTCCCCCAGAGGCTCGGGGACTAATGGTTATTATCTACAACATGTAAAGGGGAAGCGACGTACCTCCATCATCTGCCCAGCGAGGTTAATTGCCTTTGCGGCTGTGTTCATCTGGGCGGAAAACTGGGCGGGGCCGAACTTCTCCGGGAGATCAGCATCTTGAACTACCTCTGCCTTATTCCAGTTCATGACAAATTCAATCAGGCTCGGAGGGTACCGTTCACCGGTGGGCATATGAGGCGCCACCAAGCCCTTCGCGTGTGCTTCTTTCCTTTCAATCAAGGCAAGGTCTGGACTAGTGTGCAGAACCATCTACTGTGCATTAGTTGGCTCGGCAGGGGCGTCCTTCGCTGCTAGAACTATCTTGGGAAGCATTGGTACGAGGGTACGCTGCCCAGCCTCGACGGATGTTGGCTTGGTAGCGTCCGGAGCCTTCTTGCCCTTGGCTTGCTGGGGAGAGGAAGCCGTTGCAGCGGATTTCCCCTTAGGAGCGGCCGGGGTAGTTCCTCGCAGAGGTTGAGAAGACTCGGACGAGGCAGAGGAGCTAGGCGCTGGTGCCATTGTTGCTGGACTTGGTGCCGCTGCTGATGTTTTTGCAGCCGGAGTTGGTGCTGATGCCGGAGTTGGTGTTGGTGCTGGTCTGGTTGCTGGTACTGGTGCTGGAGCCGAGGTAGCCTCAGTGGCTGCTGGTTGCGGCGATGCCGAAGTGGTGGATGCCGTCCCCTTGGCTGGGCCGGTCTCCCCTGCACCAAGGTTACCCTCCTCTTGCTGAGGTGGAGCAGAACCCGGAGCGGCCGCAGAACCCTCTGGAATAGGGCTCAGCGGACGTGACTCGTCGTTGCGACAGGGAGAAGGACTAGGTCGGAGAGGTGAATAGATGCTAGATCCACTTTGAGGGACCTCCACCGGAGCCCTGCAAAATCAAATAATGTCAGAAGAAAAATTACAACGATGTAAGGAAGAGCAAGTTACAAAAGGAAGAATGACTTACGCATCCAAGGTTTGGGCCTCCTTGGGTTTCCGAGCCCTTCGTGCTGGGGCCTTGCCTGCTGGCTTGGAGGCAGTCTTGGCCCTAGACTTCTTTCACCTTTTAGCGGGCTGAGAAGGTCCAAAGGAAGAACTTGGAGCAGCCCCGTGCTTCTTCTTCGATGCCACCGGAACAGGTTCGCCCGTTGCGAGGGGAGGATCCTCGTGGATGTGACCACCGGGGTGAGCTGATGGCGGAAAAGCAAAAGAAAGGGGGACAGCCTCAACAGGTTCAATCACCTCCACATCCGAGTCATCTTCATCATTGGGCCAATCTCTAATAGAAGAGGATTTACCCGTGGGTCATTTCGTGGCGTCGGTCATCGGGAGGAACATCTCCTGGTCCGGCTCTTCCTCATCCGGAGTCTCCCGGTCTGGCACCCACTTAAGGGTCGGATCGGTGCCGTCCTCGAGGGTCTGTTGAAGAAATTACTGAGGAAAGGAATGAACAAAAGAGTCAAAAATACAACAATAACTGACATGTAATTAGTCCGGGGTAAGTTTGCAACATGAAGCTTACCGCGGGAGGAAGCCTATCGTGGCAATAATGCTCAATTCCCCAAGTCCACTCGGAGGAGAAGTCCTTGTGGGTGGTGAAGAGAGCCTTAACCCAGCGATATATCTCCGTGTTGCTCAGCTCGAAGGATGAGGTCCGGTTGGGATCGCGGCCAAAGCTCATGTGGCACACCTTGTGGGTGCGCTTCTGGAGGGGGGAAATTCGGTTACGCACGAAAGTGATCATGGCATCCTTGTTGCGTAGCCCGAGCTGCTTCAACTCCGCAAACCTTTTGTTGACCTGGTTGGCCAAGGCCATGGGCTTCTTGGGAATGGCGTCCCACATATCCGGGTTAGGTGGACCCAGAGTATAGGGGAGCAGCCGGATTAAGTCCTCGGTGCCCGTATTCCGGACGTAAAATAAAGTCCGGGCCCACCATTTGCAGGACTCTAACCCGGTGACCCGGGGGAAAACGGAAAACCTCCGGGGTGAGATGGAAGCCGCTCCGAATTGAGTGAGCTGCTTGTCCTCCGGATCAGTGTGGATGTTTGGGATGACGTTGCGATGAAGCCCGAAAAACCGGATCCATAGCTCCTTCGTGGGCCACAGTCCGGCATAGCCTCCGATCGTGGAAGCAAAGGCAGAAACAGAAGTGATGGCGTTGGCTGGAAGATGGTGCGGCTGGAGTTGGTAGGTACTAAGCCAGTACCGGAAAAAGTCGCTCACCGGCAACCCGAAGCCCCGTTGGAAGTGGGACAAGAACACGACGTATTCACCCGGATTGGGTGAGGGGGCCAGTTCGGAGGAGGCAAGGCGAGCCGCAACACCGGCAGGGATGCGCCTGGTGCAGTAGAGCCAGTCCAGGTCGTCTTCGCAGACCCAGGACCTGGCCCATGCACCGTGGTCCGCCGCTGCGGCGTCCTCCTCCATCTCCTGCTCAGCGACGATGAGCTCCTCTTCCGTCATCTGGTCTTCACTGCCCTCGCTGGCGCTAGCGGCGGCGGGGGGCAGAGGCCTGGATTGGCGAGGACCCGTGGCGAAAGAGTTGCGTAGCGGTGGCTGTGATGCGGAAGTGTGAGGGAAAAGCGTGGCAGCGACGCTGCTATTTGGAGCACTGGCGGCGGTGCAGTCGCGAGTAAGACGAAAGAGAAGAGCAACGGGCAGAGGGGCGCGGAAGGAGAAAAATCCTAAGGGATGCGGACCTCGGCTATTTAACCACCCCCTCAAGGGGTGAGTGGGATCGCGTCCTGCGGATCGGCCACACGCAGTGGCCGTGTATCACCTACCCGGACCAATCAGTGGGGAGCCACATGGAGGGCCACAGAGCGGAGATGATCCCATGACGTGACACTTTGATGCGATAAACGAGGAGGCAGGCATGACGTGACCCGCGAACAGTGATAACTGACAATTACTGCCGCGGTTACAGTGCAGGCCCTTAAAATAAGACAACATAATGATTACCCTTCACATGGGTTGGCGTACGAGAGAAGGAAACAAGACCCGGATGGAACTTTGGTAACCTGGCCGACAAGTGAAAACCTGAAATGTGCGAAGGGAACGTAAATCCATATAATCCGAGGTAAAGAGGTAACTCGGCAATAACGACCGGAGCTCGAAATGGAACCTGATGTTGTCTTAGCAGCCAAGGCAACTAAGACCGCACCAGCTTCAGGGACTAATGTTGGGGGGCTACCCCCGGGTAGGGTCACACCGGGGTATAAAGGACGAGTTAGCCGAGGTTCGGCAAGGCCAAAGCAGACGCTGGCCGGGTCACCTCAAGGCAGGACGAATCACGGGGTAACCCGGACCAGGGGGCGTTCGCCTAACTAAGTCTCAACCGACTTAAGCAGTAAGTCAGAAGTGCATGTTTTACTTATATGCAAGAACAGGTGTGGCCAGATCAACTATGATCCGGGTCACGTCTAGCTTCTAGGAGAAGGAAGGAATCTCGCTGGTCAAAAGAAGCCCCGGTACGCACTACCTGAGTGAAGCAAGCAAGGACAGGATCACCGGGGCGTGGCCGACAAGGGTGACGATGCCCATGTCGGCTGACGCGGGCGCCGTAGAGGCTCACGTGGCCAAAGCATGTGTGACGCGGGGGAAAAGCACCCCGGTCGGCTTACTACTTTGGGGGGAAGCATATTCTTAGGAATATGCTTCCACGTATGCCCTAGGCAGAGACCGATCTCCCTCTATAAAAGAGGGGCTAGGGTTTCAGTAGAAGGGGTTGGTTTTTCTGCTGTTCCATTTTGGATAGGGTTTTGGAGGTTTGATCTGTGGGTGAGAGTAAGAGAGCTCCTTCTTCCTCCTCTCGCCAATACAGCTCTAGGAGCTCTTGTAACCTTGGTAACAAAGCTATACAAACAACTGCGTGGAGAATCACTCCACTATCCCTCCCTGGATTCCCCTAGCGTGTATTAGTCCCCACCTTTAGCCTATCCATGGCATTTGCCGTGACACCACCACGACAGTACTCTCGTTCGCTCATATCCTTGCAGCACCAGAACCTTGTGAACCGATGTTGCTCTATCTCGCTGCAACAAACAGAGTCATCAGTGTGGTCATGGTGGTGGAAAGACCAGAGGAAAAACAAGAACACCTAGTGCAGCGTCTGACCTACTACCACATCGAAGTCCTAACTAAATCAAAACAGCGGTATCCGCACTATCAAAAGCTGGCTTACGATGTGTTATTCGCATCCCGTAAGCTATGACATTACTTTCAGGAACATCCAATTACCATGGTGAGCACAACTCCAATGAGAGATATAATCAACAACAATGATGCT
Source organism: Avena eriantha (assembly GCA_910589775.1). Lineage (NCBI taxonomy): Eukaryota > Viridiplantae > Streptophyta > Magnoliopsida > Poales > Poaceae > Avena > Avena eriantha. Next base: position 311,565,400 of record OU342744.1, on the reverse strand, counting down.
ATATGACGTGTCGCAAAATGGGGCGTAGAGCTTTCAGCTTTCGACATTGAGTACAAACCTCGTACAACAATCAAATCCCAAATTCTGGCTGATTTTGTCGCTGATTGGATAGAGAGAACGAAAAATATGACCCTCCCAGAGTCGTAATACTGGACCTTGCATTTTGACGAGTCTAAGGTGCTCGAGGGCTCGGGGGCTAGCGTGGTGCTCAAATCACCCCAAGGAGATAACATTTTCTGTGTGTTACAGATTCACTTCACGACAACAAATAACATTGCCGAATATGAAGCACTGCAGCATGGAATCCAGATTGCTAAGGATATCAGCATCCAACGATTAATGTATTATGGAGATTCAGATCTTGTTGCTCAACAAGTGTCGGATATTTGAAATGCAAACAAACACATGGCAGCTTATAGGGCTATCGTGGATGAACTAGCTAAATCGTTCAAAGGGTTTGAAGTTCAACACATCCCTCGAATAGAAAATGAGGAAGCAGACGTACTATCTCGCATAGGCTCTGTGCGGAAAAAGGTCCCGGATGGCACTTTTCTAGAGCACCTCAAAGTCCACTCTATAAAAGTAGTTGACGAGGAATATCCAACCAAATCTGACTCACCTTTAGTAGCAGTTCTAGCTGTGATTCCCAGATGGACTCAACCATACCTTGACTACTTGGTAGATGGAATATTACCTGAAGACGAGAATCTGAGCCAACAGATCGTCTAACGAGCAAAAACCTATACTATCATAAGTGGTGAGCTCTATAAGAGGAGTGTGTCTGGGGTCTTTCAGCGTTGTGTATCTCCAGAAGAAGGAGTGGAAATCCTAAGGGAAATCCACGAAGGAAAATGTGGTCATCATGCTACAACCAAATCTTTAGTGGCAAAAGCTTCAGACACGGATTTTTCTGGCTTACAGCTAAGGCATATGCCGAACAGCTGGTCAAGACGTGCAAAGGCTGCCAAAAGTACACCAAACAAGCTCATGTTCCGGCTGATCAGCTGCGAACAATACCTATAACATGGCCTTCATGGTCTAGGGTCTTGACATGGTAGGACCATTTAAACGGGCTCCAAGTGGATTTACTCACCTCTTAGTGATGGTGGATAAGTTCACAAAATGGATTGAGGCTAAACCCGTTACAAGTTGTGATGGAGAAACAACTAAAAGATTTGTCGAGGATGTTATAATCTAATACGGTTATCCACATAGCATTATCACGGACAACAGGAGCAATTTTTCTATGGGAGAACTTGCCAAATTCTGCGATGAACAAAATATCTAGCTTGACATTGCGTTAGTCACACATCCACAGGATAATGGACAAGTTAAAAGAGCAAATGGTTTAATCCTACAAGGCCTCAAACCAAGACTCGAAACACCACTTCGTCATGTTGCGGGGGCTTGGGCAGAATTACCATATGTAATATGGAGCTTGAGAACAACTCCGAACAGGTCAACCGGATACACTCCTTTCTTCTTGGTATATGGTGCAGAAGCAGTTCTTCCTAGTGATTTGATTCATACCTCTCCCCGGGTTGCTACGTAAGTTGAAGAAGATGCCAAAATTTCTCAACAAAATGATCTCGATTTAATCAAAGAAGTTCATGTCATTGCTGAAATGAGATCAACATCCTTGCCGCAGAAGTTACGCAAGTATCATAGCTAGAGAGTTAGAAACCGGTCTTTCAATAAGGGCGATTTGGTTCTCTAGCTTGTGCAGAAAAGAAAGCACAATCTTTCCCCGGTATGGGAAGGGCCCTTTTTAGTTAGCCCAGTAATGTTCAATGGTTCTTACAATCTAACTGATATGCGGCCAATCAAAGAAAGACCTCCTACTAAGAAGAGAAAGAGAGCTAGAGGCAGTACAAACCCAGAAGAATTAGACAGACCGTGGAATATTTCTCAGCTACATCCTTTTTATTCTTAAAATTTCTTTCTTTGTAATCATATATGTGTACATGTTCAGTGAGAAATAAAGTATTGGTTGCCTCGATGTTTTTTAAGAAATTTTATATTACCATATTATTTCAGAATGATCATGTCACAGTCAAAAATCCCAGAATACTTGAAAGTACTTTATGCTCATATTTGTTCTGGTTAGATTTTCGATTCTAAAAATGCTACCTTTGGGTATAAATCTAAATTTTCTAGTCTATACTTGGGTTCTTTATCGGATTGCCGGATGCGACCATTTTCCGAGTAGTGAATTGTTGGTACTGAAAGACGGCTTTGTTTCTGAGTTTAAACTGGTTTAGGAATTGAGCTCCATTGCTCGACAAAATTTTCCGTGTTAAAGGTTAGCCGGCTCACAAAAGGGATGAGGCGGAAAGCCAGATAAGAGATAAGTGTAGGCAAAACAAAAAGTGCTTATGTAAAAAAATTTAGGCAAGACAAAATAAAATCAAAAGTGCTAAATAGAAGCATTAAATCTTAGCACTAGCAAAACTATTAAACTACTTATTTACAAATCTAACTGTTTTGGAATAACACATTGTTTTTATGATGCTCTACGATGCAGGAGAAGAGGTAGGAGTTGCCGGATCACTAGAGACATCACCCTCGTTTTGATATCTTTCCGAGACATGCAAATCCGATACAGTTTGTTCGTCGTTAGAAACTTCAGCTATTTCTTCGGGAGGCGGAGGAGGCATTTCCACGCGAGTGAAGAATGGAGTGTCATAGCTGGTCAGATCAACTACATGACATCCATAACCGGGACAGGAGTCCATGATGGCCTTGATATCTTGATCCTGTCCATCTTCATCCATAGTTAAATAACCCCTGGTTACTTGCCAGATTTCCATGCTTCCATGGTGGCTCATAACCATGGTAAGGCCATTCTGTGCTGCAATCCGCGCATAGGACATGTTCCAATCTTGGATGAGCTGGGGCATCTCCTTGGCCTTGTCTCGCACCTCAAAGGCGGACATTCTGTTCATGTCTGCACTTTGAGTACTTCGCCAATATCCACCAAAGATTGGCAGAAATCGTGAAGCAAATCTCCGACTTCTGTAAGTCGGCTGGTGTGAGATTCGGTGGAGGAAGAATCCAGTAAGTTCAAAGGAGCTGCATATACAAAAGCAAAGTCATAAATATATTCGAATTCTTAGGAATCAAAAAAGGCTAAAAGTCAGAGATGGGAAAATTACCGAAGATGGAATAATCAACTTTGGTCTTCTCCGCTCGAAGACTCTGGAGTTCATCCCGGAGAGCTTGAGTGATGTCCTTCTCTCTGAATAACTCGTCATTGAGATCCGAGATTTTCTTATCCTGGACCGTGATCTTTCAATCACGTTCTTCGGTGGCCATGGTGGAGGATTCGAGAATGCTAGCAATGCTACACTCGTGATCCGCCTTAATCTCATTCAGCTCTCGCCGTAAGTCGGGGTTCTCCACCTCCAGGGACTTAAAATCCTCGGCCTCTTTAATCATTTTACATGACTGTTTGACCAGTTCTGTAAATAAAAGACAATAGTTGAATAGGAGATTCGACTATGAAATCAAAAAATTCCAAGGTTAAGAACTGAAATGATTACCTTTAGCCTCATCCTTTGATATCTTCAACTAAGAATTTTCAAGACGGAGAGCTCTGATCTCTCTCCGCTTATTGCAAATATTCTTTAATAATTCCTGGTTATAAGCATTAACTTTCTGTAAGTCAGAATAATACCCAGAGTCAGAAGTCTACTAAAGCCTTGGGCTAATATTTTAACTAATATCAACATGAGCCTTGGGGGCTACACTAGTTCATTCTTTCGCATCCTATGAAAGCATAAATCCGGATTGTCTATCCAACTTCATGCTTGGGGGCTAGAGGATATGGTATGAAATAAAGTAAAAAGTGAGATGGAATTTTGGCTTACATGTTTTTCATGAGTAAGCTTGCTTAGACTCATGTTCACCTCAGTGGTAACCTTCTCGGCGAGGGTAAGCGGGATTATTGGCGGTGGCGGAAGCACGCCGGCCTTCAGCTTCTCGTCGCGAAGACGAACTTGGTCAAGAAGCTCGGAGTACTTGACATCCTCGGCTTATTGCACTTCTTCCTCGGCGGTGATGTTTCGGCTCTCCAAGCATTGCTGGTCTAGCCGTTGGATCTCCTCCGCGGATTTCCAAGTAATGCCAAGTTTGGCAATACCCGGATTGCTGAGGAGGTTTTCGCTGAAAACTTCTGCCGAGGGACCATTACCCTCTATGGATTCACCCTTATCAAGTACCGAGTCACCCATGGTGACGTCGGTTTGTGAGCCAAGGATCACTAGTTGTGATTGTTGAGTCGGATCTTCCGCAACGGACGAAGATGGAGCAATCTCAGGCGTTGTGGAAGGCTGTGGGGCAGGAGTTGGAGGCGTTGCGGCAGGAGAAGTACAATTCAACTTTGACTAGCGCAGGGGCTTTGATGCGCCTCCTTTCCCCTTGCCCTTAGTGAGCTGTTTAGCTTTGAAGAGGTAATAGAACAAAGATCGTTGCACTTCAGAAAGAATGAAAAATAAAGTACAAAGACCTTGTGAGGAAGCTTTATGTCTTCACAACGGGTACTTCCTTTGTGCCAATAGACACAATAAGAGTATTACGCTTTCGGGTAAGCGTGTAACATCTCAAAACTTGAATCCAAGCTTTGAAGTTGGGAAATGACTCAATCCAAACTGTTGCAACCATTACAGATTCCGGAATGGAAGTGGGATTCGGTCGGAATGGACTTTATCACCGGTCTACCTACCTCTAGTAGGGGAAATGACTCAATCTGGGTCATAGTAGATAGACTGTCCAAGGTAGCCCACTTTATACCTGTCAAGACCACTTACCAGAGTGCAAAGTTAGCAGAGCTATACATTGCTAGGATTGTTAGTCTACATGGAACCCCCAAGACCATAGTATCAGATCGAGGAACCCAGTTTACCTCAAGATTTTGGCAGAAAGTTCAGGAAGGATTAGGAACCAAGTTGAACTTCAGCACCGCATATCACCCGCAAATAGATGGACAGACTGAGAGAGTCAACCAGATCCTAGAGGATATGCTTAGAGCTTGTGTGTTGGAATATGGATCAAAATGGGAAGACTGCCTGCCTTTCGCAGAATTCTCATATGACAACAGTTATCAAGCTAGTTTGCAAATGGCACCATTTGAATTCCTATACGGAAGAAAATGTCGTACCCCTTTGAATTGGTCGCAAGTAGGAGAGAGTCAGATCTTTGGACCCGACATTCTCCGCGAAGCAGAAGAGAAAGTTCACAAAGTCCGTGAGCACCTCAAGACCGCCCAGTCCAGACAGAAGAGTTATGCTAACAAGATAAGAAGAGACCTGACTTTCAATGTCGGAGATTTTGTATATCTCAAGGTTTCACCATTGAAGGGAACTCAACGCTTTAGTCTAAAGGGAAAGTTAGCCCCTAGATATATCGGACCATTCAAGATTCTGAACCGTCGAGGAGAAGTATCGTATCAACTGGACCTACCTGAAGAGATGCCAGCCATCCACAATGTGTTCCATATCTCGTTACTTCGCAAATGTCTAGAAGTGCCCGAGAAGTCTGAAGTTTTCAAGAACATCGATCATAGAGCGGTGGAAATCAACAATGACCTGACCTATCGAGAAGTACCCATTCGTATCTTAGAAGAAGCCTACAGAACCACCAGAACCAGGAGCATCAAGTTTCTCAAGATTTAGTGGAGCAACCATACCGAGGAAGAAGCTACTTGGGAGCGCGAAGATTACATTAGGACAGAGTTCCCAGATCTCTTTAGTTCCTAGTTTTCTTTGTAAATCTCGGGACGAGATTTTGTTTAAAGGGGGAAGGTTTGTAACATCTCAAAACTTCAATCCAAGCTTATCAAGATCAAATCAACCAAAAATGGGGTTAACAAAAACTTTTCCAAAATTTAAAATGAAAGCATTCATATATGTGTGCATTTAAAATAGGAGTTGTTTGAATTGCCATGATTGAGTGATCCAATGCTTGTAAAATGTTTCTTAGGTGATTTAAACATCATCTACATCATTCCCAAATTTTTCCTAAAGAAAATCAAATCAAAAAGAATTAAAAAGGAGGAATGGTCATTTTGGCCATTTTAATCCACTACACTACTTTGAGTGTTCCTAGCACTCATTTCTTAACAGAAACAATTCTTGATCTTTGTACCCTTGCTATTACACATAATGAGGTACCAACGCCCACCTTTTGATATGCTAAAAACATTCTTTTACTTATTTTAAATAGCATTTGAAAATTGAATCTAATGCATATGCATAGATCACCCCTATTTCAAACCCCCTCTATTTGAGCTACACTTTCAAAACCCTTGCAACCAGAGACTAACTAGCACTAGTGGATATCCCTCAAAAAATTTGAAACCAAAATTCAAATTTTTTTCTCTTACGGCCATTTCATCAAACACTTGGCAGATAGATTTCAAACAAAACACATTTCACTATTTCAAACAGTATTCTGGCCAAACTTGTCTCCCATTTGGCCCCTCTTTACCCCTTTGTCTCTCAATGATCTAGCAAAGCCATTTAAACCCACTCCCCTACCCCCTAGCTACACTGCCATGCCATGCCGAGCACCCTCTCGCCGGCGACCGTGCACTCGCCACAGCAGCCCTCTCCCGCCTCTCTCTCCATGTCTAGGAGGTAGCTCACACCTCACCGCCACCCTCTGTCCCCTGCCCGAGCCCAGCCTTGCAGTGGACCACCGAGGAAAGCCCGCGCCCAGTGCCACCGCACCATGCCGGTGTCGCCCCCAGAGCGCGTTCTGTCCCCGCTCGCACATACCGCCCCTTGGCCACAGGCCGCGCCCGCCGCTCCGCCATGACCTAGAGAACACCCCAGAAACTCCCGCTGGCCGCCCAACGCCTCACAGCCACCGCTCCCCGTGGACACCGCCGCCTCTGCCGCTTAGAGCGCCACCTCGCCCAGACCGCATGCCACCGCCCCTACGGCCGCATTCAATGCCTAGAGCACCGCCAGGGAACTGCAAGTCGATCACCACCCACAGCCATGTCTCTACCCCGCCGTAGCCATGTCGCCACCGTCGCCTGCCCATCCCGCTCGGTCTCACCGTTGGGCCTATTAAAGGAGCCCTCCCGAGCCTCTTCTCTACACACCATTCCACTCCCCTCACCTCTGTGAACCTCACCCACCTCTAGCCGGAGCAAGACGAGCTCTGCCTCGCCGGAATTGGAGCCGGAGCAACCGCGGCAGGAGGAGAAGGCGCCGCTGATTGCGACCACCCCAAGCTCTACCGCAACCACGCCTCGCCTCGCTGTCGTCTTCCAGTTCATTTGCCCGCCTCGCCGACCCTGCTGGAGCCCTGGTACGTCCCCAGCAGACCCCCACCGAGCCGCTAGGGTTCGAGCTCACCGGCGACCTGTTCGTCGTCGACGACGACCCTCAGCCGTAGATCTTCCTTCTAATCCTACGGCCCACAGCGCGCGTACCATTTCGCGTGTTAAGTGGTACTGACAAGCGGGACCCCCCCTGTCAGCTGAGCCCTGCGCCGCGGAGCGCCACTAGGCTGGCCCAAGTATTTTCCCGCGCTAGCCCACCCGTTCAAATCTGGATTTTTCTTTTTAGTTAAATCTAGTTTATGTCCACTATTTTTAAAATTCAATTCTGGGAGTTTGACAAATCCAAATTGCATGAAACAAATTTTTCCTGAAAGGTATTAAGATGATCTGTCCAAGCCCGTTGGATTTAATTAAATTAGAGTTATAGATCTGTCCTAATAAAAATAAGAAGACAGAAGCATTTGCAACTTGCAATTTTTTATAAAATCAACCAAGTTAGCTTTTGAGTTGATTCCAACTCTCAAAAATCACATTTCATCATATCTGTCTAAATATGTAATAATATTAAGGTTTACATGCAGTGACTTTGGACTAGTACTAAAATAATGCTATATAGGCATTTCTAGTCACTTTAAATCATTAAATAATGAACTTAAACTAAAGTAATATTGATCCAACCTTTAAATCTCATTCCCACATGTTAGAATATGTGGTGAGGACATGTGTCCACATGATCCCATATCTTAAGTAGTGAATATTAAATCTTAGTTAATTTTTTCAATGAGTAGAAATTACTTTTCTAAAATAAAAAGAATGAAACTATGGAATTAAAGTTGTGATGCTTGTGATGATAATAGATCATCAAATTTGTGTCTTAGAATGCTACTAAGCCTAGTTAAGTATTGTTTGGTGATTGTGCACTCCCTATGTATTTATAGATGATAGTACCGACCAAGCTTTCGAGGAGGAGGAGTTCTACCAAGAAGAAGAAGAAGAAAACTTCAACCACTGCACCAACCAAGGCAAGCTAGCACTATCCAAGATTAACCCTTGCAAGTTGTACTTGCAAGCCACCATTAATAGTGCAAGCTAACGCTTGCAAGTTTAGTGCTTAGCAAGTTAGGATCAAACTAGATGGTTTAGCAAAGATGCCTTAAGCATGCCTTGATCACACCCCTTTTTTTGCTATTAGTACCCCAAGTCTTAGTTACAAGATTTACTCCCTTAGCCTACACCAAGTTCTTTACTTAGTTTGAAGGTAGCATAAAAAGTATAAAACTTGACCTAATTAGAACCCTTTAGATGTCATTCTATGGAATGAGATTGAACCCATCCTTTCCACCTTAGTGAACACTCTTAACTTAGTAGTTTAGAGTAGATCAAAAACCTGAGTCACTTTAGATGGGAACACTTGGTGCAAATGAATTATGAAAACCTTGGAATGATGAGTCATTCAATTGAGATGTTTTGACATGTGTTGAGCAAACACAAATGGTTGATGATGATGAAAATGTTGAGGAATGAGCTTTAACCCTTTTATAAAACTGATGGTTGGATTCGGATGCGATACCATTCCAAATTTACCGTACAACCACACTACCTGAATTGGGTAAGGCTTAGCTGGAAATTTATATGCATTAGTATTAGTTCGCTCACGGGAGAGGTCTGAGCTGAGGCTACCTCTCATGATGTCCACCTATGTAGTGCCCAAGATGAATGATGGTCATGGTTGGGAGGCCATGCTCATAGGAGAGGTTCTTATACTAGGGTGTGTAAAGGGAAGGTTATGTTTGATTATCTGCATACTAAGTATGATGATTTAGGGTTATCCCTGATAGATGTATCGAATCTTGTGGTGAAAGTGTACCAGCTCTGTAGAGTGTCAAACTATTCGAATAGCCGCGTCCGCGGTTATGGACAGTTGGAATGGCCATACTGTTTCGTTGTCAGATGTTTTCTAAACAACTTGATATGAATGATGAATCTTGACTTGACCACAACAGGGTTGTGTTTATAACAATAGCTTCCCAACTTAAGTGATTCTAGGACTTTACTTTATCTTCCTTGGTTTCTGAACTCAGCTTAGGTTTCAAACTTAACTTTATAGTTAAACCTCGAGTTAGCACTTTAACTTAGAATTATACTGCTTGTTAGTGGTAGTTTGCGAGTACTTAAAGAGTACTCATGGCTTTTGTCCCTGACTATTATCATGGCCAGACTATGAAGGAGACTATCAAGATGATGGCCAACAACACGGCTATGATAACTAGGACCATCTGCCTTCGTCAGCATTGCCTGTACCCCTGAAGATGGACCCCACCGCTACGCTATCTTTTATTTTCCGCTGCTTGTTGTATTAAGACTGGATCATGAGATCCTTATTTGTGTAAAACCTTATGTATGGTTTGTAATAGATGATGTACTGGGATATCCAATCCGTTATGTCTCGCGAAAATGGTAATCCTGGGATTGCGAGGTATGGCATAACGGGCATCTGGGATTAAAAATCGGGGTGTTGACAAAGCGCCTCTGACAGTGGAACCAATTCTCCATCGTCCTGAGATAACTCAGGAGGATATCTTTCGAGAGGAGCAAGATTTGACTCGGGGAGGTCAGCAAGCTGAAAAAGAAGAAATATCTCAGCATTGCAAAAGGACACAACAATGTATAGATGAACGCATCATTCGAGTTATTGTTGGGAAACTTACTGGTGTCATTGGATCCTCAGCCATATGCATGTCCAAGGACAGCTCCGAAATCTTCCTATCGACCCGCTCCTTGATCAACCATTTGATTTTGGACTCGTAGTCCTTATTCAAATAAGACTTGGAGCAGATTCGAAGAGAATCCGTCTTGCTCTTTGTGATGGAGTGCATAAGCCGATCGCCATGATGTTGGCAAGGCTGAATCCAGTGCACCAACCAGTAGTGGACAAAATTGGATCCTTTTAGACCCTTGTGCTTCATCAAATATTCGATCCGCCTCTTAGCAAGAAGCAGATCGCCAGTAAGAGCCGGAGCATCTGCGTCCCAGGACTCTTGGGGTGTGGCGGCGCCGTCCACAAAAGCCGGCAAAGTAGTGGCTTTGCCGGGAGTCGGTCTATCCTTATGATAAAAGAACGTGGACAACCACTTTTTAATAGACTCGCTAGCCTTAATCCTAGGATAGACTCTCTCTCTCCTAACAGAAAAGCTAAGAGTTATGGTAATATAAAGATTACTAGTGGTGATGGAATTTCTCTGGGTATGAAAATAAAACCAGAAAGAAGAAGACTCGGCCTAATACTAAGATACCCCTCACACAAAGAGGCGTAAGCACTCATCTCTAAAAGAGAGTTTGGGGGGAGATGGTGGAGTTGCACTCTGTAATGATCTATAACCTCAGAAAATAAATCTGAGGGAGGAAAGCTCAAACCTCTGTCAAGGTGGGTGCCTAAATGCACTCGCTCATCAGGGTTGGGGGTGGGGATGATTTGTCCAAAGCTGCTCCGCTAGTCGCCGGCCCGGAGGAGGCCTTCATTCTCGACGACGCGAAGCTTGGCATCATCAAGGACGCAGGAAATCTAGACCCCGCGAAACTTCTCCTTCTCCGCCGCAGGAGCCGTCGCCGTTGTCGCCGCTAGGAAGAAGATGGGGGCTCAGCCATTTGTTGGGCGTCAGTGACCTAGGATGGGCGACGCTGTGGGATTTGGTGGAGGCTGAAGAGCTCTTCACAGGAAACATCGAGAGGAAGGAGAAAGCACTGGCGTTGGTAAAGAAGAAAGAGGAAGATCTAGACCCCTTATATCCTTTGCTTGTGCCAAGATTCGTGCAAGATAAACATTAATCGCTCCACGCATCATGGAAGGAGCTGGGTAACCTCCTCACGAGGATTACGCCGCCTCGATCTCTACGCACGCATTAAAACGGCGCCTCGATTCCGAGAAAGACCCACCAACGGTCGTGCTGATAGGAATGTCTGTCAGTGACATGACTTGACCTAGACTAATGTCAGGTTGCGTTAGAGACTAAGTTTTGGCTTAAGTTTGATTTTTAGGCTGGAAACTCGAATGATGTAATCATAGGTCCAACTCGCTTTGAGACTCAGATCCAATCCTTTCTTTTGAAGTTTCAGGAACCCTTCAAGATTCTACAAGCCGAAGATCAAGCTAGATGATGATGAAATCCTACTCTAGATCTTGGAGGCTTCCGGGGGCTTTTGTTGGGGATATACTTTCTGGGTATCCTCACTATGCCTCGCTGACCAGGGTGGCCCACTTTGGGTTAGAGCTTTGCTTCACGGGCAGCCTAGCCAGAGAGAAGAGACAGCCCAGAAGACTTACCAACATAGGCCTGTAGTGTTACTTGTAGTTCAAGATGTACTCTGTAACTAACTCTTAGTCGTAGCCGAATAGGGCTCTCCTGTAAACCCTAGGTCGGATATCTATATAATTTGTCCTAGGACAAGCCTTTAGGGCACCTCACAATAGTCTACGATCTCAACTCACACAGGCGAAACCCTTGTAAGACATATTCCGGCTCTGTTGTATTACTGGATTGCTAGCAGGAATAGGATCCATCCAAAGCCGGTGGATTTGAACCTGGGTAAACTTGTGTGCTCACCGTCCCGGAATACCGTACGAATCACACCCCTCTCTTCCACACGCCTCGAGGACCCCCTCATGGTGTACTTGTCATCAATCCGACGATATCTGCAACCTACGCAAGTCGTTTTTGTTAGCCTGATTACTGTTGGGCCAAATCAGCTACTCGGGTTAGGGCATGTGTTCGATGTTTTTGACGGCATAGCCAAAGGTTTTTTGAATTTGCGTTGATTAACGAAGCCTCCGAGTATTGAAGTATGATTATGTAATAAGATGATTAGCTGATCCTCGAGTATCAGGTGTGGAAGGAAGTAAATAATTGAAATTGAGACTCGGTAGAGAGAACATAGCTTTATTATTATTGAGTAAGGAGGTACATGTTTTGGCGTAGTCGCATGGTGATACATGCATTTTGCATCAACATATTTGCATCAGATAGGACTAGTTTATATTGTTATTTACATCATTCATACATTATTCATGCATTTTTAGATGATTTATAAGACTTTCCTACAAAGTCTCCCCCTCGATATTTAATTTCAGGGAGACAGAAAATCTCCTGTTTTCATATTTTGCTGTTTCAGAGACCTTCTGGATCTCAATTTGATCGAGGATTTTTATAGTGTTAATATTTTACAACAAGAAGCATCGAGAGAGGTGGTAGCAAATGAGAGGTTCCATGAGACCCAAATGGGCATGGGTGGCGTGACCCACCAAGGAAACTACGCCACTAGAGTCTGTTTTCTCCTCGAGCGTCATCTCGCCTTTGTCTTCTTATGTACACCTTCGTTTCGCCAAAAAGGGATGCCCTATTTTTCCCCATAATTTTCTGAGGTGGTGGTGGAGGCAGAACCCTTCTTCCACCTCCAGAAGGGCTAATCCGCTACTGCCGCTGGAGGTAAATCACCGCCATCATCGCCACTGACTCATCCTTGGCATAGGGGGAGCACCTCCATCACATCTCCAACACCATCTTCATCACCCCCAACATCAACACCATCTCCACCTCGAGATTCAACGTCATCCCCCACATAGTTTGTGGTAGATCGAACCCTGGATACTATTTAAGTGCTGTGTGCATGTTTGTGCTTGGCAACTTGTCATTATTTTTTGGTGAAGTTGTACTTTCAGATTGTGTTGTATCTCATATGCCACTGATCATGATCATCTTTGACACATGTTAGTAGTTCCCATTGTTCCTAGGGCATAGTATGATTTGGCTATGATTTCTATATAATATGCATGGAGTGTTTGGTTAAGTTTTGATCTTTTATGTGGTTCTATGATTTGTGCGAACGTTGATTACATATTACTTCACCAATATGGGTTCATAGGGTTGCACCTTAGAGTAACAATAAGGATATGAAATGAGGGAGAGACATACGCCCATTTCTTAGACTCGGCATTATTTTTAGGGGGGTTATAGATCAGGGATCTTAGAGATTTATGCAATGGTCAGACAATTTATGTCTTAATGTATCCCTAAGGATCATGAGAGTGACCTTAGGAACAATCATTAGGGGGTTGTAGCATAGTGTTATTGACTACACCTATTTTTTGCCCCGTCTGATGGGAATAAAACTTCACAAGATACTTGTTCATATTGGCCTAGAAATCTGTATGCTAACTAAATCCGTGCCTCCCTTGGAACATTTGTTGCTTATTGAATACACTTGAGATTGTCCTCTTGCTTCATAGAGGATTGGGATTTCTCTGAAAAAGAGCATTTACTTTATTGCAATTACATTTTCAGTATTTATTTCCTTGCACACTTATACCCAAAAACTCAAAAACACCTTTATTATTATGTTTCCTATTAAACTTGCTAACCAATACCTTCAACTCCTTGTGGGTTTGACAACCTTTTCTATATCTAAAGGTACTACAATTGATCTCCTCCACTTGGGAGTCATCAAGATGCTTTTCTAGCGTTGTTAACGGGGAGCGCAGTGCTATTAGTAAGTCGGTTTGGTAAGGAAAATTGTTTTTCTGTTTACTATTTACTGTTCTGATTACTGCTGAAATTAGGGATGCCTCTGGAGTTGATTATATGAAGACTTATCTTATAAGTTATATGTACCCTTTTTACTAATGTGGCTACTAAACCTGCTGAGCCACAGAAAGAATATCAAATTCCTATGGGTGCTGTTTTGGATATTTTGAGAAGTTTTTCAGGTGATGGGAGTAGGTTTGCCTTGGACCATCTGCAGCTTATTGAAGATAGATGCATGCTATTTAAACTGGCTGAAATTTCTGAAGATGGGGTGAAAAGGAAACTTTTATATTTATCTCTTGATGGTGCAGCTCGAGTTTGGTTTCGATATATAAATGAAGAATATCGTTTGGACAAGGAACATATGAAGAAGGCTTTCTATCTTAAATATTATACTCTAATTGAAGCTTATTGTGATAGAGGCCACATTTATAATTTTTGGCCTCATCCAGGAAAAAAGTATTACTCAAGCGCGGGGGGGGGGGGGGGGGGGGGGGGGGGGGGGGGGTGCTGAAAAAGCGCCTCCACAAGAATACTTGACATGGCTTATCTAAGAGTATTATCTTGATAAATTTTTATGTGAGAATCCCTTCGTTTCAAAAGGACTTCTTGGATAATTCATCCGGAGGAAGTTTTACTCATAGACGTACTGAAGATGCTTGGGAATTACTTGATCTGATAAGTGAAAACACAGATAATTGGGATCTTGACATGACAAAAGTAATATTATCACCATAGATTATGGATATGATTGTGTGAAGAATTTCTATGCTTCTGATATTTTTGAGCAATTGAGTAACTTATATAGTCTTTATTCTGATGTTATATTGGAAGTAGTTAAAGCTTTTGATAAACATATTGTTGTACCTAAGGAAGGATTTATTGAATATGTCAAACCCATGAAATATCCTGCTATTATGCCTACACGTGTTCATGCGCCTGTTGCAAAACCTGTTTTGTCTATTGAAGCTACTAAAATTAATAATTTTGTTGAGGCTCCTCCATTTCCTAACAAAGTGCAGGAGAATCTTCTTACATATATCTCAAATAAGAGTGCAGAGAGAAAATGCACCCCATATGAACATATTGAGATGAAGCCTGAAGTCCCTATTATGAAAGAATTGAATGAAGAAAACCCACAGGAGGTTTATATTTGTGATGATGCAACATAAGTTATTAAAGGAAATACTACAAGAGTGGGTAAGTCGATTATATTATGTGCTATTGGGACTTCTTATCATGGACTTTGTGATATTAGGGCAAGCATCAACGTTATACCATATACTCTATACCATGAAATCAAGTCTGATATTGATCCCATTGAAATGGAAGACACGGGTATGACTATCCAACTTTCCAATAAAGAATATATTTATCCTCTTGGTATGGTTAGGGATGTTGAAGTACTTGTTGGAAAGATTAAATATCCTACCGACTTTATTTTGCTTGGTTGTTCTCAAGATTGATTTTGTCCTATTATATTTAGTAGACCGTTTTTGCACACTGTTGGGGCTAGAATAGATTTACCTAAAGAAAGAGTTTATATAGAATGTGCTGGAGAAGAACTTTCATTTAATTTCCCTAAGTTTACAGATAAACATTTGGATAAGGAATTACATGTTAAATATCAAGTGGATTCCCTTGCTTGTGTAGTTGTCACTTCATCAGACGTGGTGGAAGAATATCTACTTAATCAAGAAGAACCATTCACTCATGAAGAAAAAGAAGCCTTAGAGAAAGAACTAGCACAACAACCACCTTTGCTGCAATTGCATATTCCACAGGACAATTTGGGAAAGTTACCACCTTGTCGTGGTGGTGGCACGGCAGATGCCATGGATAGGCTAAAGATGGGGTCAAAGTACGCTAGGGGAATCCAGGGAGGGATAGCGTGGTGATTCCACGCATAAGTGTTCATGTTATTTCTCTATCAATGGTGGATTACAAGTGCTACTCGACCTGTTCGCGAGAAGGAGACTAAGTCTCTTACTCCCCACAACTATGCTCTAGAACTCTACCTTAGACAGAGAAAATGATCGATCCCCTACTATGGAGGCCATGGTGCTCCTTATATAGGAGAGCCTAGGGTACAAAGATAAGGGCATATGTGGAGGAATATTCCCCGAATATGCCCTTTGGTTAAAGCTAGATGCTTCTTTATTTGCTTTAAAACGGCTCGTCTAGGCATTGGACATAACCCACTGCATGCCCCTTGTATTTTGGTGCCACCAGACATAGTTTATGTCAGCCAGCTTCGCCCGCGTCACCTTTGTCGGGCACGCCCCGTTGGTCCTCCCCTCTGCTCGCTTCGCTCACGCTACAACGGGCAAAGGCCACCTTTTGACCAGCGGGAGATTCCTTCCTTCTCTTGGAAGCTAAGTGGTAGCCCGGCTAGCGCTCGGCTAACCCGGCCACGAGGGTACCTGCACAATTGCTAAGCAAACATGGCCGACATAAATTTGATGCTGGCCGAATTAATGTTAGGCAAACGCCCCATGGGTCAGGTTACTCCGTTAGTTGGCCTGCCTTGAAGTGACCCGGCCAGCACTTGCTTTGACCGTGCCGCACCTCGGCTAACTCGGCCTTTATACCCCGACGTGACCCTACCCAGGGGTATCCCCCCAACATTAGTCCCCGAAGCTGGTGCGGTCTTAGCAACTTCAGTTGTTAAGGCCACAACAGGTTCCCTCATCCGAATCTATGCTTCTTCAGCCGAGTTAGTCCATAACCCGGACTCCTTGCCTAAATGTTCCCTTGGCTCATTTCGAGTTACTTCTCGTTGGCCGGGTTATTGCCCCCATATCCGGGTCATCTTTCCTTCTCTCATACGCTTCCCCACATCCTGTGGCGCCCCGCTAAAACCACTACTAGAAAATCGTTGTGTTTTTATGCATTGCATCATCATGAACGCACGCTCATGTCATCATGCCACATTGCATTTGAGCATCGTCATCATCTTGCATGGTTTGTTTAAAAACTATTTTGAAAAGCCTGGTTTTGTTTTCTAAATGCCCCGTCTTTATTTCAAATTAAAACCCGGATCTCCGGATTATTTTGTTTCGTCTAAAAACGGATTTCAAAAGCCCCATTTTAAATAAATAAAATTTCAAGTTGTTTTTTAGGAGGCAGCCCGCCAGGCCCGAAAGGCCGGCCGGCCACCTCCAAACCCTAAATCTATTCTACCTGGACCTAACCCTAAGCCCACCCTATCTACCCCAGCCCTTCGCCAGCCACCCCCTCCCTCTCTCCACCCCGCCAGTGCCCGAGCTCGCCTTCCATGGCCTCCCCGTCGCCCTACGCCTTCCTATTCCAACGCCAAGCAACGAAGGACCGCCATGTCCCTGCGTGGGTTCCTGTTTGTGTGCTGCTCGAAGGGTTCCGGTTCATCTGTGCACATATGTGTATGTGCGTGCGTTTGTGTTGTTACGAGCCATCGGTGCACTTCGTGTTCCGCGTCCAATCCTCTTCCTCCAAGGCTGGCCATGATAAGATCTACATCAAAGCTATGTACCCGTGGGGTGACAAGATACGACATGATCTTCTTGTTAGCCCGGTACATCGCAAGGAGCATGCCGACACTCGATAGACCATCCACAAGTACTCCAACATGGAACCCCAAGGAAACTCAAGTACTCCTTCCCGGATGCGAGACCCGAACCCGAAGACCACGGAACCCCGATGCCCGAGAACCCGGACGCCAAGCTCACTGACACGGAACTCCAAGTTCTTCATCCCGAGCGCCAAGACTGACCCGATATGTGGACCCGACAAGATCTTCACGACGACAAGGTCGACACTGACTAGGGCGAATCCGATGTGCCCCCGACGCCAAACCAAGTCCTTCTTCCCGGAACGCCAAGCTCTCCTTCCGTTGTCCGAGAACGTTCCCGCCGAGACCAATCCCCGTCGAACCCTGTCGAACCCCTAACCCCCGGAACCAAGATCTTCCGAACCGAGATGTGTGACCCTAAGCCCCTATTTTTATAATATGACATTACCAACTATTGCATCTTAAATTGTTCATGCTTGCATACATGTCATCTGGTGGGTTGGGTTAAATAGTCGATTCACCTAAATTAAATATGGAGTCTATATGCGGGCTATTCTAGTCTTATTCCGGACTCCATTTAAATTTGTGTAGCGAATCGATGCCATGTTTTGCCTTGCTAAGACAATATTTAAATTGCGGGGTTTCTAAACAACTCGAACATTAAATTTAATTGTCGGGACCCCCGGTTCTACTTAATATTGCCTAGTCGCATCGCATCTTTGCCATGCCATGCATCATCTCATAATCATGCCGGATCTTCTGCAGTAGTATTAAATATTGTATCCGGTGTTTCTTTTAGCGCTTTGCTTCTTCACGGATTAGGATGTTGAGTTGATGTGATCTTCGACATGTCCTTCGGATAATGTACCTTCGGCAGTGTTTTCCCAGGCGTGCATTCTCCCCCTTTCTACCTATTTTGCATTTATAGTCTTTATTTCCTCCTATTGATCTATTGTTATCCGTGTCGTGATGCTTTAGTGTTCCGTACCAGATATATTCCATGCAGCCTTTATATTGCGATGGACACATCCTATTGCCTGTTGTCTGATAAATAGATGGCCTTGCGGGTCGTAGTTGCTTGCTCCTGTGCTGCTTCGCGTCGTTGTCGTTCCACCGTTATTGGATGGTTGGCACATGCTAATGGTGGAGATGCTTAATGGTGGAGATGATCATGACTTTAAATACAACTATTAAATTGCTGGGACAACTAATGAATGAGGCACCGGTGGGCAATATATGCTATTTGGTTTTTATGCCCACTTGTGTCCTGTAGGCCCCGAGTACTTGATACCTGTTCCTTGACTATTTGCACTATCCACATACGGGAGACTCTATGAATCCCCCTTAGCCAGAGCTTGATTCATTTCTTATTTATTGGGGCCACAAAGTAGTTTGGGGCTTTATTACTATCCTATACCTATGCCATGCTTTACTGCTTTATTTAAGATTGCGTGTGGAGCACCTGTACTATTTTGGATCGCGGCACGATTTCGCGGTATTGACAAGCCCAGTCACACTTCCGGGTTCCCAGTCGTTTACAACCATTCTAGCAAACCCTGGGTCCGTTCCGGAGCCGGCCAACTTCGTTGCGGGTAGCTTAGTGGGGTGGCCCCCTCAAATATTTTATGAATCCTGTGATTGCTTTGTCGTGAAAGCCTTGTTGGGTTTTGATTTGGTTTTTCCGAGGTTGATCGTGTGTGTGTTGCTATTTGTGCACCCCTGCAGGGTAAATCTTTCTGAAAGCCGTGTCCGCGGTTATGGACGACTTGGAGCATAGTATCTCGATCATAGACAAGCATAACTAAAGTAGTGCTATAAATTTGACTTAATATGTGACTAGTAATCAGTTTCACTACAATGGAATAGATAATAAAAATGCCAACAACTGGTGGATCTGTGGTGATCTGTGTCATACTATACCTGCCTAGTAAGTATTGCAACTCCAATGAAACGTGATAAAAGTGCCAACAATTGTTGAGTTTTGGGATTCCTCCGGACAATTAGATCTGACTAGTAAATGTTCCAACTATAACGGAATGGTGATTAAACTTCCCACTACTTATGCTTCAGGATGACTCCTGCTATCTATATCTGATTAGTAAGTGCTGCAACTATAACGGAATGAGTAAAATTGCCAACTGTGTGAGTTCCTTGGTCCGACTTCCTCGTTTGGTCTCGAGGGGGAAATACCAGGATGGGTATGATTGGTGTTAGTATTAGGTCGGTTCCGAATAGGTCTCTCTTATCCCTCTCTGATAGCCGACAGTTGCGTCGAGTCTCTATAGGTTGTTTAGTGCATGCTGCGCTGCCGCTTCAGTCCACCATACCTATGTAGGCGAGAGCCGCCAAATTCTAGCCTCGCCGTGTACTGGCCTCAGTACTGACGCTCCTCCTTTTTCCCTTCGCCCTTTCTCGGCACCCCTTTTGTTTAGCAGGTACGAGTTTGACGTCCTTAGCAGGGTTACCCTTCCGGCTTGGCCTGGGCAGGGTTATGGACGCCATTGGTTATTCTTCAGGGCTCTTAGCCCCATTTGCCTCTTGTCCGTAGTCGGACGCTCTATCGTTTTCGAGGTGATTTGAATCTTTGTATAGTATATATGTATTCTTGACTCTTGGAGTCTTTGTATATATATATGTTCTGTGGGTTCCATCGTGGACTACTGTGTAATGTTATTACTTCGTTTTCCACCCACACGAAAGTGCCTGGTGGGCGTCCTTGAATCGTTTCTATGCGGGTTTGGTAGAAAGGGCTAAAACTTGCATAGGGCCGATCTGAGGGTGTTACACATCCTACGTGGAGGGTAATCATCACTTTGCCTCATTTTAAGGGTCGCGCCTGCTTACTGCCCCGGTTACTGTAGTAATGTCAGGAATAACTGCTCTGCACATCCCGTCGTGGCAGCGCCTCGTTAACCGTATCATTACATCACGTCATAGGATCCTCTGTTCCCTGTGCCCCTTGCTGTGGTTTGTGCCTGATTGGTTGATTTGTTGCGTACACGGCCATAGCGTGCGGTTGGGCCGCAGCATTGGATCCCACTACGCGCTTACGATGTGCGGTTAAATAAGGGTCAGGGGAAACCTTGGGGAAGTTCCCCACTTCGTGCGCCCCTGCCTCTCTTCTCCTCCACTGCAACGCCACTGCCACCACCATTTCCGTGCCAGTGCTGCGCTGCCGCAACCACGCCCAGCCGCTCTGTGACCGCGCCGCCGCTTTTTCTTGAGAATTCACCACGGCGCCTTGCACTTTTACGTTTCCTACGGCCTGCTACCTCTTCTCTGATTTCCTTCTTGAGGATCTTGACCTCACCATGACTGAGGAGGAGGTTGCCGTCGTTGCCCAGGAGGAAGAAGAATAAGAAGCCCCTGAGCATGGTGGATGGGCCGGCGCCTTCGTCTACCAGGATGACATCGACTGGTTGTACGTGACACGCCGCATCCCCGCGGGCGTCGCCTGCCGCCTCGCCGCTCAGGAGATAGCCCCCTCTCCAAATATAGGGGAGTACGTCGTTTTTCTCTCCCATTTCCAACATGGCTTTGGCTTACCCGTTTCTGATTTCTTCCATGATTTCATTTCCACCTATCAACTCCAACCGCATCATCTCCCCGCCAATGCCATTACCTCCCTTTCCTCTTTTGCCTCCAGCATAGAGGGGTATATCGGCCTCTGGCCCTCCAAGGAGATGTGGATCGAATTCTTTGGTCTGAGGAAAAATGTTGTCCCTGACAAGCACCTCACCCCTGCTGAGAAACACTTGACTCAATGCGGTGGAGCTTCAATTTCTCCCTGCAAGAACTCCGCTTTCCCCCAGGTCACCGGCCTCGAATCTTGCAAAGGCTGGGCCCGGACCTTCTTCTACGTCCAGAATACCACCGACGTAGACTTGATCCGACTCCTCCCCTTCAAGATTGGTGTCCCGAACACCTCTCTGTGGGAGACGATCCCGAAGCGGCCCACGACCTAGGCGAACCAGGTTGACCGCCGGGTCAAGGAGCTGCTCAAGAAGAAGTTGTGGGGCGAGGACATTATGATCACCTTCGTCCGCAACCAGGTCTCCCCCCTTTAGAAGCGTGCCCACAAGATCTGCTATCTAAGTGGCCCGGTTGACCCCCACCGGACCTCCTCCTTCGAGCTTAATAACTCTGAGGTGTTCCGTCGGGTCAAGGCCATCTTCAATGTGGAGAAGGAGTTCTCCGAGGCTTGGGAATGGGGGCTTACACCCTTTATCCGAGCCAACCGACCTCCTAAGGTAAATCTCTCTCTTGGCATCCTTTCCGGGTTTTTTCGATATGCCAGATAGATTTCTAATTTAACCATTGAAACTTTTGCTCTCAACAATTTCTCTAGCAATCAATTGAGGATAATAAGGAGCAGGCGAGCAAGTGGGCGATGGACCGTGCTGAGCCGGACAAGGTGGAGCCTGACTCGAAGAGGTTCTTCCCTACTCCGGACACCACCAAGCGTACCTCTGGTAATGCCTCTTCTCTAAGGGACTGGCCGGATGACGATGACTCGGATGTTGAGGTTCTGGAGGTACTTGACCCGGTCCCTATCTCTTATGCATTCCCGGTTATGTCTGAATCTTCAGCTAACTCGTCCGGTCAGGTCCTCGAGGTTCCCCCTCTCGCTATGGGTGATCCAGCTCCTGCTCCTTCCCAGAAGCGCACGGCTACCTCGGACGCAGCTTCGGAGGCGCCACAACCCAAGAAGAGGCAGAAGAAATCTGGGGTCAAGGCTCCGGCTAAGCCCATGGTCAAGAGAACAGTCCGGAGGGCACCCAAACCTCGGGCACCCCCAACCTCGGATGAGTAAGTCGCTTTTCCTTTCTCATTTGTTTTTGAGTCTTCCTATTTCTGCCTTTGCTTTTTATCTGTCTTTCTTCTTCTTTTTGACTTGCTGCTTTTTCATTTTTCCAGCGCTCCTCGGGTTATTCCCTAGAGCGGCTCCGACATTTCTTCTCCGATCCGAAGTGATTCTTCTCCTCCCGCGACGACGACGTTTGTCCGCTGAGTCCTATTCAAGAGGACTCTGTGGCTGCGCTAGATCAGAGCTCACCTCGTCATAAGGAGGGCAACATCGATGTGGGGGCAGTAGAGCGGCCGAGGACACGGTAATGCTGGATCTCCCCATTTCCTCTGCTCCATCGCAATCGTCCATCTACAAGGTGCCAGCTTCATCGGCACCGCCCCAAATAATTCCTTCTTCAGTTCCAGTTTCTTCTGCATCATCAGCAGCACCAGTACCAACAGCACCAGCAGTATCAGTACCAGTAGTACCAGCACTAGTAGCACCAGCACCAGCAGCACCCCTAACAATACCAACGTCACCAGTAGCACCAGAAGCATCAGCATCAATACCAAGGCCAGCAGTAGTAGCAGCAACAACCACAGCCAAGCCCTTGAAGAAGAAGTCTCAATCCACTGCCTCTGGATCCATAGTGTCCATTAAGGACATCTTTCAGCCAGCCTTCACAGCTCAGTCTGGCTCTGCATCTTTGGCTCTTCTCTAGTGGCCAGTATCATTTGGCAAGAGCAAGAAAGCTGCCGAGCTGGCTAAGTATTCCGCTTCTGGGTCTCCTGTCGCCGGACCTGAGGAAAGTAAGCAACTCATCCTGCATGTCAGTCCTGCTGCTGCTCAGTCCGCGAGGCGGGAGGCCCATGCCAAGGGCTTGGTGATGAGCCATTCTCCTAGCGGCGAGAGCTACAGGCCGGCACTTATCGAATATGTGCACAACTAGAACAATGCGGAGTCAATCGACCCGCAAGACGATCTGCCAGAGAAGTTCGGCCAAACAGAGTTTAGCGCTCAGATGAACTCCGTCACCAAGGCTATATCTCTGGCTGGCCGAATGATGGAGATAATCCCTTTCTCTGCTATGCTTCTTTATGTACACATATACTTATAGATATATCCACTAGTCCCCGAGCCTCCAAGGGAGTGATTTATTACTCGGTCGGATGCTCTTACAGAATTTAGTGTAAGTACTTAGCATTTTCAAATGTCCACACACCTATAGCCGAGTTAAGTTCCACTTGGCCTGGATCTTGTAGACTTCGAATATCCACACACCTAGAGCCGGGCTAAGTTCCACTTGGCCCTGATCTTGTAGACTTCGAATATCCACACACCTAGAGCCAGGTTAAGTTCCACTTGGTCCGGATCTTATAGACTTTGAATATCCACACAGAGCCGGGTTAAGTTCCACTTGGCCCGGATTTTGTAGACTTCGAATATCCACACACCTAGAGCCGGGTTAAGTTCCACTTGGCCCGGATCTTGTAGACTTCGAATATCCACACACCTAGGCCGGGTTAAATTCCACTTGGCCTAGCTCTTGTAGACTTCGAATTACTTCTTTTTACCTGTGAACTAACGTTTGCTCATTTTGTAGATCACCACCAACTGCCGAATTGCTGAGTTCCAGCGCTTGCTGGACTCATACAAAGATCTTCGTGCTAGATAGAGCAAGTTGTTGGTGGATCACCATAAGAAGGGTAAGTTTTTTCACCTAGGCCCTTTCCATTCTCATTCATCCGAGTTATTCACTATCTGTATTAACTTATTGCCCGAATTATGCAGCCGAGGTCGAGGCTGAAAATATCATCGTGCACAAAAATCTGGCTGAAATCCAAGGTAATGTGTTTTGTTCTCTTGGCCATTGCGCGCTCTTTCCTTGACTCGGTAGATATTTGATACCTCGGCTCCGCCAGGTTAACTCACTATTGCAGTATTACTTGAAGATAGCGTGCCCATTCCTGATATGATGGCCCATTTTCTCGAATAAGTAGGGAAGCACCAAGCTGAATTGAAGAAAAAGGATGACGAGATTGCTCAGCTGCACCTCCAGGACTCGGAGATTACTTGGCTGAACACTGAAATCCAAAGGCTCAAGGACCTTCACAAATCTGAAGTGGATAAGGCTAATCAGGAGTTCGCCGAGGAAAAGGAGCGCTTGACCACTCAAATTTCCAAGGACAAGGACTTGCTGCAGGAAGCCGACATAAAACTTACGTCGGTGACCTCTGAATATGAAAAACTCCAGGCCAGCAATGCCAACGTATATGCTGAGCTCAATCGTATCCTTTTCTAGATTTCTTGTGAGTTCCCTTCCTCTTTTTCAATTCTTATTCCTCCGGATTTAGTGTTCTTGCTCACTGACATCCACCGTTCCATTCTCAGGAAAGTTCCCAGAGGGCGACACTATTGCTTCTCGTGCTGTGGCCAGATCTCGCCAGCAGCGGGGTATTCCAACAGGTCCTGCCGTCGGGTCAATCACTTATGATACGGAGGATCTGCTGGTTAGCCTTGCTACCCACCTCGAAATTGTGAAGAATTATGGCGTAGACATGATGCCAGCGGCAATCCGGATGTTCAATGCTCTTTGGCCTGGTGAGCCCACCCCTAAAGGAAGCACAACTTTTCTGGTCAAGCTTATGGATGGCAAAACCCAAGTCTACTTGTGGCGGGAATCTACTTCTGGAGCCAGAGCTGACACAGCGCTGCAGTTTGCTCTCTCTTTGTATGAAGAGCTTGATCTCAACTTGCTTGAGCGCTTGCGCACCGGGTTAAAGTGGTCCAATGACTTGGAGTGCATTGCGCAGCGCAAGGCTCGAGCCAACAAGCTCATCCACTATGCCTTCTGCCATGCTTGGAACGAGGGGCTGAGCTACCTGGATGTATTTGATGATGCCGATGTTTCTGAGGGCAGGGAGGACGAGGAAGGTGAGGACGAGGCCTCTGAACTTGGCGACGATGCCGAAGACCCGGAAGATGAGGAGGCCAACCCCGAATATGAGGCCGAGGCTAGCACCCCGCCCATAGATGCCGAAGTACCTCCTCCGTGGACCGATGATCCAGCTTCTGCTGTGGCTCCTTGTGCTTTTAAAAATCACTTAACAATATTCATCATATCCCCGGTATGCTGGGTAAAGTTGTACTTAAGCACTATGGTTTCATTTCGCTACAATAAGTGTCGTTTGCTACTAAGTTCTTAACGTTGGATTAACGTGGGTGAAGTCCCCGAGTTTCCTTTTCTTATTCCCCCAATTTTTGACTCGGGTCGCATCTACCTTGATTCGGTTTTTCGACTTACGAGTCCGAGGTTCAAAAAACTGACTTAACAATACTTGAAACTTTGGGATTAGATCAAAATAACCCGGTGAAAAGTGAATGAAGTGAACAAGGGGTTAGTCCAAATAATAAATGTCGGCTCGATTATGTTCTTTTCCTTAGTCGTTTTTCATGTGTTTTGCAATTCCAAACTTGTTCTCTTGCTTGCTGCTGACTCGTGTATTAACGAGCTCGTTGGGGAACCCCAAGAGGAAGGTATGATGAGCACAGCAGTAAGTTTCCCTCAGTTATGAAACCAAGGTTATCAATCTAGTAGGAGCAAGGAAACACCCCAAAGGTGTAGCTAGCTGAACTTTGGCAGGGCGCACTACCGGTGCCAGCAGCAATGTGGAGACCTGCACAACACAACCACAGAACTCTGTCTTCAACTTATGTGAGGTTGTCAATCTCATCGGTTTTGCTGAAAACAAAGGATTAAACGTCTCGAGTGGAAGAAAGTAATAGTTTGCGGAAAGTAAACACAAAATAGTAAACAGTTGATTGTAGATTAATAGTTAAAGAAAGGACCGGGGTCCATAGTTCACTAGAGGTCGCTCTCCTTAAGATAGATGACATGTTGGCTGAACAAATTACAGCGGGGCAATTGACAAACATCGAGAAAGCATACAAGCATATACTACTCATCTTGACTCCTTTGAGATTCGATTGGGCATTACAACATTATACATAGACCGCCATCCAACTGCATCTATGACTAATAATCCACCTTCAGGTTATCATCTGAACCCCCTCTAGTATTAAGTTGCAAGCAACGGATAATTGCATTATGAATTGCGTGTAAAGTAAACAATATGATTGTTCTATGAACAAAGGATTGTTGTTTTCTCCCTAGTAGCAACAGCACATCTAGTACCTTAGAGATTTCTGTCACTTCCCTAGATTACTAGAGGCATGAACCCACTATCGAGCATAAATACTAACTCTTGGAGTTGCTAGCATCTACTTGGCCAAGATAGCTACTAACAACGGAAAGCATGCAAGATCACAAATAACAAAGACATGATAGAATCAATAATAATTCTGAAATAGCATCTCAATATCCATCGGATCCCCTGATACATTGCAAATGTATCTATAATTTTTGATGTTCCATGCTTGGTTTTATCCACTTTCTTGTGTTTTGTCCACACTTTGGAGTACTTTTCATATGATTTCTTGGACTAACCTATTTACAAGAGCTACAGTGCCAGCTGCCAATTTTCTACTGTTTTTGGTTCTAGGAAAGTCAGAAAATGAATATTCTCGGAATTGGACGGGACAAAAGCCAAAGTGCCTATTTTTCTAGAAGTCATCAGATGCCAGAATACGAGACGGAGAGGAGCCGGGGGGCCACCACACCACCTGGCCGCGCCAAGGGGGTGGTGTGGACAGCCCAGGCACCCCCTCGGCCTCTCCTTCCGCCTATAAGATGCCCTCGGGATGAAAACCCTAAGTACCCGATCAAAAATCCACAAAAGAGTCTGTAGCCGCCGTCGTCTCCATCCCTAGATCAGGAGGGATCTGAAGCTCTTCCCGGCACCCTGCTGGAGAGGGGAATTCACCCTGGAGGCCTTCTTCATCACCATGCAAGCCTCTGGTGTGATATGTGAGTAGTTCATCCTTGGACTACGGATCCATGTAGTAGCTAGATGGCTGGTTCTCCTCCTTTATGCTTTCATGTCTAGATCTTGTGAGCTCCGTTCATGATCAAGATCATCTATTTGTAATTCTACATGTTGCGTTTGCGGGGATCCGATGGATATTGAGATGCTATTTCAGATTAATTATTGATTCTATCATGTCTTTGTTATTTGTGATCTTGCATGCTTTCTGTTGTTAGTTGCTATCTTGGCCAAGTAGATGCTAGAAACTGCAAGAGTTAGTATTTATGTTCGATAGTGGGTTCATGCCTCTAGTAATCTGGGGAAGTGACAGAAATCTCTAAGGTACTAGATGTGCTGTTGCTACTAGGGAGAAAACAACAATCCTTTGTTCATAGAACAATCGTATTGTTTACTTTACACGCAATTCGTAAAGCAATAATCTATTGCTTGCAACTTAATACTGGAGGGGGTTCGGATGATAACCTGAAGGTGGATTATTGTCATAGATGTAGTTGGATGGCGGTCTATGTATAATGTTGTAATGCCCAATCAAGTTCCAAAGGAGTCAAGATGATTAGTATATGCATGTATTGCTTTCTCGATGTTTTTCAATTGCCCCGCTGTAATTTCTTCACCCAGCATGTTATCTATCTTAAGGAGAGCCACCTCTTGTGAACTATGGATCCCGGTCCTTTTCTTCACATACAATCTATAAATTGTTTACTTCTTTGTGTTTACTTTCTGCAAACTATTAATTCCTTCCATTCGATACATTTAATCCTTTGTTTTCCGCAAAACACGGTGAGATTGACAACCTCATCGCAAGTTGGGGACAGAGTTCAGTGGTTGTGTTGTGCAGGTCTCCACGTTGCTACTAGCACCGGTACTACACCCTGCCAAGGCTCAGCTAGAAACACCTTTGGGGTGTTTCCTTGCCCCTACTAGTTCGATTAAACCTTGGTTTCATAACTGAGGGAAACTTGCTGCTGTGCTCATCATACCTTCCACTTGGGGTTCCCAACGAGCTCTACATCAACACCGAGCCATCATCCCCACAAACACAACATGCAGAATTACAAATAGATGATCTTGATCATGAACGGAGCTCACAAGATCTAAACATGATAACACAAAGGAGGAGAACCAGCCATCTAGGTACTACATGGACCCGTAGTCCAGAGATGAACTACTCACGCATCACACTGACGGCTTGCATGATGATGAAGAAGGCCTCCAGGGTGAATTCCCCTCTCCGGGAGGGTGCCGGGAAGAGCTTCAGATCCCTCCCAATCTAGGGATGGAGATGACGGTGGCTATAGACTCTTTCATGGAATTTTGATCAGGTACTTAGGGTTTCTGTATCAGAGGAAACTTATAGGCGGAAGGAGAGGCCGAGGGGGTGCCTAGGGCGGCCAGACCACCCCCTGGCGCGGGCCAGGCTAGGCCGCACGGCCAGGTGGTGTGGCCGGGCCCCAGCCCCTCTCCGTCTCGTATTCTGGCTCCAGGTGTCCTCGGTGAAAAACTAACTTTGGCTTTTGTCCCGTCCAATTCCGAGAATATTCATTTTCTGACTTTCCTGGAACCAAAAACAGCAGAAACAGACAGCTGGCACTTTGGCTCTTGTGAATAGTTTAGTCCAAGAAATCATATGAAAAGTACTCCAAAGTGTCGACAAAACACAAGAAAGTAGATAAAACCAAGCATGGAACATCAAAAATTATGGATATGTTAGCAACGTATCACTTGCTATGAGGCCAATTCTTGTTGGACAGCAGCAAAGTCGAAGAGTTAAGTTTTTGGTGCTCACACATTACTAATCTGGCTAAACCACAAGTAATTTAAGCCAACCGACATATAAAAAGGAAATACAGAAAAGACAATTTATTATGGCAGTCCCCGAGTTTCTGCTAGGGGTGTCGAAGTTTCATTGATAAACTCATTGCCAACATACATACCGACATATGAGTAACTCGAATACATTCTCCTCTTTCTTAGGTGTAAAAAGGACAAAGTAGTGCTACATTCCATGGACGCTTGGATTCCTCTCCGAACATGTCCACCTTGTTCTTCTCCTGTGGCTGTGCATGAATAAGATAGTAGGAATCGTTGTGCAAAGCTTAGCTTACAATGAAAGGTCCTGCCCATGGAGGGGATAACTTATGCATGCCAGCAGTGCGCTGCACCAGCTAGAGTACCAGATCACCTTCCCGGAAGACTCGGGGGTTTACTTTTCAGTTATGGTAGCATCGGAGGTTTTGCTGATATATGGCGGATCTGGACAAGGCCAGTTCTCTCGATTCTTCCAGCAGATCAACATTGTTTTGCTGGGCTTCGTGCACTTCGGCTTCTGTGTATTGGGTGACCCTAGGCGAATCATGCTCTATGTCGGCTGGTAGTACAACTTCTGCCCCATATACCAGAAAAAATGGCATATAGCATGTTGATCGATTCGGAGTTGTTCTTAAACTCCACAGTACCGCTAGTAGTTCTTCTATCCAGCACCCCACTGATCTTTGCAGTGGCTCGATGAGCCGGGGTTTTATCTCGGACAAGACTAGTCCATTGGATCTTTCCACTTGACCATTCGATGCAAGGTGGGCTACTAAGGCAATGTCTAACCGGATCTTCTTTTCTCAGCAAAACCTCGCAAATGCTCCTTTAACAAAGTTTGTGCCATTATCAGTTATGTTACTGTGGAGATATCCATATCTCAAGATTATATCCATGAGGAACCTCACTATTGTTTCCCCATCACATTTCTTGATTGGCTTTACTTCAATCCATTTGGTGGACTTGTCCACCATAACCAAGATATGGGTCATTCCTCCCTTAGCCTTCTTAAATGGTCCTACCATGTCTAGGCACCATACAGCAAATGGCCAAGTAATGGGGATGGTCTTCAGTTCTAGCATTAGCACATGGGTTTTGGTGGCGTATCTCTGATAGCCATTGCATTTCCTCACTAGATCTTTTGCTTGTTCTAGGGCACTTGGCCAATAAAATCCATGCCCAAAATCTTTTGCTACCAACGCTCTGGAGGATGCGTGATGACCACATTCTCCTTGATGGATATCTCGGAGTATGTCAAGCCCATCTTCCGGGTCAACGCATTACTGCAGCACTGTGGTTACACTTCTTTTGTATAGTTCGGCATTGATGATGGTGTAGGCCTTTGCCCTTCTCTAGATTTTCCTTGAGATTACCTCATCATCTGGCAAAATTCCCTTATTTAGGAAATCAAATATTGGCCTAGCCCACGTTGGTATAGGCTGGATGGGAAAAAGTTCTTCATCGATCTCCATCGCGTCCACCGACATAACTCCTGTCGGGTTTAGCTGAATAGTTCTCTGGTTTGCGGAGGCGGTTCCCGGGTTTGCCAAAGCAGTCCCCGGGTTTGCCGAAGTAGCTTCTGAACCGGAGAGAGCCAGGATATAGATTGACTCGGATTCCGGTGATGGTTTAATGGACGGTTTTCTTAAGTGCTCCGAAGCAACATTTGGTGGGATCGATTGCCTGGATGAGCCCAACTTGGAAAATACGTCAGGTGCCTCATTTTCAATCCGAGGTATGTGATGGAATTCACACCCCTCAAAGAACCCGCTTATCTTCTGAACATGGAATCTATAGAGGGCCATGTTGGCATCCAAGGATCCCAATTTCCGGATACTTGCTGCACCACCAAATCTGAGTCTCCAAAGCATTGTATCCGACGTATTTCCTATTTTTTTTGCCACTTTAAGCCCATGCACAAGCGCCTCATATTCTGCAACATTGTTTGAGTCACTGAAATGAATTTGGAGGACATACTTCAGCCGATCTTTCTTGGGCGAGGTAAGTACTACCCCGGCGCTCAGTCCTTCCTTCAGCTTTGACCCGTCAAAGTGCATCCGCCAATAGTTTGAATACGGCAAAGGTGGTTCGTATTGCATCTCGGCCCAATCCACGAAGAAATCCGCCACAGCCTGCGATTTGATCGCATCTCTCCTGTCAAACTGTGGTGCGTATGGGGCCAGTTCAATTGCCCACTACGCTATTCGGCCGCTAGCATCTTTGTTGCTCATAATCTCTGATATGGGTGCCTCACATATAACTTTGATGGGTGTTCCTCAAAGTAGTGTTTGAATTTCTTGGCCGCCATATATGCTCCATATGCCATCTTTTGGTAATGAGGGTAGTTCTGTTTTGAGGTCGACATTACCTCGCTTAAGTAATACACCAGCCTTTGCACCGACTTTCCTTCCTCTTCACGCTCCACTACGATTATTGCACTTACAACCTGGTTGGTCGTGGCTATATAGAGCAACATTGGCTCCTTGGGTAGTGGTGCGGCTAATATTGGTGCACTGGACAACATCTTTTTTAATTCCCAAAATGCGCTATCCGCTTGTGGTGTCCATGTAAATTTGTCTGCCTTTTTCATCAACCGGTAGAGGGGTAGTCCCTTCTCTCCCAGCCAACATACAAAACAGCTTAACGATGCTAGGAAACCAGTGAACTTCTGCACATCGTTAAGGGACTTCGGTAGTTCCATTCTCTCTATATCCTAGATTTTTGTTGGGTTAGCTTTGATACCTCAGCTTGATATGAGGAAACCAAGTAATTTCCCAGTGGGCACGCCAAAGGTACATTTTTCTGGGTTGAGCTTCATCAGAAACCGTCTAAGGTTCACGAACGTTTGCCGGATGTCATCAAGGAGCGTATTGCTTTCCTTAGTTTTTATCACCACATCATCCACATAAACTTGGACGTTCCAACCTATTTGGTCATGTAAACATTTTTGCATGCATCGCTGATATGTTGCTCCAGCAGTACGTAATCCGAATGGCATAGTGTGATAGCAATAAGCCCCATATGGGGTGATAAACGCACTCTTTATTTGATCTTCCGGGTTCAACGGTATCTTGTGGAAACCAGAGTACAAGTCGATGAATGACAATAGTTCACATTCGGCTGTTGAGTCTATGACTTGGTCTATCCTAGGCAGTGGGAAGGATCTTTTGGACACGCCTTATTCAGGTTCATGTAATCAATGCACATACACCACACCATGGCCACGTTTGGGTCATCCTTTTTCTTTTCCACGAGCACCGGATTAGAGAGCCAGTCCGGGTAAAGTACCTCCATGATAAATCCAGCTGCAAGGAGCCAAGCTATCTCATCTCCAATGACTTTTCTCCTATCATCGGCGATGCGGCGGAGAGGTTGCTTCACCATCTTAGCTCCGGGTCTCACATTCAAAGAGTGCTCAGCCAACTCCCTCGGCACACCTTGCAGATCCTGTGTGGACCAAGCAAAGATATTCCAATTCTCACGGAGGAAGTTGACGAGCTCGGTTGTCACTCTATTTATCGCCTAACCCAACAACAATGGTTATGGTGCGCTCTGGGAACTGATCATCGATTGTCACTTTCTTGGTGTCCTTAGTTGCTTGAAATGACATGCTTCCATGTGGGCTGGCCAGGGTCGGCATATGTTGCTGCGTGGACTGAGCCAAGCCGCCACTTCCTGTATTCTCCTCTTTTCTTGAGCTATCACGAGTGACTCGGCTAAGTTAGATCCAGCAGAAGCGCACTCGATCGAACGCCTGAAGTCCCCTGATACGGTTATCACTCCCCTTGGACTGGGTAGTTTCATCTTTAGGTAGCTGATGTGAGTACTTGCCATGAACTTGTTCAGAGCAGGCCTGCCGAGTAACACGTGATAAGCGCTCTCCAAGTTCACCACTTTGAACTCCAAGTTTTCAGTCTGCCAGTTATCCCTCGTACCGAATAGCACATCAACCCGGACCTTACCAATGGGCTCACAGGATATGCCAGACACAATGCCATGGAAAGTGGTCCGAGTCGCTTGAAGCATATTCTCTGACATCCCTAGTTTTTGCATGGTATCTTTGTACATGATGTTAATGCTATTGTCATTGTCTATTAGTACCTTTGAGAACCATACATTGAGATTCGGCCCAATGAACATCGGATCCAGGACCTAAGCGTAGGTCCCTGGACTTGGCATAATTTTCGGGTGATCTTTGATAGTCCAAGTAATCTCCTAATCTGGCCAAGGCCTATACCTCACCACAGCCGGCATTACTGCGTTCACCTCCATATGCCGGCGCTGCAAGCACTTCCAGTCAGTCTCTTCCGTAGTAAACATAGAGTAGCTTTGGTGATGCTCCCTGTACTCATTTCGTCCCTCACTAGCATGGTAACCTTGGTCCTGCTGCTGATTGGTATTCACCTGATGCACTGCATCCCTTCTTTCCTAATTTTCGTACCTGGGCGGAGGCGGAGGCAACATTAGTTGTTGTCCATTCCCTCCCATGAGTAATGGCTGTCGAGGTGCCTCATTCCGAGGTGCTTCATTCCGAGGTGCCTGAGCATTCCCCGAGCTACCCTGTTCTAGCTTCCTCATCTACTCACATTGTCGGGTCGTATGGTTCGCCAGGCTATTCGGACTTGGCGTATGAAATTGCATGGTTGATCCAACATAGACTCGAATGTGTACATCAGACGATCCTTTCGCTCCCTCCATTGCTTTCTCTACTCTGGGGTCCAGGGCTTCTTGCCTTCACCCTTCTGCTGCCAGTTCTGCCCTCTAGTTTTTTGGCGTTGGCTGGCGCCAACATTGGGCTGATCTCGGTCTACTGCTACCACCTGCTACGAGTTATACGTGTAATATGGACGTCCGTCCCTTCTCTTTCCCTGGAAATCGTTTCTCCTTGATGACCCGGAGCCATCTCGGTTGTAATACTCCTCATTCGCCTCGCTTGACATTAACCGGGGTTGAGTTGGGTCTCCTAGAGCATACGAATTCGCGATCCGAATCGCCTCAGCCAAAGATGTTGGCATATCTCACTGTAATCTTTGCCACAACTTACTTCCATATCTACAGCCTTGGGAGAACCACACAATTGCTTGTGATTCAATTAACCCCTCACATGAGTTACGCATGTTGCACCACCGAGTCAGAAAATCTCGGTTAGGCTCATTTGGTCTCTGCCGCCATAACGCCAAAGTCTGTGGCCTATTGGCCCTCTTGTAGGTGCTTGAGAAGTTGCTGAAGAATAGTTCCTCAAAATCCAACCAGCAGTTTACACTTCCTGGCGGCAAGTTGTTCAGCCAAACTCTCGCAGGTCCTTCCAACATTTGGGGCACTTACCTTACTGCCCACCTCAAGTTTCCTGTTGCAATCTTAACTGCAGTTGCATAGTCAATTAGCCAATCCGCTGGCTTGTTACTGCCATCATAAGTCTTTGTTCCTCTTGCCAACTAGAAATTTGGCATCGGTGGTTCCCTCATTATCCGAGGTCCGAAGCATGTCGGACCTGGTGGACCCTGCACCTCAATCATTTCTGGCCTATAAATTCTATCTAGCTTCATCCTTGCATCATCTAGCTGCAAGTTCTGCTTTCTAGCCTCGACCCAATCACATGGTGCTCCGGTCTTGGGTATCCGTTGTTGACCACCGCCGAGTAACCATCATTGTATCTTCCTTGATCCGGATGAGCATTTTACTGTTGTATCAATTGGCCAGCACTTCTCTCCTGCCGAGGTGTGTATTGCTGCTGCTGCCGAGGTGCATTTTGCCCTGCTCCCGCCAGATCACGTTGTCCGGCATTGCTGTTGGCAACATTCCTTTGACCGGCTTTTCCTTGGTCGCGGTTACGTCGGCCAGCTTCACCTCGGCTACTACTATGGTGATCCTCATCAACTTGCACTGCTTTCCCTTTTCCACCTCTCACCGGGTCATACGGGACCATTTGTTTATCTCACTGTAGCACCCCGATAAAATCACTACTAGAAAATCATTGTGTTTTTTGTTTTGTGCATCATCATGACCGCATGCTGATGTCATCATGCCACATTGCATTTGAGCATCGTCATCATCATGCATATTATTTGCCTAAAACTATTTTCTAAAAGCCTATCTTTGTGTTCTAAATATCCATGCCTTCATTTCAAATCAAAGCCCCGGCCTCTTTCGGATATTTTCTTTTGTCTACAAAATATTTACAAAAGTCTATTTCAGACAAAACAAAAATAAATAAAACTATTTCTTTTCAGACCGGGGAGACCGCCAGCCTGCCAGGCCAAAAGCCCAGCAAGCGAGCAGTCTACTACCCAGCCCAACTAGACAACCCCACACCCTAACCAGCCCCGCCATTCCCTCCCAGCCGCCACTCTCCTAGACAGCCCGCGCGCGCAGCACGTACCCACACTGCGGCGACCCACCCGCCTGGCCTACCCCACCGACACACTCTGGTCCTCAGCATACACCGCACGCACCCGTCCCTGTCACGCTGCACAACGCGACCGACAACCACCTGGGGGTCGCACACGCACATCTCGGTGCCAGCCCCACCACGCATGACCCCCACGCATCCAACCCTGCGTCCGACCCACCCACTCCCCACCGACACGCTCCAGGAACCTGCTCTACCTCGCGATAGCCGCCCTTCCTCGTCTCGATCTCCACCTACTCTTATAGGTTTCCCTCAATCCCCAATGTGCGGCGCCGCCCCGTCGTGTCAAGCTCTGTCGATATCGCCCCGGCCTTCCTCTCCTCGCCGCACCTCGGGCCCCGCAGCGCCGCGCCGCCCCGCTCGCCTTACCTCGAGCGACCGCGCACCCATGCCCCGACCCCGAGAACCGCTCCTTGCTCGCCCTGCTTCCTCTCATGCCGCCGCCAGCGTCCCTGCGCCGCCACTAGGAGCTCCACCGTCCTCCGGCACCCCGATGCCTTCCTCGAGCCCGGCCATCGCTGTGCCGGCCCCGTGTCTTGCAAGCTCGCCTCCCCGCGGCCCCTCCTCCCGCTCAGGTCGCTGCCCTGCAGGCCCCGCCGCTCTCTGCCTCGACCGCCTCCCTAGGGCCACGCCCCGCTTCTCCACCGACCTTCTCTGCTGCTCGCCGCCGCCTCGCTGTTTCCGGCCGACGTCAAGACCGCTTCCCCGCTACCGCAGCTCTCTCTGCCCTTGCTCCGGCTGCCTCGGACCACCGTGCCGCCGCCGAGTCCGTCCCCGGCGAGCCCTTCGCCGAGATCTCCTGTGAGCCCGCCCTGCTGCGACCCTCTACCGCCGCTCCGCGAGCACCGCCGGACCGGTCCTCTGTCTCACCGGCCCTCCTTCTCTTCCATGCGTGACGCCGCCCTATCCACTGCGGTCCGTGGCTCGTCTTCCCCACGGCTGATATAGGTCCAGGCCACCACCCATTGCTCTGCAGGTGTATGTTGTGCCTATGTTCATGCGCCGCTATTCCCCCTTGACCACGCTCGTCCGCTGCAGGCGTCGCGACCTCGAGGTCATTCGTCGTGTGTCCTGCCGCGTCGTGAGTTCAAGCCCCTGCCGTGCTACCTGCTCCTCTGTCCAAGCCGCATATGTGACCCCTGCTCGGTTCGTTGCTCTGCAGGTCCTCAGCGAGATGGAGCGATCCCTTTCATTTTGTTTGTGTAGCAGGGCACCTAGACCAACGTGAGATTGGTGAACCTTTTCCCTAAAAATGTGTCATCGTCACCAAGTCCAAGATCTGCGAGCCGTGTCTGTACAACCGAGAACGCCTTCATGGACCCGAAGACCGTTCCGGAGCGCCAAGGCCTTCGACATGGAACCGACAAGATCTCCTTCCTAGAATATCAAGATCTTCCGGCGCCGAGACCCAAGACCGACACCGTCACCTGAGGACTATGACAAGATCGTCCCAGCCCACCAAGTTTGCCTACCCAGACACCGTGCGACAAGATCAACTTCACGGATCCGAAGACCCCCGGTACCCGATCCACTCAAG
Source organism: Avena eriantha (assembly GCA_910589775.1). Classification (NCBI taxonomy): domain Eukaryota; kingdom Viridiplantae; phylum Streptophyta; class Magnoliopsida; order Poales; family Poaceae; genus Avena; species Avena eriantha. Next base: position 311,528,494 of record OU342744.1, on the reverse strand, counting down.
TTCGCCATCGACGACAAGATCGACCGCTTGGAAACCAAGTTCTCCATCTTGTATCCGAACCTCGCCGTCGCCGTCGAACCCTAAGACCGAACCCCGAACCCAAGATCTTCTGAACCCAGATGTGTGTCCCTGATCCGAGCCCCTATTTTATAAAGTGCCATCTATATAAATTGTTGCATATTAAATTGTTCATGCTTGCATACATCTCATCATGTGGGGTTGGGGCATTTAGTCAATTCATCTAATAACTAAATATGGTGTCTATATGCGGGTTATTCTAGTCTTATTCCGGACTCCATTTAAATTTATGTAGCGAACTGATGCCATGTTTCGCCTTGTTAAGCCAACATTTATATTACGGGGTATCTAAATCACTGGAACCTATTAATTAATTGTCGGGACCCTGGTTCCGCTTAATACTTCCTAATTGCACCGCATCTGCATCATATCATAATCATGTCGGATCTTCTGCCATAGTATTAAATATTGCACTCGGTGTTTCTTCTAGTGTTTTGCTTCTTCGCGGATTAGGCCGATGAGTTGATGCGAGTATCGATAAGTTCTTCGGATGAATCTCCGACAGTGTTTCCTAGTTGAGCATTCTCCCCCTTTCTACCTATTTTGCATTTATAGTCTTTATTTCCTCCTGTTGATCTATTGCTATCCGTGTCGCGATGCTTTAGTGTTCTGTACCAGTTATATTCCTGCAGCCGTTATAGTGCCTTGGACACCTCCTATTACCTGTTGCTTGTTAGACAGTTGGCCATGCGAGTTGTAGTTGCTTGCTCAGGTGTTGCTTCACATTGTTGATGCTCCACAGTTGTTGGGAGATTTGCAAATGTTTAATGGTGGAGCTGATCATGATTCTAATTACAACTTATTAATTAATATTGATGATAGATATAATGCAGAAGCACCGGTGGGTAATAGTAAATATTTGGTTTTTAACCGCCCACTTGTGTCCACCTAGGACCCGAGTTCTTGACACATGTTCCGAGATCGAGCGCGCTAAGCATAGGTGGGGTGTGTGGGCACCCCCATCGGCTTACTACCCGATTTCAAAGTATTGTACCGGGGGCCACAAGTAGTTTGGCGCTTTATTACTATTCTGTACTTATGCCATGCTCTACTGCTTTATTTAAGATTGTGCGTGGAGCACCTGTACTGTTTAGGATGCGGAATGTTTTCGCGGTACGAACCCTAGGTCCGTTCCGGAGCCGGTCGACTTCGTTGCGGGTAGCTTAGTGGGGTGGCCCCAATGTACTTGCTTTGGGTCTGCGAAACGTCATGACTTAGGCCCCGCCGACATACCGATGGGTGTATGTTAATTGATCTGGCAAAAAGGGTCGAAGTGTGTGTGGATACTTTGGTGCACCCCTGCAGGGTTAAATCTTTCTGAAAGTCGTGTTCGCGGTTATGGATGACTTGGAGCATAGTATCTTGATCATAGACAAGCATAACTAAAGTAGTGCTACAGATTTGACTTAATATGTGACTAGTAATCAGATTCAAATACAACGGAATGGAAATTAAAAATGCCAGCAACTGGTGGAGCTGGGGTTCCCTGTGTCTTGTCATATCTGTCTAGTAAGTATTGCAACTCCAATGGAATGAAATAAAAGTGCCAACAACTGCTGGGTTTGGGATGTCACATGCTAATTATATCTGACTAGTAAGTACTACAACTACCACTGAATGGTTAACTAAAACTGCCCACTACTTATGCTATCAGGATGACTCATGATATCTATATCTGACTAGTAAGTGCTGCAACTAAAATGGAATGAATAAAACTGCCAACTGTGTGAGTTCCTCGGTTTGACTTCCTCGTTTGGTCTCGAGGGGGAATACCAGGATGGGTATGATTGGTGTTAGTATAAGGTTGGTTTCGAATAGGTCTTTCTTACCTCTCTCTATTAGCCGACAGTTAATCGAGTCTCTATAGGTTGTTTAGTGCATGCTGCGCTGCCGCTTCAGTCCTCCATACCTATGTAGGCGAGAGCCGTCGAATTCTAGCCTCGCCGTGTACTGGCCTCAGTACTGACGCTCCTCTTTTCCCTTTGCCCTTTGCCGGCACCCCTTTTGTTTTTAGCAGGTTTGAGATCGACGATGTTAGCAGGGTTACCCTTCCGGATTGGCCTGGGCAGGGTTATGGACGCCATTGGTTATTCTACAGGGCTCTTAGCCCAATTTGCATCTTGTCTGTACTCGGACGCTGTATCGTTTTCAAGGTGATTTGGATCTGTGTATTGTATATCTGTATTCTTGACTCGTTGAGTCGCTGTTGTATATATATCTGTTATGTGGGTCCCATCAAGGACTGTTGTGTAATGATGTTACTTCGTTTTCCACCCGCACGAAAGTGCCTGCTGGGCGTCCTTGAATCGTTTCTATGTGGGTTTGGTGGGAAGCGCTAAAACTTGCATGGGGCCGATTCGATGGTGTTACACTCACCTCCCCGAAGTTACCACCTCCTCTCTTCTGGGAGTGTGACCCGGGGACGACGCTGCTCCGGCAGACCTTGTCGGGTTATTCCTTGCCAAATGTACCACGCGGGATGCTCCGGGATACGCCGGGTTTGCCTTGTTCATTTCCTCATTTTGCTGGCAAGCAACCCTCAGCAAGTGGTTCACCCTCTCCTATTGTCTTTCCCGAGCTTCTCTGGTTAAGACTTCTAACTCAGACGCAACCGCATTCGTAGCCCTAAGGTTCTTTGCCAGGGTACTGTATCTCTCCAGCCCTCCTGTCACTATAGTAGCTGTATGACCATGCCTAGGCTCATATTCCTTGTCAATCTCAGTAATCAGGTTACTACCTCGGATTTTCACTCCATCTATGCGGTTTTCCTTCACATATTCCCTCAAGGTGATGTTCAACGACTACTGTAATTTGGCTACTTTCTTTGCGCCACCTAGCATTTTCTTCCTTGTTTCCTCTAACTCAGCTTGCGCTTGAGCTGGATCAACTACAGGAGCTATTGGCGTTGCTAGGATATCTATGGCTTGCTGGAGTACATTCTATGGTCTTTCTAGTGGTGGGAATCTAGACCTTGCCTGCTTTGGCGTGATCTCCGGCTCTGGCACCGGATCCTAGCTTGCTCCCGCGTCTGGCGCGGCCATCATGACCTCCACGCTGCTAGCGGGGTGAGTGATATGCACGCTGCGAGCTGCACTGAGTGGCGGTTCCCCTTCCTCGATGACGTGCCGCAGATGAACCTAGGACTCGTCGACGCCAACATAGATCTTGTGCGCGCCAAGCTTGATGAAGAGGTCGTTGCGCGTAGGAGGACGCCTGCCGAAGCTCCCAGCGTTGTCACTGACGTAGTCTAGCGCTCCAAAGCGTTGAACCAGGCCAGAGACGACGCGCTCGCCGGTGCCAAAGATGTTTCCCGTCCGGATTTTCACCCTTGCTAGTGCCGCTAGCCCCACAGTGGGCTCCCACTATCGTGGCGGTGGCACAGCAGATGCCATGGATATGCTAAAGATGGGGCCAAAGTATGCTAGGGGAATCCAGGGAGGGATTACGTGATGATTCCACGCACAAGTGTTCGTGTTATTTCTCTATCAATGGTGGATTACAAGTGCTCCTTATATAGGCGAGCCTAGGGTACAAATATTAGGGCATACGTGGAGGCATATTCCCCAAATATGCCCTTTGGTTAAAGCTAGATGCTTCTTTATTTACTTTAAAGTGTCTTGTTTGTGCTTTGGACATAACCCACTGCATGCCCCTTGTCTTTTGGCGTCACTAGACCCGGTTTACGTCAGCCGGCTTCGCCCGCGTCACCTTTGTTGGCCACGCCCCGCTGGTCCTCCCCTCCGCCCGCTTCTCTCACGCTACAATGGGCAAAGGCCACCTTTTGACCAACGGGAGATTCCTTCCTTCTCTTGGAAGCCAAGTGGTAGCCCGGCTAGCGCTCGGCTAACCCGACCACGAGGGTACCTGCACAATTGGTAAACAAACATGGCTGACAAACATTTTATGTCGGCCGGATTAATGCTAGGCAAACGCCCCATGGGCTGGGTTACTCCGTAAGTTGGCCTTCATTGAGGTGACCCAACCAACACTTGTTTTGACCGTGTCGTGCCTCGGCTAACTCGGCCTTTATACCCCTGCGTGACCCTACCCAGGGGTATCCCCCCAACACACCTCCTAAGGGAGATCCTAGTTTTGAACTTAAGCCTTTGCTTGATGATTTAAAGTATGCATACCTTGATGCAAACAATATATATACTATTATTATTAGTGCTCAGGGCGCTCAGGGCGCATAGGCCAGCCATTGGGTAGTCTCTTGATGATTTGAAAGGTATAAGTCCTGCATATGTATGCATAAAATTAATCTTGAAGAAGATGCCAAGCCTGTTGTTGATTATCAACGTCGTCTCCACCGAAAGCTGAAATAAGTAGTAAGGAAAGACGTAATTAAAATCTTAGAAGCTAGTATTATTTATCCTATTACTCATAGTAAATGGGTTAGTCATGTTCATTGTGTTCCTAAGAAGGGAGGAATTACTGTTGTCCCAAATGATGAAAATGAATTAGTATCTCAGCATACTATTACTGGGTATAGGATGTGTATTGATTTTAGAAAACTAAATAAAGTTACTAAAAATATCATTATCCTTTACCATTTATGGACCAAATGTTATTAAGGTTGTCGAAGCATTCATATTTTTGTTATCTAGATGGTTATTCAGGTTTTTCTCAAACTCCTGTCTATAAAGATGATCAAGATAAGACTACTATTACATGTCCTTTTGGTACTTTTGCTCATAGAAGGATGCCTTTTGGGTTATGAAATGCACCTGCTACTTTTCAAAGATGCATGAATGCTATATTTTCTGACTATACTAAAAATATTATAGAAGTATTCATGGATGATTTTTCTATTTATGGTACCTCTTTTGATAATTGCTTATACAACCTTAACAAAGTTTTGCAGCAATGCGAAGCCAATATTTAGTACTAAACTAGGAGAAGTGTCACTTCATGGTTTATAAAGGTATTGTTCTAGGACATCGAGTTTCTAGATGGGGGATCAAAGTAGACTAGGCAAAGATTGAAGCAATCGAGAAGTTATCATATCCAAGGGATATGAGAGGTATAAGAAGCTTTCTTGGTCATGCTGGTTTTTATAGAAGGTTTATCAAAGACTTCTCTAAAATATCAAAGCCTCTAACCAATATCCTGTAAAAGGATGTTCCTTTTTATTTTAATGATGATTGTGTTGAGTCCTTTAATTTTTTAAAAATGCTTTAATTAGTGTTCCTATAATTCAACCACCTAATTCTAATTTGCCCTTTGAAATTATGTGTGATGCTAGTGATTATGTTGTTGGTGTTGTTCTAGGCCAACGAGTTGATAAGAAATTGAATGTTATTAATTATGGGGATTTCTATTTCTGTGCCCTCGGTTCGTTAGTTGTACTTAGTTTTCCCCAGTCCCTTAACTTTTCCTCACTTTTGCACATCTGCTTCTACGATACTCTCACACGATCTAAAAACTCCTTGTCCGTCAGTCTTGCCATTACATGATGACAAGTGGGGCAGCGTTCAGTTGTGTCCCCTAGTGGACCCTCACCATTACATGCTGACAAGTAGGGCCACGTTCTGTCGAGTCCCAAATACCTTCGATCCGGATTACGGATGTAGTATAGCTCTTTTTCCCTAGTAGACCTAGGTTATCAAATCCTCAGGAAGCAGAAGGCGTAGTGAAGTTACTTTAATGGACCTTCAAGAGTTTTAGAATTCTTTTTTTGTTTTACAAAACCAAGAGTTTGCTGTCTTTTGTTGTTGTCGATGATGGAGAGAGAGGGCCTAGGACTTTCGGTTTCACTTGTAGCTGTGCAAAACATCTGATGAGAATAAAAGATAATAATAAAGTATGCATGTAATTGTTAGAGCAAGATAATATGTGGGCAGTGCATCCATACTTGCTATTGCCTCTACAACCTCTTATAGCAATAACCTACTAGTCTCATCCATATAAGAAAGAGAACTAATGATATGCATAGTGACGTCACCGTTAATCCCAAGTAAATCCCTCACATATAGCCATACTACCCCTTCTGTCACTGGGGTTCCCAACCTGCAGATTAGTCATTACTCATACTCCCTATAACCGGCTCAATCCTCGGGGTCTTGGGTACCTGACAAGTCCTTGGATTGAGGCAATAGAGGATACACTAATCATCATGTCATACAAACTAATACATGATCCCATCTATGATAAATAACATGCACAAAAGCTACATGGCTAGGCCGAAGCCCTTAGCCCAAGGATAATTACTCACACATAGAGATCAAATCAACAATCATAAACATTGCAATTGAAACCATGAAATTGATCACAAATAGGCCTACAATGTCACCAATCGAAGATGAGATCTACTATTACAAGTGGTGGAATATGGCTATGGTGGTGGAGAAGGGTTTGGAGATTAGATCTAAGTCTATTCCTCTAGCGGATCTTCAGTGTTGTGGATGCAGGGTTATTGGGGCGACTTGACGAGAGAGTGCTAGAGAGGGCACCTTTTTCCCGGTAGCCAAGTCCTCTTTATATAGGGGTCCCTTCATGAAAGTTGTTCTGTTTCACCTAGCGGTGGAGGCGACAACTATACGACCGGAACTATACAACCGGAATTTTATTCCTGCCATATAGTTGGTCATTAAAGCATCTGTCTCCACTTCACGACTCCTGGTTTCTTCGGGTTGTTGGAAATCTCTTATCTTTAACTTTAATGTAGTGATTCCCAACATCAAACGTCATTATCTGCGCAGGGAAAAATAGAAAGAAAGGATTGCATACCCCTTTGATCATTAGGCATTAGTGGCAGGGTTTAGAGAGATATTTCATCGAAAATATGAATAATATCCAGTTTAAATGTGGACGTAGATGGCTATATTTCATAGCCATCAACGTCCCCAATCTTAAACTTGATCGTCCACAAGCAAGAAAAACAAAATCAAAAAGGAACTCAACATTTAAACTGAAATAACGAGATGAGGATCTTACTCATGATTGGTAGTCTCATGTTTCCTCCACTTTATAAATCTGAAAAACTTCAGCATAGATAGAGTAATGGAAAGCATATCATACGGTTTTTTATGCGTCCTTATAGCGCAGCAAAATTATTGTTAACATGGATGATTCAAATGAGTAAACTTTATTCCATGTCATGGAATCAACTCATAGGCTTGCCTTTGAACAATAAAGTATAATCATGTAAAATTGAGAGTGTGAGAGTTGTCATGAAAAACATATACACTAGAGTATCTCAATTCTCCCACATCAATAAGTCAAGACTTTTCAAGCGCTACTTTCTATTCACTGTCCTTCAAAAATTTCAGTTCTTAAGTAATTGAGAGCATGCCAAAAAATTTAATTAGTTTATCGAGTTGTGATGGACACTCGTGGCATCACTAAGGTTTTTGTTCCTTTTGCACAATGATTACTCATATCAGCCAGAGGAGTGATTCCATCATGAACACAGCTACCCAGGAGTGCCAAGAATCTTACCCATTATAGCATTGCTACTACATATGTTTAATCAACTCATAGCCAAAATCTAGGAGTTTCCTCCATGAATATCGTTTGTAGGCTAGCGGAATTGTTGGCATCCCATGAAGTTTGACACACATAAAGCTATATCATTCTTATGATTCACAAGTCAAACTTTGGCATGCTCACAAAAACAACTAAACATTAATTCAATTGAACAAATCCTTTTAAAGAGAGCTATCAAGTCAATCATTATTTTCTGTGGTGTTGAGTGTCTCTAGAAATAAGCCTTCAAGACTAAACACTACAACACCCAAGCCTTCAATTGTGAGACTTTTTCTTAATACAATTGTTAAGCAATTTTTTAGGCAAGACTTGGTTAACTACAAGAGCTGGAACAAAACATACCCAACTAAATACCCATGCAAACAAAATTTTACTACAACATAAAGACTCACTCCACCAATATAATATCTTAACATTTACTACTAACTAGCATGGGTTTCTCAAACTTCAAAAGTGGGGAGTCATAAGGCATACCTCTCATGTTTGGTCCCACTCCTCTCTTCCCTTTTGATTCATTTCTTGGAAACTCGAAGTCAATCACTCTTCCTGCAAATACATGAGAACCTCGTGGCGAAAAGAAAAGAAAGAGGGAAAATAAAGATAAATGGAGAAAACTTTTTGTTGTTTTGAGAGAGGGAATTAAAGAATAGAAAATTAGCGGCAAAGCTCGGCTAGAAAATGTCAAAAACAAAAGAAAGAACTAAAGATAAAGTGTTGGGGAAACCAACATGAGTGCTTATAAACTCGAATTAAAGACATAACCTCGAAATAAATGAAAGAAAATGAACGCCAAATAAAGACAATGAGGAAATTTCCACAAGCTTAGGCTTTTGCAAGCCCTTCAAATCATTGTGGTGGCGAGAAAAATTGTTACTCCAGTTGGCAAATTGGGTTGATAAATTACTAGTTGTTCCTCGGAGGTTCAAGGAGAGGCTATGCATCCTCTCCATAGTTCCTCCAAGTTCTTGGAAGTCTTGGTATGTAGCAAACCGGGTTGGTGCTGCTCCTCTTGATAAGGAACTTCTTCCTCCTCTTCTTGGTCATCATCCTCATTCGTAATCTCCTCCTCGGGTTGATGTTGCTCAACCTACATGTCATATAGAAAACGTCCTTCCTCGATAGAGAAAAGACCATTAGGCCAAGGAGTGGGGTAGATACGCCTAGCTCTAGCAATATGCGAGTAATAAACACCACCTCTCCTAGTGAGCATTCTAGAAGCCTTTAAAGTAGACAAACCAACACGTCGCTCACCTAGCACATGTTGCAACTCACCTAGGTCGATGCCTAGGGCAATGGCAAGCACGGTGATGATGCATCCACCTGTGATTGGTCCTTGGCTTTGGGAGGATTGGTGCTCCAGGTAGCGCACAAGAATTGCGCCCAATTTGAGTGACAAGTCGCAGTTGTTGAAAGCAGCATTTGCAAGGACTAAGACGTCCTCCTCATCGAGTCTCGTGAAGTCATTTCGTGCCTGCAAGGTGTTAGAAATAACATAGAACAAATAGAAAGTTGCAGGATGTTGAATATTCTTCCCATTGCTTACTCTAGAAGTGAAACTCATTCCATATAATAAAGTTCCGAGGAAGGGTCTAAGCCAGTAAAGGATGCACGTAGGGCATTAGCATCATTGTTTGGGAAATTAAAACATGTGCACCATTCATCTAGTGATAAAGCATAATTGTTGTTCATAAGTCAGAAAGAAATCATGTCCTCTCAATGCCATAGTTTAACGGTGCTTTGCAAAGAACTTAGAAATTTAAGAGTTAACCGGTGATAAGTAGGCACATCACTAAATATAAAGTTTTACAGGCAAACCCTATTGCAAAGTAAATGGAAGTCATTATAAATAGCAAGTTGATTCAATATAATGGGGCAAGCCCACTTGGTTGCCTTCACTTCTCGGTTCTTGATCTTGTTGAAGCAATCACATTTGAGCTCATCCCTGAACCGTATCCCCATGCGTTCTTGAGCAGCAGCCCGAGAAGCGCTAGCGGCGGCACAAGCACGAGTTTGGCTCCTTGTGTTCATCATCTAAAATAATAAGGAAAAACAAGAATAAAACTTTTTGATCTAACAATAATAAGCATAACATATTCCTCATCATAGCACACTAAAAAGTCCCCTCAAAATAATAATCTAGGCAAGAGAATCATCGCAATTAGTTCATAGTAGGTCTCACCCTAGATTCATAATGACAACAAATCGAAGATGAATTTGCAAAAAGTAATTGGAGGATCGGAGGAGAAACATACCGTAGATCACTTGTGTGCGAGGAAATCGAACGAAATTGAGTAGAGATGACGATCTCTTGAGATTTTGAGAGAGTTTGGAGGTAGAAGAGAGAAAAAGGATTGAAGTTTTGGGGTTGGAGGTACCTCCTGTGGCGATTTTCTGTGGTCAGATGCATCTATACGGCCGGAACAATTTGTCTAATGTAGTTGGTCTGATGTCAAAAATTTAGGGTTTCCACCTGGTGGTGCATCTATACGGCCAAAACTATACGGCCGAAACAATTTGTTACCACCGTCTAGCTGGTCGTCAAACCTTCTGTACCTGGAAAAAAGAAATTTCACATAGGCATCAATATCTATACTGCCGGAATTTTTATTCCTGCTGTATAGTTGGTCGTTAAACCTTCAGTACCTGGAAAAGAAATTGTACGAAGGCATCAATACCTATACGGCCGGAACTATATGGCTGGAATTTTTATTCCTGCCGTATAGTTGGTCGTTAAACCTTCGGCACTTAAGAAAGAAAATTTGTCAATGGAAAAGAAATCTATACGGCCAAACTATATGGCCGGAATTTTTATCCCTGCCGTATAGTTGGTCGTTAAACCTTCTATAGTCATAAAAAATTTATTTCTTCGAGAATTCTTTCTTATCTTGAAACTTAGCGAAACACCTTGTTTTTGATAGAAAAATGACAGTAAATCTTGTCGACCAACATCAGCATGTATAAAGCAGGATTTCTAGTACTACCGAACTTCTTCTCCTCAACTGGAGCTTTCTAGCACTCTTTATTAAACATAAAACTTAAACTAAAAAATTAAAAAATTTACTCAAACCTTTATTTCTCATGGGTTGCCTCCCATGAAGCGCTCTTTTATGGTCAATAGCTTGACCTCAATGTTGCTCACTTAGGCCAGATGAGTGGAACACCTACTCCAAAATAGTTGGCCTTCAAAGTGATGGCCTCCTTTTCATCATGCTTGGCTTTCTTCTTCTTGGGAAAATGAATAACAAAAGGATCCCGCGAAGGCAATTAAAGCTTCACGTTCCCTTCATGTAGATTAATCAAAGCCTTAATAGTTCTTAAGAATGGACAGCCTAATATAATAGGAGCAGTAGCATATTCAGGCATGTCAACAATAACAAAATCAGTAAGAGAAGGACATCCTTTAATGTATACTAAAGTATTTTCTTTAATCCCTACAGCTTGTTTGTATGTAGAATCTGCTATATTTAATTTTAACTCAGTGATTTCAAAAGATCAAAGATTTAACTTATTAAAAAGACTTTTTAGAATTGTTGAAATGCTTGCACCTAGATTATAAAGTGAAGCTATTTCATTGGTCCCAATTTTAATCTTAATTGTATCATCAAGCTTCACAGGTAATTTTTCAGCAATTTTCTTATATTCTTCCTCAAGCTCATGTACCTTCATTGCTACCTGATTAACAAAGTGTTGATACATAGCTTCATCATTTCCTTCACTTACCAGAATCTTGATATTGATCCTTTTTACAAGATCTTCAATGGTGTAATTTGGTGAAGGAGCATTACTATAATCAGGTGCTTTAGGCTCCTCCCTTTGAATTCTTATCATCTTGAGGTCTTCAACAGGATTGGGATCAGCTTTACCTGCAAATTTAGCTAGAATGAGAGTTTGACTCTCGGTTATCTTAACTAGCTGTGCCTCAACAATCCTCGTTCTTTCTTGGAGGGCCTGCAAATCATTCCTCAAACTTACAGCTTGGTTAGATAATTTACCAAGCATAGCATCATGGTTCTCCATTATTTTAACAAGGATATTGTTTTGCTCATTTTGTGAGTCTATAAAGGAATTAAGTGTTTATTGGAGACTACCATTACTTGATCCCATATTGTTATTAGAGTTACCTGCAGGACTAGAATAATGTTTCTAAAAATTAGGATTATAATTCTTCTTCCAAGCAAGGTTATAATCATTACGAGCTATGAAGTCTATTTCTTCAATATTTGATTCGGGGATAGCTCTGACCTGGTTTTCCTTACCTTTTATGGCTAATATGAACTCATCCAGCTTAGCATTGAGTTCTTCATTTTCTTGTGGTGAGACGGAGTTCACCTTCTTCATATTTGATCTATCCACATGCCATTGGGCATGGTGGTCTTGCATATTGTCTAGCAGCTGCTTTGCTTCGGTAATATGTTTGCCCATAAATGTTCCTCCAGATGTAGTATCAAGCATATACTTAGAGACATGGTTAAGAGCATTATAAAATAAGTGGAGAATTAACCAATCTTCCATCCCATGGCTGGGATAGTTTCTCATGTCCTCTCCCATGCAAGTGTTAGTGGCTCATACTCTTCTTGTCTAAAACCAGTAATATTAGATCTTAGTTGTATAGTCTTTGTAGGTGGAAAAATTTAGTCATAAATAAAGAAGTGCACTCCACCCATGATGTAATGGGAACATCGACTGCATATTACTTCACCTATATGGTCTCATAGGGCTGCACCTTAGAGTAATAATGAGGATGGGAATGAGGGAGAGACATAAGCCTATTTCTTAGACTCTGTGTTATTTTTAGGGGTTATAGATTGGGGACCTTAGATCTTTATGCAATGGTTGGAAAATTTATATCTTAATGTATCCCTAATGATCATGACAGTGACCTTAGGAACAATCATTAGGGGTTTGTATCATAGTGTTATTATGACTACACCTATTTTTGGCTTCGTCCGATGAGAATAACACTTGACAAGATACTTGTTCATATTGTCCTAGAAATCTGTATGCTAAGTAAATCCATGCCGCCCTTGGGAATGTCGCTTATTGAATACACTTGAGCTTGTCCCCTTGCTGCATAGAGGATTGGGCTTTCTCTGAAAAAGAGCATTTACTTTATTGCAATTACATTTTTAGTATTTATTTCCTTGCACACTTATATCCAAAAACCCCAAAACACCTTTATTATTATTTTCCTGTTAAACTTACTAACCAATACCTTCAGCTCCTCATGGGTTCAACAACCTTTCTATGTTGAAAGGTATGACAATTGATCTCCTCCACTTGGGAGTCATCACCTGGTTGTTGGACTTATTGGAAGTAAATGCGAGTCTTTGGCTATGAAGCCTGGCCATAGGGCTTACTGAAAGTAAAATTGCAGGAAGTAAATGTCCTAAGCATAGAAACATCGCAGTTGTGCAACGTTCCACAAATTGGAGTACTTGAGTCCGGTCTTCTTGTCTTGGAGGCGATATGCTCCGCTAGGGATTACTTCTGTGACGATGTAGGATCATTCCATGGCGATTCGAGTTTGTGATGGTCATATTTTTGAGGTGAAGGACCAGGTCCCCCATGATGAAGGACCTGGGACACAGTCACGGCTGTGATAGTTGCATAGGATTTGCTGATACGCGGTTGCCCTTGCGAGTGCGATATCTGGGGCTTCGTTGAGTGCGTCAACATCATATTTGAGTTCCTATTTAGATGTTTCTTCATCATGAAAGTGACGACTTGTGGAGCCTCGTGAGTTATTTCCACTTGAAGCATGAAATCGGCTCCATGGACCAAGAAGAAGGGAGTTTCTTGTGTAGTGGTATTTGAGGTGGTCCGTAGGCTCCATAGGATGGAGGGTAGCTCTGAAGGGAATATGCCCTGAGAGGCAATAATAAAGTTGTTATTATGTGTATTCCAAGTATATGATAGATGTTTATTTTGCATGCTATAATTGTATTAATACGGAAATGTTAATACATGTGTGTTTAATAAACAAATAGAAAGTTCCTAGTTATGTATATCTTTGAACTAGCTCGTTGATTAACAAGATGATCAAAGTTTCCTGATCATGGACATTGGATGTCGTTAATAATGAGGTCACAACATTTGTGAAATGATGTGATGAACATTCATCAGAAGTATAGCATTACAATCAAAGTCATTGTGTTTATATTGCTATAACATCATATGAAGTAATCCCAGTGCTTAGACCATGAGATCATGTTAATCACTAACACCGGAAGAGTATCCTAATAACATCAAACGTCACACCATAAAGGGTGACTATAAAGATGGGTTCAGTGCTATAAGATGTTATGTAGAGGCTCATGGATCAAGAGTGGCATTTTTCCATCCCGATGACGGATAGATATACTCTAGGCCCTCTTGGTGATATCACATTAAGAAGAGCTTGCAAGCAAGTGATGTGATCACTAGAATGTTATATCACGGGAACAAGAAAAGAGTGCATGTCGGTAATGAGATCAAACTAGGTATCTGGATACTGATGATTGTATCTCGGACATGTAATATATCAGGAGACAAAGGGATTAAGTTACTAGCATTAAAGGTTCTCACGATCATAGAAGTCATCATTGAATGTGTAGGATTCAAAATGGATCTCCAGGTCTCGCTTCTGATTATTGATCTGAGAGGGGTCTCGATCATGTCTGCATTATTCGCGAATCGTAGGGTGACACACTTAAGGGTAGCCAAACAGCATTTGGAGAAAATATGTTTCAGACAAAAGAATTGCAAAGTGCTGGAATTATTTCAATGGACACTGGAATTGTTTCGGGTGAAATTGCTGAAATTGGTTTTGCATGTGATATTGAAATATTGCAAGGGGTTTTATGTGAATGTTTATTAATTAAAGTAATTAACAAAATTCTGAATAAAATAAGTAAAAGTTTTTTATTAAATGAGAGTTGCATTAAATTTGGTGGAAATTTAATGCTTGTGAGTGGGATTTTGAGTGGAGAAAAATGGAGGGTCATTTTGTGAGTGGGAGTTCCACTCATATGAATGAGGAAGAGGTTGGGGCACCCCCATGGTGAACCAGCCTTGGGAGGGGGCTGCCCCCCTCTCCTATATATAGCCCCCTCTCCCTCCTTCTCACTTACACGTTCTCGTGAAGGATCTCTCTCCCCCTCTAGATATATTCCCCCATGGTCTCGGATTAGCGAAATACATGTTCCCGGTGGCATTTCGTATGGAAGGAGTTGCTGATTCCGCTGATTCGCTGGAGCTAGGAGGTGGAGGTTGTTCGGTGGCCTGAACGTGTGTGCGACGACGGATGCGCTACTGATTTGCGGTGCTAGGACTTCCACATGATCTTGAGATCGGAAAGCGTTTGACTATATCATCCACGAGTCTCATCTCATTAACCAAGCTTTGTTGTCTTTGAGGGTATGTTCTCTATGGATGTATATCCACCCGTTGCTTATATCTAATACATAGATCCTGGCGTATAATAGTTCCCATTGTAGGAATTTTTTTGTTTTCTATGTTGCGAACCCAACAGTGGTATCATAGCCTGATCTATGCGTAGGTGATTTGCAGTGGTAGTTCACATATGAGTATGTGGGCGATGATGATCATGTTATTGCTTATTTCATGTATTTTGGATATTGGTGGCAAGCGGCCCGGATTAACTTTAGATGTTCTCGCACATGAGACCAGTTTCACACTTGACATGCAACTAGTTTTGCATAAGTGCCTAGCAGGTGTTTGTCTCTCCTAATATAGTCAATATCTAATTTACAACGAGTTGCTAATAACTTATTTATCATCATTGTGGTTCCATGTTCATAGGTAAGACCGGTTCTATCTTCGAAATCCCTAAGCCACGCAAAACTTGCAATGGATAAATTAGAAGCGTCTAGTTTAGATTGTTACTGGGCTAGTGTCATGATATGGTTAATGTTGTAAGTTGATGTATAGATGATACTCTTACAACACACCTCAACATGTAAGTTCCATAGACCTTGGCCTTACACACAAAGGAATGATAAAGATCATACCATGATGCGCATGATAGTGATCATATGCAAAGACCATATCATCTCACTTTACACATATGATGCTTGCATCTTATATTGCTTGTTTGGCGTTTTAGTAGAATTATAAGATGAACCCTCATTTAGATATCAAGATAAAAATGGGTTCTCCCTTAAGTATGCATCGTTTATGTTTCGCCACTTCAATACATCACGTGATGATCGGGTGTACTTGAATCCACGATCATATTTCGGGTGTAAGATAGTTTTACACACGCGGGTACTAAGGTTCTTACTAGATGAGCCTAGCATGTACATACATGGCCTCGGAACACGGACTGAAAGGTTAAGCATGAGTCATATAGTTGATATGATGCCCATATTGATGCTCGCCTTTGAAACTACACCGACTCACGTGATGATCAGACTTGGTGTATTGGATTTGGTTCATGTAATCACCAAAAAGACACGAGGGATGTTGTTTTTGAGTGGGAGTTCATTCGTAATTTGGATTAGTTGAACTCAATCTATCATAAACTTAGTCTAAACTTCACAAATTCTATTGTAGATGGCACCACCTGCTTTTAATTTCAATGTGTTCATGGAGAAAGAGAAACTTGCAACGAATGGTAGCAACTTTACCGACCAGGCCATGAATTTGAGGATCCTCCTCAATGCTGCACACAAGCTATATGTGCTAGAAGCACCGCTAGGCCCCCCAACCAGCTCCTAATGCCCCGAACGAAGAAAAGAATGTCTATCTGACTCGTCAGGAGGACCACAAATTAGTTCATTACGGCATACTGTATGGGATAGAGCCAGAACTTCAAAAGAGTTTCAAAAATGGCAATGCCTTTGATACCATGGGTGAATTGAGAATAATTTTCAATACCCATGTTGCCGTAGAGAGTTATAATGCTTCTTAAAAGTTCTTTAGCTGCATGATGGAAGAGAACAACTCCATTAGCGAGCATGTACTCAAAATGTCTAGGTACGCTGATAGGCTTGTGTCCTTGGGAATAAAGATTCCCATTGACTTAGGCATACATCATGTTCTCCAATCTCTGCCACCTAGCTACAATAGCTTCGTGATGAACTATAATATGCAGGGCATGAAGAAGTCTCTCCCGTGCTTCTGTCAATGCTTAATACTGGAGAGGTGGAGATCAAGAAAGAACATCAAGTGTTGATGATCAATAAGACCACCGGTTTCAAGAAAGACAAGACGGGTAGGTAGAAGGGAAAGAAGGGCGGAAAATCTGTTGCTGCACCTGAAAAGAAATCCTGAGCTAGCCCTAAGTCTGATACTAACTGCTATTATTGTAAGGGGACTGGCCATTGAAAGTGCAACTGCCCCAAGTATTTGGCAGACAAGAAGTCTGGCAAGGCAAGCAAAGGTATATATGATATACATGTTATTGATGTGTACTTGACTAGTACTCGCAGTAGCACCTGGATATTTGATACTAGATCGGTTGCTAATATATGTAACTCGAATCAGGGGCTGCGGAACAAGCGACCGCTAGCAAGGGGTGAGGTCAAGATGCATGTCAGCAATGGATCAAGAGTTGATGTGATCGTCGTCGGAACGCTACCTCTCTACCCGCCATCGATATTAGTTATAAACCTAAATAATTGTCATTTGGTTCCTACACTAAGCATGAACATTATATCTAGATTGTGTTTGATGCGAAGTGGATATTCATTTAAGTATGAAAACAATGGTTGTTCGATTTATATAAATGATATCTTTTATGGTCATGCACTTGTGATCAATGGTTTATTTTTGTTGGATCTCGATAATAGTGTTACACATATCCATAATGCTGATGCTAAAAGGATTGAACTTGATGACGATATATCTGCATATATGTGGCACTGTCATCTAGGTCATATTGGTGTTAAACGCATGAAGAAACTCCATTCTGATGGACTTTTGGAATCACTTGATTTTGAATCATTCGATACATGTGAGCCATGCCTTATGGGCAAGATGACTAGAACGTTGTTTTCTGGTTCAATGGAACTAGCGACAGATTTATTGGAAATCATACATACTGATGTATGTGGTCCAATGAGTGTGTCGGCGCGATGTGGATATCGTTATTTTGTTACTCTCACGGATGCTTTGAGTAGATACGGGTATATCTATTTGATGAAACACAAGTCTGAAACCTTTGAAAAGTTCAAGGAATTTCAGAGTGGAGTGGAAAATCATCGTAATAGAAAGATCAAATTTCTGCGGTTTGACCATGGAGGTGAGTATCTAAGTTACGATTTTAGCACACATATGGAAGAGTGTGGAATAGTTTCACAACTCACACCTGCCGGAACACCACAGTGTAATGGTGTGTAGGAATGTCGTAATCGTACTTTATTAGATATGGTTCAATCTATGATGTCTCTGACTGACTTGCCACTGTCATTTTGGGGTTATGCACTGGAAACTGCTGCATTCACTTTAAATCGGGAACCATCAAAATCCATTGAAATGACACCATATGAATTGTGGTTTGGAAACAAACCTAAGCTATCATTTCTTTGGGGTTGCGATGTTTATGTGAAGAAACTTCAGCCGGATAAACTCAAACCCAAAGCAGAGGTTATTGACTAGTAGGTATCATGTGAAGGTTCAATAACAATTAGGTGTCCTCTTTCACATAATGTACACCATGCTATGTACAAGACCGGATGTGTCACATGCTATTAGTTTGACTAGTAGGTACCAATCTGATCCAGGTTTAGAACACTAGATAGTGGTCAAGAATATCCTTAAGTACTTAAGAAGAACTAAGGATATGTTTCTTGTGTATGAAGGTGAAGAAGAGCTGGTCGCTAAGTGTTATGTCGACGCTAGCTTCGACCCCAATTCAGATGACTCTAAGTATCAATCCGGATACATATTTCTCTTGAACGGAGCAACAGATAGTTGAAGGAGTTCCAAACAACCCGTGGTGGCTGGATCAACAACGGATGAGGAATATGTTGCTGCTTCAGAAGCGGCATAGGAAGCGGTTTGGATAAAGGAGTTCATAACCGAACTAGGTGTGGTTCCTAGTGCGTTGGACCCAATGGTTATCTACTGTGACATGGAGCCATAGCCAACGCCAAGGAACCAAGGTCTCACAAGAATTCCAAGAATATTAAGCGCCGGTTTCACTCCATCCATGAACATGTCAAGGATGGAGATATAAAGATTTGTAAAGTACACACGGACCTCAATGTAGCAGATCCGTTGACTAAAGTTCTCCCTAGGGAAAAACATGATCAGCAGCAGAACTCCATGAGTGTTAGATTTATCATTATGTAACTAGAATATTGTCTCTAGTGCAAGTAGGAGACTGAAGGGAATATGCCCTAAGAGGCAATAATAAAGTTGTTATTATGTGTATTCCAAGTATATGATAGATCTTTATTTGGCATGCTATAATTGTATTAAGACGGAAATGTTAATACATGTGTGTTTAATAAACAAATAGAAAGTTCCTAGTTATGCCTCTCTTGGAACTAGCTCGTTGATGGCTCTGAAATATAGCCATCTACGTCCACATTTAAGCTGGATATTATTCATATTTTTGATGAAATATCTCTCTAAACTCTGCAACTAATGTCTAATATTCAGAGGGGTATGCAATCCTTTCTTTTTATATTTTCCTACGCAAATAATGTCGTTTGAAGATGGGAATCACTACATTAAAGTCAAAGATACGAGATTTCCAACAACCAGAAGAAACCAGGAGCCGTGAAGCGGAAGCAGACACTTTAACGACCAAGTATATGACTGGAGCAAAATTCTGGCCATATAGCTCTGGTCGTATAGTTGGCGCCGCCACCGTTAGGTCAAACAGAACAACTTTCGTGAAGGGACCCCTATATAAGGAAGCCTCAGGCGACGAGAAAACGCCCCCGCCCGCAGACCATAGACATCACCAACCGCCTCCAGATCTCAAAACCCTTTTCCATCTCCATAGACATATTCCACCACTTGTAATAGTAGATCTCTTCTTCGATTGGCGACATTGTAAGACTATTGCTATCAATCTTATGATTTTCATTACAATGTTTCTGATTTTTTATCTCATCTCTATGTGTGAGTAATTCTCCTTGGGCTAAGGGCTTCAGCCTAGCCATGTAGCGTTTGTGCATGTTATTTATCATAGATGGGATCATGTATTAGTTTGTATGACATGGCGATTATTGTATCCTCTCCTGCCTCAATCTAAGGACTTGTCAGGTACCCAAGACCCCGAGGGTTGAGTCAGGTATAGGGAGTATGCGTAATGACTGATCTACAGGTTGGGAACCCCAGTGACAAAAGGGATAGTACGGCTGTATGTGAGGGATTTACTTGGGATTAACGGTGACATCACTATGCATATCATTAGTTCTCTTTCTTTTATTAATGAGACTAGTAGGTTATTACTATAAGCGGTTGCGGAGGCAATAGAAATTATGGATGCACTGCCCACATATAATTTATCTTGCTCTAACAAGTCATCCATACTTTATTTCTATCTTTTATTCCCATCAGATGTTTTGCACAGCTACAGGTGAAACCAAACTCCCTAGGCCCTCTCTCTCTCCATCATCGACAACAACAAAAAGACGCAAACTATTGGTCCAGTAAAAACACAAAAGGAATTCTAAAACTCCCGAAGTTCTGTTAAAGTAACTTCACTATGCATTCGCTTCCCGAGGATTCTATAACCTAGTTCTACTATGGAAAAAGAAGCTATACTACATCCATAATCCGGATCGAAGGTATCAACCCTTTTTCTGGCGCCATTGCCGGGGAAGCAATAGCTACCCTAGTGAGGTTATTAGGAATCTTGCTAGTTTTAATTCTTGTTTTTAATTTTGTTAGTTTGCTTTTAGTCTTTATTTGATAAACAAAAAAAGTAGTTAGCCTTTAAATTCTTGCTTTTTCTATTATAATTCTCTGTTTAAGAAAACCCAAAAACATAGGAAATATGGTTGAACAGAAGCTTGGGGAGTTTTCTACTCCCAACAATGATTATTTCACATACTCCTATTACTCAGCCAGCAATTACTACTGAGGACTATGAAATTAAGCCCCATTATTTAAGTTTGGTTCAACAGAATCAATTTGGAGGCTCTGTTGTTGAAGACACATGTATGCACTTGAATACATTCATTGAAATATGTGATATGATGCTTATAAAAGACGTTGACCCTGATGCGGTCAAATTGCGTCTATTTCCTTTCGCTCTTAGAGGAAGATCAAAAGAATGGTTGCTATCTTTGCATAGAAATACTATTACATCATGGGTGGGATGTAATTCTTTATTTATGACGAAATTTTCCCACCTGCAAAGACTATGCAACCCAGATCTAATACTATTAGCTTTAGATAGGAAGAGCGTGAGCCAGTAGCACTTGCATGAGAGGGGATGAAAGGATGCATGAGAAACTGTCCTAGTCATGGGATGGAAGATTGGTTAATTCTCCATCTATTTTATAATGCTCTTAACCCCGTGTCTAAGTCTATGCTTCATACTACAGCCGGAGGAACATTTATGGGTAAACATATTACCGAAGCAAAGCAGCTGCTAGACAATATGCAAGATAACCATGCCCAATGGCATGTGGATAGATCGAACACGAAGAATGTGAACTCCATCTCACCACAAGAAAATGAAGAACTCAATGCTAAGTTAGTTGAGATCATACTAGCCGTAAAAGGTATGGAAACCCAGGTAAGAGCTACCCCTGAAACAAATATTGAAGAAATATACTCTATAGCTCATAATGATCATAACCCTGCTTGGAAGAAGAATCATAATCCTAATTTTCAGAAACATTATTCTAGTCCTATAGGTAACTCTAATAATAATATGGGTACTAGTAATGATAGTCTCCAAGAAACACTTAAGTATTTTATAGACTCACAAAACAAATAAAGCAATATTCTTCTTAAAATAACGAAGAACCATGATGCTATGCTTGGTAAATTATTTAACCAAGTTGTTAGTTTGAGAAATGATTTGCAAGCCCTCCAAGAAAGAACGAGGATCGTTGAGGCACAACTAGGAAAGATAACAGAGAATCAAACTCTCATTCTAGCTAAATTTGCAGGTAAAGCTGAGCCAAATCCCGTTGAAGACCTCGAGATGATGATAATCCAAAGGGAGAAACCTAAAGAACTTGATTATAGTAATGCTCCTTCACCACGCTACGCCATTGAATATCTCGTAAAAAGGATCAATGTCAAGATTCCAGTAAGTGAAGGTAGTGAGGAAGATATGTACCAACACTTTTTAATCAGGTAGCAATTAAGGTACGTGAGCTTGAGGAAGAATATAAGAAAATTGATGAAAAATTACCTGTAAAGCTAGATGACATATTTGAGCCTACTATTAAGATTAAAATTGGAACCAATGAGATGGCTGCACTTTGTGATCTAGGTGCAAGCGTCTCAACAATTCCGAAGAGTCTTTTTAACAAGTTAAATCTTGTCTCCTTTGAAATCACTGAGTTACAATTGCATCTAGCAGATTCAACCTACAAACAACCTGTAGGAATTAAGGAGAATTCTTTAGTATACATTAAATGTTGTCCTACTCTTATTGATTTTGTTATTGTTGACATGCCTGAAGATGCTACTGCTCCTATTATATTAGGCCGTCCTTTCTTAAGAACTATTAAGGCTTTTATTAATCTACATGAAGGGAACGTGAAGCTTCAATTTCCTTTGCAGGATCCTTTTGTTACTCATTTTCACAGGAAGAAGAAAGCCAATCATGATGAAAAGGAGGCCATCACTTTGAAGGCCAATTACTTTGGATTGGGTGTTCCACTCATCTGGCCTAAGTGAGCAACATTGAGGTCAAGCTATTAACCATAAAAGAGCGCTTCATGGGAGGCAACCCATGTAAAATAAAGGTTTGAGTAAAGTTTTTAAGATTTAGTTTAAGTGTATGTTCAATAAAGAGTGCTAGAAAACTCCAATTGTGGAGAAGAAGTTCGGTAGTACTTAAAATCCTGCTTTATTCATGCTATTGTTGGTCGACAATATTTTCTCTCAATTTTCTGCAAAAACAAGGTATATCACTAAGTTACAGGAAAAGAAATAATTTTCGAAGAAACAGAATTTTTCTGATGCATACAGAGATTTTAACGACCAACTATACGACGGACATAAAAATTCTTGCCGTATAGCTCCAGTCGTATAGATATCTTTGCCATCGACAATTTTTCTTTCATATGTACTGAGAGTTTAACGACCATCTATATGGCGGAAATACAAATTCCGGCCGTATAGTTCTGGTCATATAGATATCAGTGCCTTCATACAAATTATTTTCTAATGTACTGAGAGTTCAACGACCAACTATATGGCGGGAATAAAAATTCCGACCGTATAGTTCCGGTCGTGTAGATATCGATGCCTTTGTATATTTTCTTTCTCAGGGACAGGCAGTTTAACGACCAACTATACAACAGGAACATATTGTTCAAGACGTATAGTTCCAGCCATATAACTGCACCGCCAGGAGGAAACCCTAAAATTTTGACAGAAGGCCAACTATACATCGGGAACGCATTGTTCCGGCCATATAGTTGCGTCCGACCACAAAATCACACGGGAAGTGATCTACAATGATGAACACAAGGAGCCAAACAGGTGCTCGTACCACCGCTAGCGCTTCTCAAACTGTAGCTCAAAAACACATGGGGCCACGGTTCAGGGATGAGCCCCAACGTGATCGCTTCAACAAGATTAAGAACAACAAAGTGAAGGCCACCAAGTGGGCTTGCCCCATTATATTGAACCAACTCAGTATTTCTGATGACTTCAATTTACTTTGCAATAGAGCTGGCCTGCAAAACTTTGTGTACAACGATGTGCCTACTTATCGTTGCTTAACCATTGAATTTCTATGTTTGTTGCAAAGCACCGTTAAACAATGGCAAGGAGAGGACACTATTTCTTTCCGACTTATGAACAACAACAACACTTTAACATTAGATGAATGGTGTCCATGCTTTAATTTGCCAAACAATGATGTTAATGCCCTACGTGCATCTTTTACTGCCTTAGAACCTACCCCTGAACAATACTATAATGGAATGAGTTTCACTACTAGAGTGAACAAGGGGGAGAATATTGAACATTCTACAATTCGCTATTTCTTCTATGTTATTGCTAACAACTTGCAGGCACATAATGAGTTCACAAGACTCAATGAGGAGGACATCTTAGTCCACGCAAAGTCTGTTTACATCAACTGCGGCTTGTCACTCAACTTGGGCGCCATCCTTGTGTGCTACTTAGAGCACCAAGCCTCCCAAAGCCAAGGACCAATCACAGGTGGAGGCTTCATCATCGTGCTTGCCACTTCCCAAGGCATCGACCTAGGTGAGTTGCAAACTGTGCTAGGTGAGCGACGTGTTGGTTTCTCCACTTTGAAAGCTGGTGGAATGCTCACTAGGAGAGGTGGTATTTATTACCTACATATTGCTAGAGCTGGACGTCTCTACCCTGCTCATATGCCTAATGGTCTTTTCTCTATCGAGGAAGGACGTTTTCTATTTGACTTGCAGGTTGAGCAACACCAACCCGAGGAGGAGATTCTGGAGGAGGATGAGGACCAAGAGGAGGAGCAAGAAGTTCCTTATCAAGAGGAGCAGACATCAACCCGGTTCGCCACATACCAAGATTTCCAAGAACTCGGAGGGACTGTGGAGAGGATACATAACCTCTGTTTAAACCTTCGAGAAACAACTAGTAACCTCTCAACTCAATTTGCGAACTGGAGTAATAACTTTTTCCCGCCACCACAATGATTTGAAGAGCTAGCAAAATCCTAAGCTTGGGGAAGTTTCTTCTTGTATCTTTATTTGGCATTTGTTTTCTTTTATTTATTTCGAGGTTATGTTTTTAATTCAAGTTTATAAGCACTCGTGTTGGTTTCCCCAACACTTTATTTTCTAGTTCTTTCTATTTGCTTTCGAGATTTTCTAGCCAAGCTTTGTCGCCAATTTTCTATTCTCTAAACTCCCTGTCTTAAAAACCACAAAAAGGTTTCTCCATTTTCCTTATTTTTCCTCTTTCTTTTTCTTTCTGCCTCGAGGTTTTCATGTATTCATAGGAGAGTGATTGACTTCGAGTTTCCAAGAAGCAAATAAAAAGGAAGAGAGAAGTGGAACCAAACATTAGAGGTATGCCTTATGACTCCCCACTTTTGAAGTTTGAGAAACCTATGCTAGTTAGTAGTAAATGTCGAGATATTATATTGGTGGAGTGAGTCTTTGTATTGTAGTAAGATTTTCGTTTGCATGGGTATTTAATTGGGTACGTTTTGTTCCATCTCTCGTAATTAACCAAGTCTTGCCTAAAAATTGCTAAACAATTGTAATAACAAAATGTCTCACAATTGAAGGCTTGGGTGTTGTAGTGCTTACTCTTGAAGGCTTATTTCTAGAGACACTAAACACCACTGAAAATGTTGATTGATTTGATAGCTCTCTTTAAAAGGATTTGTTTGATTGAATTAAAGTTTAGCAGTTTTTGTGAGCATGCCAAAGTTTGACTTGTTAATCATAAGAATGATATAGCTTTATGCGTGTCAAACTTCATGGGATGCCAACAACTCCGATGTCCTACGAACGATCTTCATGGAGGAAACTCCTATATTTCGGCTATGAGTTGATTAAACACTTGTAGCAGCAATGCTATAGTGGGTAAGATTCTTGGCACTCCCGGATAGCTGTAATCATGATGGAATCACTCCTCTAGCTGTTATGAGAAATCATTATGCAAAAGGAACAAAAACCTTAGTGATGCCACGAGTGTCCATCACATCCCAATAAACTAATAAAAATCTTTGGCATGCTCTCAATTACTCAAAAATTGAAATTTTGAAGCACAACTAGAAAAGTTGTGCTTGAAAAGTCTTGATTTATTGATGTGAGAGAATTGAGATACTCTAGTATATATGCTTTTCATGACAACTCTCACACTCTCAATTTACATGATTATACTTTACTGTTTAGAGGCAAGCCTATGAGTTGATTACATGACATGGAATAAAGTATACTCATTTGAATCATTTCATCCATGTTAACAATAATTTTGCTGCACTATAAGGATGCATAAAACATGTATGATATGCTTGCTATTACTCTATCTATGTAGAAGTTTTTCAGATTTATGAAGTGGAGGAAAACATGAGACACCAACCATGATTAAGATCACAATCTCATTATTTCAGTTTAAATGCTGAGTTCCTTTTTTATTTTGGTTTTCTTGCTCGGGGACGATCAAGTTTAAGCTTGGGGAGGTTGATGGCTCTGAAATATAGCCATCTACATCCACATTTAAACTGGATATTATTCATATTTTTGATCAAATATCTCTCTAAACCCTGCCACTAATGCCTAATATTCAGAGGGATATGCAATCCTTTCTTTTTATATTTTTCCTGCGCAAAAAATGTCGTTTGAAGATGGGAATCACTACATTAAAGTCAAAGATACGAGATTTCCAACAACCAGAAGAAACCAGTAGCCGTGAAGTGGAGGTAGACGCTTTAACGGCCAACTATATGACTAGAGCAAAATTATGGCCATATAGCTCCCGTCGTATAGTTGGCGCCACCACCGTTAGGTCAAACAGAACAACTTTTGTGAAGGGACCCCTATATAAAGAAGCCTCGGGCAACGAGAAAACACCCCCGCCCGTAGACCGTAGACATCACCAGCCGCCTCCAGATCTCAAAACCCTTTTCCATCTCCATTGCCATATTCCACCACTTGTAATAGTAGATCTCTTCTTCAATTTGTGACATTGTAAGACTATTGCTATCAATCTTATGATTTTCATTACAATGTTTATGATTTTTTATCACATCTCTATGTGTGTGTAATTCTCCTTGGGCTAAGGGCTTCGGCCTAGCCATGTATCGTTTGTGCATGTTATTTATCATTGATGGGATCATGTATTAGTTTGTATGACATGATGATTATTGTATCCTCTCATGCCTCAATCTAAGGACTTGTCAGGTACCCAAGACCCTGAGGGTTGAGCCAGGTATAGGGAGTATGAGTAATGATTGATCTGCAGGTTGGGAACCCCAGTGATAGAAGGGATAGTACGGATGTATGTGAGGGATTTACTTGGGATTAACGGTGACATCACTATGCATATCATCAGTTCTCTTTCTTCTATGGATGAGACTAGTAGGTTATTTCTATAAGTGGTTGCAGAGGCAATAGCAATTATGGATGCACTGCCCACATATAATTTATCTTGCTCTAACAAGTACATGCATACTTTATTTCTATCTTTTATTCCCATCAGATGTTTTGAACAACTATAGGTGAAACCGAATGCCCTAGGCCCTCTCTCTCCATCATCGGCAACAACAAAAAGACGCAAACTAGTGGTCTGGTAAAAACAGAAAAGGAATTCTAAAACTCCCGAAGGTCCATTAAAGTAACTTCTCTATGCATTAGCTTCCCAAGAATTCGATAACCTAGGTGTACTAGGGAAAACGAAGTTATACTACATCTGTAATCCGGATCAAAGGTATCATTCGTTTATTAACAAGATGATCAAAGTTTCCTGATCATGGACATTGGATGTCGTTAATAACGAGGTCACAACATTTGTGAAATGATGTGATGAACATTCATCCGAAGTATAGCATTACAATCAAAGTCATTGTGTTTATATTGCTATAACATCATATGAAGTAATCCTAGTCCTTAGACCATGAGATCATGTTAATCACTAACATCGGAAGAGTATCTTGATAACATCAAACGTCACACCGTAAAAGGGTGACTATAAAGATGGGTTCAGTGCTACGAAGATGTTATGTAGAGGCTCATGGATCACGAGTGGGATTTTTCCATCCCGATGATATATAGATATACTCTGGGCCCTCTCAATGATATCACATTAAGAATAGCTTGCAAGCAAGTGATGTTAACACTAGAATGTTATATCACGGGATCGAGAAAAGAGTGCATGTCGGTAACGAGATCAAACTAGGTATTTGGATACCAATGATTGAATCTCAGACATGTAATATATCATGAGACAAAGGTATTAAGTTACTAGCGTTAAAGGTTCTCACAATCATAGAACTCGTTGTTGAATGTGTAGGAGCCAGAATGGATCTCCAGGTCTTGCTTCTGATTATTGATCTGAGAGGGGTCTCGATCATGTCTTCATTATTCGCGAACCATAGGTTGACACACTTAAGGGTATCCAAACACCATTTGGAGGAAATATGTTTCAGATGAAAGAATTGCAAAGCGCTAGAATTATTTCAATGGACACCGGAATTGTTTCGGGTGAAATTGCTGAAATTGGTTCTGCATGTGATATTGAACTATTGCAAGGGGTTTTATGTGCATGTTTTTTAACTAAAGTAATTAACAAAATTCTGAATAAAATAAATAAGAGTTTTATCAAATGAGAGTTGCATTAAATTTGGTGGAAATTTAATGCATATGAGTGGGATTTTGAGTGGAGAAAAATGGACGGTCATTTTGTGAGTGGGAGTTCCACTCACATGAATGAGGAAGAGGTGGGGGCACCCCCATGGTGCGCTGGCCATGGGAGGGGCCTGCCCTCCTCAACTATATATAGCCCCCTCTCCCTCCTTCTCATTTACACCCCCTCGTGAAGGATCTCTCTCCCCCTCTAGATATATTCCCCCATGGTCTTGGATTAGCGAGATACATGTTCCCGGTGGCATTTCTTCTGGAAAGAGTTGCTACTTTTGTTGATTCGCTGGAGCGAGGTGGTGGAGGTTGTTCGGTGGCCTGAACGTGTGTGTGAGGACGGATGCGCTGCTGATTTGTGGCGCTAGGACTTCCACACGATCTTGAGATCGGCAAGCGTTCGACTACATCATCCACGAGGCCCCTCTCGTTAACAAAGTTTTGTTGTCTTCGAGGGTATGTTCTGTATGGATTTATATCCACCCATTGTGAAGGGTAACGGGTAGGCTACACTAGCGTAAAATCAAAAATTTCTACCGCGTCAACCAGGAATACTATTGTCATAGATCACGGGATTACCGCTAGACGCGCAGGTGCGGAACTCGATGAAGCACGTTGCGGCAGTGTAGATGTTCTACGTCTCCTCCTCGTCCTCGTCCCACGAGCAACTCCCCTTTGCGCGGCTCGTCCAAGTGCTACAGATGCAGCACCTCCGAGGTATCCACACGTCCGGAGTGGAAGTCGTCACACGCCAGACTGCTAGGTCTGCGCGTGCAACACAGGCGGAAGAGGAGTGGCGGCTGGGTGGAATGCTCTCTCCTTTTCAGCTCGCCTCACTCCCTCTTATATAGGCATCCCTGGTGGGCTTCTACATTAGCAGCCCATTAGCAGCCTAAGCCTGGTCTAATTCGGATCCAATCCTCATTAGGCTTCCAGCCCCTAAAGTGTGTGACCCTATAGGTTCATACACGTATAGACATGACGCGAGTACACTTGCTCCGTCAATAGTTGGTAGCGGCCTCTAGCAAGACGTGCCAACTCCTAAACGCATATAAAGATCATTCGGACGAACCATCACAAGGTTGAGTACATGTCTTTCCCTTTGCCTCACGATATTTGGTCTAGCTCTAAGCTGACCTCTCTTTCTCGATACTATGATTCAGAATCCCTTTACTAGGTTAACTCTTAACCATATGTAGCACGGCCATGCATTTCTGGATCCGATCACTCGAGGGGCCCAGAGATATCTCTCTCAAGTAGAGAGGGGCAAATCCCATCTTGATTGACCGATGCCTTGCAGCATGTATCAGGACAAACCCGAAAGCTACCTTTATAACTACCCAGTTACGGAGTAGTGTTTGATAGCCCCAAAGTAGGTCGATCCACATCTCAAGTACATGCGACAATCTCAGGTCTAAGGACAAAACGTACACGATGTGTAGAGAGAGCTGCAAGTATTATTGCTAGTCTCATGTTGGGTCAGTCCAACCCCATGTTCATAACATGTGTCCACATCATTGGTTTGACATCTCCATGTCAATGACTTGCGAAACATAGTCATTAACCAATCGATGTGCTAGTCTAATATTCACGTGTGTCCTCGCATGAACTCCGACTAGGGACAATTATTAGATAACCATACAAGTAAAGAGTTTCACAAACAATTCACATAATTGCCAATCAATACAAGTTGCCTGGTATATGGATATTCAAGGAACATTATAATAACTCATGGATACACATGAAATACAATCATCTCTATGATTGCCTCTAGGGCATATTTCCTTCACATTGCTTGTATCTAATTGATAGATCCTGGCGTATAATAGTTCCCATCGTAGGAATTTTTTTGTTTTCTATGCTGCGAACTCAACAAGCTCGTCTACCCAATCTCCTTTTTCTCTTTCGAGTGTTACCAGGAGCCATTTCTTGATTCCATTGGTCAAAATCCCATTGCCTTTTTCCACCTGGCCATTGGTTTGCCGGTGGGTGACCGATGTGTAGCTCACTTGTATACCCATATCCTTGCAGTAATCCTTGAATTCTCTAGAAGTGAAGGTTGATCCGTTATCGGTAATGATGCTATGAGGCACCCCGAAATGGAAAACTATTGACTTCATGAAGTTCACATCCGAAGTAGCATCTTGGCTAGTGATAGGAATTGCCTCGATCCACTTGGTAAATTTTATGATTATGACGAGCACAAAGATGTGTCCTCTAGGAGATGACTTGTGGAGTTTTCCTACCATATCGAGTCTGTATTGGGTGAGCAGCCAAGCCAAAGGTATGGGGGCCAGTTCTGCTGTGGGTGTGTTTCGTTTTGTGGTGAACTGCTGGCATGCTTCACATGTCCTCACTATCTCCTTCGTATCCTGCACCGCGGTAAGCCAGTAGAATCCATCCTGGAAGGCCTTGGCTGCTATTGCTCGGCTGCTGGCGTGGTGGCCACATATCCCTTCATGCATGTCCTTGAGGATGAGCTTCCCTTCCTTGGGTGCCACGCATCACTTGAGCACACCCGAGATACTCCTTTTGTAGTGTTCTCCTTTTATTACTCGGAAGTCCCTAGATCGAGAGGTGATGTGCGATGCTTCGACTATATCTTCCGGGAGTTCTCCGTTTACCATGTACACTGTAACACCCCTAGTTTTATTAAATAGTAATTAGTGTTTGACTGCATTCATGAGCATCATTATTCTTGCTAAGATCAAAATGAAAACAAGAAAGAAAATGCAAATCCCTAAACCCTAATCTTCCACCTCTCTTTGAAATCAATTCAAAAGGTTTTGAATGTTGGAAACTACCAAAAACAATGGAGCCAAAATTGTTATAAAGGGCTCCTAAGTGTTTTCTTTACTTCTACAACCCTTTGGTATTTTGGAAAGTTTCAAATCATAGTTGAATTTGAAAATACAAAGGATAAACAGATTTTAGAAAAAGAGAAGGAATTTGGAAAGAAAAAATCCGACCCTAATCAAACTAGACCAGCCCATAGTTTCTCCCGTGCTACCCGCTGCTCACGTGCAGCAGCCTGCACCCAGTTGCGGCCCGGCAGAAGCTCGACCCATCTTACCACTTTGTCCAGGTAATCCCCAACGTCAACCTCGCGTCATCGCCCAAAGCAGCTCGCTGGCAATGCGAGAGTCGCCGTCCTGCGGCAAGATCATCGCTTACGTTCCACGGGAGAGGATAAGACTATCGTGGACACCTTTCCTCATCCACATTCCGTCTCTTCCCCTCTCTGGTGCTCTCTCTCCCATTTCTCTCTACATGAGCCGAAATCCTAGCTGCTAGTTGCCATCGCGTGCCGCCATCTCTGACCTTCGTGGCCTTGGCTGACGCCGCCTCGAGCTCCGCCGTGAGGCCAGCTTCCTCCTCGCCATCGGAATCAAGCCCGGGCGTCCGTAATTTCCCGCATTGAAGTCATCTTTCCCGAGATCGACTACCGCCACCGTCGACATTGTCATCGTTCTGGTCCACCTCTCACCTCACCGCCAACCCCTTCAGCTCCAAGCTAAGGTCCCAAACCTCCTAGTACCAAGCGTCCATACTGGTTTGGCCAGCACCTTCATGTCGCTATGCGCCACCATCCGCTACTGTAGAAGCTCGCCATAGTAAGTGCTCTAGTGACCCCTAGTTAGTGGTGCCGCCCTCTTTAGGTTCACAACAGAGCCCTTGTTCGAACGCAAGTACTCGCTCGCTCGTGTGTGCTCTCATGTTCCATCAATGTCCACCATCTGCCGCACTGCCGTCGTGGTCACGTGGTGCTAGCGTGGCTCACCCTTGGCGCTTGTGTGGCCGTGACATGGCCTCGGGCAAGGTTTTCCACATTGGCAAGCCGACGTGGCCTAGGGTCCTACTCATTAGTGACTGTGGGTAGGTAAAGTTCTGTAACAAAAGTTTGTGACCGTGATGATGATGTCAAGCTGACATCATAATCCTTTTAATATTTTTAAAAAAGGCTTAAATGTTGTAGAATTTATAACTAATTATTTATAAGTCAGAAAAATGTGTATAATATATCAAAATGTTCAGAAAAATGAGATTGACATCTCAACCTCCAAATCGTGCATTGTTTAACAACTACAATGACAAGTTTAATTAGAAGAACCAATTGATCATCTATAGGTGATTCTGAAGTTTCCCTATCTTAGTGTTTAGACATCTCGGACCTTGTTTAAAATGGTCAAGCATGCCCTAGGGTTTCATTTAATTCCTATTTAAATTTTCATGTCAGCATTTCTTGCTTGAGCATTGCATCAATGCCATGTGTTGATTGTTTCCCCTTTATTTCCAGTGTTTCGTTCTTCCTGGTAGAATCCACCGAGATCGAAGACCGAGATCAACACCATCGAAGATCAATACTTTACTAGCTATGACTAATTCAAGTAGAAAGCTACCAAAGATCTGCTTATTGGTTATTGATACATTGCAAATGTATCTATAATTTTTGGTGTTCCATGCTTGGTTTTATCTACTTTCTTGTGTTTTGTTCCAACTTTGGAGTACTTTTCATAGGATTTCTTGGACTAACCTATTAACAAGAGCCACAGTGCCAGTTGCCTGTTTTTTGCTGTTTTTGGTTCCAGGAAAGTCAGAAAATCAATATTCTCGGAATTGGACGGGACAAAAGCCAAAGTGCCTATTTTACCGGAAGACTCGCGGGGGCAGAAGCAGAGACGGAGGAGGGCCGGGGCCTGGCCACACCATATGGTGGCGCGGGCTAGCCCTAGCCGCGCCACCAGGTGGTGTGGGCCCCCTGGCACTCCACCGACCTTGCCTCCTTCACCTATAAGAGCCTCCTAATACCAAAACCCTAAATCATCAAGCCTCCAGCCACGAAAAGTTCTGCAGTGCCGCCGCAACCGAAGGGGAGATTCGGGGGACAGAAAGTCTCTGTTCCGGCACCCTGCCGGGACGGGGAAGTGCCCCCGGAGCCATCTCCATCGATCTCCACCACCATCTCCATCACCATTGCTGATTCCCATGATGAGGAGGGAGTAGTTCTCTCTCGAGGCTAAGGGTTCTACCGGTAGCTATGTATTCATCTCTCTCTATGCATGATCTTATTGAGATCATGAGCTTTGTAATCAAGTAGATCTACCTTTCTACTCAAGTGCTTTAATAGATCTCTGCTCTCCCCATGTGTGTGAAAGTGACAGCGTGCACACCATGGTGGAACTTAGGCTAGAGATTACAAAATACTTGTTATGAGTTATATTTGGAGTTGGATGTCTTTATGAAATTGTGGTGTTTGTTGGAACCATCTAGTGCTCAAGGTGACAGTGTGGGGTTTTCTAGATGGGAAAGACTTACTTTGAGGTGTGCTGTTATAGCCCTACCAACGATTAGAGTGTCCAACCGAAGAGTAGTTCAGCATAGTATCATGAAGATGATATATTTATATGAGAGTGTTCACTAATGAAAGTATGACCCCTAGGCCTTGTTTCTAAACATTGAAACACCGTTTGCTATTAGATCTGTTACATGTTTCCTTGCTTCCATCTTTATTTCAGTTTGTCTTTAGTCTTTTCCATGCCATCAATCTATTTTCTAGCACCGTTGTCTTATATCCATACCACTTGTATTTCACTATCTCTTCGCCAAACTAGTGCACCTATACACCTGACAAGTGTATTGGGTGTGTTGGGGACACAAGAGACTTCTTGTATCTTGATTACAGGGTTGCTTGAGAGGGGATACCTTTGACCACTTCCTCCCTGAGTTCGATAAACCTTGGGTGATCCACTTAAGGGAAAACTTGCTGCTGTTCTACAAACTCTGCACTTGGAGGCCCAACAACTGTCTACAAGAATAGAAGTGCGTAGACATCAAGCTATTTTATGGCGCCGTTGCCGGGGAGGTAAGGTAAAAGGTATTCACACCAGAGGATTAAAGAAGAAGAACCTCTCACGGCAAACGCCTATTTTCTGGTGTGAGTACTCGAAGTTATTTCCTTTAGATTGTGCAATTTTGTCTTTTTGTTTCTTGTTTTCACTAGTTAGGCTTAATGGAAAACAACAACAAAATTAGAGATCTTTATAGTATTTATCTTGAGTTAGGACATGAAGTGTTTGAAGGGAAAATTAGAAGACCTATGGAACTTTATTTGCATGCTAATAGCAATGTTGTTAGTATGAATTCTTTGGACACCATTATTGCTAATGCTATGTAAAAGTCTAATCTTGGGGAAGCTAGTTCTTATCAATATGATCTTTTTAGTTCCCCAACTTTGGAAGAAAGCTATTCTATTGCTTATGATGATACCAAACCTCCAATATATGATGATTATAATGATGAATATGATATTTTCAGTCCACCTACTATTGAGGAGAAAATTAATTATGATTACAATATGCCTCCTATATTTGATGATTATGGTGATGAGAATAATAATGATAGCTATTTTGTTGAATTTGCTCCTACTACAATTAATAATAATGACTATGTTTATGTGGAGAGTAATAAGGATTATATGCATGTGGCTCATGATAAGAATGATTCATGTGATAGTTATATTGTTAATTTTATTTATGATGCTACTGAAAGTTATTATGAGAGAGGGAAACATGGTTTTATGTATCTCAACAATATTAAGTTTCCCCTCTTTATGTTGAAAGTCTTGAAGTGTCACTTGTTTTGCTTTCCTTGCTTTGTGCTTTCATGACTTGTTTCTTTACAAGATTCCTATGCATAGGAAGTGGGTTAGACTTAAATGTGCTTTGAATTTGCTTCTTGATGCTCTCTTTTACCTCGATTCATATTTCCTATGTGAGCATCTTCTCAAATTATCATGCCTAACTTAAAGGCGTTAAAGAAAAGTACTTATTGGGAGATAACCCAAAAGTTTTATATGAGTCTTGGAAGTTATTACTTCTGTAATAAATGCTCCTTATTCTTTTTATTTGCTTTTTGTGCCCAGAGTAACCTCTAATGAGAGAGAAGTAATGACTGGGAAAGTTGTTGTCCCGAAACAGATTTTTGTACTTCACCGTAAAAATCCTTGAGAGAGCTCTGTATGTTCGATTAGGCTGTAATTGTTTGTGCTTATGCCCCAGGTTGTTATATACCTTTCGTTAGTTCAACACCTTTTTATTGGAGCAACAGAAGGTCTTCGAAAAAATTCGTCTTTACCTGCTGGTCTATTTTGACAGATTTCTGCCATTTTCTGCATTCGCTTCTTGTTGGTTCCTTTTTTGAGTTCTTTTGGAGAACTGAGCTTTTTGAGGGAAGTGATACAGTAGCTAGTGTTTTAATGGAAGTTTATTTGGTGTTACAACTGAACCTTAAGACTTATTTATCTTGAGTGCACTAATGTTTCTAATAAAGATTGTGTGAAGTTTTGTATGAAGGAAAATTTTCAGGTGTATGGAAGGAATGAGTAATGAGATGAAAGATGGACTAAAGCTCAAGCTTGGGGATGCCACGTGTGTCACCGCAAGAAATATCCAAGAAGTACAAGCGTCAAAGCTTGGGGATGCCTTGGCATCCCCTTCTTCATCAATAAAAATCCCAGGTTTCTTCCAAACGCTTCATTTTTATTGTTTCATGCACAGTTGTGTTGTACTTGGAGCGTCTTCTTTTTCGTTTTTGTTTTGGTTTTTAGTTTTCTTGGTTTGCTTAATAAATTGGTTGGACCCCCTCTTTCATACATTGGTTTGCAAATAGTTTGGTTTGGTTTGGAGAAGAGTAGGAAAGTTCATGCTTAAGTGGTAAAGAGAGCTTGTTTTTGATTGTGGGCCTATGCTTTGTCATGCCATGCTTGATATTGGTTTGGCTTTATGCTTAGTATTCTTTGTTGTAGGATGACTTGTTATAAACAACTGAGATTGCTTAATGTGCCTTGGATGAATCATGCGTTGTTTTAGCATATTAAAGCATAGTTAGTGGTATTCTCCTTTGATGCTTTATTTGGGTTGACTTGGCGCATGCTCACACCATGTTATGACTATCTCAAGTCACCATAGCATTTATGATCCTTTAGTTTTCAACTTGTAGTATCACTTTATTCTTTGATCAATGATGTTTTGTCGCTCTGCATGATTATGGCCATTATTGCTCTCTTAGTTTGTCGCTCCCATTCTTTTGCTAGCCTCCACAACAAAGTATGAGTTCCACTCGGGCATCCAACTCCCTAAACCAAGTTATTCCAAAGAGTCCACCATACCTACCTACTAGATTATGCTATTCCAAGTATATTCATGCTTTTGTTTACCTTCCAAATTAAACTTGTTATGAGAAAACTAGTGATTAAAGCTCTCACGAACTTGATGGCACACTTTACTTTTTGCATCCAATAAACATGAACCATTGGGTCCTTCTTTGTTGCGTATATGCTTGCGCTTTATAAGTTGAAATTAGCAGAACCATGTTTCATGGGGAACGCTTTCAACATTGCACTTGTACTTTGTACCCCGTTGATATCATGTTCTTTTGCTTACGGATCCCGGCGGTGTGAAACAAAAGTGGAACATGTAAGATCATGGAGTTTGTATGTGTGTTAGAGAAACGCCTAGGCCGCTAGCCTAAGCCATTCCTAATCATGGTGGAAACTTGCAGCATCACCATAATGAGCACTCTATGAAGCATCCTCGATAAAAACCTATGCAAATAGCAAATAAAAAGATCGTTGATATGCTCATTGTCTGCTTGCCTTGTCATGTTGATTATGGGAAAGCTCCCGTAACATGTGCAAGGGGTACCCGTTGGCGGTTCTTAATGATACACATATACTTACAATGACAAGAGCTTACTCGTGACTGAAGTTGAGTAGCATGAGGATCGGTCTTCGTAAGTAAGGGGCATGAGATTTCGGTTTATAAGTTGTCAAGCATATCCTCTTAGTTGTGTCACTTTAACCTTAATCACCTTCAAGATGCTTATGATAGGGGCAATGAGAGCTGAAAGCTATAAGTACCATAATTTTTGGAAGCTCTTTATGAGACTTGAATCCCTACTTCCTTTTACAAAAGGTCTTTCTTCCACCATTATATTGAGTCTCCACCTTCTACCTTTATGCACCTACTTTGAGAGCATAGTGGCCATTCTTAGTTCTATGTGCATTGTCCCAAGACTAGTTGATTGATGCATAAATTGATATTTCTTGTTCTAAACTATTTGTATCTAGTCACTCTTATGAACTTTGAAGGTGTCCTATGCATTTATATTTGCTACTCTATGAGGGACAAGCTGAATGCCACTATGCTATGTTTTCTTTATGTGAAACAAACAAACGTCTTGCAAAGCATTCTTATTCATGAATCTTTTGTTTATGCCTTTTTCATGTTGCAACATAGTTTCTTTGTCTATTGCTAGAACTTTGTCTTTCATGTTATGATCGAAGTACTATGATCCCATCTTCGAATGTTCTACAAATACTTTGATCAAGTTTATGATGGTGCATGTCACCTCAAAAATTATTCTTTCTTTTTATCACTTACCTACTCGAGGACGAGCAGGAGTTAAGCTTGGGGATGTTGATACATTGCAAATGTATCTATAATTTTTGATGTTCCATGCTTGGTTTTATCTACTTTCTTGTGTTTTGTTCCAACTTTGGAGTACTTTTCATATGATTTCTTAGACTAACCTATTAACAAGAGCCACAGTGTCAGTTGCATGTTTTCTGCTGTTTTTGGTTCTAGGAAAGTCAGAAAATCAATATTCTCGGAATTGGATGGGACAAAAGCCAAAGTGCCTATTTTACTGGAAGACTCACGGAGCCAGAAGCAGAGACAGAGGAGGGCCAGGGCCTGGCCACACCATATGGTGGTGCGGGCTAGCCCTGGCCGCGCCACCAGGTGGTGTGGGCCCCCTGGCACTCCACCGACCTTGCCTCCTTCGCCTATAAGAGCCTCCCGATACCAAAACCCTAAATCATCAAGCCTCCAGCCACGAAAAGTTCCACAGCGCCGCCGCAACCGAAGGGGAGATTCGGGGAATAGAAAGTCTCTATTCCGGCACCCTGCCGGGACGGGGAAGTGCACTCGGAGCCATATCCATCGATCTCCACCACCATCTCCATCACCATTGCTGATTCCCATGATGAGGAGGGAGTAGTTCTCTCTCGAGGCTAAGGGTTCTACCGGTAGCTATGTGTTCATCTCTCTCTTTATGCGTGATCTTATTGAGATCATGAGCTTTTTAATCAAGTAGATATACCTTTCTACTCAAGTGCTTTATTAGATCTCTGCTCTCCCCATGTGTGTGAAAGTGACAGCGTCCACACCATGGTGGCACTTAGGCTAGAGATTACAAATACTTGTTATGAGTTATATTTGGAGTTGGATGTCTTTATGAAATTGTGGTGTTTGTTGGAACCATCTAGTGCTCAAGGTGACAGTGTGGGGTTTTCTAGATGGGAAAGACTTATTTTGAGGTGTGTTGTTATAGCCCTACCAACGATTAGAGTGTCCAACCGAAGAGTAGTTCAGCGTAGTATCATGAAGATGATATATTTATATGAGAGTGTTCACTAGTGAAAGTATGGTCCCTAGGCCTTGTTTCTAAACATTGAAACACCGTTTGCTATTAGATCTGCTACATGTTTGCTTGCTTCCATCTTTATTTCAATTTGCCTTTAGTCTTTTCCACGCCATCAATCTATTTTCTAGCACCGTTGTCTTATATCCATACCACTTGTATTTCACAATCTCTTCGCTGAACTAGTGCACCTATACACCTGACAAGTGTATTGGGTGTGTTGGGGACACAAGAGACTTCTTGTATCTTGATTGCAGGGTTGCTTGAGAGGGGATACATTTGACCACTTCCTCCCTGAGTTCGATAAACCTTGGGTGATCACTTAAGGGAAAACTTGTTGTTGTTCTACAAACCTCTACACTTGGAGGCCCAACAACTGTCTACAAGAATAGAAGTGTGTAGACATCAGTTATCAACGGGAAAACACAAGCACAACCCCACACATAAATGAATCATATGCTTTCAAAGTATTTAAGTTCTTGCCATGTTGCATACGATTCCACTATGATATTTTATCGATAGGTAGTGTATCCTATTGGTTGCATTACTCCCTTTGAGCATATATTACCCGATCCACTACTCCTGTCATAACTAGGTTTGGCTTGTGTGCATTGCTAGAGCTTATATCTATGCCCTTCTTAGCCATGCTTAACTATTGAGTCTAGTTCATCGCGATGATGTACCCGATGCAGAGAATATAATATGATAGGACAACGAGGTATACAGATAAGGTGATATTAGTGTTGGAGGTTAATCATGCTAAGGCTTGTTGAAAGGATAGAGATGTTGCCTAGAGTGGGGTGAATAGGAAATTTCAAAACTATTACGATTTTGGCTTGATAGAATGCGGAATTAAACTAACGTTTATTTTACAAGAACAAAGCCTAAATACACTAGGCTCAACTAAGTGCACCAACAATAAGTTAAGCTAAGAAAGATAGCACAAGATAAATATACTAGAAGTGATAAGCAAGATATAAGTACTTCAAGATCGATGAATATCACAAGGAAAGTAAGATCGGGTATAGACATAACCGAGGCACGTGGAGACGAAGATGTATTCCTGTGTTCCCTTACAAGCAAGGTACATCACGTTGGAGAGGTCTGGGATTCCACGAAGGATTTCCCAACGCCATGAAGGCTCACCTTATTCTCCGAGTTTATCCCATGAAGGAATAGGCCCTTTCCTTATGGCTAGCTTTTCCTCCACTCTGGAGATGGCAAGCTCCACAACCACTTCACAAGCTCCACGAAGGAGAATCCCGGGTCTCTCACAATCTCCACGAAGAGGACGCCGCGGCACCAACCTCCAAGCCAACTAGGAGGTCACCCTCCAAGAGCAAAAAGTTCACGGTATCTCACTCGAACAAATCATAGTGGAGAGCTCAACACTTATGCAAGAATGCAAAGCAAGAACACCAAGGGCATTCAAATACCTCACTCTCAAATCCCACCAAAGCAACAAGTTCTAGGGAGGAATTAGAGAGGAAGAACAATGGTGGAAATCAACAAATGACTTCAAGATCTAGATCCAATGGGTTCCCCTCACTTAGAGGAGGAATTGATTGGTGGGGACTGTAGATCTAGATCTCCTCTTCCAAAGCCCTCAAAAAGATGCAAGAATCATAGGAGGGAAGGCAGAGGAAGCAAGCTAAAGAGGGTCAACAATGGGGGTCAATTTCAAGCTCAAGAATTCTCAAAAACGTTGGGGGGAAGAAATCACTCTTCACTCTTTGCATTGGTCAACCAAGTGTGTTCTCATGCTCCATCTCAATATCTTGAGGTACATAAGAAACTCTTCATTTGATTACATGCTCTAAATATTAGTCAACCATAGCTCAACTAATGA
Source organism: Avena eriantha (assembly GCA_910589775.1). NCBI lineage: Eukaryota > Viridiplantae > Streptophyta > Magnoliopsida > Poales > Poaceae > Avena > Avena eriantha. The sequence continues at coordinate 311,488,135 of OU342744.1, read as the reverse complement.
GGCTATCATGACACCAACTTATAGCCACATCTTGAATTCTTCAAGATCTTGAACATATCATATTATTCTCTTCAATTCGATGATCTTGATGCCAAAACTCAAGGTATATTATCTTCATGGCATCCATACTTGAATCCAACATATTGACTACAAGCATGACCTATGGAATATTCCTTCATATAAAACTCAATGAAAACATTAGTCCATAGGGATTGTCATTAATCACCAAAAACCACACATAGGGGCCATTACCCTTTCAATATGCCCCATTTTGGTAATTGATGACAATCATAGCAAGAGGGTTTATATACTGAATATTAGAAACAAGTATGCAACTTATCCGATAATAAGTTGTATACAAGAGGTTGTATTTGACATGGTTAAGTAACACAAAGATACTAGCCCATATCAAAAACGATTCTACTCACACAAACTATAACTAATGCATGAGATGTGAGTAGAACCAACATATATAGAGCAAACTCCCCCACAATATATGCACGTGTGATGAACTTGAATTTCATTGCATACATTGTCAAGCATGACCTTTCGGAGAGTTTCCACTATATATTCAACCATGCAAAACATAAAAAGATGGAATGCATGAAAGGCAAACACTTAAGAACAAACCAATCTTAAGTAGAAAACCATTTACCTTAAAACCCTCTAAAATGGATGACAAAGTTAGAAGGCCAATATAGTTCAAGTTACTCCCAAGGTATGAATTTCTCATAGTATGAGTGAAATCATATGCATATCCAATGAAGAATACTTGGAGGAAATCAACTATATTGAGGATCAAATCTTGCTAAAAGAATAACAAGGTGAAGAAACTTCAACGGATGAAGCAAGAAATCAAAACATCCAGAAAATCAAATGGAAAAATAGTGCTCTAAATGAAATAAGGAAGCTGCCCAAGGTTTGTGCATAAATTAGTTATTTCATTTGAATACAATATGCACAAACATGGAATCCTCACCGCCTCTATATCATTTAGAACACAACCAAGTTACAAGGAGTATAGATATAAATCAATACACTTGTAAAGACAAGCTTAAGTCCAAAAGAAACCAAATATGAGATATGAGTGCATGAAGATGCAACGAAAGTAAATCGAGCACTCATAAATCAAGACCTTGCCAATACCATATAAAAACAAGAGGATAAGAGCGAGGATATCAAGGCGGGAGAATAACACTCTTGTGTATATAAGTTTCTAAGTGGACAAAACATGAGAATAATCCACACATAAGAGAAAAAAAATAAGAATACATGATATCCAAGAGGAAGTCATAAGATATACCAAAAAGGATATTTTCTTAAGTGCATATATAGCCCATGGCTCTATTTTCTCTTATGGTATATCAAAGAACTTCACCAAATAAAAACAAAAACCTCAAAAACATCACAACTAACACTAAGGTAACTAATGCTAGTTGGGATATTTTGAGAAAGGTAACAAGTATGAAATGGAAGGATTCATTGCAATTTTAACAATGTTGCACATGAGAGTACCCTGAGGAATTAATATGCAATAAATTGCTAGAAGGCATATTTGGGATTGGTGAATCATGAACATGATTTTATATACTCCCCAAAATATGCATCATCTCAAATTACTCACATAAGCAATAAGGATAGACAAGTCTTTCAAAGATCCTTGCAAGAACCACAAAATTTTCAAACAAATAAATTATTGCCAAGATGTAACCTACAAGAGATTGTATGGAAGAATAGTATGCATTAATAGGATACTTGTTACCGAGATAGCAATGGTATGATGTAGTAGATAAGAATTCTTTAATCATCCTAGTGTGGCTCCAATTATCATCTGGTCATAATACCTTCCTTATAGATGAGACAAGTATCCATTGCATCTCCAATGTACCTAAAACAACATTCAGGTACATCTTGGTCCCCAAACTTATTGGGTCCAAAGTGGTTAGACTAACCACAACACATAGGACATACTCCATAAAAATATGTGCATATTTAGAGATGAAATTTGAATTTCATGCACATCATAGCTGTTTAAGGATTTGATGGAGTATACCCTATATATTGGATAAAATAAAGCAAAACATGATATAAGATATACATTTAGTAAAGGCATATGCACGAGACATTAGAGAACCAATGAATATATAATTTGGACAAAACATCAAAAAATTCAAGAAGGCATACAAGGTGTGACAAAAAACATTTGTTGTCCAAACTATATCAAAGAATCAAATCAACATAAGGTTTTTTCAACAAAGTTCAACAAATGAACCAAGCAGAAACTATTGAGCATAAAAGATGAGATAAAAACACAAATGCTCAAATATTTATCTCATTCAAGAAAATAACACGGATAAGAAAGAATGAGATAACAAACTTCCAAAAGAGCAAGGTTTCAACAAATAAAAAAAAATCAAAAACACCATCAAAGAGATGTTCAAAAGCCAAGGAAGACAATGGGAGCCACAACAATTTTTGGAAAGAAAAAAGGCAATAAGAGCTGAAATCCAAGGTGAAGATGATCCACAAATGCTACTACACCCAAGTATATCAATTGTCGAAGAAAATTAGTGTCTTGGAATTGATTTTCGGTGGTATATTACACGGATATTAAAGATAAATCTTCACAATAAAAAACATAGGATATGAATAAAAAGATTAAGCACTATGCAAAGATAGAGATTCTTGATAGCTTCAACTAGTCACGCAATCATGCAAAGCAATGATTAGAATAACTTGAAGAAAATGGTCTCCCAAATAAGATATAGAGATATGCATTTGAGGAAGGCCACACCAAGAATTTCTTACTCAAGAAAAGACTGAAAAGACAAGCACAATAAAAGCTTCTAACAAAAATTAGGACCTTGTTTGAGCTAACATGCCACCTAGATACAACATAATCAAGAATATCAACTCTAAGTGGCACCACCTCATATGTTCACATTTCCTAGGATTGTGATTGCAAAAGAAGCATATTACTCCCCCATAATGTGGTATTCAATTTTTCTTAATAAGAGGAAAAACAACCTCAACTAGAGATAATTAATGGACATTTAGAATTTGAATTTCTCATGAGTATGACACACCACATAGTGACTAGATAAGCTTGCAATATCAATACTAAGTGGTAGTACTCATGTACACACATTTTAAGGTTTGAGAGATGCGCGAGGCATATCACTCCCCCAAAATGGGATGTTCCATTAACCACTAGAAAAGATCCAAAAAAGATATCATCAAGATGCATTAGAGGCTCAAAGCAAAACACACAAGTAAATGATGTGCCAAACACATATACATACTTGAATACACAAAATAAGAAAGCAAGAGGCACAACAAATACAAACACATACTTGGTACAAAACCAAAACATGTAAAGGGGCAAGTAACTTACAATATAAAACAGTTGAGTTCGAGTTACCGCAAAGAGGCATATTGGGTATATGGTAGGGAGATGATAACCCTTATAACTTGTCTTTATAAAATATAATATATGAAGATCCCTTAATTCTTCATGAGTTAGCCAAGTCTCCAATGCCCTCCAAAAACACCTATTGATCAAGTTTGAGCTTGTTGGTCCCCAACCAAGTTGGGTCCTAAGAGGTTAGTCACAATAGGCTTGGCAACCCAAATGATTCTTTTCTTGACACCACTTTGAGTTCCAACAAACTTGGAAAACACATTTCCATTCTTATCCTTCCCAAGAGAATAATCATCATAAACGATGATAGGGTTAGATTAGGTATTGTTTGAACATGAAGAGGCAAAGTACCCCTACTCACGACATATGTAGCAACAAGTGCTGCCCTTTATCTTCTTCATAAATTTCTTGGCTTGCAGAGCCTTATCTTGATTCTTCCTAGGAAGTGGCCTAGATTCAACTTGAGGTTGAGATTGGGCTTGACCTTGAACTTGTGGACACTTCCCTTGTTGCTTCTCACTCAAGTGCTTTTTCTTTAATGGACAAGATCGTACATGATGTCCTTTCACCTTGTACTTGAAGCAAATATTCTTGGCCGAATCCTTGACTTGGTCTTGGCCCTTCTTCTTGTTATTCTTGGACTTGTTATTGTTATTGGAGTTGAATCCAAGTCCACTTTTATCATTGGGCATTTTTGCACACTCAAAATATTATCGAGTGTGGATTTGCCTTCATGACTCTTTTCCAAGTCTTTCTTCAAAGAAGTGACTTGGGCCTTGAGATATTTGATTTCCTCTAAATGGTTAGTATAAATAGAGGTACTAGAGGAAGTAGAAGCTTCATTGTTAGAGCAACAAGGCAAAGCAAGTAATCCAACACAAGGTTTATTACAAGTATGACTAGAAGGATCACTAGGACTAGCACATGGAAAAATAGCATTTTGAGTAGAAGTTGTGATAATGTCAAAAGGAGGCTCACAAGATGTTACCTTAGTAATATTTGCCTCACGAGCTAACTTTAGCCCATCATAGGAGATTAGAAGATCATTATGAGAGGCCGAGATCTTTTCATTAATTCCTTCCAATTTCCCATAATTACTACTACCTCCATCCCAAGGATTAATGTAACATCCCAAATCTTTAATCCAAGTTATCAAGATCCAAATCACCCAATTTAGGGTTCACAAAAACTTTTTTTCTCTTTTAAATAATTAAGCATGGATATGTGTGTTGCATTAAATAGGAGTTGTTTTGAAATGCCATGATTGTTTGTTCTAATGGTTGTAAAATGACTCTAAGATGAATACCACATCATCTAGATCATTCCCAAGCAAAAACCAAAGAAAAAAAAGAAATCAAAAAGAATTAAATAATGGAAATGGTCACTTTTGCCATTTTAATCAACTAGGACACTTTGAGTGTTCCTAGCACTCATTTTCTAACAGAAACAATTGTGGATCTTTGCACCCCCTTGCTAGTACAAGTTAAGATGTACCAAGGCCCACTTTGTGATCTTACAAAAACATTCAAACACTAAATTTAATGACATTTGAAAATGGAATCAAGTGTATGTATCTAGATCACACTTTTTCAAAAACCATCCAAATGAACTCCTATTGAAAATCCCAAGCAACCAGAGATGCTTAAGCATGTGACAAACAACTCCACAAGATTTCATTTCAAAATTTAAAAGTTGAATTCTTGCGGCCATTGTGTCGAACACTTGGTGAGCAGAATCAAACCTGCCTAACTATTACTATTTTTGATCAAAATTTGTCGAGCCATTTGAAGCCAATTCACTTCACTTGTCTCCCTAGCCCCAACCAGGCCATCAAGGACCTACCAAATGGCCTAGCACCACAGTGCCGCGCCACCACAAGGCCATGCTCGCCGGCCAACTGTGCCCACCCCGCAAGAGACCACCAGCCCCTCTCTGCCGCTCCAGGAAGAAAGGCATGACCTCACCGCCGTCCACGACCGCTGCTAGCCCCTGGACCACCGAGGCCAAGCCCTGCACTAAGTCTCTGCGCCGCGCCAGTGCACGCCAGAGCGCCGTCACAGCCAGCACGCCACACGCTGCGCCTCGACCATAGCCCACGCGCGCCGCTCCGCCTTGGCCACGTCAACCCGCCAGACACGCCCTTACCCCGCCGCTCGACCCATAGCCGCCGGGAACCACGTCGAGCACCGCCTCTGTCTCTCAGAGCCCTAGATGACCATCAGGGAACCGCCCACCGTCCGCCTACCTCGCCCACGCCGCACTCTCACACTCTCCTCTCTCCACTGGTCCTTCCCCACCTCTCGCCGGACCCGCTCAAGCAGCCAGCCACCGAAATTTAGCCTGAGATAACCGCAGCAGAGGAGGAGACGCTCCCGTCAATTTCGTCCACCCCCGGAGCTGCCGCGACTTCGCCTGAGCCCGCCGTTGTCTCCTCGTCCGTTTGCCCACCTCGCCGCACTCGCTGGAGCTCTGGTACGCCCCCACTGCACCCCCACCGAGCCGTTAGGGTTCCACCTCATCGGCGACAAGTCCATCGTCGGCGATAAGCCCCAGCCGAAGATCCTAGTTCTAATCGTACGGTCCACGTTGCCCCGTACCGCTTCGCGTTTAATGAGCCACTGACAGGCGGGACCCCCTGTTAGTAGTCCTCAGCGCCGCGGAGTGAATCTGGGTCAGCCCGTTAGTGTTCCCGTGCGACCCAGTAGATTCAAATTTAGATTTTTCCTCTTTAGCTGAAACTTAGTTTTGTCCCTTAGTTTGAAAATCAATTCAGAGAGTTTTACAAATCGAAATTAATCAATTCCAATTTTGTTGGAAAGCTAATTAAAATCTCTATCCAACCCATTGGATTTAAATCATTTAGATTTATAGATCTCTCCTAGATAAAATAACAAGACAGAAGCTTTTTCACATTCAAACATTTTTATAAAATCAACCATATTAGATTTTGAGTTGATTCCAATTCTCAAAAATCACATTTAACCATACCTATCTGAATATGTAATAATATTAAGGTTTGCATGCAGTGACTTTGGACTAGTACCAAAATAATACTATATAGGCATTTCTAGTCACTTTAAATCATTAAATATTAAACTTAAACTTATTAAAATGTGATCCAAACTTTAAATCACATTCCCATATATTAGAATATGTGGTGATGACATGTGTCCACATGATCCCAATTTTAGATCTTAGTTAATTTCGATGAGTAGAAATTACTTTTCTCAAATAAAATAACAGAAACTAGTTCATTAAACGTTGTGATGTTTGTGATGATACTAGATCATCAAATGTGTGCCTTAGTGTGCTAAGTAGACTAGTTAAGTATTGTTTGGTGACTGTGTATTCTGTATGTATTTATAGACGATAGTACCGAACAAGTCTTCGAGGAGGAGGAGTTCTACCAAGAAGAGGAGGAAGAGAATTTCAACCACTTCACCAACTAAGGCAAGCCTAGCACTTCAAGTAAACTGAGGAATCTATTATTGGCAAGCTAATACTTACAAGCCATCACTAGATGCAGGCTAACCTAAGCAAGATGCATTAGGCATGCATTGGTTATACATTTTGACTTATACCTACCCCAAGTTTTCTTACAAGCTTTACTTTCTTTTCCTTTACCAAAGTTCTTTACTTTGTTTATAGATAGCATAAAGAGTATAAAACTTGGCCTATCTAGTTAGACTTAGATGTCATTCTATGGCATGAGATTAATATTAGCATCCCACATTAGTGAACACTCTTAACTTAGTGATTAGAGCCAAACCAAAAACTTGATCACTTTAGATGGGAATACTTGGTGAAAATGACTTGTGAAAACCTTGGAATGATGAGTCATTCTATTGAGATGTTTTGACATGTGTTGAGGAACACAAATAGTTTATGATGATGAAAATGTTGAGGCATGAGCCTTAGCCCTTTTATAAAAACTAATGGTTGGGTTCGGATGCGATACCATTCCAATTTTACCGTACAACCACAATACCTGAATTGGGTAAGGCTTAGCCAGAATTTTATATGCATTAGTGTTAGTTCCCTCGCGGGAGAGGTTTGAGCTAAGGCTACCTCTCAATGTTGTCCACCTATGCAGTGCCTAGGATGGCAGATGGCCATGGCTGGGAGGCCAAGCTCATAGGAGAGGTGCTTATACTAGAGTGTGTAAAGGAAAGGTTATGTATGATTATCTGCATACTAAGTATGATGATTCAGGGTTATCCCTGACAGATGTATTGAATTTTGTGGTGAAAGCGTACCACCTCTGCAAATTGTCAAACTATTCGAATAGCCGCGTCCGCGATTATGGACAGTTGGAGTGGCCATACTGTTCTGTTGTCAGATGTTTTCAAAATGACTTATGAAATGAATTGTGACATGACTTGACCACAACATGGTTGTGATTATGACAACTAAGTTCCCACTTAGGTGATTTCAAACTTTATTTTATCTTTCTTTGTTTCTGAACTCAGCTTAGGTTTCAAACTTAGCTTTACAAATAAACTTAGAGTTAGCATTCCTACTAGAACTATCTTACTTGTTAGTGATAGTTTGCGAGTACTTAAAGAGTACTCATGGCTTTTGTCCCTGGCTATTCCTATGGCTAGACTATGAGGAGGACTACCCTGAAGGAGGACAGCAGGAAGGCTATGACAACTAGGATCATCTCCCATCGTCAGCATTGCCTGTGACACTGAAGATGGACCCCACCGCTACGCTATTTATTCTGCTACTTGATTGTATTAAGAGTGGATCATGAGATCCTTTATTTGTGTAAGACCTTATTATGGTTTGTAATGGATGATGTACTGTGATATCCAATCTGTTATGTCTCGCAAAGATGGTAATCCTGGGATTGCGATGTATGTCATAACAGGCACCTGGGATTAAAAATACGGGTGTTGACAAGTTGGTACCAGAGCCATCCTGACCATAGGAGACCCTAGTTAGAATGGACGTCCAAACAAAAACTTAGTTTCAAAAGCCAAGTGAGTACTTATGAAAACTATTTCCTCTCTTACCCTTGGGATTCTCTCTCTCAAAAATACATGTTCCTCCAAATTCTTACATTACTACATAAAATTTTGACACACTTGATCACTTCACTAACTTTCTCATCCTAAATTCTTATAGATGGAAGTTCAGTACAGCAAGTTCTACCAGTTGGGCAACAGAGGCCAATTGGTCTTCGAGAGGGATCTTGATTCACTGTCTGAGTACTTGGAGCGTCCTCATCCGGAATTTCTTGGAGCTCAACTCAATGGTCCCCAGGAGGAGATTTACAATGGCTTGTAGTTGCTGATCTTCGAGGCAAGCTAGAAGCACCAATGTCTGAGAGGATTCAGTTCTCCGTAAGAGAGAACAACTGGCTTGATGGATTAGCCAGGGCAATGCATGAAGCTCTCGCTCGTCTTTGTGCACAAAATGTCAACCTAATCCAAGGAACCCGCTTTGCTCACTATGCAAGGCGTGATTCTATGGGAATGCCTCTAGAGATGCCAAGTCACCTAGAGCTGAAGCGTCAAGTGGAGAACCTTGACTTCCTACTGTACGACAGACAGAAGGAATTGGACAATGCTAGAGAGTTTGCCAACCACAACCTCGCCATTGCCACCCAGAAGGCCCAGACTTTCTCACTGCTAGTCAAGGATCGTCAGTCACATCGTTGTCAACACGCAAAGAAGGATCGCACCATCGACCGTCTTCGCAATAAGGTGGCCGACCTCGAGAAGACCATCAAGGAGCAAGAAGCTCAGCTTGCAGCAAAATAAGAATAAGAGGAAGGTGAAGATATCCAAGGGGATATTGACTCATACCTCAGCAATGATGATGACTATCAGGAGGATGATGCCATGGACTTCTACACCGACGATGATGACTCCGACTTCATCGATGATGAGTAGATGCACTAGAGCACCATCATAGGAGTGAGAAGTATCGGTCCCATTGTATCTTAGCTTGCAGAATGGTTCTTAAAACCATCTGTTTTCCTTTGATGTTGCGGTGTGTGTGAGTTTGTAGTGTGTGCCTTGTTTGAATGAATGAAAAGAAGTTAGTTGCAAAATCTGATTCAAACTCAAAGTTTTAGCTTTGAAACCAAAACCATGAACCTTAGAACTTTCCCTCTTACCCCTTTATCTACCTCAATCTTCAGATGACTTGTGGAAACCAAGGAGGGAGCAGCTCATCGCAAGACCCAATGTTGCAAATTCTGCAGACGCTCATTGCAGACCGTGAAGCTAGTAGGGCAGAGCACCAAGCAAATCTAGCCACACTACAGCAGATCGCCCAGATGGCTCACAACAATCAAATCCATGGAAATCAGGATCATCATGGATCCAAACTCAAAAACTTCTAGAATACCAATCCCCCAATCTTTAGCAAGTCTGAAGACCCATTGGATGTTGATGATTGGTTCCAGACAATGGAGAACAACTTAGAAGTAGCCGGAGTGGATGCCAACGAGAAAGTTCTTTTTGCCACCCACTATTTGGCAGGAGATGCAAGAGATGATGGAACAGCACCCGCACGATGAATCATGGTCAAGTGATGACATGGGAAGACTTCAAGATCAAGTTCAGCCGCACCCACATGCCGTAGGGTTTAGTCACCAAAATGAGAGATGAATTCAGAGAGTTAAAGCAAGGCAGAATGACTGTAGTGGAGTACCGTGACAGATTCTTGTCCCTCGCTAGGTATGCACCTGATGAGATCAACACGGAGGCCAAGAAGAAGGAGAGCTTCCTGAACGGACTTCATGATGAGATGCAGACAGTTCTCGTCAACATCCGCTTCGAGGATCTCGAAGAGCTAGTCGACTCTGCCATTCAGATGGAAGGGAAGATCAATCAAGCAAACGACAACCGCAAACATTGGATAATGCACCAAGCTGGATCCAATAGTCACCAGAAGTACCGTCCCAACCCGTCTGCCGGATATGCCCCGCGGAACAATCGACCCCCAATGTCTTGCCCAAGATACCCCAACCGTAGCGGAGGAAATGTGAAGTCCGGAGGAAACAACAACCACCCTGGCAACTCCAGCAATTTCAACCGTGCACCTCCCAAGCACAACAACAACAACACTGCGCCGAGAACTAGAAGCAATGATGTGCCCGTGGCAGCAAAAGACAAGTCTCAGATTACTTATTTTGAGTGTGGAGTGAAGGGTCACTACTCCAATGAGTGTCCCAAGAAGATTGCCGCCACTGCCAATGTGAATGTCCTAGCTCAGCAGCAGCATCGTGTTCAACCAAGAAGAAGATTCGCCCTAGGGAACCCTCACAACCGCAACGGCCGTCTCTTCCACATGAACGCCGAAGAAGCCCAAGAAGCGCCAGGTGTAGTGTTGGGTATGTTTTCTATCAACTCAGTTTTAGCAAGAGTGTTGTTTGATTCTAGAGCATCGCACTCATTTGTCACCAAAGAATTTGCATGCACTAGTAAGATTCACCCAACCAAGTTGAAGCATGTCATGATAGTTCAAATCCCCGGTTCAACTGCAAAAGCTAGAAAATTTTGCAAAGCTGTACCTATTAGAATACATGGGATAGATTTTTATGCCAATCTAATTATACTTGGAACCAAAGGTTTGGAAGTAGTACTAGAAATGGATTGGATGTCAAAGCATAAAGGATTGATTGACTGTGCCAAGAAAGCCACCACCATGACCAGTAGCCCTGGAGTCTCAGTAGAGCATATATATGAAACCTTGCCCCGTCAATTCAAGTGCAACAAGAGTCTAGCCCTACCCACCATAGACCAAGTCAGAGTAGTCTGTGAATACCCCAACGTATTCCCAGATGAATTGCCTGGTATGCCCCCGGATAGGGATATTGAGTTCATTATTGAACTAATCCCCGGAACCAGACCCATAGCTCAGAGACCCTGTAGTATGAACCCCTCAGAGTTAGTGGAATTGAAGAAGCAGCTGGATGCTATATTGGCGACAAGCTTGATTCAACCAAGTGCATCGCCATGGAGATCACCCATGTTATTCGTAGACAAGAAGGATGAAGGTAACCATTTGTGCACAGATTACAGTAAGCTAAATGACATCACCATCAAGAACAAGTACTCTTTGCCAAAGATAGAGGATCTATTTGATCAGTTGACTGGTGCCAGTGTGTTCTCAAAGATCGATCTTAGGAATGGTTATCACCAACTTAAGATTCGTGCAACAGATATTCCAAACACAGCCTTTACTACTCGTTATGGATTATACGAGTATACGGTCATGTATTTTGGATTAACCAATGCCCCTGCTTATTTCATGAATCACATGAATAAGATCTTTATGAATTTTCTAGATAAGTTTGTCGTGGTGTTTATTGACGATATCCTTATCTACTCCAAGTCAGAAGAAGAGCATGAGCAACATCTAAGAATCATCCTTGAAACCCTTAGAGAGCATCGGTTGTATGTCAAGTTCAGCAAATGTGAGTTTTGGTTAAAAGAAGTAGGATTCCTAGGACATATTGTGTCTGCCAGAGGAGTCGCTATTGATCCCGCCAAGATCAAGGATGTCGAATAATGGGAAGCCCCAACCACTCAAACCCAAGTCCGTGCATTTCTCGGATTAGCGGGATATTACCGCAAGTTCGTTCAACGATTTTTGAGTATAGCAAGACCCATGACCCAATTGTTGAAGCAGGACAAGAAGTTTGAATGGACCGACAAATGTGAAGAAACTTTCCAAGAGCTCAAGAAGAGATTGATTTCAGCCCCAATATTGATCATGCCAGATATCAAGAAGCCATTTGACGTGTATTGTGATGCATCCAAGATTGGTCTCGGATGTGTATTGATGCAAGAAGGCAAAGTCATCGCATATCTGTCTCGACAACTGAAGCAGCATGAGCAAAACTACCCTACCCATGATCTTGAGTTAGCAGCTACCGTTTTAGCCTTGAAGACATGGCGTCATTACCTTATGGGTAATCATTGTGAGATTTACTCGGATCACAAAAGTTTGAAGTATATTTTCACTCAGAAGGATCTAAATATGAGGAAAAGGGGATGGATAGAGTTAATCAAGGATTATGACCTTGACATTCACTATCACCCCGACAAAGCCAATGTGGTAGCGGATGCTCTTAGTCGATTGCCGTGTAGATTAAACACTATGATCAAGCAGAAGCAACCAAGTTTGCATGAGGAGTTGGAGCAGTTTAGAACTGAGCTAGTTAGCAAAAGATTTTCAGCTAGCATTGAACTTCAACCCACTTTGATTAGCCAAATCAAGGAAGCCCAAAAGGGAAATGCAAGTATCAACGGAATCAAACGTCATATTAGTACATGAAAGGTACCTGGATTCACCGAAAACAAAGGAGTTCTGTGGAACAAATGACGTATCTGTGTGCACACAGATTCGGAGCTGAAGCAAGTTATCATGCAAGAAGCTCATGATACTCTTTATTCTATCCACCCCGGAGGAACAAAGATGTATCAGGATTTAAAGGAGCAATTTTGGTGGCACAAGATGAAGAGAGAAATCGAAAGCTACATCGCCAAGTGTGATATCTGTCAAAGAGTCAAAGAGGAACATCAGAGACCCGCAAGACTGTTGCAACCATTGCAGATTACGGAATGGAAATGGGATTCCGTCGGAATGGACTTTATCACCGGTTTGCCTACTTCTAGTAGGGGAAATGACTCAATCTGGGTCATCGTTGATAGATTGTCCAAGGTAGCTCATTTTATACCTGTCAAGACAACCTACCAGAGTTCGAAGCTAGCAGAGTTGTACATTGCTAGAATTGTTAGCCTGCATGGAACCCCCAAGACCATAGTGTCGGATCGAGGAACCCAATTTACCTCGAAATTTTGGCAGAAAGTCCAAGAAGGATTAGGAACCAAGTTGAATTTCAGCACAACTTATCACCCGCAAACCAATGGACAAACTGAAAGAGTCAACCAAATCCTAGAGGATATGTTGAGAGCTTGTGTGTTATAGTACGAATCAAAATGGGAAGATTGTCTGCCTTTTGCAGAATTCTCATACAACAACAGTTATCAAGCCAATTTGCAAATGGCCCCATTTGAGTTCTTATATGGAAGAAAGTGTCGTACCCCTTTGAATTGGTCGCAAGTAGGAGAGAGTCAGATTTTTGGACCCGACATCCTAGGAGAAGCCCAAGAGAAAGTTCACAAACTCCATGAACACCTCAAGACCGCCCAATCCAGACAGAAGAGTTATGCTGACAAGAGAAGGAGAGACCTGACTTTCAATGTCGGAGATTTTGTGTATCTCAAAGTTTTGCCATTGAAGGGAACGCAACGTTTTAGTCTGAAAGGAAAGTTAGCCCCCAGATATGTTGGACCCTTCAAGATTCTGAATCATCAAGGAGAAGTATCGTATCAACTGGAACTGCCAGAGGAGATGTCTGCCATTCACAGTGTGTTCTATATCTCGTTACTTCGCAAATGCCTAGAAGTGCCCGAGAAGACCGAAGTTTTCAAGAACATCGATCACCGAGTCATCGATATCAACAAGGATATGACGTATCGTGAAGTGCCCATCCATATCTTGGAGGAAGCTTACAGAACCACCAGGACCCGGAGTATCAAATTTCTCAAGATCCAATGGAGCAACCATACTGAAGAAGAAGCCACTTGGGAGCGAGAAGATTACATTAAGACGGAGTTCCCAGATCTCTTTAGTTCCTAGTTTTCTTTCTTAAATCCCGGGACGAGATTTTGTTTAAGGGGGGAGGTTTGTAACATCCCAAATCTTTAATCCAAGTTATCAAGATCCAAATCACCCAATTTAGGGTTAACAAAAACTTTTTTTTCTCTTTTAAATAATTAAGCATGCATATGTGTGTTGCATTAAATAGGAGTTGTTTTGAAATGCCATGATTGTTTGTTCTAATGGTTGTAAAATGACTCTAAGATGAATGCCACATGATCTAGATCATTCCCAAACAAAAACCAAAGAAAAAAATAAATCAAAAAGAATTAAATAATGGAAATGGTCACTTTTGCCATTTTAATCAACTAGGACACTTTGAGTGTTCCTAGCACTCATTTTCAAATAGAAACAATTGTGGATCTTTGCACCCCTTGGTAGTAAAAGTTAAGATGTACCAAGGACCACTTTGTGATCTTCCAAAAACATTCAAACACTAAATTTAAATGATATTTGAAAATGGAATCAAGTGTATGTATCTAGATCACACTTTTTCAAAAACCATCCAAATGAACTCCAATTGAAAATCCCAAGCAACCAGAGATGCTTAAGCATGTGACAAACAACTTCACCAAATTTCATTTCAAAATTCAAAATTTGAATTCTTGCGGGCATTGTGTCGAACACTTGGTGAGCAGAATCAAACCTGCCTAACTATTACTATTTTTTATCAAAATTTGTCAAGCCATTTGAACCCATTTCACTTCACTTGTATCCCCTAGCCCCAACCAGGCCATCAAGGACCTCCCAAATGGCCTAGCACCATAGTGACATGCCACCCCGAGGCCATGCTCGCTGGCCAACTGTGCCCAGCCTGCAGGAGACCACTAGCCCCTCTCCGCCGCTCCAGGAAGGAAGGTGTGACCTCACCGCCGTCCACGGTCCACCCCACAACCACTGCTAGCCCCTGGACCACCGAGGCCAAGCCTCGCACTAAGTCTCTGCGCCGTGCTAGCGCATGCCAGAGCACGGTCACCGCTAGCACACCACACGCCATGCCTCGACCATAGCCCACGCGCGCCGCTCTACCTTGACCACCTCAACCCGCCAGAAACGCCCTTACCTCGCCGCTCGACCCACAGCCGCCGGGAACCACGTCGAGCACCGCCTCTGTCTCTCAGAGCGCGAGACGCTCCCGACTGCAATCCACCGCCCCTAGCACCGCCGTTAAGCCCTAGATGACCGCCAGGGAACCGCCCACCGTCCGCCTACCTCGCCCACGCCGATAACCCCCTATGCTATCGTCACCGGCGAGCTCTGCCCACACCTCTCTGCCACCTCGCCGGGCCTATATAAGGGAGCCTCCCCAACACAAATTCTTCACACTCTCACAGTCCCCTGTCTCCACTGGTCCTTCCTCACCTCTCACTGGAGCCGCTCGAGCAGCCAGCCGCTGGAATTTAGCCAGAGATAGCTGTAGCAGAGGAGGAGACGCTCCCGTCGATTTCGGCCAGCCCCGGAGCTTCCACGACTTCGCCTGAGCCTACCGTCGTCTCCTCGTTCATTTGCCCGCCTCGCCGCACTCACTAGAGCCCTGGTATGCCCCCACTACACCCCCACCGAGCCGTTAGGGTTCCACCTTGTCGGCGACAAGTCCGTCGTCGACGATAAGCCCCAGCCATAGATCCTAGTTCTAATCCTACGGTCCATGTTGCCCCGTACCGCTTTGCGTTTAATGAGCCACTGACAGGCGGGACCCCCTGTCAGCAGTCCACAGCGCCGCGGAGTGAATTTGGGTCAGCCCGTTAGTGTTCCCGCGCGACCCAGTAGATTCAAATTTAGATATTTCCTTTTTAGGTGAAACTTAGTTATGTCCCTTAGTTTCAAAATCAATTCCGAGAGTTTTACAAATCCAAATTAAGTGATTCCAATTTTGCTGGAAAGCTAATTAAAATATCTATCCAAGCCCGTTGTATTTAAACAATTTAGAGTTATATATCTCTCGTAGCTAAAATAACAAGACATAAGCTTTTTCACATTCAAACATTTTTATAAAATCAACCATATTAGCTTTTGAGTTGATTCCAACTCTCAAAAATCACATTTAACCATACCTATCTGAATATGTAATAATATTAAGGTTTGCATGTAGTGACTTTGGACTAGTACCAAAATAATGCTATATAGGCATTTCTAGTCACTTTAAATCATTAAATATTAAACTTAAACTTATTAAAATGTGATCCAACCTTTAAATCACATTCCCATATATTAGAATATGTGGTGATGACATGTGTCCACATGATCCTATATTGTAATTGGAGAATATTAAATCTTAGTTAATTTCAATGAGTAGAAATTACTTTTCTCAAATAAAATAACTAAAACTAGTTCATTAATCCTTGTGATGTTTGTGATGACACTAGATCATCAAATGTGTGCCTTAGTGTGCTAAGTAGACTAGTTAAGTATTGTTTGGTGATTGTGTATTACGTATGTATTTATAGACGATTGTACCGAACAAGTCTTTGAGGAGGAGGAATTCTACCAAGAAGAGGAGGAAGAGAATTTCAACCACTTCACCAACCAAGGCAAGCCTAGCACTTCAAGTAAACTGAGCAAGCTATTATTGGCAAGCTAATACTTGCAAGCCATCACCAGATGCAAGCTAACCTAAGCAAGATGCATTAGGCATGCTTTGGTAATACATTTTGACTTATACCTACCCCAAGTTTTCTTACAAGCATTACTTTCTTTTTATTTACCAAAGTTCTTTACTTTGTTTATAGATAGCATAAAGAGTATAAAACTTATCCTATCTAGTTAGACTTAGATGTCATTCTATGGCATGAGATTAATATTAGCATCCCACATTAGTGAACACTCTTACCTTAGTGATTAGAGCCAAACCAAAAACTTGATCACTTTAGATGGGAATACTTGGTGAAAATGACTTGTGAAAACCTTGGAATGATGAGTTATTCTATTGAGATGTTTTGACATGTGTTGAGAACACACAAATGGTTATGATGATGAAAATGTTGAGGCATGAGATACTGATGGTTGGGTTCGGATGCGATACCATTCCAATTTTACCGTACAACCACAATACCTGACTTGGGTAAGGCTTAGCCAGAAGTTTATATGCATTACTATTAGTTTCCTCGTGCGAGAGGTTTGAGCGGAGGCTACGTCTCAATGTTGTCCACCTATGCAGTGCCCAGGATGGAAGATGGCCATGGCTGGGAGGCCAAGCTCATAGGAGAGGTGCTTATACTAGAGTGTGTAAAGGAAAGGTTATGTATGATTATCTGCATACTAAGTATGATGATTCAGGGTTATCCCTGACAGATGTATTGAATTTTGTGGTGAAAGCGTACCACCTCTGCAAATTGTCAAACTATTCGAATAGCCGCGTCCGCGATTATGGACAGTTGGAGTGGCCATACTGTTCTGTTGTCAGATGTTTTCAAAATGACTTATGAAATGAATTGTGACATGACTTGACCACAACATGGTTGTGATTATGACAACTAAGTTCCCACTTAGGTGATTTCAAACTTTATTTTATCTTTCTTTGTTTCTGAACTCAGCTTAGGTTTCAAACTTAGCTTTACAAATAAACTTAGAGTTAGCATTCCTACTAGAACTATCTTACTTGTTAGTGATAGTTTGCAAGTACTTAAATAGTACTCATGGCTTTTGTCCCTATCTATTCCTATGGCCAGACTATGAGGAAGACTACCCTGAAGGAGGACAGCAGGACGGCTACGACAACTAGGATCATCTTCCATCGTTAGCATTGCCCGTGACACTGAAGATGGACCCCACCGCTACGCTATTTATTCCGCTACTTGATTGTATTAAGAGTGGATCATGAGATCCTTTATTTGTGTAAGAACTTATTATGGTTTGAAATGGATGATGTACTGTGATATCCAATCTGTTATGTCCCGCAAAGATGGTAATCCTGGAATTGCGATGTATGGCATAACAGGCATCTGGGATTAAAAATCCGGGCGTTGGCAATTAAGGCATATAACTTTTTTCAAAAGTAAAACCAACTAAAGTTTGACCAAGTTTTAGAGAAAAATATTAATATTTACATTACGTAATCCATACCATTTCATACATCATGAAATATATTTTCAGATGCTATCTATATAATATAATAGTTCTGAATAGTTTTTTCTAAATGTTTGGTCAAACTTTACATGGCTTGACTTTTCAAAAAAGTTATATGCCTTAAGCCTTGGGATGGAGGGAGTAGTTAGCAACTCATGTTGAGCCCTTAGCTCAATGTTCTCCTTTGACATAGATGCTTCACAAGAATTAGAGTTAGTAGCACTAGCATGATTAATAGATTTTTCATTTTCAAGCTCATAAGATTCAATTTTTTGTGTGAGGAGACAATTGGTGTGCTTCTCCTCGGCAAGCTCTTGCTTAAGGAGATGGAATCTACGACTCCCATCATCAAGTTGGAAATCCAACTCCTCTATGGTTTCCGTTTTTTTAGTCATGGTGTCCATAACGTGTTTGAGACAAGCAACGGCCTTATTATTACCACGAAGAGCACTAGTATACTCATCAAGGTCATCATCACTATCATCATTATCATTGCTATTATCTAGAGAAGATATGTTGGGATCCAAAGTAAGAGATACCTTTGATCCTTTTGCCATAAGGCACATGTGAGCACAGGAGGATGAAGATGAGGATATTCTTGAATCTTCATTCATGATCATGTCTTGCTCGATAGGGTGTTTGATTTTGTCTACATTGTTAGATACACAACTAGAGGAAATAGAAGCATTTTGTTTATTGGAACAAGACAAATCAAGCATATCATCTAAACTAATACTCAAATAATTTCTAGACAATATGCAATGACTAGCAACACATGGGGTTATATAATTATCATTGCAAGAAGTGCTTAAGTCCAAACTCTCTACACCATTAGCATTTATAGAACATGAATCATTGGTGTAAAGAGAACCACTACCATCATTACATATGATTTCTCCACTCACCATGACATTACCTTGTGACATGTCACATGTAGGTGAAGTGGAGGGAATTGAAATCTCATTGCGGCCGGAGGTGGAAGACACTTGGAGCTCTTCATGATGTGAAGTAGAAGAGAGCACCTTGGAGATACCACCAACCCTATGAGAAATGGACCCACCAAATATTTCTTTAAGCTTGGTCCACATCTCATGAGATGACTTGCGCTTCACAATCGTCAAGAACAAATTAACTGTGGGGCTCAAGGAGAAAAAGAGCTTCTTAGATACTTGAGCTTCGAGATGTAAATTTTTCTCATCCTCTAAAGATAGATTTTGAGGATCCATCGGAGGAGAAAAACTTACATCTAGAAATCGCTCAATATTTGGACACAAGGTCTGAAGATTACAAAGCAAGCTATTTCTCCAAAAAAAATTGTGCCATCAAAGATAATTGTGTCATTGTGCACTATACAACTAGATGACATCTTTACACTCTAGGCGGTGAAGCCTAAACAAGGAGAGACATTGCTCTAATCCCAATTGAAAGGATAGAGATGCGCCTAGAGGGGGGAGGTGAATAGATAATTTCAAAACTATTACGGTTTTGGCTTGATAGAATGCGGAATTAAACTAACGTTTATTTTACAAGCACAAAACCTAAATACACTAGGCTCAACTAAGTGCACCAACAATAAGTTAAGATAAGAAAGATAACACAAGATAAATATACTACAAGTGATAAGCAAGATAGAAGTACTTCAAGCTCGATGGCTATCACAAGGAAAGTAAGATCGGGTATGGAGATAACCGAGGCACGCGGAGACGAAGATGTATTCCCATGTTCCCTTACAAGTAAGGTACGTCACGTTGGAGAGGTGTGGGATTCACGAAGGATTTCCCAACGCCACAAAGGCTCACCTTCTTCTATGAGTGTATCCCACGAAGGAATAGGCCCTTTCCTTATGGCTAGCTTTTCCTCCACTCCGGAGATGGCAAGCTCCACAACCATTTCACAAGCTCCACGAAGGAGAAGCCCGGGTCTCTTCACAATCTTCCACAAAGAGGACACCGCGGTACCAACCTCCAAGCCAACTAGGAGGTCACCCTCCAAGAGCAAAAAGATCACGGTCTCTCACTCGAACAAATCCTATTGGAGAGCTAAACACTTATGCAAGAATAGAAAGCAAGAACACCAAGAGCACTCAAATCCCTCACTCGCAACTCCCACCAAAGCAACAAGTGCTAGGGAGGAATTAGAGAGGAAGAACAATGGAGGAAATCAACAAATGACTTCAAGATCTAGATCCAATGGGTTCCCCTCACTTAGAGGAGGAATTGATTGGTGGGGATTGTAGATCTAGATCTCCTCTTCCAAAGCCCTCAAAAAGATGCAAGAATCATAGAAGGGAAGGGAGAGGAAGCAAGCTCAAGAGGGTCAACAATGGGGGTCAATTTAGGGATCAAGAAATATCAAAACAATTGGGGGAAGAACCCCCTTTTATAGGGAAAAGCAAATATGGCCGTTGGGAGAAATCTGCGTGAACCCGATTGGAAGTTCGGTTGAACCAGCCTAAAAACCGGACGGTCCGGTATCAGGCTCGGTTGAATCCCGGTTTGAACCTGGTCGAATCCGGGTTTGAACCCGGTTGAATCCTGGATGAACCGGATCTCAACCGAGAAGTTGTACAGAGAGTAATCTGAATTAGAGCCACATCTTGAATGAGGCTATCATGACACCGACTTAGAGCCACATCTTGAATTCTTCTATTGCGATCACACTCTCAAGATCTTGAACATATCATATTCTTCTCTTCAGTTCGATGATCTTGATGCCAAAACTCAAGGTATATTATCTTCATGGCATCCATACTTGAATCCAACATATGGACTACAAGCATGACCTATGGAATATTCCTTCATATAAAACTCAATGAAAACATTAGTCCATATGGATTGTCATTAATCACCAAAAACCACACATAGGGGCCATTACCATTTCACTTATATGGGAGGCCGTAGTGGGATGTGTGTAACACCCCAAAAATATTAATCAAGATTATCAAGTTCTAATCACCCAAGTTTAGGGTTAACAAAAACTTTTCTTATTAAATCTAATATGAGTGTATGTGTGAATTGCATTAGTGTATGAATGAGTGAAATTGCCATGTTTGATTGCTACTAATGATAAGGAATGGTTTAAAGATGAATACTGCATCATCTAGGTCATTTACAAACTAAATCAAAAGAAAAGAAAATCAAATATGAATCATATAAGCAAATGGTCACTTTGACCAAATTTATCCACTAGATTACTTTGAGTGTTTCTAATAAAAGATTTCTAACAGAAACTTTCCCAATTCTTTTCACCCCTTGCTAGACCAAGTAAAAGTGAATCCAAGAAAACTTTACGAAGTGGCAGAAACTATTTTTGAATCTATTTAAAGGACACTGCAAAATTGAATAAACTGTATGTACTAAGATCACCCTTTTTCAAAAACCAACCAAATCAATTCACCTTGACTTTTCCCAGCAACACTAGACACCCAAGAATGTGACAAACACACTCACCAAATTTCATCCAAAAATTCAAACTTTGAATTCATGCGGCCATTTGGTCGAGCACTTGGCAGACACTAGTAAACCTTGTCAAACTTCTATAGTTCGGAGCAGTAATTGATCGCCACTAGTGCGTCAATTCTCTCCCCTGGTCACCCTAGTGTCTAGTAGCGCAGTGGACAAGCCCCCCTTTGCCGTCAAAAATCACACTTGACAAGATCTATCTGAATATGTAAAAATATTGAGGTTTACATGCATTGATCTTGGACTAGTACTAAAAGAATGCTATATAGGCATTTCTAGTCACTTTAATTGTATTAAATGGTAATTTTGAACTTTATAAAATATGACCACCATTTTAAATCACATTCCCAAGTATTAGAATATGTGGTGATGACATGTGTCAACATGATCCCATATGTTAACTGGAGAATATTAAATCTTAAGTATTATCAATGAGTAGAAATTACTTTTCCAAAATAAGATAAATAAGACTAGGTCTTTATTTCATGTGATGATTGTGATGATGCTAGATCATCAAGTGTGAGCCTCAGTAGTTAAGTATTGTTTGGTGATTGTGTACCTCGTATTCATTTATAGACGCTAGTACCAACCTGGGCTACGAGGAGGAGGAGTACTACGAAGAAGAAGAAGAGAACTTCAACCACTACACTACTCAAGGCAAGCCTAACACTACAAGTTAACTATGCAACCTATCCTTGCAAGATAACCTATGAAAGATGCATTATGCATGCTTTGGTTATGCAACCTTGATTATACCAATCCCATTTTTTACTTGCAAGCTTTATTCTTTTACTTTTACCAAAGTTCTTTACCTTTAGTTAGTGATTTGTGAGTATTGGAAAAATAGGTTAGATGCCATAAAGATCATAAAACTAGGCCTAGGTAGTTATACTTAGATGCCATAAAAAGTATAAAACTAGATTTGGATAGTTACACTTGATTAGCACCCTCATTAGTGACACCCTCATTGATAGTTGCTAGTGCTAAACTACTACCGATCACATTAGATGGGAATACTTGGAGAAAATGATAATGAAAACCTTGGAATGATGATTCATTCTATTGAAATGTTTTGACACATGTTCTGAAACACAATGGTTTGATGATGAAACTTCTTGAGGCATGAGCCTTAGTTTTTATAAAAACTGATGGTTGGGTTCGGATGCGATACCATTCCAATTTTACTATACAACCGCAATACCTGAATAGGGTAGGGCTTAACTGGAAGTTTATATGCCTTAGTATGGGTTCCCTCGCGAAAAGATGTTGAGCTGAGGCTACCTCGTGAATGTGAATGTCCACCTATGCAGTGCCTAGGATGGCAGATGCCCATAGCTGGGAGGCCAAGCTCATAGGGAAGTGCCTATACTAGAGTGTGTAATTGAAAGGTTATGCTTGATTCGCATACTAAGTATGATGATTCAGGGTTATCCCTGACAGATGTATCAAATATTGTGGTGAAAGTGTACCACTTCTGCAGAGTGTCAAACTATTTGAATAGCCGCGTCCGTGGTCATGGACAGTTGGAGTGGCCATACTGTTCCATTGTCAGATGTTTTCAAAAATGACTTTTGAATTGAACTATGAACTTGACTTGACCATAACAGGGTTCTGGACATGAAAACTAGGTTCCCACTTAGGTGATGTAGAAAATTAAATTAGGATCTTTACTTTTGAACACCTTATGAAATAAACCTAGCTTTTTCTAAATAAAACTAGAGCTTAAGATTCCTACTAGAACTACCTTACTTGTTAGTGATAGTTTGCGAGTACTTAAAGAGTACTCATGGCTTTGTCCCTGGCTATTCCTGTGGCCAGACTATGAGGAGGACTACCAGGAAGATGGACAATAGGAGGTCTATGACAACTAGGATCATCTCCCATCGCCAGCATTGCATGTGACCCTGAAGATGGAGCCCCTACTATGTTTACTTTCCGTTGCTTTGATTGTATTAAGACTAGATCATGAGATCCTTTATTTGTAAGACCTTTATTATGGTTTGTAATGGATGATGTACTGTGGTACCAATTCTGTTATGTCTCGCAAAAATGGTAATCCTGGGATTGCGAGGTATGGCATAACATGCATCTGGGATTAAAAATCCGGGTGTTGACAAGTTGGTATCAGAGCCATCTTGACCATAGGAGACCCTAGTTAGAATGGACGTCTGAACAAAAAGACTTAGTTTCAAAACAAAAGAAGTGAGTATTTATGAAAACCTATTCCCACTCTTATCCTTGAGATTCTTTCAAAAAACATTCATGTTCCTCAAAAATTCTTGCAATCCTACACAAAATTTGACACACTTGATCAACGCACTAACTTGCTCACCCTAAATTCTTATAGATGGAGGTCACGTAGAGCAAGTTCTACCAGTTGGAGGCCACCTGATCTTCGAGAGGGATCTAGATGCACTCACAGAGCATCTTGAGCGCCCGCACCCAGAGTTGTTTGGCGCACACCTCAATGACCAGCAAGGAGGAGAACTACAATGGCTGATAGTTGGAGAGCTTAGAGGAAAGATGGAAGCACCCACCCCAGAGAAGATCCAATTCAGCTTGAGGGAGAACTACTGGCTGGACGGACTAGCCAGGGATATGCATGAAGCTTTTGCCCGTCTGTGTGGGCAAAACATCAACCAGAACAATGGAACTCACTTTGCTCACTACGGAAGGCATGATTCTATGGGACTGCCCTTGGAGATGCCAGAACATCTAGAGCTGAAGCACCAGGTGGATAATCTCGACTTCATGTTGTATGATAGACAGAGGGAGTTGGACAACGCCCATGCCTACGCCAACCATAACCATGCCATTGCAGTCAAGAAGGACCAAACCCTCACCATCCTCGCCAAGGAGCACTATTCACTTTGTCGTCAGCGTGACAAGAAAAATCGCATCATCGATCATGTTTGCAAGAAGGTGGCCACTCTTGAGAAGACCATCCATGAACAGGGGATCCAGCTTGAAGCGAAGGAGGAGGAAGGTGAAGATATCCGTGGAGATCTCTACTCTTACCTCAGTGATGATGACAACAACCTAGAGGACGAGGCCATGGAGGATCACACAGATGAAGATGATGCCGCCTTCATTGATGATGATTAGATGCACTTGAGCACTACCGTAGGAGTGAGATGTACCCGCTCCCTTTGTATCGTAGTTTCACAAAATGGTTCCTAAAACCATCTGTTTTCTATTTGTGGTGTGTGTTTGTATTGGGTGCTATGAATGAATGAATGAATTAGAGGAAGTTGTTAGTTTTAAAAAACTGAGTTATACCTCAAGTTTAATGTTTCTAAAACAAACCCATAAACCCTAGAAATTTCCCCTTGTCTCATTATCTATCACAATCTTCAGATGACGCGCGGTAACCTCGGTGGAAGCAGTTCATCTCAGGACCCAATGCTGCAGATTCTGCAAATGTTAGTTTCTGACTATGAAGCAAGTAGAGCCGAACATCAAGCCAACTTAGCCACTCTTCAATAGATAGCTTAGATGGCCCACAATAATCAAGGCCACGGAAACCAGGATAACCATGGATCCAAGCTCAAGAACTTTGAAAACACCAACCCACCTATATTTAGTAAGTCTGAGGAGCCCTTAGATGCTGATGACTGGCTGCAAACCATGGAGAACAATTTGGAGGTCGCAGGAGTTGAAGCCAATGAAAAAGTACTGTTTGCCACCCATTATCTAGCAGGTGATGCAAGAGCCTGGTGGAATAGCACCCGTACCTTGAACGGAGGTCATATGATGACTTGGGAGGAGTTCAAAATCAAGTTTAGCCGGACCCATGTGCCCCCAGGTCTGATTAAGAGGATGAGGGATGAGTTCAGAGACTTGAAACAAGGAAGCATGACTGTGGTTGAGTATCGTGACAGATTTCTGTCACTAGCTAGATATGCCCCTGATGAGATTGACACAGAAGCAAAGAAGAAAGAGAGATTCCTGAACGGACTGCATGATGAGATGCAAACCGTGCTAGTCAACATTCCCTTTGATGATATTGAAGCTTTGGTGGATTCTGCCATTCAGATGGAAGGGAAGATAAACCAAGCCAATGACAACCACAAGTGTCGCTTGATGCACCAGCCTGGATCCCACCATACACAGAAGTATCGCCCCAACCTGTCTGTAGGATATGCCCAGAGAAACAACAGACCCCCTATGTCCCGTCCAAACTATCCCAATCGTGGCGGAGGAAACTTGAGGTCTAGGGGAAACCACAACAATAACCTCAGCAATCCCAATAACTTCAACTGTGCATCGCCCAAGGCCAACAACACCAACAACAACAACAACAATACTGCCCCAATGACTAGAAGCAATGATGTGCCTGTTGCAGGAAAAGACAAGTCCCTGATTACTTGCTTTGAATGCGGAGTCAAGGGGCACTACTCCAGCGAGTGCCCCAAGAATCTTGCAGCAACCACCAATGTAAATGCACCCGCTCAGCAGCAATTCCGTGTTCAGCCTGGAAAGAGATTTCCCCAGGGAACCCGCTCAACCGCAACGACCGTCTATTCCACATGAATGCTGAAGAAGCTCAGGAAGCGCCAGATGTCGTGCTGGGTATGTTTTATGTTAACTCAGTACTTGCAAGAGTGTTGTTTGATTCTATAGCATCACACTCGTTTGTTATAGAAGAATTTTCATGCGCTAGTAAGATTCAACCAACAAAATTGAAGCATGTTATGATAGTTCAAATACCTGGTTCAACCACCAAAGCTAGAAAAATTTGCAAGGTTGTACCTATCAGAATCCATGGAATAGATTTTTATGCTAATCTAATAGTACTTGGAACCAAGGGTTTGGAAGTAGTACTAGGAATGGATTGGATGTTGAAACATAAAGGATTAATCGATTGTGCCAAGAAAGCCATAACCCTGACCAGTAGCACTGGAGTATCAGTAGAGCATGTATCTGAGATGCTGCCCCGTCATTTCAAATGAAACAAGAGTCTATCCCAACCAACCCTAGACCAAGGCAGAGTAGTCGGTGAATACCCCGATGTGTTCCCAGATGAATTGCCCAGTATGCCCCCAGATCGGGATATCGAGTTCACCATTGAACTAGTTCCTAGAATTGAACCCATAGCTCAGAGACCTTATAGTATGAACCCATCTAAATTAGTGGAGCTTAAGAAGCAACTTGATGCTATGCTGGAGAAAGGTCTGATTCAACCAAGTGCATCGCCATGGAGATCGCCTATTTTGTTTGTGGATAAGAAAGATGGAGGTAACCGTTTATGCACGGATTACCGGAAGCTGAATGATGTCACCATCAAGAACAAGTACCCACTACCGAAGATAGAAGATGTGTTTAACCAGTTGACTAGTGCTAGAGTGTTTTCTAAGATTGATCTTAGAACTGGTTATCATCAACTCAAGATTCGTGCAACGGATATCCCAAAGACCGCCTTCACCACCAGATATGGATTGTATGAGTACACTGTCATGTCTTTTGGATTAACCAATGCCCCCGCTTATTTCATGAATCTCATGAATAAGATTTTTATGAACTTCCTGGATAAGTCTGTCGTTGTTTTTATCGACGATATTCTGATCTATTCCAAGTCAGAAGAAGACCATGAGCTACACCTGAGAACCATCCTTGAAACCCTTAGAGAACATCAGTTATATGCCAAGTTTAGAAAATGTGAGTTCTGGTTAAAGGAAGTAGGATTCCTAGGACATATCGTGTCGACATGAGGAATTGCTATCGATCCCACCAAGATTAAGGATGTTGAAGAATGGAAAACCCCAACCACTCAAACCCAAGTCTACGCATTTCTCGGATTAGCGGGATATTACCGCAAGTTCGTAGAAAGATTTTCAAGCATCGCCAGACCGCTGACCTAGCTGTTGAAGAAAGATCAGAAGTTCGAATGGACGGACAAATGTGAAGCAAGTTTTCAAGAACTCCAGAAGAGATTGATTTCAGCCCCAATTCTGATTATGCCGGATATTAAGAAGCCTTTTGATGTGTATTGTGATGCATCCAAGATTGGTCTTGGATGTGTGTTGATGCAAGAAGGCAAAGTCATATCATATCTGTCTAGACAACTGAAAGCAACATGACCAAAACTACCCTACCCATGACTTAAACCTAGCAGTCATAGTTTTAGCTTTGAAGACCTGGCGTCATTACCTTATGGGTAACTGCTGTGAGATTTATTCGGATCACAAGAGTCTGAAGTATATCTTCACCCAGAAGGAGCTAAATATGAGGCAAAGGAGATGGATAGAGTTTATCAAGTATTAAGACCTTGACATTCACTATCACCCCGACAAAGCCAATGTGGTAGCAGATGCTCTTAGTAGACTGCCGTGTAGATTAAACACCATGATTAAAGAAGCCTAGCCAAGTTTGCATGAAGAGTTGGAGCAGTTTAGAACGGAGCTAGTTAACGAAGGATTCCTAGCCAGTATTGAACTTCAACCCACTTTGATCAGTTAGATCAAGGAAGCCCAGAAAGGAAATGCAACTATCGACAGAATCAAGCGTCGTATCGGTACATGGAAGGTATCCGGATTCACCGAAGATGAAGAAGGAGTTTTGTGGTACAAAGGACGTATCTATTTACAAGAAGATTCCAAGTTGAAACAAATCATCATGCAGGAAGCTCATGATACTCTTTATTCTATCCATCCCGGAGGAACGAAGATGTATCAGGATTTGAAGGAGCAATTTTGGTGGCACAAGATGAAGAGAGAAATCGGAAGCTACATAGCCAAGTGTGATATCTGTCAGAGAGTCAAAGTGGAACATCAGCAATCTGCATGACTTTTGCAACCATTGCAGATTCCGGAATGGAAATGGGATTCTATCGGAATGGATTTCATCACCGGTTTGCCTACCTCTAGTAGGCGAAATGACTCTATTTGGGTCACAGTTGATAGACTGTCCAAGGTAGCCCATTTTATACCTGTCAAGACCACCTACCAGAGTTCAAAGCTAGCACAGATGTACATTGCTAGAATCGTCAGTTTGCATGCAACCCCTAAGACCATAGTATCGGATCGAGGAACCCAGTTTACCTCAAGATTTTGGCAGAAAGTCCAAGAAGGATTTGGAACCAAACTCACATCTTATCATCCGCAAACCGATGGACAAACTGAAAGAGTCAACCAAATCTTAGAACATATGTTGAGATCTTGTGTGCTAGAATATGGATCAAATGGGAAGATTGTCTGCCTTTCGCAAAATTCTCATACAACAATAGTTATCAAGCCAGTTTGCAAATGGCCCCATTTGAATTTCGGTATGGAAGGAAGTGCCGTACCCCCTTGAACTGGTCGCAAGTAGGAGAGAGTCAGATCTTCGGACCCGACATCCTACGCGAAGCCGAAGAGAAGGTTCACAAAGTCCGTGAACACCTCAAGACCGCCCAATCCAGACATAAGAGTTATGCTGACAAAAGACGTCGAGACCTGACCTTCAATGTCAGAGATTTTGTATATCTCAAAGTATCACCCTTGAAAGGAATGCAGCGTTTTCAACTTAAAGGGAAGTTAGCCCCTAGATATATTGGACCCTTCAAGATTTTGAATCGCTGAGGAGAAGTATCATATAAACTGGAACTGCCGGAGGAGATGTCATCCATACATGATGTGTTCCATATCTCGTTACTTCGCAAATGCCTCAAAGTTCCGGAGAAGACCGAAGTGTTCAAGAACATTGATCACCAAGCCATAGATATCAACAAGGATCTGACATAGCGTGAAGTACCCATTCGTATTTTGGAAGAAGCCTTCAGAACCACCAGGACCTGTAGTATCACGTTTCTGAATATCTAGTGGAGCAACCATACTAAAGAAGAAGATACTTGGGAGCGAGAAGATTATATTAGGACTGAGTTTCGAAATCTCTTTTGTTCCTAGTTTTTTTCTAAATCTCGAGACGAGATTTTGTTTAAGGAGGGAAGGTTTGTAACACCCCAAAAATATTAATCAAGATTATCAAGTTCTAATCACCCAAGTTTAGGGTTAACAAAAACTTTTCTTATTAAATCTAATATGAGCGTATGTGTGAATTGCAGTACTGTATGAATGAGTGCAATTGCCATGTTTGATTGCTACTAATGATAAGGAATGGTTTAAAGATGAATACTACATCATCTAGGTCATTTACAAACTAAATCAAAAGAGAAGAAAATCAAATATGAATCATATAAGCAACTGGTCACTTTGACCAAATATATCCACTAGACCACTTTGAGTGTTTCTAATAAAAGATTTCTAACCGAAAGTTTCCCAATTATTTTTACCCCTTGCTAGACCAAGTAAAAGTGAATCCAAGCAAACTTTACAAAGTGGCAGAAACTATTTTCAAATCTATTTAAAGGACATTGCAAAATTGAATCAAGTGTATGTACTAAGATCACCCTTTTTCAAAAATCAACCAAATCAATTCACGTTGACTTTTCCCAGCAAAACTAGACAGCCCAGCATGTGACAAACACACTCACCAAATTTCATCCAAAAATTCAAACTTTGAATTCATGCGGCCATTTGGTCGAGCACCTGGCAGACATGAGTAAACCTTGCCAAACTTCTACTGTTCTGAGCAGTAATTGATCGCCACTAGTGCCTCAATTCTCTCCCCTGGTCGCCCTAGTGTCCAGCAGCGTAGTGGACAACCCCCCCTTCGTCGTTCGCACCAGTGCAGCGCTGAGCTTGTCGTGCCGGTCGACCATGCCCCCACTCGCCACAGACCGCACCGCCCTCTCCCACGTTGTCCAGGAGACAGGCGACACTCCACTGCCACCCTCTATCCACCCCTCGACCGAAGACACGTCGGGGACCAGCCATAATCGCGGCGCCCATTTATCTGTCCGCCATGCCAAGAGTGCGCCAGGGCACCGCAGCCGACACGTGCACACACGCTGTGCCTTGCCCTCTCTAGATGTGCCTGCATTCACCGTGACCCCAGCTACCCTCCGTTCGCCGCCGCGCGAACCATGGCCATTGTGTGCCGTCTCAAACACCGACGTTCCCGCATAGAGCATGGACCTCTCCCGACCGTTCTCAACTGCCCCTTGTCATGCTATCACTCGCGTGACGACCGCCCTGAAGCACCGGCTCACCCCCTACCCTCAGCCATGCCAATAGCCCCCTATAACAACGGCGCCGACGAGCCCGAGCAATGCCACTCTGTCCCTCTAGCCGGTGTATAAATAGACGCCACCCCAGCCCCAATTCTCCACACCAGCTCACTCCCCTCTCTCTTAGAAACCCCCTACACTTCTCCCCGGAGCAAGGTGAGCACCCCATCGCTGGAATTTCACCAGAGCCCGCCGTTGCAGAGGAGAAGAGGATTTGGAGCTAGGAGCCGCCCCAGGAGCCGCTGCGACCAGCATTCAAACCGCCGTTGATGATAACCTCATTTGCCCCCATTTCCGACCTTAGCTAGAGCCTAGGTGAGCCCCCACGTACCCCCACCGTCGTGTTAGGGTTTAGTTCTCGCCGGCGCTGTGCGATGGAGACGACGAACCACAATCGTTAGATCCTATTCTAATCGTAGCGCTGAGATTGAAACTTACCGTTTTGGCTTAGTTGAGTCGCTGACCAGTGGGACCCTCCTGTCAGCAGCCTGCTGCGCGTGCACTGCGTAGCTGGGCCGGCCCAATTAGGTTCGCGCGCAGAGCCCATTGATTCAAATAGACTTTTGCCATTTTAGTTAAAACTAGATTCTGTCAGTAGATTCAAAAATCAATTCAAAGAGATCTACTGAACCAAATTGCATGATTCAATTTTTTTGGAAAGTTATTCAAATTGTCTACCCAAGCCTGTTGGATTCAAACCATTTGAAATTATAGATCACCTATAGTAAACATAACAAGGCAGAGACTTTTCCAACTTCAAACATTTTTCAAAAATCAAACATAAATGCTTTTGAGTTGATTCCAACTCTCAAAAATCACACTTGACAAGATCTATCTTAATATGTCAAAATATTTAGGTTTACATGTAGTGAACTTGGACTAGTACTAAAAGAATGCTATATAGGCATTTCTAGTCACTTTAATAGTATTAAACGGTAATTTTAAACTTTATAAAATATGACCACCATTTTAAATCACATTCCCAAGTATTAGAATATGGGGTGATGACATGTGTCAACATGTTCCCATATGTTCATTGGAGAATATTAAATCTTAAGTATTTTCAATGAGTAGAAATTACTTTTCCAAAATAAGATAAATAATACTAGGTCTTTATTTCATGTGATGATTGTGATGATGCTAGATCATCAAGTGTGAGCCTTAGTGTTATAAATAGAAGTAGTTAAGTATTTTTTGGTGATTGTGTACCTCGTATTCATTTATAGACGCTAGTACCGACCCAGGCTACCAGGAGGAGTACTACGAAGAAGAAGAGAACTTCAACCACTGCACTACTCAAGGCAAGCCTAACAATACAAGTTAACTATGCAAGCTATCCTTGCAAGATAACCTATGCAAGATGCATTATGCATGCTTTGGTTATGCAACCTTGATTATACCAATCCCAATTTTAACTTGCAAGCTTTATTCTTTTACTTTTACCAAAGTTCTTTACCTTTAGTTAGTGATTTGTGAGTATTGGAAAAATAGGATAGATGCCATAAAGAGCATAAAACTAGGCCTAGGTAGTTATAATTAGATGCCATCAAAAGAATAAAACTAGATTTGGATAGTTACACTTGATTAGCACCCTCATTAGTGACACCCTCATTGATAGTTGCTAGTGCTAAACTACTACTGATCACTTTAGATGGGAATACTTGGAGAAAATGATTATGAAAACCTTGCAATGACGATTCATTCTATTGAAATGTTTTGGCACGTGTTCTCAAACACAATGGTTTGATGATGAAACTTCTTGAGGCATGAGCCTTAGTTTTGATAAAAAGTGATGGTTGGGTTCGGATGCGATACCATTACAATTTTACCATACAACCGCAATACCTAAATTGGGTAGGGATTAACTGGAAGTTTATATGCCTTAGTATGGGTTCCCTCGCGGAAAGAGGTTGAGCTGAGGCTACCTCGTGAATGTGAATGTCCACCTAGGCAGTACCCAGGATGGCAGATGGCCATGGCTGGGAGGCCAAGCTCATAGGGGAAGTGCCTATACTAGATTGTGTAATTGAAAGGTTAGGATTAATTATTCGCATAATAAGTATGATGATTCAGGGTTATCCCTAACGGATGTATCAAATATTGTGGTGAAAGTGTACCACCTCTGCAGAGTGTCAAACTATTCGAATATCCGCGTCCGTGGTCATGGATAGTTGGAGTGGCCATACTGTTCCGTTGTCAGATGTTTTCAAAAATGACTTGTGAATTGAACTATGACCTTGACTTGACCACAATAGGGTTATGGACATGAAAACTAGGATCCCACTTAGGTGATGTAGAATATTAAATTAGGTTCTTTACTTTTCAACTCCTTATGAAATAACCCTGGCTTTTTGCAAATAAACGTAGAGCTTAAGATTCCTACTAGAACTACCTTAGTTGTTAGTGATAGTTTGCGAGTACTTAAAGAGTATTCATGGCTTTGTCCCTGGCTATTCCCGTGGCCAGACTATGAGGAGGACTACCATGAAGATGGACAGCAGGAGGTCTATGACAACTAGGATCATCTCACATCGTCAGCATTGCCTGTGACCCTGAAGATGGAGCCCCTACTACGTTTACTTTCCGCTGCTTTGATTGTATTAAGAGTGGATCATGGGATCCTTTATTTGTAAGACCTTTATTATGGTTTGTAATGGATTATGTACTGTGGTACCAATTCTGTTATGTCTCGCAAAAATGGTAATCCTGGGATTGCAGGATATGGCATAATAGGCATCTGGGATTAAAAATCCGGGTGTTGACAATGTGGTTTTTGTAGTCCCATGCTCGCCACCACTAGGAACCGAGTTCTTTCCTCTTGAACCAAGGCGATTGTACAACCACACGGGGCTTGGGAACCCCTTGACTAACTAACTTGCCTAGTAGATTCCATAAGTCACATAGATCGGGAATTCCATTCGACATATGCATTTTGGTTTTTCTCGAAGCGGTGAAGGAGTTGCATCATAACCGGTAGGTAAGCATGGTCGGGGTTGCTTGGGGTGGATAGAGCCCCTGATAAACCAACCTAGCCTCGCATCTCTAGTTATGGGGTTCGTTGCATGGAAAACTAAAAATTTAATACGGTTGCAACTACCAAGATCATATATAGGTGATACTTGTAACATTTTTCAGATGGACTCACCCTCGAAGACCATAAAGTGGGATAATGTTCACACAAAAAAATGTGGTTTTTGTAGAGTGTACATGATCGTCCTCAAGGATGCGATAACAAACACCACAAATGCAGTGCCTCCATAATCGGTCACACATACGTTGTGACGATGACTTCCGTCCCTCGTTCCAGCTCAGCTGCGGAAGTAGGGGATCATCGGGACCTCCAGGGACACTACGACACGGTAGTGGTGATGTAGGATAAGAACATGAGCACATCTTCGTCTAAGCACCTTGCTCGTGGCAATGGACAAGGCTAGAAGGGGAGGAAGATGCAAACCAAAGGGCATATGAGAGAAGGGATAATGAGTCAGATGAGAGGAGGAGGGGGTCTTTTATAGGTGAGAGGGGCAGCCCAAATGGCCATGTCACACAAGCCATGGTGGTGCCCCCACCTCTCCCCCATTTATTTGGGTGGACACTCCACTCACATCCATTTAGATCCACTCATCTCTCATTCAATTTCCACTCAAAATCAAGAGTCATGCAATTAAAAATCCTTTTAATTCACTTGATTTAATGCCACTCATTCAATGAACACTTCATTTAATAAGTACTTAATTTAATGAATACTTAATTTAATTAACACATTGATAACCAATCCCCAATAATATTCCGATACACCGAAACTATATTGGCAGAATTATTAGAACAATTCCTTCACTGTCTAGTATTTTCTCCAGTGTTCCCTATCCACTCAAATGTGTCGACTACCCTTAAGTGTGTCTCCCTATGGGTTTGCAAGCTGAGTGGACATGATCGATACACTCTCAGATCAATAATCATTAGCAGGACCTGGAGATCCATAATGACTCCCACCAGCTTAAACGATAAACTAGTGATCGCATGAACCTTTATTCACAGTAACCAATTCCTTTATCTAGTGATATTTTACTTGTCTGAGATCCGATCATTTGGTATCATCCATACCTAGTTCAATCCTGTTAATGACAAGTACTCTTTTCTCGTTCCCATGATAAAACATTCTTAGTGATCGCTACCACTTGCTTGCAAGCTATGTTAATGTGATATCACCGGGAGGGCCCTGAGTATATCTCTCCATTATTAGGATGGAAAAATACCACTCTTGATCCATGAGCCTCAACTAACACTTTACAAGTATCCAATGACACCTTTATAATCATCTAGTTATGGTGTGATGTTTGATGTAATCAAAATACTCTTCCCGAGTCAGCGATTGGCGTGATCTCATGGTCTAAGGATTAGGGTTACTCTGAGTGACGTTATAGTAGTGTGAACATAATGGCATGATCATATTACTATACTTTGTGAGTTTGTTCATCACATCATTCCACCAATGTTGTGACCTCGTTGTTAACAACATTCAATGTCATGATTAGGAAACCTTGATCATCTGTTAATCAACAAGCTAGTGTAATTAGAGGCATTACTAGGAACCTTTTATTTGTTTATTAAACACAGATGTATTAACATTTCCGCTTAACACAATTATAGCATGAGAAATAAACATTTTTCATAAACATGGAATATAATATAATAACCACTTTATTATTGCCTCTTGGGCATATTCCTTTCAGTCTCCCACTTGCACTAGAGTCAATAATCTAGTTGAAAACTTGCACATATAGACACCTATGGCTACTATTGTACGTACGCATTTCTTGTGGTAAACCTAATCTCAGATCTGATATTTTCAGGTCTACGTGTATTTGCATGTCTTTGCATCTTTACGCATCACTCATTCTCAAATGAGATGGCATTGTATACGTTTGGTCCTTTGGTGAGACCGTAGTTCCTTGAGGTTTAAAACATGTTGATGCTATTGTCATAAAATAGATCTTCAATGTATTATTCTGCTTGGAACTACACCTAGTTTTATTAACAAACTTCTTGACACAAATGCCTACAGCTACTAGAACATTCTTATACTTAGCCTTTCGTTGTAGTATCTGTCACAATACTTAACCTTTTGGAACTCATCCAAATCTATCATGGAATTTTCTTTCGTCAAATTGTGCCACCTTAAAGATAAACTTAATTTGTATCTTGTGATAAAACTAGTAGCAATGTAACACTTTACAATGAACTAATAGTGTCAATGTAACACTTTACAATGATCTATCTGTCACTTCTACATATAGAATATATTCTTAGTTCTTCCTAAGATCATAAGAATATCCTTACTATCGTCCAATGATCATATTATGAGTCACCCTAGTATATTCTCATAACATTTAGAGCATAGGACGTATCTGGATATGTACATATAATGGTATGATTGATTAATATATTCATGTGATTTTACTCACCAAGTGTCAAAACACTTGAATCTCGTTTTTATCAAGACATTCATGTGATTTTAATCACGAAGTGTCAAAACACTTGAATCTTGTTTATAGATATATTCGTGTGATTTTACTCACCAAGTGTCAAAACACTTGAATCTTGATTCACTCGCCAAGTGTTAGTACACTTGAATCTTGATTCAAACTTTTCCATGTGGCAAGAACTTTTCTCATTGTTTCCATATTGAACTCATTCAATATTTCATCTATGTACATTTGGCATAACCATATTAGCGTCTCAATCTATCCAAATAGACGTTGATGCCAAATATTCTAGTTTTGCCAAAATATTTCATTTAAATCTAATTTTAATGAAATCCTTAACTTGTGTCAATAAAAGATAAATCATTTCCGATCAACAATATGTCTTATACACAATGTATTAGAAATATGTCTCAATGCTCCCACTTAATTACTTGTAAATGCGAGCATCGTCATCGTCTTTGATGAAATTAAACATTTTAACATTTTCATCACGGTGAAGATTCCAACTCCGTTATTCTTATTTCAACTATTGAAGTTTGTATGCCTTTTTAGTATCCTTTGATTTAAAAAACTCTTCAAACCGTGTCATGTAAACATCCTAGGTAACCTTTCTTTTAGAAGAATGTTGTTTTGTTTGTTCAACTAGCATCCACAACAATTGACATATGTAGTGGTTGCTACACTAATCCGTCCAGACTAAATATCGCTACAAAAGATCGAATCTTGTCGTATTAAACTTTTTGAACAATGTCGTAAACTCTTTACCAACATGTCGACTATTTCATAGATGTGAAACATTCAAGTCTGTTTCTTTACAGATCCAAATACGACTAATAGACTTTATGTCTTTCAGATGGTCTTCCATGTTCAGTAACTTGGTTTCTCGTGTATGGAACTATCACGGATTTTATGTCTTTCAGATCCTACCTAGGGCCGTCTCTAGAAATTTGGGGCCCCTGTGCGAGATGCAAATGTGGCCTCTATGTGAGATGCAAATGGGGCCCTAGTTTGTGTTAACCAAAAAACATGTAATTAATATAGCTAAAGCATACTTTCAGGTATAACTTCCTTATGTATTATTCACATATTATTTAGAAATATCTCGAATTAGTTTTCCCAAATCCATAACAGAATGGATACATAGACAAATTTATCGAGAGTTATGATGTCGGTCATAGATGAAAGCATAAGGAGGAATGGGAGACGAAATAGGCCAGGCCAGGGAAAGGGTCGGAGACTCGGGGCAACCGGAGGAATGGACTCAATTCATCGATCAATTCGTGTTTGGAGGCTTTGTTGGTAAAAATGAAAATGGATGTATATACTTTATATATACTACTCCCTCCATCTCAAAATAGATGTCAGAGGTTTATCAAAATTTGGATGATGTATACTAAATAGTAACTAGATTCATTCAAATTTTGAAAAATTTGCGAGGGAGTACTTCTGATGTTTAGAGTAATAACCTGAGCGCAACCTTGGACGTTCTCTATTTGTTAACACAGCATAGTGGGAAACAAAGACAGTGCATCCAAACATCGACAATCAATCTTGCATATAAACCGACAAGACGACATAAAAACAAGAACAAATCTGGAAGGTACCGTGAGTGAGACTGAGAGAGCGGTGGCCTCCAGTTCCTGGTAGGTTTGCCTTCCGCCGCCGTCCTATCCCCATCGATGGGGCTAGATCACTTGAGATCTCTAGATCACTTCTCTGTCATGGAAGAACGACCACCAAGGACTAGGAGGTCCCCGCTCGCCAAAGTCAGACCTTTCGTTCGCCCTCACCGCAATCGATCATTCGACCAATTCCTGGATAGACCCTCGATTGATCTGGTGTGGACTACCGTCAAATTTACCTATGGTTGGACTTGGAGAGATTAGGCCAGCATTGCGCAGAATGAGGGCAGAACGGCTCAAGCTTGGGCTTGAGATTTCCAACGTAATAGCCTATGATTTGGGGCCCCAATTATTTTGAGGCCCTGTGCTGTTGCACAGCTCGCACGGGCTTGTCGACGGGCCTAATCCCACCGTATCAAAAAAGGTTTGATTACATCTCTTGAATACTCCATACTTCTATGGTTTATCGGGAAACAAAAATCCATGGAATATTCCTTGAATCTTAGGTGTTTTGCTAAACGTGTAACTCAAATATTTTCCTTTATGATCCAATCAAAAATTCTTTACTTTTTTGTTACAATGATTTTCCACTTCATCTTGAAATCATTTGAACATTTTCAAATGTTTCATACTTCTCGCTGATTAAGTAAATATACATATATTCACTCAAATCTTTGGTTAAGGTATATGAAGTTTGAATGATCCACCACATAAGGATACACATAATGGACTATATACATCAATATGCACAATGTCCAATAAGCACATAATGGACTATATGCATCAATATGCACAATGTCCAATAAGTTAGCCGTTCATTCCTCTTTGGCCTATGAATGAAATTTAAATCATTCCTAGGAAATTCTCACAAGCGTTAATTGATTCAAAAAATCAAAATGACTCCAAAATTCTATCAACATGGAGTTTCTTCATGTTTTCTTTCCAATGTGATTTAAACTCCAGTACTCATAAGTGATCTTCTAATCATTCATCTTACGACACTTTAGCATCAGTGTTTATGGATGTGATTTATCCAACTAGATTTGTAAGAGTTCATCCATCTTCAATGGAATACAGTAATTATTTGAACAACCATCGTTCTCATAATACCGGAACAAAATAACAATTATTATAACAAAACTTGAAGGCAAGCTTTGATGTCAATGAGAAACACAATAACACTTTATTTGTTTTTGATGAACATCATCACATATTATTTTGCTAGTTACTTAGGCCATTGTAGCTCATAAATTGTGTTGTTATGTGTGACATTTCACACAAACCAATTCAGTATCCAATACCGGTATCCAACACCTAAGAACCATTTTGTTTAACAAGCAAAGAATATATCCATAACGTGTATATCATTTATATACTTAAGCTGGACATTTCCAGTTTTAATTTTATGCCCAATATTTTCCAGATTCTCTTTCAGCATTTCCTTTTACTTTTAAAAGAATCTATCAACATCAATAGTGGTTCCATACATATGACACATAGTTCAAAGCATGTATAGTAAAATACTAATACCTTTGGACTTGCACTTTGAAGTGGATCACCATCATCAAAATGTTTGGCATTCTTTCAAATTCCATTCCTTTTTTGACAAAACACACACTTTATTAATCAGAAATCATAGGGGTACAATCAGCTCCAAGGCTATGAAATAAGAATGTTGGTGGCACAACATACCAGGTAACAGACACCTTGTGAATGGAGGCGTATTTACACAGGAATGTGCTAGTCGGTTAGCCTCGCATCGAGCAAAAACAATCAAAAGAGAAGACAAACTTGAGCTAAGATCACTAATATCATCTAGAACAGGCTTAATGACTGCTCGGTCTCTAAGTTGATCAGACCAATGACGAATCAAAACCTCACAATCCACTTTGAAGATCAGATTAACAAAACCTTTTGCAACCGCAAAAGTTACAACATCATGAAGAGCTAGAGCTTCAATAATCAGAGGGTCCTGAATACACCTGTAGATTTTAGATGCTGCACCTCGGAAAGATCCACCATCTCTTGATACAACTCTAGGAGCCACCACCCCCTTTTCCATGCTACGAGCACCATCAGAGTTTAGTTTGATAAAACCATCAGGAGGGGACATCCATTTGCACTTAGGCCTTGTTAACTTCCTATGAATATGTTCTTTAGGAAGCTCCAATGATTTCAAAGACTCGATAATCAACTCCATTGTCTTGGCAGGGTTGTAACCTGACTCTCCATGGGTCACGTATTTCTCGACCTCCAGATCGAATACATTACAGTAATGATGATTTCATGCTCCCTCTCTGTAAACTGCTGATCACACAAGATGTCTTTAGTCCATGTCGAGGGGTGTAATCTGGGTAATTTGACAAGCAAAATCTCTTTTGCCGCCATCCAAAATAGTTGTACATGGCTACACTCAATATGTGCATGCAGCAATGTTTCAGACTCTTGTTTGCAAATTCCACAAGTGTTATTCTCTTTGACATGCCACCGTGATAGAGTTCCAAAATCGGTAAAAATTCCATGAAGAACTCTCCACAAAAATACATGCACTCTCAGAATTACATGCAGCTTCCAAACTCGCTACCAAACTTCAGAATTATTGTCAAAAGTAGAAGCACCATTTCCTTCTACTGGTTCAGCTCACTGATTATTCATAACCAAGGTTCATAATGCAGACCGAACCGAGTAAATGCCACTCTTCTCCTTTGACCATGCCATCTAATCTTCTCCAGGAACACTACTCAATGGAATCTTCAAAATTTCTTGTGCATCGGGTGCCAAAAACAGATTTTTAACATAGGTCACATTCCACTGATGCTCTGCCATGATCAGTTCATCGACAGTGGTAAGATTAGGCTCTTTCAGCCGGCCAATGGGTTGCATTGAGTGCGTCGTCGGTATCCATGTGTCCTGCCAAACTGAGATAGACTGGCCCAACCCCACTCTTTTAATGAGGCCAGAATTCAAAGCCACCCTTCCCGCCAAAATAGCCTTCCAGGTTCTCGACGCTTCCCTTGGCGCATTTGACTCCATAAAATTCTGATTATGGCAATATCTGCTTAGAAAAGCTTGGGAACACAAAGAATTTGGATTCATCAATAACCTCTAGGCTTTCCCAAGAAGAGCAATATTGAAAGAATGCATATCCCTAAAACCCATGCCACCATGGAATTTTGGGATAGCCAAGTTATCCCATGCAATCCAATGCATGGATCTTCTATCCAAATTACCAGCCCACCAAAATTTGGCATTGAGAGAATTCAGTCTTTTGCAAGTACCTTTGGATAATAAGAAGCATCTCATGCTATATATTGACTTGACCTAAATCACCAATTTGATAAGAGTCTCCTTACCCGGAGCCAGCCCCTTCTCAGCATAACCATTAACCTTACTTCTTGAACTATCTTCAATATATCCAAAAGCTTAAGTAGTTAATCTCCCCACTGTCGTAGGCAGACACAAGTATTTATCATTAAAAGCCTCCACCCGGACATTCAAAACAGATTTAACTTCATTCTTGTGAGAATCACGAGTATATGGGGTAAAGAATATAGAACTCTTTTCCTTATTAAATCTCTGGCATGTTGCTCCATCAAAAATTTGTAGGATATCATTCAGTCTTCAAGCACTCGCACCATTGGCATTTATAAAGATCAGACTATCGTCTGCAACCAACAAGTGAGAGATCCAATGCGATCTATGGCAAACTCTCACTCGTCTATCTACAACACTAGAGTTGAAATGGTGTAGAAGTGGAGTCAATCCCTCTCCAAAATAGGAAGAGATAAGGGGAAATGGGGTCTCCCTATCTAATTCCACGAGACAGTGAAAATGTCTCTAGTAATCATCCATTCACCTTAACTAAAAATCTGCCAGTAGAAACACATCACATGATGAGCTGAACCAATCTCCACGGAAAACCCAGCTTCAACATCATAGCATTCAGAAAAGGCCATTCAACCCAGTCATATGCTTTCATCATGTCTAATTTTATAGCACACTGACCTTTCTTGCCTTTCTTTTTCCTCTTCATTGAGTGGATGCACTCAAATGCTACTAGAGCATTATCTATAATCAATCGACCTGGAACAAAAGCACTCTGCTCCTGGCTTATTATCTCTTCAAGCACCGGTCTCATTCTGTTAGCGACTGTTTTAGTACCTATTTTTATATAGCACATTACACAAAGAGATCGGCCTGTACTGTTTAATAGAGTAGGGATTTCTGACCTTGGGAATCAAAGTGATAGTCATGTCATTAAGAGATACAGGCATATCCCCTCCATTTAGAAAACCACGCACTACTTCACAAAGGTTCGGGCCAATGAGATCCCAATGCCTTCGATAAAAGCCAGCCGTGAAACCATCTACTCTAGGGGCTTTGGACGAATGCATTTGAAATAGAGAAAATTTAATTTCCTCATTTGTAAACACTCCTTCAAGAATATTCTGATCTGTCACACTAACTTTTGACTGGACCAAATTCATAAGATCACCAAAATTTGGTGTACCTTCCGAAGCATACAACTCAATGTAAAAATTCTTAATTTCTTCCTTTACATCATTCTCATCTTTGCAAACAGAACGATCTGATCGCTGCAAAGAGGTGATTGCATTGATATATTTCCTTTGTGCCAGACAAGCATGGAAGTAAGCTGAATTACAGTCCCCCAGTTTCAACCAGTTCACTTTGGACCTCTACTTAATCCATATCTCCTCTTGGTACAAAACCTCCTTTATTCTTTCCATTAGTTTTTTCTCAAGACTAGATGGTCCACGACCCACTGATTTACCCTGCTCTCTTTCAAGTTCCTTCCGAAGATTTGACAATTTCTTCTTGAAATTTCCAAAAGTAGCG
The DNA here is from genome assembly GCA_910589775.1 of Avena eriantha. Classification (NCBI taxonomy): domain Eukaryota; kingdom Viridiplantae; phylum Streptophyta; class Magnoliopsida; order Poales; family Poaceae; genus Avena; species Avena eriantha. Next base: position 311,445,431 of record OU342744.1, on the reverse strand, counting down.
GTACCCTAGGATTCTAGACTAGATTGCATAGATTTCAAAGTTCTAGCAAAACCTTCTAGGCATGTATCCCCGTCTGCCCTGTTCCAAAGATCACATACCCGTTTGTCATAGTCGGCATGAGTTTGCCACACGTTCTCATAATGAAAACCACGATGCCCTATCTACCGAAACTGTATATGTTTAACCAGCTCAGTGATGACCATACAATGATCTGACTCCACCATAGGAGAATGTTTAACTCTAACCACTTAGAATAATTGTCTAAAAGACTCATTACCTAGGGCTCTATCAAGACGTGCTTTTACATTGGTTACGCCATATTGTCTATTGTCCCATGTAAAAGGTAGGCCCGAGAAGCCTAGGTCTTGGAGATCACAGTCCTCGACAACCTCCCTAAAAGCTCTCATTTTCCATTCCACCCGACCATGCTCACTGAAATGTTTTGTGTTATACATGATTTCGTTGAAATCACCACAACATAACCACATAAGATCTTGGAGCCCATGAAGATGTCTCAAGAATATCCACGTCAAATGTCATTGTTCACGCAGCGGTTCACCATATATTCTAGTGAAATGCCACGTAGGGACCGAACCATCTTTACATTGAATCAAAGCATCAATATGACTCAAGTCAAAGCATTTCAGATCGACCTCCACAGTTGACGACCAAAACAAGCCAATGCCACCACTCAAACCAACACTATCAACTGCAAAACATCCTGTAAAACCGAGGTTGCCAACAAGTTTCTCCACTCTCTTGCTGCTAATCTTTGTTTCCATCAGAAAGAGAAGAGTGGGATCTAGTTACTTCATGATACCGTGAAGATCTCGAACTGCCTCAGAGTACCCAAGCCCCCGGCAGTTTAAACTTCCACAATTCATTGTCCTCGGCGTTGATGGAACCCAGCCTACGCCCATGAGCTCGTGTTGTGAACAGTGTGTGTCTTTGGGGTTAGGAGACACACCCTCTTTCTTCTCTCTCTATTCTTCCTCATCACGTTTATTCCCAGAGACAGAAGGGTCAACCATCACCAGATCCTTATCCCTATTATCAGTAGCATCTGCACCGGTCGCCACCACCAGGGTCATGTTGAACCGATGGTAAACCTGAACCGGTTTACCCCCTCTTGATCCTTGGAAACCACCTCTTCCCCTACCACCACCATGATATGTGCCAAATGGTTGGTGCTTATCAGAGGATGCAGTTGCTCCAAGATCATTCTTAGTGTGCTCATTCTCTACCTATTCCCGATCATAATAATCTGGAAAATCATCGTAACCTCCTTCAGCAACTGGACAAGTAGCCGTCTTCCTCTTATCATTTGGTGCTTGTAGACTTGGTCCCCATGGAAAATTCCCATTGACATCTCTCTCAGACGGTGTAGGACACCTCGTGTCTGATGAGTGCATATTTGCATCATGTTTTAACCTATTATTTTGCATTGTAGATGTAGGATCTTGGTATTTTATGGTGCTGGCGCGCACATTTTATGTCTGTTTTCACCAGGATCGGGACAGATGATGGATCCAATGGATACAATTCTTGGAACAGTTGTACTGAGGACAAAAGGAGTAAAAAACAACATACATCACTTATTTGGGAAATATTAATAATACCAGTAGAAAACCAGAAGCAAGCAAAGGAGGCAGAAGGTTCAATGACCAACTATACGACCGGAGAAAATTTTCCGGTCGTATAGCTCCGGCCGTATAGTTGGCGCGGCCTCCGCCTCCTCAAATAGTTTCACCCCGTGCAACTGGTTCAGGGAGATGACATATAGAACACCTAGAAATCGCCGAAACCTCACCTCCGAAAGGCATCTGGAGGGGGAACTCATCCGGGAGGGATCCATATTCAACCTGCGCAGATCTGGAAGGCTAAGGCATCAATCTTCATCTTCCACTGCTGCATCACCACCATCTCCATCCATCCCATCTACATCTTGTCTAGATCTTGTCGTAATTCCCATACTCGTTCTGGATTTATACAAGTACTAATCATCTATGATTGTCTCCATTACCATTGCTATGATGTTGATTTCCTCCATGTCTGAGTAGATCTCTAGTTCTTAGGGAGATGGAGAAACCCTAGCATATGATTGAGATGAGATAGAGATTATTATGTTATACATCATTATGTGTATGTGTTAATTATCTTCATCTTGATGTTGGGAGTTATGCACCTCCTTAATATTTGCCTCTTATGGGGACTCGATGAAGGGGATTACTTGTTGGTAGACGGAGGGATGATATCACTTATTGTGACTATAAAGTTGTTGTCATTCTTTATGTACTAACTTGGGGGAACAAGGAGAACTCATAAATCCATGTCCATGCCACAGGAGAAATCCCTTAATAGCACGTAATTCGATTGATGTCGATTGTTGTCTATTGTGGTTATGAGGATGATGTGTGCATCGGTTGCTAGCTATTCGTCCATATATGGAGCTCCTCCCACATACATACACATTATGAGAATATTCATATAATAATCTTGATTTCTTAGTCTAAATTTCTAGTTCCCTATTACGTGTATCCAGTATTCCCTGAGAACGCCTTTTTCCCTATTGTAGTTCCAAAGTTCTATTACACACGCAATTCTTACTTTCTGCATTAAGTTTCGCTTTACTTTAAATTACCTTGTTCAACCAAAAACCCAAAAACAACTCTACTTTTCTTGCATCTTAAAGTTATTTCTTAAGTACTTCGTTTAGTTGTAGTTAAAAGCATTTTAGTCTTTCGCCTACTGCTCCCTATGGGATCGATATCTTTATTTCGAAACTAGCTACAAACGATCGTTGCACTTGCAGTCATCAAACTATTTTCTGGCACTGTTGCCGGGGAGCTTAGCGCCATAAGTCACTTTTATTTTAGTTATTTACTTTCGTTGTATTAATTTTTACTTGAGTTTAAGGATCACAACAATGGACAAAACTCAGCATTTAAACTAGCTTGAGGTAGTAAGGAAAATGGGTTCACCCATGGACTCTTTTATAGTTATCAATAAAAGCATAACAGGTTGGAATCGAGATCCACCCTTTATTATTTGAATTATTGTATTCTAAGAAATTTGCAGGAACCAATGAAGAAAGTCCATATGGACACTTACAATTCATTGAAGATGTTCTCAATACCTTTATTTTCGACGACTGCAATCTTGAAATGGTTAAAACCTAGTTGTTTAGACAAACTCTCTCTAATAATGTTTGCAACTAGTACAGATCTTTTTGTGCAGAAGCACAAAGGACTTGGGAGGAATTGACAACCAAATTCCTATCAAAATATTATTTTGAAAGCAAAGCTCATAGGATGAGAGGTATTATTATCAGTTTCAAAAATAATCCAGTGAGGGCTTATATGAAGGATATCTAAGGTACAAAATCTACCTACATAATTTCCCCCATCATTGTTTGCCTAATTGGTTAATCTCCCAGACCATTTATGGAGGGATAAATATTGAAAATAGGATGAATCTAGACACTACTTCTAATGGCAGTTTTCTATCGTATACCTATGATGAAGCTTGGAATATAATTAAAAAAATGATAGAAGCAATGGAAAATCTTAAAGATAAGGAAAACATTACAAATAGTTTTTCTGAATATGCTTGCATTAACGATTTCCTTGGAGATGAAAGCACATATACAATGATTAAAACCCTTGGTATTGATTCTTACTCAGTAAAGAAAATCATTGAGAATTATGCAGGGCATTTGCAGGTACCTACAAAATGGGAACCTCATAAATCCCTCGAAGAAATAAAGCGTGCAAGAGCGCTAATGGAAGAGTTCTCCTCGATAACTATTCAAGGGATAGTTGAAAAAAGGCAAAAATAGGAAGAACAATAAAGAAGAGATCAAAGAAACCAGAAAGGAATTCTGAAGCTACCAATATAAATAATGTTATATTAAAAGATCTTATGGAAGCACGTGTGGGCCCCCCGGATTAATCCTCCGAGAATCCCTGTTATGCATACACCACGATCCCATGATCAGTTAGTTGTGGCACATAACCGACAAGTATTAAAGTAAACATCCGTTACTTAAACATAAACACTTCATACCTTATTTGCCATTATGGCTACATCGATCAATATCAGCGGAACTTCATCAAGCGTAGTGCCCGAGCCATGCCTTAACCTACAGGCAACTGACTGGGAGAACGTCCTAGCTCGTATAGTCTTCAACATCACCTTCTTCTTGATATCTGACCAAGTTAATAGCCAGGGACAATGCCAGTGAGTACTTTGAATGTACTCGCAAACCACCTTAAGAAAATAATAATAATAACAAGAGGATATGGAATATGCCTGTGGTAGTAGGAGGGCTCCAAGGGAGGTTCTTTTCTCAATTAGTTTCTCTTGTAGATATAGCATCTGCATATCTTTGTTGAAAACTTTTGTAAAACATTTTGGAAACCATTTGAAGAGTTTTGGAAATCACTAGGATGGGGTCACCCTTTTGTTTCGTCCTTCCGGTCATCCCATGACCAAACTCCTTTCCTTCCTTTCCGACCATCCCATGGTCAACGCATGTATCCTTTCCGACCATTCCATGGTCAAAACATTTGCAAGGCCATTTATTTTTCGAAATCCTTATTGAAAACAAAACCAGCAACGCTCCACAGCAACCTTCCTAACCGTCCATGACCGCGGACACGGCTATTCGAATAGATTTACACTCTATAGAGGTTGCACACTTTACCCACACCATCCGGGTACACTGCTCTGATCTACACCGATCGTGGGTCGAGTAACCGATCAAGACTCTTCGGATGCCCACTCCAATATAAGTGCCTACCCTATGAGTGTTATTCCCCTCAACACCCGGATGCCCTATATAGTTCTCAAGCCAACCGGAGCGTTTTTCCACTTCCAAAGTGTGCGCTTTCAATGAGGGGCTCATAGTAACGCGTGGAGGCCTGCATACCCTTCATTCCTGCTCCAGGTCGATGTCCCACATGGACCTTTACAGGAGAAGGCCCACCCTCCAGGGATTTTTATCCCCTATAGTCATTGCGAGGTAGCTTATACCAGAATAAACAAACATCAAATCCAGCTCTGTCCCATTCCATAGTAATGTGGTAGCACGGGTTAATTGTTCTAGCAAAACTACAAAGAACCGGGTGCGTTTTTGTAAACCTTTTTCCTCCAGCTTTCCTTCAGCATTTTGTAAAACAAAACCTTTTTCTTTCTCAACAAATCTTGGGAGGTCCCACCTCACCAAGGTTTTATCATAAACATTTGGTAAAACTTTTTCGGGGGTCTTCCCATCCTCTAGTTTTGCTTCGGCAAAAACGGGGTCTCCAAAGGGGTATGGTGTAATACACCATCTATCATACTAGGGTTAAATAGGTGTCATCAAGAGGGTTGTACTTAATAGTACAAAAGCGTAGTGGTTTGGAGAAGCCAAGCCACTACCAAGTAGAGATCTTCATATCATAAAACATTGCAGTTTTCATAAAGCAGTAAGTAAAACAGTAGGACAAGGCTTATGAGCAAGAAGGTGGCTTGCCTAAGATTAGCACTCTGGCAATATATGTCCCTGGACTTCTCCTTAGACAACCATAATAACAAATAATAGATATGGATCACATGCAAGTAAACAAATGACACAATCAACACCAGGCATACAAACATCAATACATACAGCAAGAAATGAACAATACAAGTTTACAAATCACTAGGTCTTAGCAAGAATGGATTTAATAAGATTGGCCTTGTCTTGGAAACATGGAAGAAAATCCCTTAGGATTTATACTCTAGAAACTACCTAAGAGATGGGTTTTGGACCAAGACCATATCATGTATGATCTCATTGTATAAAAATAGTACCATCAGATAGGTATTGATAAAATGAAGCCAGCAAAAGTGGTTTCACTATTTTATCAATCTCCCTTGATTTATAAAGCATTTTCTAGTGATTAAAACTCTAGTTTTAGGAAATAATTCACTAGAAATTTTCTGTATGTCCAAAAATTATTTCCTTGGACGGTTAGGTAGATTTTGATGTAGGGATTCACTGAGAGTTGGAATCATCTCAAAATATTTACCAGAATGGCCTCTGGGATTTCCAAAAGGCAGTTCTATAGACAAATTATCTTTGTCACCAAATTGAGTATACAAGGAATTTTGATATGAAGTAAAGGGAAATGGATAGGTATTGCAAATACCTCCTAGTACCAACTGGAATCACTAGTTTTGGAGTTGCATAGCTATTGTAGTCATTTATCTAGTGATAATTCTATATACAGAAGTATTTAGTTCACTACAAATCGACAGAGGCTCAAAAATTAGTGATATCCTAGGGTTGGATAGATATTGATGTAGTTCATCCAGGAGAGTTGGAATTGGGTCACTTGAACTCATGGTATAGCTTAGGGAAATTTCTAAAGTCATAATTAGATGGATCTAGTTATTTTTGCTACAGGAGTTTAATGGTTCCACTTGGAGGGAGGCTAAGGTCATGAGGTAGGTACATGTAGTACATACCAGGGGCACTTGGGTTTATCCTATTTGGAGTTATAAATCCCACAGAAAGAATTTATGAAGGAAAAGTATACATCTAGGAATTTGAATTATTGGAATAATTCTGGATAGATGTTAGGTCAACCAATGATACTGCATGCTAGGTAAAACATGTAGGGGCCTAAGAAAATTTATATCTAGGCATTTGGTTTGGCATTTCATTTTCAACATGATTTAAACCAATTGCCAAAGTTTCTGGATCTATGAAAATGAGTAAAGACTAAGAGGTCGTGGGCTGAGATCTATGCGGTCGTGGGCCGAACAGGGGAAAACCGGCCTAGCCTGTCTTCCCGGCGCATGCGCGGGAGCCCGCGTTCGAATTCGTAGCTAGGCCCACCGTTCAGCGGCAGGAAGTGGCTGAAACAGTTCCAAGGGATCTCAGACACCCATGTAAAAGAGATCCGACGGCCAGGGGCCATCTTCCACCTCCAGCCGCTGAAACAGAAGCAGAACCCTCGGGGGTAATGTAGGCGGCGCGGGGAGCTCACCTGGCGGTGCTCTGACGACGAAGAGGAGGCTGGGGTGACGCGGTGTTTCACGACGACCTCGGGTAGGGGCGACAATGGCGGTTTTTGTGCAGGAATGAGGTCACGCATATCCGCGACGCGGACGGCTTCGGGAGCTCGTCGGTGAGGACACCTGCACGGCATAGAACCAAGAGGAGGGGTCGGGTAAGGTAGGAAGGATCTTTCAGAGGTTCTGACTGCATGCGGAGGAAGAAGAGGATCAAGGACGCGTCCACTAGGTTGAGTTATTTATAGAAGCCGAACATGGAGATTTCTCCTCTTCTAGGAGCTTGCGAAGTAGGGGCTCGGTAAGGAGGTTTCAGGGGAGCACAGTGGGGTGGATAGGAGTGAAAATGAGGGGCAAAAGAGTGCGCGGAGAGCCTGTAGCCTATTTAACAAAAGAGGGAGTGGTCTAGGGTGCACTCGGTTTATGGGACCAAGAGGGAGGGCTACCAAGGCATGGGATTGGCCAGGGAGGCGGTGGTGGTCATGTGAGGGCCCTCTAGGGCGGCCTGGTCGAGTGCCATAAATCTGAGAGAGAGGAGGGACCTCTCTCTCCTAGCTTCGGCGATAGCAAAGAAATGGAGAGAGTGAGGGCTAGTGTAACATCCCAAAACTTTTATCTAAGGTAATTAAGATCCAAATCATCAAATTTAGGGTTAACAAAAACTTTTCCAATTAAAAATATGAAAGCATTCATGTGTATGTGCATTTAAATTAGGAGTTGAGTTGAATTACCATGGTTCTATGATCCATTGTTTGTAAAATGATTCTTAGGTGAAATAAGCATCATCTAAATCATTCCCAAACATTTCCCAACCATTTCCCAAAGAAAAACAACTCAAAATGAATAAATGCAGTGAATGGTCATTTGTGCCATTTTAATCAACATGCCTACCTTGGCTATTCCTAGTACACAAAACCTAACATAAACAATTGTGGATCTTTGCACCCCTTGCTAGTACACATAATGATGTACCAAGGCCCACTTTGTGATCTGCCAAAAACATTCAAATACTAATTTTAATTGACATTTGAAAATGGAATCTATGTCATATGGGAAGATCCCACTATTTCAAAAACCACACAAACAAGCTCAAATTTCAAAACCCAAGCACCCACAGAGTCTCAAGCTTAGTACTAGCACACCCACCAAAAATCTTTTCAAAATTCAAAAAGAAAGTTCTTGCGGCCATTTCATCAAACACTTGGCATGCAGGGTTTAAACTCTAAAAATAGCTCACTATTTGCAACAGGGTTTTGCACCCAATTTTCCTCCAAACACTCCCCCTGACCCAAATGATCTAAACAGGCCCTTGCACCCCATTCCCCTATCCCCTAGTGGCCATGCCATGCCATGCCGAGCACATGCTGGCTGGCCGTCCATGCCACCACCGCAGCAGACCACCTCGCCCCCTCTCGCCATGTCTACGAGCTAGCCAGGACCTCACCGCCACCCTCTGTCCCCTCCCCGAGCCGAGCCAGACCGTGGACCACCAAGGAACCACCGCGCACTTCCTGTCTGCGCCATGTCGAGCACGCGCCAGAGTGCCACGCCCAACACGCGCATACACTCCGCCCCTCGACCGCAACCCGCGTCCACCGCTCCGTCACGACCCAGGGAGCACGCCGGACATGCACGTTCGCCGCCCAACGCACCATAGCCACCGCTCGCCGTGGACACCGCCGTCTCTGCCGCTCAGAGCACCAGCTCCGCCCGACCGCATACCACCGCCCCTAGGCCCGCATTCACTTCGTAGAGCACCGCCAGGAGACCAGCAACCGCCCTCTACCGTGCGCCACACTGCTAGCATGCTGTGTAGTCCTCGCCGGAGCCGCCTGCCCATCCCTCTCGGTCGCGTCGTCGTCCTATAAATAGAGGCCACCCCCAGCCCATTTCGGCACACCACTCACCTCCCCTCACCTCACTGACCATTCCCGATCTCTAGCCGGAGTAAGGCGAGCAGCAGTTCGCCGAAATTGCACCGGAGCAGGCCGGCTCTGGAGGAGAAGGGCGCCGTCGATTGCGACCACCCCCGCAGCTGCCCTGGTATGCCCCCTATGCACCCCCACCGAGCCGTCCCTAATCTCACCGTCGACCACCAGTCCATTTGCCCCCATTGCCGTCATCGCTGGAGCCCTGGTATGCCCCCTATGCACCCCCACCGAGCCGCTAGGATTCGACCTCGCCGGCGACCAGTTCATCTTCGACGACGATCCCCAGCCGTTGATCCCCGTTCTAATCCAACGACCCATATCGCCCTGTATCGCTTCGCGTGTTATGAGCCGCTGACCGGTGGACCCCCTGTCAGCTGGGCCCCGCGCCGCAGAGTGTCACTGGGTCGGCCCGTTAGCTTTCCCACGCGACCTAGTTAGTTTGAATTAGGATTTTTCTTTTTAGTTTAAACCTAGTTCTGTTCCCTAGTTTGAAATTCAGTTCAGAGAGATTTACAAATCCAAATGGAGTGATTCCAATTGTGTTAGAAAGCTACTGAAAAGATCTACCTAAGCCCATTGGATTTAATTCAATTAGAGTTAGAGATATCTCCTAGTAAGAATAATAAAGCAGAATCATTTGCACATTGCAACATTTTTATAAAATCAACCAAGTTAGCTTTTGAGTTGATTCCAACTCTAAAAAAATCACATTTTACCATACCTATTTGGATATCTAATAATATTAAGGTTTACATAAAGTGACTTTGGACTAGTACCAAAATAATGCTATATAGGCATTTCTAGTCACTTTAAATCATTAAATAATGAACTTAAATCAAAGTAATTATGAACCAACCCTTAAATCACATTCCCACATGTTAGAATATGTGGTGAAGACATGTGTCCACATGATCCCATATTTGAAGTGGTGCATATTAAATCTTAGTTAATTTTTCAATGAGTAGAAATTACTTTTCTAAAATAAAGGGAAGGAAACTAGTAATAAAACGTGTGATGCTTGTGATGGTAATAGATCATCATTTGTGTGCATTAGAGTACTAATTAGACTAGTTAAGTATTATTTGGTGATTGTGTACTCCGTATGTATTTATAGACGATAGTACCGAGCAAGCTTTCGAGGAGGAGGAGTTCTACCAAGAAGAAGAAGAAGAAGAAGAAAAATTCAACCACTACACCAACCAAGGCAAGCTATTGTTAGCAAGCTAGAATTAAGCTAGATAACTTGATCAAAGATGCTTTAGGCATGCTTGAGTCATACCACTTTGACTATTAGTTACCCCAAGTATTATTTCAAGCTTTACTTCCTTTACTTTACCCAAAGTTCTTCACTTGTTTTGAAGGTAGCATAAAGAGTATAAAACTTGGCCTATTTAGATAAGCTTTAGATGTCATTCCATGGCATGAGATTGAACCCATATTTTCTACCTTAGTGAACACTGTTAACTTAGTAGTTTAGAGTAGATAAAAACTTGAGTCACTTTAGATGGGAATAGTTGGTGAAAATGAATTATGAAAACCTTAGAATGATGAGTCATTCTGTTGAGATGTTTTGACATGTGTTGAGAAACACAAATGGTTTATGATGGTGAAAATGTTGAGGCATGAGCCTTAACCCTTTTATATAAAACTGATGGTTGGATTCAGATGCGCTACCATTCCAAATTTACCGTACAACCACATTACCTGAATTGGGTAAGGCTTAGCCAGAAATTTATACGCATTAGTATTAGTTCCCTCATGGGAGAGGTCTGAGCTGAGGCTACCTCTCAATGTTGTCCACCTATGCAGTGCCCAAGATGACTGATGGTCATGGTTGGGAGGCCATGCTCATAGGAGAGGTGCTTATACTAGGGTGTGTAAAGGAAAGGTTATGTTTGATTATCTGCATACTAAGTATGATGATTCTGGGTTATCCCTGATAGATGTATCGAACCTTGTGGTGAAAGTGTACCACCTCTGTAGAGTGTCAAACTATTCGAATAGCCGCGTCCGCGGTTATGGACAGTTGGAATGGCCATACTGTTTCGTTGTCAGATGTTTTCAAATTGACTTATGAACTGAATGATGAATGTTGACTTGACCACAACAGGATTGTGTGGATGACAATAGTTTCCCAACTTAAGTGATTCTAGAATTTTATTTTATCTTTCTTTGCTTCTGAACTCAGCTTAGGTTTCAAACTTAACTTTATAGTTAAACTTAGATTTAGCTCTTTAACTTAGAACTATACTACTTGTTAGTGGTAGTTTGCGAGTACTTAAAGAGTACTCATGGCTTTTGTCCCTAGCTATTCTCATGGCCAAACTATGAAGGAGACTACCAAGATGATGACCAGCAGGACGGCTATGATAACTAGGACTATCTTCCTTCGTCAGCATTGCCTGTGCCCCTAAAGATGGACCCCACCGCTACGCTTATCTTTTATTCCGCTGCTTGTTGTATTAAGACTAGATCATGAGATCCTTATTTGTGTAAGACCTTATGTATGGTTTGTAATGGATGATGTACTGCGATATCCAATCCGTTATGTCTCGCAAAAATGGTAACCCTAGGATTGCGAGGTATGGCATAACGGGCATCTGGGATTAAAAAGCCGGGTGTTGACAAGTTGGTATCAGAGCCATCCTGACCATAGGAGACCCTAGTTAGAATGGACGTCCGAACAAAAATTTAGTTTAAAAACCAAAGTGAGTATTTATGAAAAACTATTTCCTCCCTTATCCTTGTGAAATCATTCTTTCTCAAAAATTCATGGTCCTCAAAATTCTTACCTTACTACTTAAAATTTGACACACTTGATCACTTCACTAACTTCCTCATCCTAAATTCTTGTAGATGGAGTCTCAGCTCAGCAAGTTTTACCAGTTGGGAAACGGAGGTCAGCTAATCTTCGAGAGGGATCTGGATTCACCGTCGGAGTTACTGGGACGCCCACATCCGGAGTTTCTTGGAGCTCAACTTCCAGGACCCCCAGGAGGAGACTTACAATGGCTAGTCACAGCTGATCTAAGAGGAAGCATCGAAGCACCAAGGAACCCGTTTTGCTCACTATGCAAGATGTGACTTCATGGTAATGCCGATGGACATGCCAGGTCACCCAGAGTTGAGGCGTCAAGTGGAGAATCTTGACTTCTTGCTGCACAACAAACAGCAGGAACTGGACAATGCTAGAGAGTTAGCCAACCAGAATTGTGCCATTGCCGACCAGAAGGCCCAGACTTTCGCACTGCTCGTCCAGGATCGCCAGTCTCTTTGCCGCCAACATGCAAAGAAGGATCGCACCATCGCCCGTCTTTGCAAGAAGGTGGACGACCTCGAGAAGACCGTCAAGGAGAAGGAAGCTCAACTTGCAGCAAAGGAGGAAGAAGAGGAGGGTGAAGACATCCAGGGGGACATGGATTCTTACCTTAGCAATGATAATGACTTTCTGGAGGAGGATGCGTGGACTTCTACACTGACGATGAGGACTCCGACTTCATCGATGATGAGTAGATGCACTAGAGCACTGTCGTAGCATGAGATGTATCGGTCCCACTGTATTGTAGCTTGCAGAATGGTTCTTCAAACCATCTGTTTTCCTTTGATTGTTGTGGTGTGTGTTTGTATCGTGTGCTTGTTTTCTTGAATGAAATGGAGTTAGTTGAAAAACCTGAGTCTAACTTGAAGTTTTAGATTTGAAACCAAAACCATGAACCTTAGAATTTCCCTCTTACCCCTGTATCTACCTCAATCTTTAGATGACTCATGGAAACTAAGGAGGGAGCAGCTCGTCACAAGACCCAATGCTGTAGATCTTGCAAAATCTCATCGCAGACAGAGAAGCAAGCCGGGCAGAACGCCAAGCCAACTTAGCAACACTGCAGCAGATCGCCCAGATGGCTCTCAACAACCAAGGGCATGGAAATCAGGATCACCATGGATCCAAACTCAAAAACTTTCAGAATACCAATCCCCCAATCTTCAACCAATCTGAAAACCCACTAGATGCTGATGACTGGTTACAGACAATGCAAAACAACTTAAAAGTTGTAGGAGTTGATGAAAACGAGAAAGTTCTCTTCGCCACCCACTATCTGGCAGGAGATGCAAGAGCTTGGTGGACTAGTATTCGTAACATGAACCATGGTCAAGTGATGGCATGGGAAGCTTTCAAAGTCAAGTTCAGCTGCACCCACGTGCCGCAAGGTCTAGTCACCCGAATGAGGGATGAGTTCCGCGAATTGAAGCAAGGAAGAATGACTGTGGTGGAGTACCATGATAGATTCCTATCACTTGCTAGATATGCACCTGATGAGATCAACACGGAGGCCAAGAAGAAGGAGAGATTTTTGAACAGACTGCATGATGAGATGCAGACTGTCCTCGTCAACATCCGTTTCGAGGATCTCGAAGAGCTAGTCGACTCTGCCATTCAGATGGAAGGGAAGATTAACTAGGCAAACGACAACCGCAAGCGTTGTATGATGCAGCAATCTGGATCTAGCAGCCCTAGAAGTACCGTCCCAACCCCTCACCAGGATATGCACCAAGGAACAATCGACCCCCAATGTCTCTCCCAAGCTACCCCAACCGTAGCAGAGGCAATGTGAAGTCCGGAGGAAACAACAACAACTCCGGCAATGCCAACAACAATTTCAACCGTGCACCTCCCAAGAACAACAATAACAACAACACTGCACCTAGAACTGGCAGAAATGTTGTGCATGTCGCAACAAAGGACAAGTCCCAGATCACTTGTTTCGAGTGTGGAGTGAAGGGTCACTATTCCAATGAGTGTCCCAAGAACACTGCCGCCAACGCCAATGTAAATGTCCCAGCTCAACAGCAGCGTCGTGTTCAACCAGGGAGAAGATTTGCCCCAGGGAATCCTCACAACCGCAACGGTCGTCTCTTCCACATGAATGCAGAAGAAGCCCAAGAAGCGCTAGATATAGTGTTGGGTATGTTTTTTGTCAACTCAGTTTTAGCCAGGGTATTGTTTGATTCTGGAGCATCGCATTCATTTGTGACTGAAGAATTTGCATGCACTAGTAAGATTCACCCAACCAACTTGAAGCATGTCATGATAGTTCAAATCCCCGGTTCAACAACCAAAGCTAGAAAAATTTGCAAAGTTGTGCCTATCAGAATACATGGGATAGATTTTTATGCCAACCTAATTGTACTCGGAACCAAAGGATTGGAAGTAGTACTAGGTATGGACTGGATGTCAAGGCATAAAGGACTGATAGACTATGCTAAGAAAGCCAACACCATGACCCCAGATATCTCTGAAACCTTACCCCGCCAATTCAAGTGCAACAAGAGTCTAGCCCTACCCACCATAGACCAAGTAAGAGTTGTCTATGAATACCCCGACGTATTCCCAGATGAATTGCCAGGTATGCCCCTAGATAGTGATATTAATTTCATTATCGAACTAATCCCGGGAACCGGACCCATAGCCCAGAGACCCTATAGTATGAATCCCTCAGAGTTAGTGGAACTAAAGAAGCAGTTGGATGCGATGTTAGCAAAAGGCTTGATTCAACCAAGCGCATCGCCATGGAGATCACCAGTGTTATTCGTCGACAAGAAAGATGGAGGGAATTGTTTGTGCACAGATTACAGAAAGTTGAATGATGTCACCATCAAGAACAAGTACCCTTTGCCAAAGATAGAGGATCTATTTGATCAGTTGACTGGAGCCCAGGTATTCTCAAAGATTGATCTTAGGACTGGTTATCACCAACTTAAGATTCGTGCAACGGATATTCCGACGACCGCCTTTACTACTCGGTATGGTTTATACAAGTATACGGTTATGTCTTTTGGATTAACCAATGCCCCTGCTTATTTCATGAATCTCATGAATAAGATCTTTATGAATTTCCTAGATAAGTTTGTAGTTGTGTTTATAGATGACATCCTTATCTACTCCAAGTCAAAAGAAGAGAATGAGCAACATCTAAGAATCATCCTAGAAACCCTGAGAGAGCATCAGTTATATGCCAAGTTCAGCAAGTGTGAGTTCTGGCTAAAAGAAGTAGGATTCCTAAGACATATTGTGTCTGCCGGAGGAGTCTCTGTTGATCCCACCAAGATCAAAGATGTCGAAGAATGGGAAGCCCCGACCACTCAAACCCAAGTCCGTGCATTTCTCAGATTAGAGCGATATTACCGCAAGTTCGTAGAAGGATTCTCGAGCATCGCCCGACCCATGACCCAATTGCTGAAGAAGGACAGGAAGTTTGAATGGGCAGACATATGTGAAGCTAGTTTCTAGGAGCTGAAGAAGAGATAGATATCAACCCTAATATTGATCATGCCAGACATCAAGAAGCCGTTTGATGTGTATTGTGATGCATCCAAGATTGTTCTAGGATGTGTATTGATGCAAGAAGGAAAAGTCATCGCGTATCTGTCTCGACAACTGAAGCAGCATGAGTAGAACTATCCAACCCATGATCTTGAGCTAGCGGCTGTAGTTCTAGCATTGAAGACATGGCGTCACTATCTGATGGGTAATCGCTGTGAGATTTACTCAGATCACAAGAGCTTGAAGTATATTTTCACTCAGAAGGAGCTGAATATGAGGCAGAGGAGATGGATAGAGTTAATCAAGAATTATGACCTAGACATTCACTATCACCCCGGCAAAGCCAATGTGGTAGCGGATGCTCTTAGCAGATTGCCGTGTAGGCTAAACACCATGATCAAGGAGAAGCAGCCAATTTTGTATGAGGAGTTGGAGTAGTTTAGGACTGAGTTAGTTAGCAAAGGATTCTTAGCTAGCATTGAACTTCAGCCCACTTTGATTAGCCAAATCAAGGAAGCCTAGAAGGGGAATGAAAGTATCGACGGAATCAAACGTCGTATTGGTACAGGAAAAGTACCTGGATTCACTAAAGACGAAGAAGGAGTTCTATGGAACAAAGGACGTATCTGTGTGCCAGCAGATTCGGAGCTAAAGTAAGTTATCATGAAGGAAGCTCATGATACTCTTTATTCTATCCAACCCGGAGGAACGAAGATGTATCAAGATTTGAAACAACAATTTTGGTGGCATAAGATGAAGAGAGAAATCGGAAGCTACATCGCCAAGTGTGACATCTGTCAAAGAGTGAAAGCAGAGCATCAGAGACCTACAGGACTGTTGCAACCATTGCAGATTCCAGAATGGAAATGGGATTCCGTAGGAATGGACTTTATCACCGGTTTGCCTACTTCTAGTAGGGGAAATGACTCAATCTGGGTCATAGTTGATAGACTGTCCAAGGTAGCCCACTTTATACCTGTCAAGACTACCTACTAGAGTGCGAAGTTAGTAGAGTTGTACAATGCTAGGATTGTTAGTCTGCATGGAACCCCCAAGACCATATTATCAGATCGAGGAACCCAGTTTACCTCGAGATTTTGGCAGAAAGTCCAAGAAGGATTGGGAACCAAGTTGAACTTCAGTACCGCTTATCACCCGCAGACTGATGGACAGACTAAGAGAGTCAACCAGATCCTAGAGGATATGTTAAGAGCTTGTGTGTTAGAGTACGGATCAAAATGGGAAGACTGCCTGCCTTTCGCAGAATTCTCATATAACAACAATTATCAAGCTAGTTTGCAGATGGCACCATTTGAATTCCTATACGAAAGAAAGTGTTGTACCCCTTTGAATTGGTCTCAAGTAGGAGAGAGTCACATCTTTGGACCCGACATTCTCCAAGAAGCCGAAGAGAAGGTTCACAAAGTCCGTGAGCACCTCAAGACTGCCCAGTCCAGACATAAGAGTTATGCTGACAAGAGAAGGAGAGACCTGACTTTCAATGTTGGAGATTTTGTATATCTCAAGGTTTCGGCATTGAAGGGAACCCAACGCTTTAGTCTGAAAGGAAAGTTAGCCCCCAGATATATCGGAACCTTCAAGATTATAAACCGTCAAGGAGAGGTATCGTGTCAACTGGAATTGCCTGAAGAGATGTCAGCCATCCACAATGTGTTCCATATCTTGTTACTTCTCAAATGCCAGGAAGTGCCAGAGAAGACTGAAGTTTTCAACAACATCGATCACAGAGCGGTGGAGATCAACGATGACCTGACATATCGAGAAGTACCCATCCGCATCCTAGAAGAAGCTTACAGAACCACCAGGACTACGAGTATCAAGTTTTTCAAGATCCAATGGAGCAACCATACCGAAGAGGAAGCCACTTGGGAGCGAGAAGATTACATTAGGACAGAGTTCCCAGATCTCTTTAGTTCCTAGTTTTCTTTGTAAATCTCGGGACGAGATTTTGCTTAAGGGGGAAGGTTTGTAACATCCCAAAACTTTAATCTAAGGTCATTAAGATCCAAATAATCAAATTTAGGGTTAACAAAAACTTTTCCAATTAAAAATATGAAAGCATTCATGTGTATGTGCATTTAAATTAGGAGTTGAGTTGAATTGCCATGGTTCTGTGATCCATTGTTTGTAAAATGATTCTTAGGTGAAATAAGCATCATCTAAATCATTCCCAAACATTTCCCAAAGAAAAAAAACTCAAAATGAATAAATGAAGTGAATGGCCATTTGTGCCATTTTAATCAACATGCCTACTTTGGCAATTCCTAGTACTCAAAACCTAACAGAAACAATTGTGGATCTTTGCACCCCTTGCTAGTACACATATTGATGTACCAAGGCCCACTTTGTGATCTGCCAAAAACATTCAAATACTAATTTTAATTGACATTTTAAAATGGATCTATGTCATATGGGAAGATCCCACTATTCAAAAACCACTCAAACAAGCTCAAATTTCAAAACCCAAGCACCCACAGAGTCTCAAGCTTAGTACTAGCACACCCACCAAAAATCGTTTCAAAATTCAAAAAGAAAGTTCTTGCGGCCATTTCATCAAACACTTGGCATGCAGGGTTTAAACTCTAAAAATAGCTCACTATTTGCAATAGGGTTTTGCACCCAATTTTCCTCCAAACACTCCCCCTGACCCAAATGATCTAACCAGGCCCTTGCACCCCATTCCCCTATCCCCTAGTGGCCATGCCATGCCGAGCACATGCTGGCCGGCCGACCATGCCACCACCGCAGCAGACCACCTCGCCCCCTCTCGACATGTCTACGAGCTAGCCAGGACCTCACCGCCACCCTCTGTACCCTCCCCGCGCCGAGCCAGATCATGGACCACCGAGGAACCACCGTGCACTGCCTATCTGCGCCATGCCGAGCACGCGCCAGAGCACCGCGCCCGACATGCGCATACACTCCGCCCCTCGACCGTAGCCCGCGTCCACCGCTCCGTCACAACCCAGGGAGCACGCCGGACATGCCCGTTCGCCGCCCAATGCACCACAACCACCGCTCGCCGTGGACACCGTTGTCTCTACCGCTTAGAGCTCTAGCTTCGCCTGACCGCATACCACCGCCCCTAGGCCCACATTCACTTTGTAGAGCACCGCCAGGAGACCAGCAACCGCCCCCTACCGTGCGCCACGCTGCTAGCACGATGTGCAGCCCTCGCTGGAGCCGCCTGCCCATCCCTCTCGGTCACGTCGTTGTCCTATAAATAGAGGCCACCCCCAGCCCATTTCGGCACACCACTCACCTCCCCTGACCTCACTGACCATTCCCCACCTCTAGCCGGAGCAAGGCGAGCAGCAGTTCGCTGGAATTGCACCAAAGCAGGCCGCCTCTAGAGAAGAAGGGCGCCGTTGATTGTGACCACCCCCGGAGCTGCCTCGACTGTCCCTGAGCTCGCCGTCGACCACCAGTACATTTCCCCCATCGCCGTCGTCGCTGGAGCCTTGGTATGCCCCCTATGCACCCCCATCGAGCCGCTAGGGTTCGACCTCACCGGCGACCAGTTCGTCGTCGACGACGATCCCCAGCCGTTGATCCCCGTTCTAATCCAATGACCTATATCGCCCCATACCGCTTCGCGCGTTATGAGCCGCTGACCGGTGGACCCCCTGTCAGCTGAGCCCCGCGCCGCGGAGTGTCACTAGGCCGGCCCGTTAGCTTTCCCGCGCGACCAAGTTAGTTTGAATTAGGATTTTTCTTTTTAGTTTAAACCTAGTTCTGTTCCAAAGTTTGAAATTCAATTCAGAGAGATTTACGAATCCAAATGGAGTGATTCCAATTGTGTTATAAAGCTACTGAAAAGATCTACCCAAGCTCGTTGGATTTAATTCAATTAGAGTTAGATATCTCTCTTAGTAAAAATAATAAAACAGAAGCATTTGCACCTTGCAACATTTTTATAATATCAACCAAGTTAGCTTTTGAGTTGATTCCAACTCTCAAAAATCACATTTTACCATACCTATCTGAATATGTAATAATATTATGGTTTACATGCAGTGCCTTTGGACTAGTACCAAAATAATTCTATATAGGCATTTCTAGTCACTTTAAATTATTAAATAATGAACTTAAATCAAAGTAATTATGAACCAACCCTTAAATCTCATTCCCACATGTTAGAAAATGTGGTGATGACATGTGTCCACATGATCGCATATTTGAAGTGGTGCATATTAAATCTTTGTTAATTTTTCAATGAGTAGAAATTACTTTTCTAAAATAAAGGGAAGGAAACTAGTAATAAAACTTGTGATGCTTGTGATGGTAATAGATCATAAATTGTGTGCATTAGAGTACTAATTAGACTAGTTAAGTATTATTTGGTGATTGTGTAGTCCGTATGTATTTATAGACGATAGTACCGACCAAGCTTTCGAGGAGGAGGAGTTCTACCAAGAAGAAGAAGAAGAAGAAAACTTCAACCACTACACCAACCAAGGCAAGCTATTGTTAGCAAGCTAGAATTAATCTAGATAACTTGATCAAAGATGCTTTAGGCATGCTTGAGACATACCACTTTGACTATTAGTTACCCCAAGTATTATTTTCAAGCTTTACTTCCTTTACTTTACCCAAAGTTCTTGACTTGTTTTGAAGGTAGCATAAAGAGTATAAATCTTGGCCTATTTAGATAAGCTTTAGATGTCATTCCATGGCATGAGATTGAACCCATCTTTTCCACCTTAGTGAACACTCTTTACTTAGTAGTTTAGAGTAGATAAAAACTTGAGTCACTTTAGATGGGAATACTTGGTGAAAATGAATTATGAAAACCTTGGAATGATGAGTGATTCTATTGAGATGTTTTGACATGTGTTGAGAAACACAAATGGTTTATGATGGTGAAAATGTTGAGGCATGAGCCTTAACCCTTTTATATAAAACTGATGGTTGGATTCGGATGCGATACCCCATTCCAAATTTACCGTACAACCACATTACCTAAATTGGGTAAGGCTTAGCCGGAAATTTATACGCATTAGTATTAGTTCCCTCACGGGAGAGGTCTGAGCTGAGGCTACCTCTCAATGTTGCCCACCTATGCAGTGCCCAAGATGACTGATGGTCATGGTTGGGAGGCCATGCTCATAGGAGAGGTGCTTATACTAGGGTGTGTAAAGGAAAGGTTATGTTTGATTATCTGCATACTAAGTATGATGATTCTGGGTTATCCCTGATAGATGTATCGAACCTTGTGGTGAAAGTGTACCACCTCTACAGAGTGTCAAACTATTCTAATAGCCGCGTCCGCGGTTATGGACAGTTGGAATGGCCATACTGTTTCGTTGTCAGATGTTTTCAAATTGACTTATGAACTGAATGATGAATCTTGACTTGACCACAACATGATTGTGTGGATGCCAATAGTTTCCCAACTTAAGTGATTCTAGAATTTTATTTTATCTTTCTTTGCTTCTGAACTCAGCTTAGGTTTCAAACTTAACTTTATAGTTAAACTTAGATTTAGCTCTTTAACTTAGAACTATACTACTTGTTAGTGGTAGTTTGCGAGTACTTAAAGAGTACGCATGGATTTTGTCCCTGTCTATTCTCTTGACCAGACTATGATGGAGACTACCAAGATGATGGCCAGCAAGACGGCTATGATAACTAGGACTATCTGCCTTTGTCAGCATTGCATGTGCCCCTGAAGATGGACCCCACCACTACGCTTATCTTTTATCCCGCTGCTTGTTGTATTAAGACTGGATCATGAGATCCTTATTTCTGTAAGACCTTATGTATGGTTTGTAATGGATGATGTACTGTGATATCCAATCCGTTATATCTCGCAAAAATGGTAATCCTGGGATTGCAAGGTAGGGCATAACGGCCATCTGGGATTAAAAATCCGGGTGTTGATAGCTAGGGTACTCTCATAGGGGAAGAGGGTAGGTGGAGACAGGGGTGTGGGCCCTGGTGCACGACCAGAGATGACAAGGGGAAGTGTGATGCCTGTTGTGGCATTGATGGCACAAGATTTTGGAGTATTTTCTTGTATCTCTCTCTCACTACCAACACAAGGGACAAAAGAGGGGTAGGCTACAGTAACTTTGCTACAGTGCACGTCTAGAAGTGTGTGATTTATGCTGGGGAATCTTGCTTGACCATGTTGGTAAAGTTTTGTTGGGTTTGGAGTGGACGATTTGCTTAGATTGCAAAATTGATCAACTACATTATTATGAAGGAAGTCTCAAAAGTTGTCTTTGTCAATATGGTAAAATGGCACTAATGGGTAGATATGGTCAATACATCAACCTAGGAATTGTTTGAGATTTTTCAATGGATTTAAAGTCCACTTAAAACCATTTATTCAAATAGTGTAGAAGTAGTTTCTAGAAGCTCATTTGATATTTTTACCCTGGACCAGGTTGGTTCATGATGTGAGATGGTCCCAAATATGATTTAACACTTTGGAGAATTTTCCCAAGATTTATTGGGGCATAAAAGTATTTAAAACATTTATTTTATTGTTTCCTCCATTTAGGAAAAAGGGCAAAAAGAATTATTAAAGCTCTTAAAAATATTTATTTTTGAAGTAGGAGGATAGGGGATGTTATATGGGCCTCAAAAGTGCTTAGAGTTTGGTAAGTTCTTTGCAAAAAACCAAACCTTCCTTTGTAGATGGAGTTTCGGAGATTTCGCCCATTAAACGAATTAAATAGTTTTTGAGCCATAATAATTATGGATAATATTGAGTAAATATTTTTATCCAAGTTATATGATGTCCACATTCTGTATCAATCATTTACAACCTTTGTTTTTGACGATTTAACTTGATTTGGAAGGAAAACAAGGGATAAAGGATCTTGGGCACTATTACTTTTATACCATCAAAACATGGTTGGATCTTGGAGCTCAGAGCTCACCTTGGGTCCTGGGATAGATGGATGGATATACCAAGTGATGTATATCACCATGGTATAGAAGTTTGGGCTTGATCATGCTTGAGCTCTCCAAGTATTGATTCCAAACTTTGAATAAAATAGGCCTGCCAAAGTAGATTATCAAATGGCCTTCAAACCATGTGGGTTTTTGAAGCACAAGGATCCATGTGGAACAAGTGAAGTAGTTATTGCTAGAACGTTATGAGTAGAACACAATCATGCAAGGAGTTGATGAAAAGAAGATAACATGTAGGTGTGAGCTTCTTCCAAAGTAGGTATGTTGATAAGATTTGCAGGAATTATTAATTTCTTGCCTGCAAAACTATCAAGAACAAGGGGGTTAGAGGATGGTCTAACCAAGGTCAAGAGTGGTCCTTGGTATTCCTTATGATGGTCTACAAGATGGTTCAATTGTATTAACAATAAGGCACAAGGGATGATAAAGAGAAGCATTCAAATAAGTGAGGTTGAAGTAGTTTCTAGACTTGGTCAAAATTTTGCAGATTTAGGGTTTTTGACTAGAATATTAGTGGGGATGTTTTTGAGGGTTTGCAAGGTATCAAAGCATAATCAAGTGGATGATGTTGAAGTTTAGATTGGTTAGAATAGATCCATGCTTGATATTGGTCTTCATTGACTTGGAAACTTCTGGAATGGATCACTTCAGAATTGATCTAGTTAAGGGTTTTAGATGATCACCTAGTGGCTAGAGATCAGATCCATCTTGTATTCTTTCTTAGGGTTTGGTTATCTTAAAGTATCTTGATCCTAGAGGATGAGCTCCTAGAGTAGCTCATACTACTTCTAAGCAATCAAGTCAAACAGCGGATCAAGGCAACTCATCTTAAAAACAGATAAACTACTACTAGGGTTACCATCAAGCTTAGCTTGAGGCAAGGATGGGCAATTTTGAAAGGTTAGACTTTGAATAAGGTAAGAGTCCTTGGTATTTCTACCAGGAGTAGCATTCAAAAGCATTATAACTAGGTTTTGGAAAATCCTAGAGGTAGGAGTAGTTGAAGGTTCTGTCTTGAAAACATAAGGAGATTATATTATATATCTCTACATAGTTTTGTCAATATAAGCTAGTAAAATAGTTTTGGTTACATAAGCATCTTGGCTCATGTTTGGAAATGCCAGAACATTTGAGAATAGGTAAAATGAGCCAGGATAGTTTTGTTAAATAGCTTTTTGACAACTGATGTTGAGGTAAGGAGTATATCATAAGATGTATAATTAGAAGCATAAGAACATATAACAACAGGCAAGCACTACACAATTAAATAAGAAAAAGTTTTTGTTCCCCCTGATTTTTGCATTCTGGACAACTAATCAGGGTTGCTGAAATTTGGGATGCTACAGACCTTTCCCCCTTAAAAGAATCTCGTCCCGAGATTCGGGAGAGTAAGTTTAGGGGATTTGTGTTGGAGTTAGTGCTATGTGTTTCTCGCGTACTAACTTGTCGGATTTTTCTTTGAACAAGGTCACTACGATAGTGAGGTTGAACTTCTATCGTCTTGGATGCATGAGTATTGAGCAGGCTTCAATCGGGATTGTGAGGGGTGATCTTCCTTCTGTAAGGATTTATGGCATTTCTCTTAAGGGATCATCGTATCCTAGTTCACAATTTTGGGTCTAACTCCTAAGGTTGCTCCTGGCAGAGGGTTATTCTATTTTGTGGGAAAGACGTAGTCTTTCCCCCTTATGGTTAAACTAGGATGGCTCGGAGTTAACGTAGTCCTTCCTTCTTGGAGTCGTTAGATCTGGTACTTTTTCTGTAGTATCTTTTGGTAGACAGTCTTCGGGAATTGAGTGGAAGGACGTAGTATTTCCACCTTAGAGCTTTACATAAGGTCATCGAGGTTGGGGTAGATCCTTCGTCTTGGAGCAGAGGCGTGATGCTTGAGTTGAGATCTTCGGGTGACACCTTATTGCGACTGCCTTGCTGCAATTGTTACCTAACGAAGCTTTAAGTAGTTAGGGCGAAGAAAGTTAGCGGTTTACGACACGTCTTGATAGTCTTCAGCCGAGGTAGGGAAGCTAAATTCAGAGAGACTTCTTCACTTGAATTCTTTGTGTTGCTTCTACTCAATGGAGAAGTGGAATCGTTGTCATCATGCTTCCTTTTCATTCGGATTTAGGGGGCGGGGGTATTTCCAACCTTCTAGGGAGGAACTTCTCGTTGTTTTGGGTAGGGTCGGCTAGAATAGTTAGTCTCCTGTAGTGGTCGGAAGCTCTAGTATACCAAAGGTTAGTGTAGTTAGGTCTTCACTTCTTGTCTTGGTAGGTAAGTCTGGTGGTTTCTTCCGGATAGTGAAGATTCTTCGGAGATCGACTTCCGGCTTCAACGGGATTCTAGCTATAATAGACGATGAAGAATGGAGCGCTGCGATATCGACAAGTCTTGAGTGGTGAGTTGGACGGGGTATGCCATCTTGCTAAGGTGAAGTCTTTTTCGAGTGGTTCTAACTTGATGATGTCGAAGTCCTGGTTCCTACAATACTCTTCCTCTCATAACTCCCAAGGTTAGTATGGATTCTTGTTAGCGACAACTATTAGGGTTTCTGAGTTGCTGGGTGTGTTATCGCTCCTCGAGTCATATTTGTCAGAGGTCTAAGCAACCAAAACACACATACAAGGAGAACAGAGCGAGGGGATTGCAAAGTCTTTGGCAAACAACACACATCAAACAACACATGATGCACTTAGGAAAGCAAACATAGCCAACTAGGGGGGGCAAGGAGTTAACTATTCGCGAAAAAGGGGAATCCTAGTCTTAGGATTGCTTGATCCTAGAGATCACGGGATTGAGGTTTGGGTCACTGTCTTGCGAATGAAGCCTTTGTCATGTCATCGGAGGCTTCTCGATAGTGTAGTACTTGATTTCTTTGGATTATGAGGATTTCGCTGGTAGGGCGATCTTATAGTCTCCTTGTGTTTGCTGGTAGTTGATTCTCTTCACCTCGTCCTCGACGTCTTCACTGGGTTCTAGGTCCTAGTTATTTGAAATCCGTAGGTTTGAAATTTGGACGAGGGATAGAGGAAACCATGTTTCGAAATCCTTTAAACTAGGATGAGATAGGAAGTAGAATCTTTCGAAATGTTTTGAGGAATTAGTTTTCAAAAGTCGGGGTTTACAAAAATAGTTTTCCTATCTAATGACCATGCTAACTAGGGTTCTCCTACAGTCACGATGGCACTGATACCAAGTCTGTTGGGCCCCCGGATTAATCCTTCGAGAATCCTTGTTATGCATACACCATGATCCCATGATCAGTTAGTCGTGGCACATAACCCACAAGTATCAAAGTAAACATCCGTTACTTAAACATAAACACTTCATACCTTATTTGCCATTATGGCTACATCGATCAATATCAGCGGAACTTCATCAAGCGTAGAGCCCGAGCCATGCCTTAACCTACAGGCAACTGACTGGGAGAACGTCCTAGCTCGTATAGTCATCAACATCACCTTCTTCTTGATATAAGACCAAGTTAATAGCCAAGGACAATGTCAGTGAGTACTTTGAATGTACTCACAAACCACCTTAAGAGAACAATAATAATAATAAGAGGATATGCAATATGGCTGTGGTAGTAGGAGGGCTCCAAGGGAGGTTCTTTTCTCAATTAGTTTCTCTTGTAGATATAGCATTTGCATATCTTTGTTGAAAACTTTTGTAAAACATTTTGGAAACCGTTTGAAGAGTTTTGGAAATGACTAGGATTGGGTCACCCTTTTGTTTCGTCCTTCCGGTCATCCCATGACCAAACTCCTTTCCTTCCTTTCCGACCATCCCATGGTTAAAGCATGTATCCTTTCCGACCATCCCATGGTCAAAACATTTCCAAGGCCATTTCTTTTCTCAAATCCTTTTTGAAAACAAAACCAGCACCGCTCCACAGCAACCTTCCCAACCGTCCATGACCGCGGACACGGCTATTCGAATAGATTTACACTCTGTAGAAGTTTCACACTTTACCCACACCATCCGGGTACACTACCCTGATCTACACCGATCGTGGGTCGAGTAACCGATCAAGACTCTCCTGATGCCCACTCCAATATAAGTGCCTACCCTATGAGTGTTGTTCCCCTCAACACCGGGACGCCCTATATAGTTCTGAAGCCAACCGGAGTGCTTTTTCCACTTCCCAAGTGTGCGCTTTCAATGAGGGGCTCATAGTAACGCGTGGAGGCCCACAGACCCTTCGTTCCTTCTCTAGGTCGATGTGCCACATGGACCTTTATAGGAGAAGTGAAGGAAATATGCCCTGAGAGTCAATAATAAAGTTGTTATTATGTATTCCTTGTATATGATAGATGTTTATTTTGATATCAAACTAAACATGATTGACTCTTTTAGTAATAAAATGTTTGTTATAAAACTCTTTTAGTAAATTTATTCAGAATTTTTTTAACTACTTTAATTAACAAACATTCGCATATAACCCCTTGCAACATTTCAATATCACATGCAAAGCCAGTTTCTGCAATTTAACCCGAAACAATTCTGGTTTCCATCGAAATAATTCTAGCGCTTTGCAATTCTTTCGTCTGAAACATATGTGCTCCAAAATGGTGTCCGGCAACCCTTAAGTGTGTCACCCTACGGTTCGCGAATAATGCAGACATGATTGAGACTCCTCTCAGATCAATAATCAGAA
This sequence comes from Avena eriantha, assembly GCA_910589775.1. Classification (NCBI taxonomy): domain Eukaryota; kingdom Viridiplantae; phylum Streptophyta; class Magnoliopsida; order Poales; family Poaceae; genus Avena; species Avena eriantha. The sequence continues at coordinate 311,418,541 of OU342744.1, read as the reverse complement.
GCGGGACCTGGAGATCCATACTGACTCCTGCAAATTCAACGATGACTTCTGCGACCGTGAGAACCTTCAACGCTAGTAACTTAATCCCTTTGTCTCATGATATAATACATGTCTGAGATTCGATCATCGGTATCCAAATACCTAGTTTGATCTCGTTACCGACATGCACTCTTTTCTCGTTCCCGTGATATAACATTCTAGTGATCACATCACTTGCTTGCGAGCTATCTTAATGTGATATCACCGAGAGGGCCCAGAGTATATCTACCGTCATCGAGATTGACAAATTCCACTCTTGATCCATGAGCCTCAACATAACACCTTCGTAGCACTGAACCCATCTTTATAGTCACCCTATTACGGTGTGACGTTCGATGTTATCAAGATACTCTTCCGGTGTTAGCAATTAACATGATCTCATGGTCTAAGGATAAAGATTACTTCGTATGATGTTATAGCAATATAAACATAATGACTTGATCGTAATGCTATACTTCGGATGAATGTTCATCACATCATTTCACAAATGCTGTGACCTCGTTATTAACAACATCCAATGTCCATGATCAGGAAACCTTGATCATCTTGTTAATCAACAAGCTAGTCTATAAGAGAGGCATAACTAGGAACCCTTTTTGTTTATTAAACACACATGTATTGACATTTCCGATCAATACAATTATATCATGCAAAATAAACCTTTATCATAAACATGGAATAAGATAATAACCACTTTATTATTGCCTCTCGGGCATATTCCCTTCAAATGTTGTAAGTAGATGTATGATAGATACTTTTACAAAACACTTAACGTGTAAGTTCCATAGACCTTGGCCTTACACACAAAGGAATGATAGAGATCATACCACGATGCATATGATAGAGATCAAATGCATGGACCATATCATCTCACTTTACACATTAGATGTTTGCATCTTATATTGCTAATTTGGCGCTTTTAGTAGCATTATAAGATGATCCCTCATTAAATATTAAGATAAAATGTGTTCTTCCTTAAGTTTGCACCATTCTATGGATTGTGTTTCGATACATAACATGATGATCGGGTGTACTCGACTCTACGATTTCATACAACGGGTGTAAGACAGTTTTACACACGCGAATACTAAGGTTCTTACTTGGCGAGCCTAGCATGTACAGACATGGCCTCGGAACACAGACCGAAAGGTTAAGCATGAGTCATATTGTTGATGTGATCGCCGTCGGAACAATGCCTCTCCATATGCCATCGGGATTAGTTATAAATATGAATAATTTTTATTTGGTGCCTGCACTGAGCATGAACATTGTATCTGGATCGTGTTTGATACGAAGTATAGCATGAGCATAAACTTGATAATGATATATCTGCATATATGTGGCACTGCCATCTAGGTCATATTGGCGTTAAACGCATGAAGAAACTCCATTCTGATGGACTTTTGGAATCACTTGATTTTGAATCATTTGATACATGTGAGCCATGCCTTCTGGGCAAGATGACTAGAACGCCGTTTTCCAGTTCAATGGAACGGGCGACAGATTTATTGGAGATCATACATACATATGTGTGTGGACTAATGAGTGTGTCAGCGCGAGGTTGATATCGTTATTTTGTTACTTTCACGGATGATTTGAGTAGATACGGGTATATTTTTGATGAAACATAAGGCTGAAACCTTTGAAAAGTTCAAGGAATTTCAGAATGAAGTGGAAAATCATCGTAACAGAAAGATCAAATTTCTGCGGTCCGACCGTGGAGGAGAGTAACTTAGTTACGAGTTTAGCTCACATATGAAAGACTGTGGAATACTTTCACAACTCACACCTGACGGAACACCACAACATAATGGTGTGTCGGAACATTATAATCGTACTTTATTGGATATGGTTCGATCTATGATGTCTCTGACTGACTTACCACTATCATTTTGGGGTTATGCACTGGAAACCGCTGCATTCACTTAAAGTTTGGAAACAAACCTAAATCCGTTGAAACGACACCGTATGAATTATGGTTTGGAAACAAACCTAAGCTTTCATTTCTTAAATTTTGGGGATGCGATGTTTATGTGAAGAAACTTCAGCTGGATAAACTCGAACCCAAAGCGGAAAAATGCGTCTTGATAGGATACCCTAAGGAAATGATTGGGTATACCTTGTATCACAGATCCGAGGGCAAGGTTTTTGTTGCCAAGAATGGATCCTTTCTTGAGAAGGAGTTTCTCGCGAAAGGTGTGAGTAGTCGGAAGGTAGAACTCGAAGAGGTTATTGAACCTTCTCTTCATGAAATGGCAAGTAGCGCAGCACCAGAAATTGTTTCAGAGTTGACTTCACCTGATGAAGAGAGAGCTAATGATAATGATCATGAAACTCCGAAAGAGGACACTACCGAACCTCGCAGGTCAAGCAGGACACATGCAGATCCTGAACTATACGGCAATCATGTTATGAATTTCATGATTGATGAAATAGATGACCCTGCGACGTATGAATAAGCGATGATGAGCCATGATTCCAACAAATGGCTAGAAGCCATGAAATCCGAGATGGAATCCATGTACGAAAACCAGGTTTGGACCTTGGTGGACTTACCTCACGATCGAAAGGCCGTTGAGAATAAATGGATTTTCAAAAGAAAAATTGATGTTGATGGTAATGTGACTATCTATAAAGCTCGACTTGTCGCAAAGGGGTTTCGACAAATTCAAGGAGTTGACTACGATGAGACATTCTCTCCCGTAGCGATGCTAAAGACGGTTAGGATTATGTTAGCAATTGATGCATATTTCGATTATGAAATATGGCAGATGGATGTCAAAACTGCATTCCTCAATGGTAATATTTAAGAAGATTTGTATATGATACAACCTAAGGGTTTGCCGATCCTAAGGATGCTAATAAGGTATACAAGCTTCAGCGATCCATCTATGGACTGAAGCAAGCATCCCGGAGTTGGAATCTCCGCTTTGATGAGGTGATCAAAGAGTTTGGATTTGTCCAAACTTATGGAGAGGATTGTATTTACAAGAAAGTGAGTCGGAGCAATGTGGCATTTCTGATATTATATGTGGATGACATATTATTGATTGGAAATGATATAGATCTTTTAAATAGTGTAAAAAGTTATCTAAACAGCAAATTTTCGATGAAGGACCTTGGTTAAGCTTCATATATATTAGGTATTAAAATCTATATAGATAGATCGAGGCGCCTGATTGGGCTATCGGAAAGTACATACCTTGATAAGATATTAAAGAAGTTTAATATGGACGGAAGTAAGAAGGGGTTCTTACCTATGTTGCAAGGCAAGACATTGAGTAAGACTCAAAGTCCGGCTACGGCGGAAGAAAGAGAGATAATGGATAAGATCCCCTATGCCTCAGCCATATGCTCTATAATGTACTCCATCCTATGTACAAGACCTGATGTGGCGCATGCTATTAGTTTGACTAGTAGGTACCAATCTGATCCAGGTTCGGAACACTAGATAGCGGTCAAGAATATCCTTAAGTACTTAAGAAGAACTAAGGACATATTTCTTGTATACGGAGGTGAAGAAGAGCTAGTGGCTAAGTTTTATGTCGATGCTAGCTTTGACACCGATCCGGATGACTCTAAGTCTCAATCCGGATATGTATTTCTCTTGAACGGAGCAGCAGTTAGTTGGAGGAGTTCCAAACAACCTGTGGTGGCTGGATCAACGACGGAGGCGTAATATTTTGTTGCTTCAGAAGCGGCGCAGGAGGCGGTTTGGATGAAAGAGTTCATAACGGAACTAGGTGTGGTTCCTAGTGCATTGGACCCAATGGTGATCTATTGTGACAACAATGGAGCCATAGCCAATGCCAAGGAACCAAGGTCTCACAAGAATTCCAAGCATATTAAGCGCCGGTTTCACTCCATCCGCGAGCATGTCAAGGATGGAGATATAAAGATTTATAAAGTACACACGGACCTAAATGTAGTAGATCCGTTGACTAAAGTTCTCCCTAGGGAAAAACATGATCAACACCAGAACTCCATGGGTGTTAGATTTATCACTATGTGAACTAGATTATTGTCTCTTGTGCAAGTGGGAGACTGAAGGAAATATGCCCTGAGAGGCAATAACAAAGTTGTTATTATGTATTCCTTGTATATGATAGATGTTTATTTTGCATGCTATAATTTTATTGATAGGAAACGTCAATACATGTGTGTTTAATAAACAAAAAATTTCCTAGTTATGCCTCTCTTATAGACTAGCTCGTTGATTAACAAGATGATCAAAGTTTCCTGATCATGGACATTGGATGTTGTTAATAACGAGGTCACAACATTTGTGAAATGATGTGATGAACATTTGTGAAATGATGTGATGAACATTCATCCGAAGTATAGCATTACAATCAAAGTCATTATGTTTATATTGCTATAACATCATACGAAGTAATCTTAGTCCTTAGACCATGAGATCATGTTAATTGCTAACACCGGAAGAGTATCTTGATAACATCAAACGTCACACCGTAACAGGGTGACTATAAAGGTGGGTTCAGTGCTAGGAAGGTGTTATGTTGAGGCTCATGGATAAATATTGGAATTTGTCAATCCTGATGACAGATAGATATACTCTAGGCCCTCTCGGTGATATCACATTAAGATAGCTTGCAAGCAAGTGATGTGATCACTAGAATGTTACATCACAGGAACGAGAAAAGAGTGCATGTCGATAACGAGATCAAACTAGGTATTTGGATATCGATGATCGAATCTTGGACATGTATTATATCATGAGACAAAGGGATTAAGTTACTAGCGTTGAAGTTTCTCACGATCATAGAAGTCATCGTTGAATGTGAAGGAGTCAGTATGGATCTCCAGGTCCCGCTTCTGATTATTGATCTAAGATGAGTCTCAATCATGTCTGCATTATTTGTGAACCGTAGGGGGACACACTAAAGGGTTGCCGAACACCATTTTGGAGCACATATGTTTCAGACGAAAGAATTGCAAAGTGCTGGAATTATTTCGATGGAAACCGGAATTGTTTCGGGTGAAATTGTAGAAACTGGTTCTTCATGTGATATTGAAATGTTGCAAGGGGTTTTATGTGAATGTTTGTTAATTAAAGTAATTAACAAAATTCTGAATAAAATAAATAAAAGAGTTTTATTAAATGAGAGTTGCATTAAATTTGGTGGAAATTTAATGCATGTGAGTGGAACTTTGGGTGGAGCTTGAATTGATGTGAGTGGAGCTTCCACCACATGAGTGAGGAAGAGGTGGGGGCACCCCCCTTGGCCGCCGGCCATGGGAGGGGAGGAGCCCCTCTCTCCTATAAAAGGCCCCCTTCCTCCCTCACAAAGGACACCTCCTAGTGAAGGATCTCTCTCCCCCTCTAGATATATTCCCCCATGGTCTCGGATTAACGAGATACATGTTCCCGGTGGCCTTGCGTCTGGAAGGAGTTGCTGCTTCTATTGATTCACTGGAGCGAGGAGGTGGAGGATGTCCGGTGGCTTGAACGTGTGTGCGAGGACGGATGCACTGCTGATTTGTGGTGCGAGGACTTCCACATGATCTTGAGATCGGCAAGCGTATGACTACATCATCCATGAGTTCCAACTCGTTAACAAAACTATGTTGTCTTCGAGGTAAGTTCTCTATGGATGTATATCCATTGCTTTGTATCTAGTAGATATATCTTGGCATATAGTTCTCATCGTAGGAAATTTTTTGTTTTCCATGCTGCAAACCCAACAAGAAGGCCCACCCTCCAGGGATTTTTATCCCCTATAGTCGTTGTGAGGCAGCTTATACCAGAATAAACAAACATCAAATACAGCCATGTCCCATTCCAGAGTAATGTGGTTGCAAGGGTTAATTTTTCTAGCAAAACTGCGAAGAACCGGGTGCATTTTTGTAAACCTTTTTCCTCCAGCTTTCTTCAGCATTTTGTAAAACAAAACCTTTTTCTTTGTCAACAAATCTTGGGAGGTCCCACCTCACCAAAGTTTTATCATAAACATTTGGTAAAACTTTTTCTGGGGTCTTCCCATCCTCTAGTTTTGCTTCGGCTAAAACTGGGTCTCCAAAGGGGTATGGTGTAATACACCATCTATCATACTAGGGTTAAATAGGTGTCATCAAGAGGGTTGTACTTAATAGTACAAAAGCGTAGTGGTTTGGAGAAGCCAAGCCACCACCAAGTAGAGATCATCATATAATAAAACAATGCAGTTTTCATAAAGCAGTAAGTAAAACATGCATAAGTAAAACAGTAGGACAAGGCTTATGAGCAAGAAGGTGGCTTGCCTGAGATCAGCACTCTGGCAATATATGTCCCTGGACTTCTCCTTAGACAACCATAATAACCAACTTCTTCTGGTCTCCGAGATAATCGCATCTATCGTCGATATGGATCACATGCAAGCAAACAAATGACACAATCAACACCAGGCATACAAACATCAATACATACAGCAAGCAACAAACAATACAAGTTTACAAATCAGTAGGTCTTAGGAAGAATGGATTTAATAAGATTGGCCTTGTCTTGGAAACATGGAAGAAAATCCCTTAGGATTTATAGTCTAAAAACTACCTAAGAGATGGGTTTTGGACCAAGACCATATCTTGTATGATCTCATTGTAGAAAAATGGTACCATCAGATAGGTATTGATAAAATGAAGCCAGCAAAAGTGGTTTCACTATTTTATCAATCTCCCTTGATTTATAAAGCATTTTCTAGTGATTAAAACTCTAGTTTTAGGAAATAATTCACCAGAAATGTTCTGTATGTCCAAAAATTATTTCCTTGGATGCCTAGGTAGATATTGATGTAGTAATTCACTGAGAGTTGGAATCATCTCACAATATTTACCAGAATGCCCTCTGGAATTTCCCAAAGGTAGTTCTGTAGAGAAATTATCTTTGCCACCAAATTGATTATACAAGGACTTCTGATATGAAGTAAAGAGCAATGGATAGGTATTGCAAATACCTCCCAGTACCAACTGCAATCACTATTTCTGGAGTTGCAGAGCTACTATAGTGATTTATCTAGTGATAATTCTATATACAGAAGTATTTAGTTCACTACAAATCGACAGAGGCTCAATAATTAGTGATATCCTAGAGTTGGGTAGATATTGATGTAGGTCATCCAAGAGAGTTGGAATTGGGTCACTTGAACTCATGGTATAGCTTAGGGAAATTTCTAAAGTCATAATTAGATGGATCTTGTTATTTTTGCTACAGGAGTTTAATGGTTCCACTTGGAGGGAGGCCAAGGTGATGAGGTAGGTACATGCAGTACATACCAGGGGCACTTGGGTTTATCCTATTTGGAGTTGTAAATCCCATAGAAAGAATTTATGAAGGAAAAGTATACATCTAGGAATTTGATTTATTGGAATAATTCTGGACATATGTTAGGTCAACCAATGATACTACATGATAGGGAAAACATGTAGGGCCCTAAGAAAATCTATATCTAGGAATTTGGTTTCGGATTTCATTTTGAACATGCTTTAAACCAATGGCCAAATGTTCTAGATCTATGAAAATGATTAAAAACTAAGAGGTCGCGGGCTGAGATCTGCGCGGTCGTGGGCCGAACAGGGGAAAACCGGCCCAGCCTATCTTCCTGGCGCACGCACGGGAGCCCGCGTTTGAATTCGTGGCTAGGCCCACCGGTCAGCAGCAGGGAGTGGCTGAAACGGTTCTAGGGGATCTCAGCCGCTCGTGTAAAAGAGATCCGATGGCCAGGGGCCATATTCCACCTCCAGCCGCAGAAACAGAAGCGGAACCCTAGGGGACGACGGGGGTGGCGCGGGGAGCTCACCTGGCGGCGCTCTGACGACGGAGAGGAGGCTGGGGTGACGCGGCGTTTCACAACGACCTCGGGGAGGGCGACAGCGGCAGTTTTCGTGCAGGGATGAGGTCGCGCGCATCCGCGATGCGGACAGGTTCGGGAGCTCGTCGGAGAAGACACCTACACAACATAGAACCAAGAGGAGGGGTGGGGTTAGGTAGGGAGGACCTTTCAGAGGTTCTGACTGCATGCGGAGGAAGAAGAGGAGCAAGGAGGCGTCCACCAGGTTGAGTTCTTGATAGAAGCCGAACATGGAGATTTCTCCTCTTCTAGGAGCTTCCGAAGCAGGGGCTCGGTAGGGAGGTTTTAGGGGAGCACAGTGGGGTGGATAGGAGTGAAAATGAGGGGCAAAGGAGTGCGCGGAGGGCCTCTGGCCTATTTAACAAAAGAGGGAGTGGTCTAGGGTGGACTCGGTTTATGGAGCAAGAGGGAGGGCTACCAGGGCATGGGATTGTCCAGGGAGGGCGGTGGTGGTCGTGTGAGGGCCCACTGGGGCGGCCGGGTCGAGTGCCATAAATTTGAGAGAGGGGAGGGACCTCTCTCCTAGCTTCGGCCATAGCAAAGAAATGGAGAGGGTGAGGGCTAGGGTACTCTCATAGCGGAAGAGGGTAGGTGGAGACTGGGGTGTGGGCCCTGGTGCACGACCAGAGATGACCAGGGGAAGTGTGATGGCTACCGTGGCATTGATGGCACAAGATTTTGGAGTATCTTCTTGTATCTCTCTCTCACTACCAACACAAGGGACAAAAGAGGGGTGGGCTACAGTAACTTTGCTACTGTGCACGAGCAGAAGGGTGTGAGTTATGCTAGGAAAGCTTGCTTGACTAGGTTGGTAAAGTTTTGTGGGGTTTTGAGTGGAGGATTTGCTTAGATTGCAAAATTGATCAACTACATTATTATGAAGGAAGTCTTAAAATTTGTCTTTGTCAATATGGTAAAATGGCACTAATGGGTAGATATGGTCAATACATCAACCTATGAATTGTTTGAGATTTTTCAATGGATTTTAAGTCCACTTAAAACCATTTATTCAAATAGTGCAGAAGTAGTTTCTAGAAGCTCATTTCAATTTTTTCCTTGGACCAGGTTGGTTCATGATGTGAGATGGTCCCAAGTATGATTTCACACTTTATAGAATTTTCCCAAGATTTATTGGTGCATAAAAGTATTTAAAACATTTATTTTATTGTTTCCTCCATTTAGGAAAAAGGGCAAAAAGAATTATTAAAGCTCTTGAAAAATATTTTATTTTTGAAGCATGATGATAGGGGATGATATATGGGCCTAAAAAGTTCTTATAGTTGGTGAAGTTCTTTGTCAAAAACCAAACCTTCCTTTGTAGATGGAGTTTCGGAGATTTCACCCATTAAACGAATTAAATAGTTTTTGAGCCATAATAATCATAGACAATACTGGGTAAATCTTTATATCTAAGTTATATGATGTCCACATGCTGTATTAATCATTTCCAACCTTTGGTTTTGAGGATTTAACTTGATTTGGAAGGAAAACAAGGGATAAAGGATCTTGGGCACTATTACTTTTATACCATCAAAACATGGTTGGATCTTGGATCTCAGAGCTCACCTTAGGTCCTGGGATAGATGGATGGATATACCAAGTGATGTATATCACCATGGTATAGAAGTTTGGGCTTTATCATGCTTGAGCTCTCCAAGGATTGATTCCAAACTTTGAATAAAATAAGCCTGCCAAAGTAGATTATCAAATGGCCTTCAAAACCATGTGGGTTTTTGAAGCACAAGGATCCGTGTGGAACAAGTGAAGTAGTTATTGCTAGACCTTTATGAGTATAACATAATCATGTAAGGAGTTGGTGAAAAGAAGATAACATGTAGGTGTGAGCTTCTTCCAAAGTAGGCATGTTGATAAGATTTGCAGGAATTATTAATTTCTTGCCTGCAAAACTATCAAGAACAAGGGGGTTAGAGGATGGTCTAACCAAGGGCAAGAGTGTTCCTTGGTAGTCCTTATGATGGTCTACAATATGGGTCAATTGTATTACCAAAAATGCACAAGGGATGAGAAAGAGAGGCACTCAAAGAAGTAAGGTTGAAGTAGTTTCTAGACTTGGTCAAAATTTTGCAGATTTAGTGTTTTTGACTAGAATATTAGTGGGGATGTTTTTGAGGGTTTGCAAGGTATCAAAGCATCATCAAGTGGATGATTTTGAAGTGTAGATTGGTTAGAATAGATCCATGCTTGATATTGGTCTTCATTAACTTGGAAACTTCTGGAATGGATCACTTCAGAATTGATCTAGTTAAGGGTTTTAGATGATCACCTAGTGGCTAGAGATCATATCCATCTTGTATTCTTTCTTAGGGTTTGGTGATCTTAAAGTATCTTTATGCTAGAGGATGAGCTCCTAGAGTGGCTCATACTACTTCTATGCAATCAAGTCAAACAGCAGATCAAGGCAACTCATCTTAAAAACAGATCAACTACTACTAGGGTTACCATCAAGCTTAGCTTGAGGCAAGGATGGGCAATTTTGAAAGGTTGGAGTTTGAATAAGGTAAGATTCCTTGGTATTTATACCAGGAGTAGCATTCAAAAGCTTTATAACCAGGTTTTGGAAAATCCTAGAGGTAGGAGTAGTTGAAGGTTCTGTCTTGAAAACATAAGGAGATTATATTATATATCTCTACATAGTTTTGTCAATAGAAGATACTAAAATAGTTTTGGTTACATAAGGATCTTGGCTCATGGTTTGAAATGCCAGAACATTTGAGAATAGGTAAAATGAGCCAGGATAGTTTTTGTTAAATAGCTTTTTTGATGACTGATGTTGAGGTAAGGAGTATATCATAAGATGTACAATCAAAAGCATAAGCACATACAACAACATGCAAGAAATTCACAATTAAATAAGAAAAAGTTTTTGTTCCCCCTGATTTTTGCATTCTAGACAACTAATCAGAGATGCTGAAATTTGGGATGTAACAGCACGAATAGTGGACGATGAAGTGGTTATGTTAGACCTTGAAACCTCATAATTCGTCAAAGGTAAATTTCGAGGTAACGAAACTTCTAAACCAATGACCCCTATATATTGTGGAGAAACTTTCTTATATGGAATTTGTGAGCCAATTTCCACTATAAATAGCATGCATCGCTTTATGAGGAACTTCGCTACAATTTAAATAATCCAGATGTGGAATCGGTAGACACTACTATTAAATTGTCTAATAGAACCAATGTAAAACCAGAAGGAGTAATCAGAAATATCTTTGTATTTATTGGGTTTCTTATGTACCCCCTTGATTTTCATATTGTTGATATGCCTCGAGATTCTTTTTTTCCTATTCTTTTAGGCAGGCCTTTTATTTCAATCACCAAACCTCAAGTTGATAATAAGAAGGAGACTATTTCACTAATGTTTGGAGAATAGGAAATGACATTCCACTTCGCCAAACTAAAGAAGAGGCCATATGAAGTGGAGGATATCAAGGAAGAGAAGACAATTGCTGAGCTAGCGGCAATTCATTTTAGTACTCCACGAGATGAATTAGAGAGGAGTCTGATTAATTGGGAGGAAGCACCAGATGATGAGTAGAAAGAAGACATGGATGATTACCTTGATTCAATTCCGGAAGCACAAAATCCACATGACTATGAAGAACTGGTAAGAAAAGGAGATGAAGAGCCTCGACCAATAGAATTAAAAAAACTTCCAGACAATATGAGGTATGAGTTTTTAGGTAATGAAAATAGGTGTCCTATCATTATTAGCAAGAATCTATTGGAAAATGAAACAAATAAACTCATTTCAGTTTTGGTTAAGCACCATGAAGCCTTTGGATATACGTTGAGTGATATTAGAGGAATAGATCCATCTATCGTAACACGTAAGATTACCATGCTTGATGATGCTGAACCTCTAGTAGATACACAAAGAAGGCTTAATCCGAAAATTAAGGAAGTAGTAAGAAAAGAAGTTATATGCTTACTAGGGAGGTGGGAAGGCCCATATATAGTTGAAGAAGCCTATTCATCGGGAGCAGTGAAGCTCCAAAGAAAAACACCCTCTCTTGCATGGGTGGTAAATGGACAACGCTTGAAGCATTATCGAGTAAGAGAAGATATAAGTGCAGTCACCGTAGAGGTATTCACCCATGAAGAAGTGATTAAGAAAAGGTATACAAGGAATGGCAAATACAAAAAGAACGGACTCGAGACAGAATGAGCAATACTACGGTTAAGCTATTGACCATAAAAGAGCGCTTCATGGGAGCCAACCTATGCAAAATGAAGGTTTGAGTTGAAGTTTTATTAGAATATTATGTTAAAATAAGAAACATTTGATGCTCTAGCAAAGAAGATGGAAGATTGATTAAGCCAAAATTGGGCAAAAATCTAAGCTGACATTTTTCCCCTCCTCTCCGGCCGCCAGAAGCCAAGGCCGCTCCGCCGCCATCTATGCCACCTCGAGCTCCCTGCGACCGATCTCCTTTCACCCGGCGGCGCGTCTCTGTTACCCCACGCCGCCTCCCTGGCAGCAATCTTGTCCCGCGGCCCTCCTGCTACACCCGTCCCTGTAGCGTGTCGACACGTCGCCCGGTCGGCAGCCAGCAGAGGTCTCAGAGCCCGCGTCCCCTGTGCTCGGCCCCGAGCATCGCCGTCTTCCTGTAGCACCCCGCCGTCTTCTGCCTTGCCCCCCATCGCCGTCCTCCAGCCGCAGTTCTGCTCTACCACGCCTGCAGGGTGTTCGATCAAATGATCGACCGAACATGCCCCTCTCGGTACGTACCAAGTGTGAGTCCAGCGTGTCTAATCCTACCAGTGCCGTACGAGTCCAAGGTCTCCCGAGCTGCAAGGTCTCCAAGATCTACAAGGATGTGACACCCTCTTCATCGACAAGTTCTTCTACTAACCCGACCATGGACGTTGGCAAGGCCTCCGAAGAAGGAACATGGTGCCACCCAAGGGACCATACCGAACCCGGCACCACCCAAAGAACCACCGAGAAGATCTTTGACCCGAGACATCTAACTCTTCGGAACGCCTAGTTCTCCGTCATGGGACGACAAGTTCTCCTTCCCGGAGTCCAAATACCAAACCCGAACACCCTCAAAACCAAGTTTGCCGAACCATATGTGCGATTCCTATCCGCTCCTATTTTATAATAATATGATATACAACTTGTTGCATATAAATTGTACATGCTTGCTTACATACTCTGTCATTCGGGGGTATTTGGTCGACTCAACTAATAATTACATATGGAGACTATATGCGGGCTAATCTAGTCTTATATTGGCTCCATTTAAATTTGTATAGTGAACCGATGCCATGTTTTGCCTTGTTAATGCAACATTTAAATTACGGGGTATCCAAACAACTCGAACCATATAATTAATTGTCGGGAGCCCGGTTCCACTTAATATTGCCTAATTGCACCACATATTTTCCATGGCATGCATCATACATACATACATCATGCTGGATCTTTCTGTAATATTAAATAGTGCATCCGGTGTTTCTTTTAGTGCTTTGCTTCTTGACGGATTAGGCCATTGACTAGATGCGAGTGTCGACCCGATCTCCAGATGCACCTTCGGCTATGTTTCACCAGGCGAGCATTCTCCCCCTTTCTACCTATTTTGCATTTATAGTCTTTATTTCCTCTTGTTGATCTATTGCTATCTGTGTCACGATGCTTTAGTGTTCTGTACCAGATATATCCCTTGCAGCTTTTATATTGCCTTGGACACATCCTATTGCCTGTTGTTTGATAGATAGTCAGTCTTGCGAGTCGTAGTCGCTTGCTCATGTGCTGGTTCGCGTTGTTGTTGTTCCACCGCTGACGGAAGGTTGGCTTATGCTTAATGGTGGAGATGCTTTATGGTGGAGTTGATCATGACTTTATATACAACTATTAAATTGCTAGAATAACTAATGAAAGAGGCACCGGTGGGCAATATCAGTTATTTGGTTTTTCATGTCCACTTGTGTCCCGTAGGCCCCGAGTACTTGATACCTGTTCCTTGACTATTCGCACTATCCACATTCGGGAGACCCTATGGATCCCCCTTAGCTAGAGCTTGATTCATTTCTTATTTCTTGGGGCCACAAACTAGTTTGGGGCTTTATTACTATCATGCACCCTTGCCATGCTTTACTTCTTTATTTACGATTGTGCGTGGAGCACCTGTACTATTTTGGATCGTGACACGTTTTCGCTGTATCGACAAGCCCAGTCACACTTTCGAGTTCCCAGTCGTTTACCGTCGTCTACACAAACCCTGGGTCCGTCTCGGAGCCGGCCAACTTCGTCGCGGGTAGCTTAGTGGGGTGGCCCCCTGAAATATTTTATGAATCCTATGATTGCTTTGTCGTGAAAGCCTCATTGGGTTTTGATTTGGTTTTTCTGAGGTTGATCGTGTGTGTGTTGCTATTTATGCACCCCTGCAGGGTAAATCTTTTTGAAAGCCATGTCCGCGGTTATGGACGACTTGGATCACAGTATCTCGATCATAGACAAGCATAACTAAAGTAGTGCTATAAATTTGACTTAATATGTGACTAGTAATCATCTTCACTACAATGGGATGGATAATAAATGTGCCAACAACTGGTGGAACTGGTGTGTATCGTGTCATGTTATACCTGCCTAGTAAGTATCGTAACTCTAATGGAATGACATAAAAGTGCCAACAACTGCTCGGTTTGGGATGTCACTTGCTAATTGTATCTGACTAGTAAGTGCTGCAACTATAATGGAATGAATAAAACTGCCAACTGTGTGAGTTCCTCGGTTTGACTTCCTCGTGTGGTCTCGAGGGGGAAATGCCAGGATGAGTATGATTGGTGTTAGTATCAGGTTGGTCCCGAATAGGTCTCTCTTATCCCTCTCTAATAGCCGACAGTTGCATCGAGTCTCTATAGGTTGTTTATGCATGCTGCGCTACCGCTTCAGTCCACCATACATATGTAGGCGAGAGCCGCCGAATTCTAGCCTCTCCGTGTACTGGCCTCAGTACTGACGCTCCTCTTTTCCCTTCGCCCTTTGTCGGCACCCCTTTTGTTTAGCAGGTACGGGTTGGACGTCGTTAGCAGGGTTACCCTTCCGACTTGGCCTGGGCAGGGTTATGGACGCCATTGGTTATTCTTCAGGGCTCTTAGCCCCATTTGCATCTTGTCTGTACTCGGATGTTCTATTGTTTTCAAGGTGATTTGGATCTTTGTATTGTATATCTGTATTCTTGACTCATGGAGTCGTTGTTGTATATATATGTTCCGTGGGTTCCATCGTGGACTAATGTGTAATGTTATTACTTCGTTTTCCACCCGCACGAAAGTGCCTAGTGGGCATCCTTGAATCGTTTCTATGCGGGTTTGGCGGGAATCGCTAAAACTTGCATAGGGCCGATTCGAGGGTGTTACACCAGAGCCCGCAATTGTTTACCCAGATCCTCCTCCTCATCATCAACTAAACAATCTGCCTCTGCAGAAGTAAGTTTCAGATTCTTCATCATCTCCTCAACCGAACCTTTCCCATGGATCCAGCATCGTCCGCCCGAGAAGGCCCCAGTGGTGCTTCCACCGATCCCGTCAACGCTAGGGCCTAAAGAGTCAAGCTCTGAGTTGCCTACTATCTCTAGCAATAAATTCACCTCACAAACGGTTCTTAGTGCTTGAAATCCTCGTATTAAACACATAGTATAACTAGAGAGAACATGCAGCACAAACTTCTCAAGCACATTTGCCACCAAGCAGAGTGCTAGAACCCACAAACCCATAGCTACCTCCCCGAGGGGTCTACTAGGAGCGTGCGGGTCCTATGGTTACCCTCACGGGGAGCTTATGGGACGACTCTCGAGGGTAACCACGCCCTTGAAGGGTCTCATATGTACTATACCTATGGTTGTCTCCCCGAGAAGCAACATGACAAGTACGGCCCCTACGGTTTCCTCCACGAGGAACCTACGGGCAGCTCACGAGGGCATTCGCCCCTCGGGAAGCCTCGAATGTGTAAAGCCTACATCCGCCTCCTCGAGGATCCAACAGGAAAAGCACAAGTCCCATGGTTTCCTCCACGAGGAGTTCACAGGATAGCCTGCAAGAGATCTCACTTTCTCATAATGTCCCCATATGTACTATACCTACGGCTACCTCCCTGAGAAGCTATCAGGATAAGTGTGGGTCCTATAGTTGCCTCCCCGAGGAACCTACGGGGCGGTTCGCGATGACGCCCTTTCCTCACATAACATAGAATGTACAATTTCCACAGCCCCTCCACGAGGGACTAACAAGAAATGTACCTGCCTTACGGTTACGCGCATAGGGAACCAACATGAAAACAAATAAAGAGGCCATCACAACGCAAGATCACATACAGATTAAAGTCTCCTCGATGAGGATTAAGCGAAACATACCACATACAATATCCAAAAGGTGACCCCACCATTAGAAGTTCTAGCAACACAAATAATGGCAGGCACATAGCTTCCGAACAGCTTTTTTGGACAGAGACTCCGAGACACTATCATTAGCCGACTCCTTGTCATCCTCCTTGATGCTCGATTAGACTCTACCAATGTCATCATCTCTGCTCTCGCCTCCTGGTTCCCATTGGCACCAGTGGCAACACTAGAGGTTTGACTGGACTCCCGAACGAAAGCCTACACGCGCTCCCCCACGATCTGCTGAAATTCGACAATATCTTGGGGATGAGTCATCTTGGAGTGTTTCACTTCCCTCGGTATTTTCTTCCAGTGGAAGCGAGCACCGATCCAATGAACGTTGGATAAGAGTTGAGTCGCAACAGCATGCAGTAGCTTACGACATTCCTTCACGAGGAAGTTCTTATAGAGCAGGGTAGCCTCCTCCAGCTCGGTGTTGATCCGGTCAAAGAGTCAAGGTAGGCACCACTCTCGCCGGCATCCGTGAGGGAAATAGTGTAGAATCCTTCCGCTTTGAAGTTTCCCAAGGTAGAGGCGGCACGTAGAGCAAGCCCCTGGTACATCTGACACCACTGCCTCTCGAGCACCCAATAGTCTGTGTCCTCCTGCTTATGGAGATCATCAACATAGACCAAGGGTTTGATCTGCTGCCAGAGCTCGGCAAGCTCCTGTCCGAGTGAGTTGGTCTGGGCGAGAGTGTCATCCTTGGCCTTCATCTCCTCCTTGAGGTCAGTAAGGG
The DNA here is from genome assembly GCA_910589775.1 of Avena eriantha. NCBI lineage: Eukaryota > Viridiplantae > Streptophyta > Magnoliopsida > Poales > Poaceae > Avena > Avena eriantha. Next base: position 311,401,511 of record OU342744.1, on the reverse strand, counting down.
CTTGATCCAATCTCTCCTTGGTTCACCGATGTGCCTTCACCATCTCGGTTTTCCTCATCGTGAAATGTTGCTTCTGAAGCTTGGATTTCCTCACGAAGTCATCAAGGAGGCTCTTGCGGATTGAGGTGGGAGCCTTAAGGTTTTCCGCCCGCATCTTATTTCATTCATCGTCGAGCTTGAGGTTGAAGCATTTGATTCTCTCCTGCGTCTTGGCCTTCATATTCTCAAGATCAAGACTACGCTCGTCGAGCTTGGTCCTACACTCCTCTAGTTCCTGATGGGCCGCCTCATGGTACACCTCCTATGAGTCTATGAGGTCGCATTCCAGGATCTGTTTGATCTCTCCAAGCTGAACAGCCTCCTCGTGACGTGCCACGCTTTGTTTACGTTGCTGGATCAATAGACGATCATCCTCAGTTTCCTTCTCCAGGAGGGGAACCACATGCTCGCACACCAAGAGCTCCTGGGCCCGGCGGGTGAGATCCTCCTTACAGGTACCACCAGCCAACAAGGTCTTCCCATGAATTGACGCCACAATCTCATCTGCCTCGCGCTTGTCCATCTCAAGGATCTCTATGGACTCCAAGCTTCTCGTCTGTCTTTGCTGCTCCCACAGATCGAGTGCAACATTGGGAGTCCCTTATGCCTCGTGAAGGCGACACCACGCCCCCGCCCGCCGGTGCTCCTCACCTATAGTGTCCGTGAGGAACTGGTCAAGACCGGTACGTGCAGCCTCAATGACGGAATGGATGCGGCCCACTCTCCTGAGCGAAGCAGAGTCAGGCTGCTCTGAGACAAGCTCTCTAGGCCAAATACTCCGGCATGTGGTGAAGGCTCCCGTGGTTGAGGGGGTCAGGGATTGGCCCTACCGATGCCTCTGTTGGTGCTAAGATCTTGGGAAGGGGTCACCCTTTGGGCACCCACCGGATCCTCACGCGAAGGAGCATCCTCCTTGCTCGTAGTACCGGAGGGAATGAGCAAGCCACCTCGGTGGGACCTAGCGTCCTCAGCCAGATCTGGTGGTGTTAGAGGCCATGGTGAACTCGAGGCACGAGGCTGGTCCCCCACTGTTTGCGGGATCACTGCCTTAGCACTGACGGTGACCTCTGTGTCCGAATCCGGGGCTCCTGCCTCGTACACTACTGGAGGATCACCCCCGCTCGATGCCCTCGACAAGGGGTGTGGCATGCAAGCCAAAGAGCTGCAACTAGTACCAGCAGACTCACGTGTATTCCTCGATGAGGAACTCTCCGCTCTCCTCTTCCTCTTCTTCCTCCCAAAGCTGCGGAAAAGGAGGATCGGGCAGTGAAGACAAAGAGAGGTAGGGAAAAGAAGCACCCTTAAGGAGGAAACTTACCCTCTGCTAGAGGAGCCATTGAATTAAAAGGCTCCACTCTTCAAACTGGGAGGAAGGAAGGTGTCCTCATTATCCTCTATGAAGCCTTTCCCCGCGGCGGTAATCCCAGTAGGCATTCCCCCGGCTTGAATCTCAGCATGAACCGTGTCACTACCACAAACTTAGACATGCTGAGACTCAGCGTCAACAAGATCTCTAGCATCCTCTTTGGAGGAGGACACGCTATGCAGCATCCTCCCCTACAAGCAGGCAGTAAAGCCACATCACCACCACTCGCCATCACACTCTCATCCTCCAGCTCTTTTGCAGCATCGGGGAAAGGGACAAGAATGTAAGGGTTCCCCTCCCTTCCTGGCCTAGGGAGAACTCAGATCATCGGTCAAAAAGGAGCCTGGTGCAGGCCGCGTCAATGTCATCGATCAGATACAAGGGGTAGGCCTCTATGGGAATCGCAGATGCAGTCACCTCCCTGAGGAGCAGCTCCACGAGGGCCACTGCGGGCGCCTCGGGAAGAAGGCCGTGCAACAGCTTAATCCGGTGCCTGCCATCTAACATGGCCCATACTCCCTTCCTGCACTCTTGGAGTGGTGCGATCTGCCGATGGATGAACTCCTGAGCCACCAATTTGCCGGTTAGGCCATGGCTCACCAAGGCCTTCATGCGCCTCTTGAGGGGTCCGGGGCTCTTGTAGATGACCATCTCCTGAACCCAGTTGGGGTTTTCCACCACGTGTGTGTTATGGGGACCTGGAATAGTGGTCTCACCTTGCGGGTGTCCACAAAGATCTAGTCCTAGTGAAAATCCTCTACCTTCCCAAAAATCAAGAAGGGAGAAAATCTGCACCATCATCGGTGGAGAAGGATACGCAGCCAAGGCATTCCCCCACCACGGAAACATGAAGGGTGTAGAAGTGCCTGAACAGCGCCATCGGCGACGCCACCCCCATGAAGGCCTCGCACTAGTACATGAAGATGGCAAGAAGGATAACACTATGTGTATGAAGGTGGAGCAGCTGAATTCGATTATGTTAAAGGATGGTGAGGAAGAAGGGGGTTAACGGTGGCACTAGCTCAGCAGTGATGAAGTGGGTCAAGACAGGGCGCGTGGTGGTTGGCCGGTCGAGTTGATTCACCGCGCCGAACCTCATATGAGTGGCTCCCCACTTGTTCCTGCTTGAAGCCGCCAGCCTCTTGACTTTTGACCTAGGCAGCACGCGGTTGCTTTCCGACGTCGTGCCTGCCACGGTGAGGGCGTCTCGGGCTCTCTTAGGTGCCATGGCCGGTGCTGAAGTAACGAAGACACGGTGGTGGAAGTTGGACGAGAAGGAGCAAGTGGAGCTGGCAAGAGCGGCGATGGAGAATCTGAACAGCTCCAGCGAGGGCTCGACTTTTTATGAATGGGGCAGACTTCGAGACCAGGCAGTGGTGATGAAGGTTCCCGCATCCGACGGTCGTCTCTCTACTCCAACCCCATGTGGACGACACTGATGTACTCACTCGTGATCGTGCGCTGACATGATCGGGACTGGGCCCAGTGCAAGTTGGCCCCTTGACTTTTCGTCTCCGCCAGCGGACATGTGCAAGCCAAGCGCCAGGGACTACTGTTGGGTCCCTAGAACATGGGGTACCATGACCCATCGGTTGTAGGGCTCCTCTCGCAAGGCCAAGCGGAGTACGGAAGGCCGGGCAGGGTTTGAGTCGATTACAATGCCCCCAAAGACAAGAGCCTCAATGAGGGTATCAGCACCCACGCCAGGACCCTCGCCGAGGCAATGAACCCTCCGTATGGCATATACATCACCCCTAGCGACGCTCCACAAGGGCAAGACCGTAACTCTACTCCCTCGGGCAAGACGATAACCCAATGGGTAGTCCCTTTGTTCTACAAACGGCGCTACCCTCCTTGGTAAAAGAAGATGTTGCCTACTCGTTTATGTGCTAAAATAGGGCTGCTAACACGGATGCCCCACATAGCTCAGCATTACTACTATGGTGCTAGAAGGTAGGAGATGACACCAGCATAGAGAGCTAAAATGGCTTATATTTCTGAACGGACGGAGTAGAACACAAGTGGAAGACTAACATGCGAATTTTTTGTTTTATTTTTCATCCCTTACCATCAAGCTCAGGAATAATATTTCTCCAAAGCTCGGCTGATTTTTGGTAGACTTTTAGAGCTACGTGTCCATGATAATAGTTGGTTTTGCACTCCGACAATCACCAGTGGCCTTTTTAGTGTACCATATGAAACTCCAAAATATTGTTTGTCACTTGTCAGCAACTGCCTAATAACAAGGATACACAATTTACTTTAGGATTCTACAATATCGGGTAGACACTAGTGTTATATCTAGAACCTTATGACTGGGGTTGTCAAGGTCTAAATGTACAACCGTACACCTGTTCAAGATATATAAAAGTTACAGTATAAACAGAATAGTTATTGCTATATTATATCATCAGAATTCTATTTAAGAGTCCTAGAATAGGCTGTAAGTAGTAAAAAAAGTGTTTGGTATATGGTATAAATCATTTTACATTTTAGGATGGGTGCCATGGCACCCATGGAAGACCTCTAGATATGCCTTTGGTAGACACTACCATATTACAGAAATATTAGGTACAAAGTGTACCATTGAATGTGCATCAGGCAGCCTGTGAAAACTCATCCTGATTCAAGCATCCCTGAACCATCTCGGTGGGCTTTGTTTGGAGCTCAACTTTACCTGGTAATCACCATTCTCTAGAGTGTGTAGTGGGTACCTAACCATGCCCAAAATTTTCAAATCGGCAATTACATGAGTTAGGGTTAGGATTTTACCTAGAAGATGTGGAACTGCAACTCACCTTGTCGTTGGCAGAGGAGTGGTCGTGGTGGTGGGGGAAGGCTTGCCATCGTCCATGTCAAGGATGAGCTTGCAGATGGCAAGGGGAGCACGAGAAGGGGCAGAGAAGTAGAGACATTGTGGGGTGCCGCTGGGGCGATCTGCTCCACATCGCTGCTTCGAGCGTGGCTGGTGGGCGGCCATTGCCAATCTCTTCCGCCCATCGTCGTCATAGTCACTCCCTCCATATCCCTCTCTCGCTCACCATTGCGAGGACGGCAACAGCGGCGGCGTGTTTCGCCCTTGGCCGAGATAGGGATGGGCTGGTGCGGGTTGTGGAGATCGAGGTGGACGTCGCACCGAGTCACCACGGTTTTTTGATGTACAGACGTGGCCCCATCTTAAACATCTATTCTGGATCGAACAAGAGGTCTCAGATTCATTTTCCAAAGTAGCCACTCTCGGGATATTCGGCCCAGGAGCGGCCCACACGCGATAGCATCGGGCAGTCAAAAATGATTAGGAAACACAATCGAACGGGTTGAATGGTTGAGGTCGTGAGAGCTCTCCTTTCTGTTCCGTTTATAATATCCCTAATGTCACCGACGACCACTGCTTTTTGCCTTGGACTGGAGCTCTTTGAAGACCCTGGACCTAGTACATGTAAAGTAAGTTCGTGCACCTGCTCACCTTAGGCGGGAATGTGGTGACCCTTCCGGCCAAAAAATGGGGAAGAGGCCCAGCACCGCTATAAAAAGGGATCCACCACCAACCTTAGAGAGGTTGATCCTTATGATCAGAAAGCCCTAAGATTTCACTCTCCATTATACTCTCGTGAAGCACCACAAGCAATACAACAAAGAAGGAGTAGGGGCTTTACCTCCTCATGAGGGTCCCAAACCTAGGCAAAAAACCATTGTGTCATCTCTCTATCGTGTGCATATACCGTTGCTACCATCGTTGTTGGGAAGATCTGAATGCGTGTTCAGTCCACTAACAAATCCGGGGCTTGTTGGTACCCTTATTCCTTTGCGGGACTCCAATCTCTGACACTGACCTCCTAGATTGTTGAGTAGTTGCTTTGTGAAGAGACACTAAATTCATGACTCCAGTGCTCAAAGTTCCCATAGACGGCGCCAATTGACGAGGGGTGACCCTGACAATGCCCATGGTTACGGACCTAAGGTTTTGGGGAAGAGAGTGCTAGTGATTTCGTGAGCCTATCAAACAAACAAGGGAGCCGAAGTCCGGCCTGATTATTGAGGAAGATGATTATAGAGTCACTGATTCACAAGATGCAATCTAACTCACGACGGGTTGTGGTTTTCTCAAAGCTACGGTGCCCTCTCCGTCGGCTCCTCCCAGCCTTTATATTAGAGCTTAGGTCTCAGAGTCCAATACAGATCGGTTACAAGGTGTAAATATAACTCTAAGATTATATCGGTTTAAGCTTATGCCTTGCACATCACGTTTGGTTCCTAGACTTTGGGTGCCTCTAGGACTCTTGGCTCTTTATGGGCTTTATGGGATGTAATCTAGGTGCGTACTAGGTATACCAATCATGGGAACCTATAAGTCATACCTATGTCAGTCCCTGCTGCATTTTGCGGCAACTGTTAAAGCGGCCGCTATTTTGTTGCCGCAAAACACCAAAACTACTACCGCATCGCATAAAAACGATGCCGCATTTCGTAGCAGATGTTAGAGATGCTCTAACAAATGGGTGAGACCATCTATGGATAAAGGTTGAAAGAGGGTAAAGGTGTTTTGCGAGAAGGGGAAGAATATCCAAGGGGGAATCTGCAAATACTACTCATTCTATTTTGATAAAAATACTATTTATGTTCGAAAATAAGTGTGGATTTGTATGCGAATGTAGACAAATCCAAGTCACTTATTTCCGGACCAAGAGAGTAGTACATGGTAAAAATAATTATTTCCAGATGGAGAGTAGTACATGGTAGAATGATTAGTGATGTTAGACCTTAACCACAACCAACCTCTATTTTTTCAAACAAAATGTTGAATTCGTAGTCTTGCTGAGGGGTCACACCTTATATAGGTAGAATCACGACATGACGTCATTCTAGATTTGTCTAGCCACAAGGGTGTTGATTGTCGAAGCTGATCAAGGGTTGGTTTAGTAGCCTATAGCTGAATCTCTGTCTAGTCTGGTAGTGCCACGGTCAGCAGGGCCATTAGAAAACAACCCTTGGACCATGTATTGCAACCTGTTTGGTAGAATGAAGTTTCTCAATGGCACATTTTGTGCAGCCCGTTTGGTAACCTACATGCAAGGAGAAAACACAAAAGTTGTCATGGATATGACGTGTCGGGTATCTCACCAGGCTAGTTAACATAACGGATAGCGGGCCCATGGCTGCTCCTGGTGGGCTTACATGGGCTAACAAGGCCTTATCCGGATAAGAAACACTTCTTAGTCAGTTCAGGTGAGTCATGAAAGATACGGATACTATGAGCTTAGAGTACAAGGCAAGAAGGTCATAGTCAGCATCTGTTAGGACTCTAACCCCTGCAAGCACACATCGAGTTATAAACCCTAAGTTGACCATGTTATAAGGTTAGCTTAGGTTTGGAAACATTTAGTCTCTTTTTTTAGAATTTCTCCATGAGATACCCCATACGTGCACACAAAGAGCTGCATAAATCTAGATCTCGTCGGCAACAACATAGAGCTTAGTTGTGGGAACCATTCTAATCCAATATACAAAGAAATACAACAAAGAAGGAAGTAGGTCTTTACCTCCAAGAGTGAGGGGCCAAACCTGGGTAACTCGCATGTATAAATCTTCTCCCCGATTCACCCGATGTCACTATGCTCTGCATCTCTTATCCCTCTTGTGATGGTACCTACTGTGGTATTCCCACGACATTTGGCACCCACCGTGGGTCCTGCGACTCACAGATTTATGGATCGGGCGAGATCCGAGATTGGATCGACTATCAATGTCAGCCGATTCATCCAGTTCATAAAGTTTCAACTTTGTAGATGAGACAACATGGGCGCCAATGGACCGATAGGTGACTGGCGGTGTTGTTCTCCTAGTCGGCTCCATCAACATCTTCATCGGCTACATCGGTATAGATCTAGACAGAAGCATCAACTCAAACATGGGCACCATGGCCCTCGTCGATGAGCCTAGTTACCTCAATGAAACAAGTGCCGACTACGCCGAATCTCTCTATCCATTGCTCGATGACGTGGTCGATGACGGATCAGAGGAACATTACGGTCCCGTATCCGGTGGTGAGATCAACGAGGTCGGCGTTTTCATGGCTGGGCCCGTGCCACCTAGTGATCCGTGGACAACCTCGGTGTCGGCAGATAATGTGGTAGCCAGGGTGGCAGAAATTTACTTATATCTATCCACGCCCATGCAGGAAAGATAGACCCTCGAACCAGATAAACGATGTCTCTCTCGAGCAAGTACTGCTGAAAAGTAGGCATGTTGAGATTCAGGTGGTCTCCCAATACACCCAGAACACCCGACGGGCTAGTCCAACAAAGTTGTGTTCCGCGGCTCTATTCAATACACCTGGCATAGATGTTCAGCTGTCGAGACACCCGCAAGGTCCAATCCACTGACAAGACAAGAGGAACAAGCTACTAGAGTAGCCGACACCTCGATGACTGGGGCTGGAACAAATATGTAGTGACCTGGCACACCATTGCATGTTGTAGTGCACGAGTCATTGGTATACCACTCATAGAACATCACTCCACGAATATTACACCCAATAGAGTAGTACAACAGAAACATCATAGGTCCATGTTATAACTATATTATTCATGTAATTGACCTTCATAGAAGATCCTCAGAACTTCCATGACACAATGAGCTTGCTGGTAAGTTCATGTTCACACCAAAATAAAGAAAGAGCAACTAGGAGACTAGTCTAGCACTAGAACTACCTTGAATCCTATCTCGTGACTAATGGCTGACTATTGCTTCATCAGCAATATCCTATTGGTATGATATCTATTATGGGGATTTGGTTCCCATCTAGGTTTTGTTTGATCTCCGCTATCACTGATTCTAGTATTTGACTCATCTGACTCTGTTGGTTGAATCTAGCTCCTCGTAGAGTACTACGTATATCGTATAGTTCTGAGCTTGCAGTCCTATCATTTTCCTCATAACCTAAGCAAGGGTAAGGAGGATAGATTGAGTACGAGCATACTCAACAAGTTCTATGATGGTTGTTTGATGCACTATCTTTATTATTGTGGATCAAAGATCCTAGGCTTGTGTAGGTTTTTGAAATTGGGTTTTTAGTAAAGGTAAATTTTAGTTTATAAAATTTCTATGTATGTTTGTATTCATGGGTTATACAGAACTTCATGGAGTTCCTTTCTACGTGGTGTTTACTGTTCTTTCCTAGAATAGGGAGTAACATGACACATTTATACACTCTCGAGAGATGCACTACTTTACCCACAAATGTCTTTAGCCTTATTTCACATCCAGGTAGCTAACCCCGTTTAGAATTCCTTTGTTTGCGGCCTATTCTAAAAACTAGTCAATCACTAGCCTCTCCATGACCCCGTTGCCCACCTTTGTAACATGTTTCAATCACGAGACCTACACCCCATTACTGAAAGGAATATGCCCGAGAGGCAATAATAAAGTGGTTATTATGCTATTCCAGGTTTATAACAGATGTTTATTTTTCATGCTAGAATTTTATTAATAAGGAAACATTAATTCATGTGTGAATTATAAACAGGTAAGGTTCCTAGTAAAGCCTCTCTTTATACTAGCTTATGGATTAACATATGATCAAAGGTTTCCTGATCATAAACATTGGATGTTGTTAAACAGGGTCATGTCATTAGAGAATGATATGATGAATAGTCACCCATAGTAGATGTAGCAATATGATCACGTCATCAAGTTTAAATTTCTATTGCATTCGTAGTAACTCAATGTTTTAGACCATGAGATCACATCAATCACTTTCACCAGAAGAGTACTTTGATTAGATCAAACGTCACATCATAACAAGGTGATTATAAAGGTGTCGTCAGGTATTTGGAAAGTGTCAGTTGAGGCTCGTGGATCAAGATTGGGATTTGTCCATCCAGATGATAGAGAGAAATACTCAGGGCCCTCTCGGTGATATCACATTTACATAGCCTTGCAAGAAGGTGATTTGATCACTAGAATGTCATATCACAGGAACTAGAAAAAGAGTACTTGTAGGGAACGAGATTAAACAAGGTATAGATGATACCGAGTGATCGAATGTCGGGCAAGTAATATATCATGAGACAAAAGGAATTTGATTGCAGTGAAAGAGGTTCAAACGATCATTTGATTTTCGTGGAACTAGTGGGACTCGTTATGGATCTCTAGGTCCCACTAATGATTATTGATCGTAGGAAGTCTTGATCATATCTACATAGTTCTTGGACCCGTAGGGACACACACTTAAGGTTAACCAACGCGTTTGAGCGGATAGTGAACATAGGGGAAGTTAATGGACATTGCAGAAAATTGTTCTGCTCTAAAAAATTATTTTGTCGAATCTGCCGAAATAGTTTCGGAGTATCGAAATAAAGCAAGGGATCAAAATGTTAATGTGTTCATTAAATGAAGTGTTCATAAAATGAAGTACTATCGTGGTGTGGAACACGGCAGTGCCATCAGGGATGACATGAGAGGGGACAATCAGGATGCTATCGGTGGCTACTCCCAACGACTTGGGCACAGATACTGTAAACACAGTGATGTGCCCAGGTTCGGAGCCCTCTTGTCGAGGTAACGCTCCTACTCCTGCAAGGATCTACTATCAAGGGGTGAATGCCCAGTACATATGCTCCTTGAGTTGTTTCCCTAGCTATTCCTGGCTAGAAGAAGAAGAGGAACTACTACCCTTGTCCAATCTAGAGAACTTCTAACTTGTAATTGTCTACCTAGAACCCTAGCACTACCCCCTCCCCTTATATACTGGTTGGGGGAGGCAGCTTACAAAGTGGGCTCTAGGGTTTACTATTTGGATTTCGGTTTACAAAGTGGGCCAGCTGGACGGGCCCAAACGGTAGGCCCGGGTCCCGTCAAGCCTCCAGTACAGGGGGACAGTGCTACAGTGTCCTGCGCCTTCTCTTTACTCGTCAGCTAGTGCTTTCTCTGTTAGTCGGCGCCTTTTCTGTCAGCTGGAGATTTAATCCTCACTCGGAGCTTTACTCGTCAGCCTCCAGCTTTGGCGCAGTTGTCTGGTAGCGCCGACCAGGTGAGCCAGCCTGTCTGGTCAGATATGCGCCCAGCGAGGAGCGTCACCTCCACCGTACCTTGGCCAGCGGATCCGAGGCGGGTGGCTAGGATCGGCCTCCCAGCTGGTTCTTCTGGCTACCTGGCTAGACAGGCCAGCCGAGGAAACTTGGATGGGGACCGGGTGGAGATTTCCGTCCGGCTGGAGTTCCTTGTCTTGGTCCCAGATGGCCATAGCTCCCTAGAGCCGGCCAGCTGAGCCTGTCTTGGCCTACCCGGGGGTCATCCCTGTGACACTAGTCCCCGAGCGCGTTGGGACTTCGCCTCATGGATAAGTTCTTTCATGCTCATTGGTCGAATTTGAAATGATTGGTGAGGCAGAAACTTGTAGCTAGTTTTGTCTTGTAGTACTTGTCTTCTACCGGCTGGAGATTCTTCGTTGTTTCCCGACTGGGATTTTCTGGCTATAGGGCCTATGGCCCACCCACAGGGTGTGAGTGGTGATTTCATGGAACGGCTGCCACATCCGGCAGGGAGATGGATCGTCCGTTTGCTGTTGTCATTTCTTGCATCAGCCACGCCTGCCATTTCTAGCGCGTGTTGCGTCAGTTTGACCTCTTGGCCTATCGTGGCAATTTTTGGTAACAGCACGCACGCCTTCATCATTGCGGTTCATTGGAGATCATGGGCGCGGTGCCCTGAGAGGCAATAATAAAGTGGTTATTATGTATTCCTTATATATGATAGATGTTTATTTTGCATTCTATAATTGTATTGATCGGAAACATCAATACATGTGTGTTTAATAAACAAAAAGGGTTCCTAGTTATGCCTCTCTTATAGACTAGCTTGTTGATTAACAAGATGATCAAGGTTTCCTGACCATGGACATTGGATGTTGTTAATAACAAGGTCACAGCATTTGTGAAATGATGTGATGAACATTCATCCGAAGTATAGCATTACGATCAAGTCATTATGTTTATATTGCTATAACATCTTACGAAGTAATCTTTATCCTTAGACCATGAGATCATGTTATTTCTAACACCTAAAGAGTATCTTGATAACATCAAACGTCACACCGTAACAGGGTGACTATAAAGATGGGTTTAGTGCTATGAAGGTGTTATGTTGAGGCTCATGGATCAAGAGTGGAATTTGTCAATCCCGATGACGGATAGATATACTATGGGCCCTCTCGGTGATATCACATTAAGATAGCTTGCAGGCAAGTGATGTGATCACTAGAATGTTATATCACGGGAACAAGAAAAGAGTGCATGTCGGTAACGAGATAACACTAGGTATTTGATGGGTTCGTAGCATGGAAAACAAAAAATTTCTACCGCAAGAACGAACAAAACCCAGATCTAATCTAGATAAAAGCCAAGATCTAATCTATTAGACATGAGCAACGAGATAGATAGGAACTAACCCTCGTAGATCCGAAAGTGTTAACGAGATTAGATCTCGTGGTTGATGTAGTCGATCACTTGCCGATCTCAAGATCGTGTGGACGATCCTTCTGGCGTCGCGTTCCAGCAGTGCTTCCGCAGTCGGTCAAGTGGATGATCCTTCCGGCACCGCGTTTCGGCAGCGCTTCCGCAGTCGGTCACACGTGCGGAGTCGAAGCAGACCTTCCTCTCCCCGTTCTAGCGAGCAGCGGAGGTAGTAGATCTTCTCCACGGAATCCCAGCAGCACGACGGCGTGGTGGTGGTGGTGGAGTAGAGAATTCTGTAGGGCTTCGCCTATGCCTGTGCAGAAGAAGGGTGGAGGAGAGAGGCGGCAGAGATTGGAGTTATGAGAGCAAGGGAGGAGGGGCGCCCCTGCCCTTCTATTTAAGGGGGGAGGGCGCCTTGGGGAGGGGGAGTCCTTGTAGGACTCCCCTCCTCTAGGCCGGCGGATTGGGGAGTGGGGGGAGGAGTCCTCCTCCCCCACGACTCCTTGTCTTGACCCACCAGGACTCCTTGATCCCTATCTTGATTTTCAAGCAAACTCCAAGATATCTTCTAGAACCTTCCGGAACATTCCGAAACCTTCTAGAATCCTCATACAAACACTCCGGAACATTTCCTAACTCAGAAAATGATCCCCTATATATGAATCTTATTCTCCGGACCATTCCGGATCTCCTCGTGATGTCCCAAATCCAATCCGAGACTCTGAACAACATTCGGTCTCCAACGCATATTCCATATCTACTTAAAACAACTTCGAACCTTAAGTGTGTCACCCTACGGTACGTGAATATGCAGACATGATAGAGACACATCTCCTATCAATAACCATCAGCGGGACCTGGAGATCCATAATGGCTCCCACATACTCAACGATGACTTCGCGATCGATTGAACCACTTACATACGAAACCAATTCCCTTTGTCTCGCGATACTATACTTATCCAAGGTTTGATCGTCGGTATCTCCATACCTAGTTCTACCTCGTTACTGATAAGTACTCTTTACTCGTTCCGTGATATGTCGTCCCTTGTGACCTAGTCACATGCTTGCAAGCTAACTAGATGACATTCCACCGAGAGGGCCCAGAGCATATCTATCCGTCATATGGATGGACAAATCCCAATCTTGGTTCATGCGCTTCAACACATACTTTCAGAATACCCAATGACACTTTTATAACCACCCAGTTACGAAGCGGCGTTTGATGTCATCAAAGTATCCATCCGGTGATGGTGATTAACATAACCTCATGGTCGAAGGATTAGGTTACTATGTATTTGAAAGCTTACAGCAATACGAACTTAATGACTTGATCTTATGCTACGCTTACTATGGGTGTGCGTCCATCACATCATTCTTCTAATGATATAACCTTGCTATTAATCACATCCTAATGTCCATGATCAGGAAACCATGATCATCAATTAATCAACAAGCTAGTTCAACAAGAGGCTTACTAGGGACTCTCTTACGTTTACAAAACACACATGTATTAGTGTTTCCTAATAATACAATTATAGCATGGGATGTAAACATTTATCATAAACACAAAGATATAATAATAATCACTTTTATTATTGCCTCTTGGGCATATCTCCAACAGTATTTGGATAACGATGATCGAATATCGGACATGTATTATATCATGAGACAAAGGGATTAAATTACAAGCGCTAAAGGTTCTCACGATCACATAAGTCATCGTTGAATATCCAGGAGTCAGTATGAATCTCCAGGTCCCGCTTCTAATTATTGATCTGAGAGGAGTCTCAATCATGTCTGCATTATTTGCAAACTGTAGGGTGACACACTTAAGAGTTACCGGACACCATTTTGGAGCACATATGTTTCAGACGAAAGAAATGCAACGCGCAGGAATTGTTTCGATAGAAACCGCAATTGTTTCGGGTGAAATTGCAGAAAGTGGTTATGCATGTGATATTGAAATATTGCAAGGGGTTATATGTGAATGTTTTTTAATTAAAGTAATTAAAAAAAATCTGAATAAATTTAATAAAAGAGTTTTATTAAATGAGAGAGCATTAAACTTAGAGAAGTTTAATGCATTTAAAGTGGGGACTTTAAAAGGGAATGTGAAGTGGCATTTTAATGTGGAGGGGTTACCACCACATGAATGGGGGAGGTGAGGGGTCACCCCCCCCATGAGGTGCCAGCCATGGGGAGGGGGACCCCCTCCTCCTATATAAGGCCCCCCTCTTCCTACTTCTTCCACACACCTCCTCGTGAAGGATCTCTCTCCCCTCTAGAATTATTCCCCCATGGTCTCGGATTAGCGAGATACATGTTCCCGGTGGCATTTTGTCTGGAAGGAGTTCCTGCTTCCGCTGGATCGCTGGAGTGAGGAGGTGGAGGTTGTCCGGTGGCTTGAATGTGTGTGTGAGTATAGATGCGCTGCTGATTTGCGGCGCTCGGACTTCCACACGATCTTGAGATCGGCAAATAAGTGTACGACTACCTCAACCACGAGTTCCTACTCGTTAACAAAACTCGTTGTCTTCGAGGGTAAGTTCTCGATGGATGTATGTCCACCCGTTGCTCTGTACCTAGTAGATAGATCTTGGCGTGTAGTTCTCATCGTAGGAAATTTTTCGTTTTCTATGCTGCGGACCCAACAGTGGTATCACAGCCTGATCTATGCATAGGTGCTTTGCAAGGGTAGTACACATATGTTTATATGTGGGCGATGATGATCATGTTATTGCATCTTCTATGTATTTTCGATATTGGTGGCATAGTGGGATGAAGTGGCCCGGACCAACCTTACATGTCATCGTATATGAGACCGGTTCCATGACTGGCATGCAACTAGTTTTGCATAAGTGGCTGGCGATTGTCTGTCTCTCCGACTATAGTCAATATCTGATTTACAATGAGTTGCTAATAACTTGGTTGTCCTCGTTGGGGTTCATGTTCGTAGGTAAGAAAAGTTCTATCTCTGAAAGCCCTAAGCCACGTAAAACCTGCAATTGATAAATTAGAGGCGTCTAGTTTAGATCGTTGTTGGGCTAGTGTATTGATATGGTATTGTTGTAAGTAGATGTATGATAGATACTCTTACAACACATTCAACGTGTAAGTTCCATAGACCTTGACCTTACACACAAAGGAATGATAGAGATCATACCACGATCCAAATGATAGAGATCAAATGCATGGACCATATCATCTCACTTTACACATTAGATGTTAGCATCTTATACTGCTAGTTTGGCGCTTTCTGTAGCATTGTAAGATGATCCCTCATTTAGATATCAAGATAAAAATGTGTTCTTCCTTAAGTATGCACCATTCTGTGGATCGTGTTTCGAGACATCATGTGATGATCGGGTGTACTCGAATCTACGCTTTCATAGGAACGGGTGTAAGATAGTTTTACACATGTGAATACTAAGGTTCTTACTTGGCGAGCCTAGCATGTACAGAATGGCCTCGGAACACGGACCGAAAGGTTAAGCATGAGTCATATAGTTGATATGATGCCCATATAGATGCTCGCCTTTGAAGCTACATCAACTCACGTGATGATCGGACTTGGTGTAGTGGATTTGGTTCATGTAATCACCAAAAGGACACGAGGGATGTTGTTTTTGAGTGGGAGTTCATTAGTAATTTGGATTAGTTGAACTCACTCTATCATAAACTTAGTCTAAATAAACTTTACAAATTATGTTGTAGATGGCACCACCTGCTTTTAATTTCAATGTGTTCATGGAGAAAGAGAAACTTGCTGCGAATGGTAGCAACTTCACCAACTAGGCTATGAATTTGAGGATTCTCCTCAATGCTACACAAAAGCAATATGTGCTAGAGATGCCGCTAGGCCCCCCACCAGCTCCTGATGCCCCTGACAAGGAAAAGAATGTCTATATGACTCGTCAGGAGGACCACAACCTAGTTCATTGCGGCATACTGTATGGGCTAGAGTAAGAACTTCGAAAGCGTTTCGAAAATGGCAATGCCTTTGATACCATGGGAGAATTGAAAATGATTTTTGATACCCATGCTGCCGTAGAGAGTTATAATGCTTCTGAATAGTTCTTTAGCTGCATGATGGAGGATAACAACTCCGTTAGTGAACACGTACTCAAAATTTCTAGGTACGCAGATAAGCTTGTGTCCTTGGGAATAACGATTCCCATTGACTTAGGCATACATCATGTTCTCCCATCTCTGCCACCAGCTTCGTGATGAACTATAATATGCAGGGCATGAAGAAGTCTCTTCCCGAGCTTCTATCAATGCTTAAGACTGCAGAAGTGGAGATTAGGAAAGAACATCAAGTGTTGATGATCAATAAGACCACCGGTTTCAAGAAGGACAAGAAAGGCAAGCACAAGGGAAAGAAGGGTGGCAAATCTGTTGCCACACCTGAAAAGAAACCCTGAGCTGGCCCTAAGTCTGACACCGAGTGTTACTACTGCAAGGGGACTGGCCATTGGAAGCGCAATTGCCCCAAGTATTTGGCGAACAAGAAGTCCGGCAAGGCAAACAAAGGTATATGTGATATACATGTTATTGATGTGTACTTGACTAGTACTCGCAGTAGCACCTGGGTATTTGATACGGGATCGGTTGCTAATATATGTAACTCGGTTCAGGGGCTGCGGAACAAGCGACAACTAGCAAGGGATGAGGTCAGGATGCGGGTCGGCAATGGATCAAGAGTTGATGTGATCGCTGTCGGGACGCTGCCTCTCCATATGCCATCGGGATTAGTGATAAATCTAAATAATTGTTATTTGGTGCTTGCACTGAGCATGAACGTTGTATTCGGATCGTGTTTGATGCAAAGTGGTTATTCCTTTAAATCTGAAAACAATGGTTGTTCGATTTATAAGAATGATATCTTTTATGGTCATGCACCTGTGTTGAATGGTTTATTTCTGTTGGATCTCGATAGTAATATTACGCATATTCATAATGTTAATGCTAAAAAGAATAAACTTGATAATGATATATCTACATATATGTGGCACTGCCGTCTAGGTCACATTGGCGTTAAACACATGAAGAAACTCCATTCTGATGGACTTTTGGAATCACTTGATTTTGAATCATTTGATATATGTGGGGCATGCCTTATGGGCAAGATGACTATAACGCCGTTTTCTGGTTCAATGGAACGGGCGACAGATTTATTGGAAATCATACATACTGATGTGTGTGGACCAATGAGTGTGTCGGCGCGAGGTGGATATCGTTATTTTGTTACTTTCACGGATGATTTGAGTAGATACGGGTATATCTATTTGATGAGACACAAGTCTGAAACCTTTGAAAAGTTCAAGGAATTTCAGAATGAAGTGGAAAATCATCATAATAGAAAGATCAAATTTCTTCGGTTTGACCGTGGAGGTGAGTATCTAAGTTACGAGTTTAGCACACACATGAAAGAATGTGGAATAGTTTCACAACTCACGCCTGCCGGAACACCACAACGTAATGGTGTGTTGGAACGTCGTAATCGTACTTTATTGGATATGGTTCGATCTATGATGTCTCTGACTGACTTGCCACTTTCATTTTGGGGTTATGCACTGGAAACCGCTGCATTCACTTTAAATCGGGCACCATCTAAATCCGTTGAAACGACATCGTATGAATTATGGTTTGGAAACAAACCTAAGCTGTCATTTCTTAAAGTTTGGGGATGCGATGTTTATGCGAAGAAACTTCAGCCGGATAAACTCGAACCCAAAGCGGAAAATGCGTCTTCATAGGATACCCTAAGGAAACGATTGGGTATACCTTCTATCACAGATCCGAAGGCAAGGTTTTTGTTGCCAAGAATGGATCATTTCTTGAGAAGGAGTTTCTCGTGAAAGGTGTGAGTAGTTGGAAGGTAGAACTCGAAGTGGTTATTGAACCTTCTCTTCATGAATTGGTGAGTGGCGCAACACCGGATGTTGTTTTGGAGTTGACTTCACCTGATGAAGAGAGAGCTAATGATAATGATCATGAAACTCTGAAAGAGGATACTGCCGAACCTCGTAGGTCAAGCAGGACACGTGCAGCTCCTGAACTGTACGGCAATCCTGTTGTGAATTTCATGGTTGATGAAATGGATGAACCTGCGACGTATGAAGAAGCGATGATGAGCCCGGATTCCAACAAATGGCTAGAAGCCATGAAATCCGAGATGGAATTCATGTACGAGAACCAGGTTTGGACCTTGGTGGACTTACCTCACGATCGAAAGGCCGTTGAGAATAAATGGATTTTCAAAAGAAAAACTGAAGCTGATGGTAATGTGACCATCTATAAGGCTGGACTTGTCGCAAAGGGGTTTCAAAAAATTCAAGGAGTTGACTACGATGAGACATTCTCTCCCGTAGCGATGCTTAAGTCGGTTAGGATTATGTTAGCAATTGCTGCATATTTTGATTATGAAATATGGTAGATGGATGTCAAAACTGCGTTCCTCAGTGGTAATATTGAAGAAGAGTTGTATATGATACAACCTAAGGGTTTTGTCGATCCTAAGGATGCTAATAAGGTATGCAAACTTTAGCGATCCATCTATGGACTGAAGCAAGCATCCCGGAGTTGGAATATCCACTTTGATGAGGTGATCAAAGAGTTTGGATTTGTCCAAACTTATGGAGAGGATTGTATTTACAAGAAAGTGAGTGGGAGGAATGTGGCATTTATGATATTATATGTGGAAGACATATTATTGATTGGAAATGATATAGATCTTTTAAACAGTGTTAAAAGTTATCTAAACAGCAAATTTTCGATGAAAGACCTTGGTGAAGCGTCATATATATTAGGCATTAAAATCTATAGAGATAGATCAAGGCGCCTAATTGGGCTATCGCAGAGTACATACCTTGATAAGATATTAAAGAAGTTTAATATGGACGGAAGTAAGAAGGGGTTCTTACCTATGTTGCAAGGCAAGACATTGAGCAAGACTCAATGTCCGGCTACAGCGGAAGAAAGAGAGATGATGGATAAGATCCCCTATGCCTCGGCCATAGGCTCTATTATGTATGACCTGCTATGTAGAGGACCGGATGTGGCACATGCTATTAGTTTGACTAGTAGGTACCAATCTGATCCAGGTTCAGAACACTGGATAGCGGTCAAGAACATCCTCAAGTACTTAAGAAGAACTAGGAATATGTTTCTTATATACGGAGGTGAAGAAGAGCTAGTCGCTAAGTGTTATGTCGATGCTAGCTTTGACACCGATCCGGATGACTCTAAAATCCGGATACGTATTTCTCTTGAACGGAGCAGCAGTTAGTTGGAGAAGTTCCAAACAACCTGTGGTGGCTAGATCAACGACAGAGGCGGAATATGTTGCTGCTTCAGAAGCGGCGCAGGAAGCGGTTCGGATGAAAGAGTTCATTACGGAACTCGGTGTGGTTCCTAGTGCATTGGACCCAATGGTTATCTATTGTGACAACAATGGAGCCATAGCCAACGCCAAGGAACCGAGGTCTCACAAGAATTCCAAGCATATTAAGTGCCGGTTTCACTCCATCCACGAGCATGTCAAGGATGGAGATATAAATATTTGTAAAGTACACACGAACCTAAATGTAGGAGATCCGTTGACTAAAGCTCTCCCTAGGGAAAACATTATCAACACCAGAACTCCATGGGTGTTAGATTTATCACTATGTGAACTAGATTATTGTCTCTAGTGCAAGTGGGAGACCGAAGGAAATATGCCCTGAGAGGCAATAATAAAGTTGTTATTATGTATTCCTTATATATGATAGATGTTTATTTTGCATGCTATAATTGTATTGATTGGAAACATCAATACATGTGTGTTTAATAAACAAAAAGGGTTCCTAGTTATGCCTCTCTTATAGACTAGCTTGTTGATTAACAAGATGATCAAGGTTTCCTGATCATGGACATTGGATGTTGTTAATAACAAGGTCACAGCATTTGTGAAATGATGTGATGAACATTCATCCGAAGTATAGCATTACGATCAAGTCATTATGTTTATATTGCTATAACATCATATGAAGTAATCTTTATCCTTAGACCATGAGATCATGTTAATTGCTAACACATAAAGAGTATCTTGATAACATCAAACGTCACACTGTAACAGGGTGACTATAAAGATGGGTTCAGTGCTACGAAGGTGTTATGTTGAGGCTCATGGATCAAGACTGGAATTTGTCAATCCCGATGACGGATAGATATACTCTGGGTCCTCTCGGTGATATCACATTAAGATAGTTTGCAAGCAAGTGATGTGATCACTAGAATGTTATATCACGGGAACGAGAAAAGAGTGCATGTTGGTAACGAGATCAAACTAGGTATTTGGATACCCATGATCGAATCTCGGACATGTATTATATCATGAGACAAAGGGATTAAATTACAAGCGTTAAAGGTTCTCACGATCACAGAAGTCATCGTTGAATATGCAGGTGTCAGTATGAATCTCTAGGTCCAGCTTCTGATTATTGATCTGAGAGGAGTCTCAATCATTTCTGCATTATTCGCGAACCGTAGGGTGACACACTTAATAGTTACCGGACACCATTATGGAGCACATATGTTTCAGACGAAAGAATTGCAAAGTGCTGGAATTGTTTCGATAGAAACCGGAATTGTTTCGGGTGAAATTGCATAAAGTGGTTATGCATGTGATACTGAAATATTGCAAGTGGTTATATGTGAATGTTTGTTAATGAAAGTAATTAACAAAATTCTGAATTAATTTAATAAAAGAGTTTTATTAAATGAGAGAGCATTAAACTTAGAGAATTTTAATGCATTTAAAGTGGGGACTTTAAAAGGGAATGTGAAGAGGCATTTTAATGTGGAGGGGTTACCACCACATGAATGGGGGAGGTGAGGGGTCACCCCCCATGAGGCGCCAGCCATGGGGAGGGGCACCCCCCTCCTCCTATAAAAGGCCCCCCTCTTCCTCCTTCTTCCACACACCTCCTCGTGAAGGATCTCTCTCCCCCTCTAGAATTATACCCCCATGGTCTCGGATTAGCGAGATACATGTTCCCGGTGGCATTTCATCTGGAAGGAGTTGCTGCTTCCGCTGGATCACTGGAGCGAGGAGGTGGAGGTTGTCCGGTGGCTTGAACGTGTGTGCGAGTACGGATGCACTGCTGATTTGCGGCGCTCAGACTTCCACACGACCTTGAGACCGGCAAGTGTACGACTACATCAACCACGAGTTCCTACTCGTTAACAAAACTCGTTGTCTTCAAGGGTAAGTTCTCGATGGATGTATGTCCACCCATTGCTCTATACCTAGTAGATAGATCTTGGCGTGTAGTTCTCATCGGAGGAAATTTTTTGATTTCTATGCTGCGGATCCAACACGGTTTGCCTCCCGTAGTAACTCCTGCGGGATCTTCTGTGGAGGTTACTCTGGCGTGTGCGATCCGCACCGAAGTGTCGCGGGGAAGTGTGGCAGTTGCTTACCATGTGGTGGGGTGGGAGGGCAATTGTCGCACTTCCTCTACCTCAATAAATAGGGGTGCAGGGGGTGGTCTCCCTCACTTCATCTTCCTCCGCTCGCCGCTTCTACCCTCTTCGCGCTCTGCCTTCTCTCTGTTTACTTGCACCGCCGTTTCTTGGTTTGCCGGCGTAAGCCTTATTCCGCCGCGACGATGGGTCCACACGTTTCCAACACAGCCACCTCCACCCACGAGATGCTACTGGAGCATGCCGGTGGGTGGTGCGGCTCCTATGTGACCGAGGAGCTCGTGCAGAAGTATCGGCGGCGAAAATTCCTCCCGCCGGAGCACTTGGTGAAGCACCGCCTTGCGCCAGAGGGCGAGCAGGTGCCCAAGCCCCGGCCGGCAAGGCCATCATCTTCCTCGCTCACTTCACTCGCGGCCTCGGGCTGCCGCTGAGCAGGTTCATTCTGCAGCTGCTCGTCTCCTTTGACGTCCAGCTCCATCATCTGGGGGCCAACGCCGTGGCGATGCGGTCGCATCACGTGGCCTGCTGCAAGGCCTACCTCAGCATTTTCCCCGACGCGGCAAACTTCATGAAGTTCTTCCACTTCAAGGTTCAGGTGGTGGGGAAGGGCGGGCCGCTAACGGAGATGGGCTGCTGCGCCATCTACCCGCGACCATCGGCAGTGATGCCGCGCCTGGACCTCCCGGACACCGTCAAGATGTGGCAGCGCTCGTACTACGTGCACAACGCCACCGAGGTTGATTGGATCAAGATTCCGATCTTCATGAACGTCCCCTCCACCCGGAAGGCCTGGAGCATCCAGAACTTGGGCGCATAGGCAAACATCGACCGGATGGCCGCCCGACTGGTGGTGCTGGTGGAGAAGGAGCGACTCACTGCCTAGGACATTCTACTGTCCTGGATGGCGAGCTGCGTGCTCCCACTACAGCAGCGGTCGCACAAGATCTGCCACCTCTCCGGCCATCTGGATCCCACCCGGGTCTCCCTGCTGGACATCCCGTTTGCGGCCCTTCGCGAGTGGCTCGCTGCCATCTCGAAGGAGACGCTGGTGGAGGACCATGAGTTCTCCTGCCGTCCGTACCACCGCGGCCAGCTGTCGCCGAAGGTAAGCTTCTCCCCTTCTTCTCCGGGTGAATTTTTCCCATGGAATTTTTGTTCCGTTCTTCTTATCTTCCCATGTTGAGTAGCTTTTTAGGCACAGCTAGCAGAGGACGGCATGGGGGACGGAGAGCTCCCGTCCTTTTTTGCGGACTACAAGCCTTTGAAGTACCCGCAGACAGAGCCAGGGCGGTTCCCTACCCGGGCTAACGAGGGCTACGAGTTCAAACCCAGTGAGAAACCTTTCCTTGTCCCTGTCTGCCTTGCTCCTCTTGCGTGAGCTGTAAACTTGATATTTTGTCTGCGTGTTCACGCAGCCGCGCATGGTGAGGATGTGGATCCGGCTGAGGCCGCCATGCCCAGGGCCAGGGGGAAGCGCTCCGCCTCAACCAGCACCGCCCCGGCTAGAGGCGCCGCGAAGAAGTGTCGCCGCCCAAGAGCTGCCGCCGTCATGCCGAGTGTCGCCGGGTACGTGTTCTTGTATCCTTTGCTTATAGTGGTAGGCTTTCATTTGCTCATCACGCCCTTGTCCTTCGTGTAGTGAGGCGATGGCCTTGCCCGGCTCCACAACCATTGCCACTGTGTCCGCCGCTCCGCCTGCCGGGGCTGAGGGCTCTGCAGCACCGGCTGCGGCTCCCGAGGCTGCGCCAGCTAAGGCTACTGCAGACGTGGCGGAGGCGGTGCCGCCGGCTGCGCCTGTGATGCTGCACCGGGCTAGCACCGTCTCCCGGCTCACCAAGGCGCTCTTGCCTGGGCACGGTGGCGCGGCCACCCCTCCTCCTGGCCCGACGGCGGGAGTAGGTTCTGACACCTACTAGGTAGAGGAGCCAGTGGAGGTGCCGCAACCGGGGGCCTCCATGCAGCCGGTGGGTGGAGTAGGCAGCGGGGCCCCAGGGGCGTCTAGTGCGGGTGCCGGCAGCGACGACAACCTCCAGGTCACCGGCTGGACGTTGGCCCAGGCCAAGCGGCTACGTACCACTGCCCTTGAGGTCTATGACTATGTCTGGCCTGACACTAACCAGCCGGCCACCATGGACGCGTTGGCTGAGAAGCTCTTTGGCGCCCCTGACCTCATGGATGTGGCGCGGGAGTGGGCGGCACGTGGCGGCGTGGAGATGGTGCTTGCCTTGCTGAAGTCTTGGTACCCAGACGTGGATCTGCGGAGCCTTTCTCGTGGATTTCATCAAGGGACCAACTATGAGCAGCTCCACGTCGAGGTTCCCGATATCCGCTCTTGTTGCGTGAAGATTGGGAGCTTCGTACAGCTGGACTGGGACTTTAGTGACCCGGCTGGCACGGGGCCATACCACTTCATCCCGGCTACGGCAGGTGCTGAAGCTCTGGCTGCGACGGACGCGGGTGCCTCAGCTGCACTAGAGACCGCCTCGGCCGATGTCGCCTCCTGCAACAAAGCTCCAACCGATACCCCTGGCTCCTCCGCCAATCCTCAAGCCTGATCCCCGGTATGCCAGTAGTATTTGTCGTTGAAAAACTTGTTCTCTTTTTGTTGGTGAACAGTTTTCTTTTCTTGGTACTGAATTCTAGTGGGAGCATGGCCTCCCTTGTGATATTTCTTCGTGCTTTGTACTAGCATTTTCTGTTATGTTTGATCTGCACTTGTTGCGTGCTTACTGTTGTGTGGGTGCGCACTAGCGCACCCACAGGGTGTAGTCCCCGAGGTTCAGGCCGGCTGGAGGATACAGCCGGGTCTAAGCTGGTGTTGTTGTTTCTTGCAGGTTTCTGTGTGGGGGCACGCGAGCGCACCCACAGGGTGTAGTCCCCAAGGTTCTGGTTGGCTGGAGGATATAACCGGGTCGAAGCTCCTTAGCCTGCTCTTCTGCCGTCTAGGAGGCTACTAGCCTTCGGCCCTGGTGCTTGTCTTAGAACTTTGGCTCATGCAAAGATAAAAAACGAGTATGTTGTTTGCCTGGTTAGATAGATGTAAGAGTAATCGTAATCTGAAGTTCTCTAGGTTTGAAATCGTGTTGTTTCGCGCTAGGCTGATGACTTTGTCCTTTTCTCAGTGAGCATTGACCAGTTTGATGTTGTGCCCTTGCCGGTTGTGAGCCAGATTCGAAGGGGTAGCTATTAGGCGTACTGCACGGTACTTCGGATTTTGGTCATTAGCTTCGAGTGAGCGAGCGCAACTGGAACGTCCCGACGTTTTTGTTTTCCTCAGGGCTTTTTCATGTAGGGGTCTTCAGGCGTTCTACTCTTACTGGGTCTATCAGCCGGCTTGTGGTCTGCAGCCGGAACCAAAGATGAAACCCTCAGAGCAGCGTACAGTACTTTGCCGCTTAGAGAGTGTGGCCGTCTGGGCCAACCGCCGAGTCCCCGGTGGAGATCGTTGGCTCCGGGGTTAAAATAATGCAGCCAGAAAATCCAAAATGTGCAGCATGATTTGCTAAATTATTGTGGAGTCCCCGAGACTATGTTGAGGCTCCCATGCTTGTTCATTACATAAAGGTAAGATACGTACACTTCTCGTTCAAGTGTAAAATGGGCGAAGCAAGTTCGCGTTCCATGGGTGCTCAGTTTCTTCCCCTGAACGGTCCATCTTGTTCTTTTCCGGCTGGCGGGCGTCGATGAGGTAGTATGAGTTGTTCTATAGCGCCCGGCTAATGATGAATGGGCCCTCCCAAGGTGAAGCTAACTTGTACATCCCTTTGGTGTCCTGCACCAGCCGCATCACCAGGTCGCCTTTGTGAAACGAGACATTGTGGATCCGGCTGACGTGGTAGCACCACAGGCTTTGCTGGTAGATGGTGGACCTGGATAAGGCCACCTCGCGTGCCTCTTCAAGGAGGTCGACGTTGTCCTCGCATGCTTCCTTGGCCTACTTCTCTGAGTATAACAGCTTGCAAGGTGCGTCGAACTTGATATCCATTGGCAGGTCCGCCTCCGCCCTGTAGACGAGGAAGAATGGGGTGTAGCCGGTGGACTAGTTGGGCGTGGTGCGCAGGCTCCATAACACAGCCGGCAGCTCCTCTATCCAGCATCCGGGAGATCGCATCAGTGGTTCGATCAGCCGGGGTTTGATTCCAGCTAGGACCAGACCATTTGCTCACTCGCATTGCCCGTTGGATTGGGGGTGTACCACGGAGGCGAGGTCCAAACGGATGCCCTTGTCTCCGCAGAAGCGTGCGAAAGCCCCTTTGGCAAAGTTCGTATTGTTGTCGGTTATGATGTTGTTGGGGTAGCCGAAGCGCGTGATTATGTGTGTGAAGAACTTGATCACCATCGACCCATCTAGCTTCTTTATTGGTTTGGCCTCGATCCACTTGGTGAACTTGTCCATAGCCACTAGCAGGTGTGTCATGCCGGATCATGCTGTTTTGAAAGGGCCGACCATATCTAGCCCACAGACGGCGAAGGGCCAAGTGATGGGTCTCGTCTTGAGTGTCGCAGACGGAGTGTGCTTTCGCTGGCTAAACCGTTGGTAACTGTTGCATGCCTTGACCATCTGCTTGGTGTCCTCCAGTGTCGTGGGCCAGTAGAACCCATGGCAAAATGCTTTTGTCACTATGGCTCGTGACGATGTGTGGTGGCTGCACTCGCCCTGGTGAATGTCGACCAGCAGCCGGATTCCTTCTTCCTCGCTCACGCACTGCTGGTAAATGCCCCCAACACTTTGCTTGTAGAGCTCGTTGTTGATGATGGTGTACGCGCTTGCCCTGCGCTTCACTTGCCTTGCATGCACCTCCTCTTCGAGTGGCTCTCCCTTGGCCAAGAAATCCATGAACGGGTTGTCCCATGTCGGGGTTTCCTGGATGGCGCATACCGCCTGCATGAGTAGGTTTACCTCTACGCGGACAGCCGAGTCGGGCTCATCTGGTGGCCGTCCGGGTGGAGAGGCGGAGCCGGCAGCTTCCAGGCTGAGCGCGGTAGTCCTCGGGTGTGGTGAAGCAGTCCCCGGGTGTGGCGAGGCAGTCCCCTGGTGCGGTGATGCAACTGCGGAGGTCTTGGAGCCGGCAGTCCCCGGGTGTGGCGAGGCAGTCCCCGGGTGCCGTGAAGCAGTCCCCGGGTGTGGCGAGGCAGTCCCCGGGTGCAGTGATGCAGCTATGGGGGTCTTAGAGCCGGCAGACCCCGGGTCCGCGTCCAGTATAATGGAGTCGGATTCTGGAGACGGCGTGATGGACGGCTTGTGAAGATTCTCGAGAGAGACCCCAGGCGGGATTGCCTGTCTTGTTGACCCGATGTGGGCGAGTGTGTCTACAACTTTGTTGTTTATCTTGGGGACATGGTGGAACTCGCATCCTTCAAAACAGGCACACAACTGTTGTACGAAGAAGCGATATAGGGACATTTTGCGTCCCTGGCGTCCCAATCGCCCAAACTTGCTGCACCACCAGATCTGAGTCGCCGAAGCACAGGATGTCGATCTCTTTTGCCATTTTGAGGGCATGGATGAGTGCCTCGTACTCAGCAACATTATTGGAGGCGCGGAAGTGGATCTGTAGCACATACTTGAGCCGGTCTCCCTTGGGATAGGTAATGACCACTCCGGCTCCGAGCCCCCCGTACATCTTGGAGCCATCGAAGTGCAGCTTCCAATGCGTGGAATCAAGGCAAGGCGGCAAGTACTGCGTTTCTTCCCAGTCAACCAGGAAATCCGCCAGGGCTTGAGACTTGATCGCCGTTCTTGGCTCGTATTGTATGTTGTGTGCGGCAAGCTCTATCGCCCATTTTGCCACCTGACCCGTGGCGTCCCTGTTGCCGATGATCTCTGAAAGTGGCGCTAGCACCACCACCCGGATGGAGTGCTCTTGGAAGTAGTGCTTCAACTTCTTGGTGGCCATGTATACGCCGTACAACAACTTCTGGTAATGGGGTAGTTCTGCTTCAAGAGCGAGAGTACCTCACTCAGGTAGTACACCAGTCGTTGCACCGGCTACGCCTTTCCTTCTTCTGGCCTCTCCACCACCAGTACCACACTGACGACCCGGTTGGTGGCTGTGATGTACATCAGCATCGGATCCTTTGCCGCTAGTTCTGCTAGTATGGGCGGTGAGGTGAGCATACGCTTGAGGTCATGGAAAGCTTCATCCGCCTGTGATGTCCAGACAAACTTGTCTATCTTCTTCATGAGCTAGTACAGCGGGAGTGCTTTCTCGCCCAGCTGGCTAATGAACCGACTGAGGGAGGCTAGGCATCCGGTGAACTTCTGGACGTCCCGCATTTGTATGTGTCGATGAAGTTGCGGACGAATGCCTGCTCGAAATCGATCCAAGTGTTGACGTTGTTGTCGGGGAGGCTGTTGAGCCATGTTTTGGCTAGGTCGAGGAGCATGAGGGGGGCGTAGTGCACGGCTACCCGGCGATTGCCGTTTGCGATGCCTACTGTGGTGGTGTAATCCACCAACCAGTCCTCCGGTTTGACCGAGTCGTTGTACTTTGGCGTATCCCTTGGGAGCGAAAATCCCATTGGAAACGGTTCATTCTGGATGCACGGTCCGAAGCATCTTGGACCGGCCGTGCTTTCTTCTTCCAACGCGCGTGACTGAACCAGCAGGTCGATGCATGCGCGCGTGTCTTGCAGTTCTTCCGGCTCGAGCGGTCCCAGCTGGCCGGATAGGCGAGACTTAGGCAGCGCTTGGCTTTTTCCAGCTTCGTCGGCTGGGTTGTGGTTCCGGCTGGTGACAGCCGCGGCGTCGCGGGCGTTGTCCCCATGGCCTGCTGATCCGCCGCGTGGATGGCTGTTTGGCCTCGTGCCGTTTGGGGAGGATGTTGGGTCCGCAGCATAAAAACAAAAAATTTCCTACGATAAGAACTACATGCCAAGATCTATCTACTAGGTACAAAGCAACGGGTGGACATACATCCAACGAGAACTTTCCCTCGAAGAAAACGAGTTTTGTTAACGAGTAGGAACACGTGGTTGATGTAGTCGTACACTTGCCGATCTCAAGATCGTGAGGAAGTCCGAGCGCCGCAACTCAGCAGCGCATTCATACTCGCACACACGTTCAAGCCACCTGACAACCTCCACCTCCTCGCTCCAGCGATCTAGCGGAAGTAGCAACTCCTTCCAGATGAAATGCCACTGGGAACATGTATCTCGCTAATCCGAGACCATGGGGGAATAAATCTAGAGGGGGAGAGAGATCCTTCACAAGGAGGTGTGAGGAAGAAGGAGAAAGAGGGTGGCCTTTTATAGGAGGAGGGGGGTGCCCCTCCTTCACGGCCGGCGCATGGGGGGGTGACTCCTCACCTCCCCCATTCATGTGGTGGTAACCCCTCCACATTAAAATGCCTCTTCACATTCCCCTTTCAAGTCCCTACTTTAAATGCATTAAAATTCTCCAAGTTTAATGCTCTCTCAATTAATAAAACTCTTTTATTAAATTTATTCAGAATTTTGTTAATTACTTTAATTAACAAACATTCACATATAACCCCTTGCAATATTTCAATATCACATGCAGAACCACTTTCTGCAATTTCACCCAAAACAATTTCCGGTTTCTATAGAAACAATTCCTACGCTTTGCAATTCTTTCGTCTGAAACATATGTGCTCCAAAATGGTGTCCGGTAACTCTTAAGTGTGTCACCCTACGGTTCACGAAAAATGGAGACATGATTGAGACTCCTCTTAGATCAATAATAAGAAGCGGGACCTGGAGATCCATACTGACTCCTGCATAGTCAACGATGACTTCTGTGATCGTGAGAACCTTTAACGCTAGTAACTAAATCCCTTTGTCTCACGATATATTACATGTCCGAGATTCGATCATCGGTATCTCCATACCTAGTTTGATCTCGTTACCGACATGCACTCTTTTCTCGTTCCCGTGATATAACATTCTAGTGATCACATCACTTTCTTGCAAGCTATCTTAATGTGATATCACCGCGAGGGCCCAGAGTATACCTATCCGTCATCGGGATTGACAAATTCCACTCTTGATCCATGAGCCTCAACATAACACCTTCGTAGCACTGAACCCATCTTTATAGTCACCCTGTTACGGTGTGACGTTTGATGTTATCAAGATACTCTTCCGGTGTTAGCAATTAACATGATCTCATGGTCTAAGGATAAGGATTACTTCGTATGGTGTTATAGCAATATAAACATAATGACATTGATCGTAATGCTATACTTCGGATGAATGTTCACCACATCATTCAACTAATGTTGTGACCTTGTTATTAACAACATCCAATGTCGAAACCTTGATCATCTTGTTAATCAACAAGCTAGTCTATAAGAGAGGCATAACTAGGAACCCTTTTTGTTTATTAATCACACATGTATTGATGTTTCCAGTCAATACAATTATAGCATGCAAAATAAACATTTATCATAAACATGGAATAAGATAATAACCACTTTATTATTGCCTCTCGGGCATATTCCCTTCAGAGGAGGCCTTGCTGCCGCCTGCAGCCAGATCCGCCATCCGATGAAATGCTTGGGTCTTGTTGTTGCCGCCCATGCTGAGTTTTGCCTTAGCCTGCTGCTTGTTTGTCGTGACTAGGAGGAGCTGGACACGTGCTTGCTGGCGGAGCAGCTACTCGCCCTCCAGATGGCTCAGCTCGGTGACGGCCACCTCCCCAGCTCTCATGTTCTTGGTGGGGGTGCTATAGACCGGATATACCGCGGGCATACGCAGGTCGGCGGCACAATCCATCTCTGAACTGAGGTTTCGGCCCTAGGGCTAGGCCAGGCGGCTGGTGCCGGGAAGGCGGGCGAAGTCGTGCACGATGTTGTACTCGCGCATGGTCGTGTTCATTCACCGTTGCGCGGCTGCCACCTTACCCGCTTCCTCCAGGAGGTTCTAGCGGGTAGCCTCCAGATAACCCACAAGTATAGGGGGTGTATCTGGTATTTTTGATAAGTAAGAGTGTCGAACCCAACGAGGAGCAGAAGGTGCTGGCTAGTGGCTTGGAGCAGGAATTCTCTGTAAATACTTAGAAACCAGATTTTTTTAGGGGTTTTTTTATAATGCAGGTAAATAAAGTACGAGTAAATAAAAGACAATAATAATAAATGCAGCAAGTGTCCCAATCCCTTCTTTAGCAAAGTACAAGCCGGTTGTATTACTTAAGATGACCAAACGTTCTCGAGGACACATGGGAATATTGTCAAATGCTTTCTCTTCATATAGTTGATTAATCTTCTTTAGCTTGCTAAGTGTTGTGTGGGTGAACCTGTGCTAATGTACCGACCTTGTTAGGACTAATACATACTTGTGATTATACCCCTTGCAACCATCCGCAAGTACAAGAAAGTAATTAAGATAGACATATAACTACAGCTTTAAACTCTAAGACCTTGACATCCCTTGTGCAAAGGTTTCCTAACGGGGGTTCAGGTTTCTGTCACTCCGGCAACCCCTACGATTAGTAGACAAATACACAATGCATTCCCCTAGGCCCATATAGGTGAAGTGTCATGTAGTCGACGTTCACATGACACCACTAGAAGGAGTACACCACAACTTAAATATCAAACCATTGAATCTTTCTCAACACAATTCTACTACTAACAACATGACTTCTCCCATGTCCACAAGAACTAAACGAACTACTCACAAGACATCTTATGGATCATGATCAGAGATGAAATAATGATGTGTAACAATCTAAACAAAATGATAATTCAATGGTTCACTCAATAGAATCAACTACAAAGAGTAATCAATACCGGGAAAGTTTCCCCTAAGAACTATGCAAGATTCAACCCAATTGTTATAGCGGTATGAAGTGGTGATGATGGTGCTGATGGAGATGGTGGTGGTGGTGATGATGATGATGATCCCGATGAAGTACAGCTCGATGGTGGCGTTGATGGCGATGATCTCCCCTTTCCGAGAAGGAATTCCCCCGGTAGAATTCTGTCTGTCGGAGAGATCTTTCTCTCTCGGTGTTTTCTGCCCCGCAGAGGCGGCGAAATCTTTTTGTGCTCACGCCCCGAGTCTTAGGGTTTCGGGAGGATAATATACGCCAGAGGGGAGATCCGGGAGTGGACCATAGCGGCCACACCACCTGGTGGCGCGGCCTAGGGTGGCCTGCGCCAGGGGGTGGTGTGGGCCCCCTGTGGCCCATCTCCACTCCCCCTTCTGGCAATCTTCCTCTTTTGGAAAAATAGGATGTTCCATGTATTTTCCTGGATTTTCTGATCTTCGCGAATTTCGCCTCCAAACAGCACCTTTTCCATCAAAATCCTGATTGCAGCGGTCCATGCTCCAAAAGTCATCAACCATGCAAAAACAGATGAAATTACATAAGTATCATCTCTTAACATGAAATATATCAATAAATAACAGTAAATTATGATATAGAATAGTGATGCAAAATGGACGTATCAACTCCCCCCAAGCTTAGACTTCGCTTGTCCCCAAGCAAAACTGAGCTCAATAAACATGACTCAGGTTTTTGGAGTGAAGAGTCGATAAAAGCATACGGACAAGAAGCATCACATTCATCAATACATAGATCATAATAGCAAACAACTCACCATTATATAACTTAACTTGCAATAGGCAAAGGAAACACAATAAAGATGCATAGAGTAAATCATAATTGGTAATGGCAAACCTAGCTCTTGGTCGAAGAATAGTTGACAAATCGCAGGAGTTCACAAATAACTGGTTTTCAAAGATAGCTTTCAAAGTAATACTCACTAAGATAAGAGCAAATTGCAAAACAAGGAACATAAGAAACATGATTGAATAAATCATCATATGAATGAATGAAACACAACAACTCAAAATACTTGCTAAGATAGAAGGGACTAGGTTTACTGACTCAACTAAAAAGTAAAAAGAAAGGCCCTTCGCAGAGGGAAGCAAGGATTTCAAGTTCCATAAAGAGCTTCCAAAAATTATGGTACTTACTAGCTTTCAGCTCTCATTGCCCCTATCATAGGCATCTTTAGGTGATTAAGGTTAAATTGACACAACTAAGAGGATATGCTTGACAAGTTATAAGTTGAAATCTCATGCCCCTTACTTACTAGTACCGAACCTCATGCTACTCAACTTCAGCCACGAGTAAGCTCTTGTCATTGTAAGTACATATGTATCATAGAGAACCGCCAATGGGGTACCCCTTGCACATGCTACAGGAGCTATCCCATAATCAAAATGACAAGGCAAGCAGACAATGAGCATCTCAACGATCTTTTTATTTGCTATTTGCATAGGATTTTATTGAGGATGCTTCATAGAATGCTCATTATGGTTATGCTGCAAGTTTCCACCATGATTAAGCATGGCTTAGGCTAGCAGCACAGGCGTTTCTCTAACACACATACAAACTCCATGATCTTACAAGTTCCCCTTGTATTTTACACCGCCGGGATCCATAAGCAAAAGAACATGATATCGACTAGGTACAAAGTACCAATGCAATGTTGAAAGCGTTCCCCATGACAGCATGGTTCTGGTAACTTCAACTTATAAAGCGCAAGCATATACGCAACAAAGATGAATACAATGGTTCAAGTTTATTAAGTGCAAGAAAGTAAAGTGTTCCATCAAGTTCGTGAGAGCTTTAATCACTAATTTTCACATAACAATTTTAATTCGGAAGGTAGATAGAAACATGAATTTACTTAGACTAGCAATAATGCTAATAGGTAGGTATGGTGGACACAAATGGTATAGGTTTTGGTTTAAGGATTAGATGCACGAGAAGAATTCCCTCTCAGTACAAGTTTTTGGCTAGCAAGGCTGGGTAGCAAGCATAAGAGTTGAAGGAAACAAACAGACATACAAGTGATAAAAACAAACATGCAATCTTCCTTGGAAGCACAAAATATCTTAACCAGAAAATACTAAGCTTATGAGCAAATCAAGAAAGAAAGATGATGAAATTATATTTCTTCAGAGTACTTTTTATCTTTTTCATTCAACTCTCAAAAATAGTGTTGCTACTGACCAAGCCAGGTTTGCCAAACCAACTAAATTAACTCAATGATCCCAAAGTGATACCAATACTAACAACAAGATCAATCATATAATAGCAATTGAAAAGTAATATAAGATATGCAAAAGAGTAAATGATGGAACTTCTCATTAATATTCCATAACGGCAAATCACACCAAGGGATACATATCTAACGAGAGACGGTACACTTCCACAATGCAAACCATCCTACATAATAACTTCTCTATTCATGATATGACTCTACTAAAAAGCTAAAAAGATAGAAGATAGTGATGTGATACCGCGGCACTCCCCCAAGCTTGGAACAAACCAAGGGGATGCCAAAACCTGATGACGAATTACTCCTTCGATGGTGGTGGTATTCTTTCAATGAGCTTTTTGATTAATTTCCCCAAGTCCTCCGAAGGTGAGAGTACGAATCAACTCCGAGTTTTTCTCAATGCGACTCATGATCATGTCGGGTTGCGAATTCCAGCTCTTGCGATTCTTTCCCCACTCTACCTCCTTGAAGTCTTCTTTTCCTGCATGGCTAGAACAAGGCAAATCCCAATTGGAGGGTAGTTTCTCCTTGGGCATATTCTGGTATTGATGCTCATGGATAAGGGTATGGAAGGGATTCTTGGTGCATGGTGGAAGTGACTGTGGAGCCAAACAGTGCCGCGGAGGCTTCCCTTCAGTTGACATCCGTGCAGTCCTTTTGACCTTGGCAGGGTTCGCCAACACTCCAATTCTTGCAATGGTAGTGCCGGTGTGCGGATGTTGGCTTTGCTTTGCCTCCTCTTCATCTTCACTCTTGATCTCCTCCTCTTGCCCGGGGTCTTGGAGATCTTCCTCCATAGGCTCCTTTCCCTTATCCTTGGCGGACACCATTGTGCTTCTAGACTTTCAAAAATAGTTCCTGGCAGAAATAGATCGAAACGAAAACACAACGAGAACACGATATACGAACCTCAGGGGATCCGGGGGATTATATATTATAAAGTTTTACAACAAAAGGAAGGTACTGGGAGAAAATGGGCCGGAGACAGAGTCCGGGGCGGCCACACCACCTAGTGGCACGGCCAAGGGTGGGCCCACGCCACAGGGTGGTGTGAGCCACCCAGGCTCCGTTTCTGTCCCTCTTTCGCTTTGTTGCTTGTTGGATAAAAACTACAAAAATATAATTGGACAGAATTTTCGCGGAACTTTTCTTACCAGAACTGTTACCTATTCGAAAACGGACTTTGTAGGTCTCTGAACTTGGTCTTTGATAAATATTTCTAGAGTTACTACTTGAATAGCTTCAATATCTTCATATTTATACGCATACTGCTTGAGTCCTGAAACCTTTCACTTTCTTATTACACTATTTTCACCACTAACCTGGAAATTTCTTTCACACAAAACTTCACACAATTCTCATTAGCAACATTAGTGCATACGAGGTAATAAACCATTTTAAGTTCAGTTTCAACTGAAATCCATCAAAACATAAGCTACTATAACAACTCCTTCTGAAAACCCAAAAAGAATTCAAAAAGGAAATCGATTTAAGAGGCAAATGCAAGAGTGGTAAAAATCTGTCAAAACAGACCAGTAGGTAAAGCTCAATTTTTTCGAAAATCATCTGTTGCTCAAATCAAAAAGTGAAAAACTAACGAAAGTTAAATAACAATCTGGGGCAGAAGCACAAACAATTACAGCTCAATCCGAAGTACAGGGATCTCTCACGAATTTTTACGGTGAAGCACAAAAATCTGTTTCGGGACAGCAACTTCTCCAAATCTTACTTCTCTTTCATTAGAGGTTGATCTTGACACAAAAACCAAACAAAAAAGATAAGTAGAGGTTATTACCGAGGTAATAACTTCCAAGACTCAAGCAAACAAAAACAAACTAAAAGCACAAATATATTTGGTTATCTCCCAAAAAGCTCTTTCTTTATAGCCATTAAGATGGGCATGATAATTTTGATGATGCTCACTTAGGAATATGAATTGAAGTAAAAGAGAGCATTAAGAAGCAAAAATACACATGTTTAATTCTAACCCACTTCCTATGCAAGGGAACTTTGTAAGCAAATAAATTGTTGAAACTAGAAACCGCAAGCATAAGAAGGCAAAACAAGTGCAACATAAAGACTTTTAGCATAAAGTGAGGAAACTTAATATTATTGAGATGCATAAGAACACTTTTCCCTCTCTCATAGTACCTTTCAGTGTCATGCATAAACTTAACAGTATAACTATCACAAGAACCATCGTAGCAATGATCACTTATTCTAACAGAAAACACAGGAACACTAGCTCTCATAACACTACTTTGTGAAACAATATTAGAGGTATCCTTACAAAGGATAGTGTGTCCTTCTTCTACATATTTAGTGACAAAGTCTTTCCCATTGGCTATTATAGGTTCATCATCCATTTGTTTATCAGGTTCAACAACTTTATTTGTACTTTCATTAACCATACTAGCTATCATAGAATGTTCCTTTATCTTAACTAGGAAAGGAATTTTCTCAATGTAAGGCTCAGGTGAAACATGATTAGCAGTATAAACTTCAGTATTTCTTGCAGGAACAGTCTTAGAAACATCTTTATATGGTTCATGATACTTGTTCCACTTCTTTTTAGGCACTTATATATAGGAAGCAAAAGCCTTAAAATAGGTTGCAATAGCTTGAGAGTCTAGACCATAAGCATTTTTAATATTTTGAAAGTCATCAGTTCCCATAAAAGATTCAATGCATTCATAATCATAATTTATACCTAAATTTCTTCCTTTGTCATTCTCCCATGCTTCAGCATTCTCTTGAATACGGTCTAGAAGATCCCATTTAGCTTCTTCTTCCATGCGAGTGAATGATCCGGCAGAAGAAGCATCCAATAAATCCTTATCATGAAGAGAAAGCCTTGCTTAAAAGTTATTGATAATAATATTGTTGGGGAGCTCATGAATGGGACATTTGAGCATTATTAACTCCAGTTCTCCCCCAAGCTTGAGATGTACTCTCTCCATCAAGAGGCCAATAATTGTATATTTGATTCCGATCTTTATGAATCTCACTAGGAGGATAAAATTTTGAATAAAAGAGAGGCACTATTTCCTCCCATTCAAGACCTTGACCATTCTTCAGCAGCTTGTACCATTTGTCATCTCTTCCTTTCAGTGATAATGAGAATAACTTCTTCTTGACTTGATCTATTGTAATACCTGCACACTTGAACAACACGCATAATTCGTGTATAAAGAGCAAATGATCACCGGAATGGACAGTTCCATCTCCAACATAATAGTTATCCATAACACGATCAATAATTCTTGTAGTATTTTAAAAGTATCATTCTCAACATGTGGTGGTTCATATACTACCTTAGCAGTGGTAGTAGTATTACGAAATAAGAAACTCAGCGAATTATCCATAATGAAAATAAAGCAACTAACAGAAATACACAGTAGAAGTTTCCTTTACCAGGTCCACTCTCCAATAGCGCTTCACTCCCCCGGCAATTGCGCCAGAAAATAGTCCTGATGACCCACAAGTATAGGGGGTGTATCGCAGTATTTTCGATAAGTAAGAGTGTCGAACCCAACAAGAAGCAGAAGGTGCTGGCTAGTGGTTTGGAGCAGGAATTCTCTGTAAATACTTAGAAAACAGATTTTTAGGGGGTTTTGGTAATGCAGGTAAATAAAGTACGAGTAAATAAAAGACAATAATAATAAATGCAGCAAGTGGCCCAATCCCTTCTTTAGCAAAGGACAAGCCGGTTTTATTAGTTAAGATGACCAAACGTTCTCGAGGACACATGGGAATATTGTCAAATGCTTTCGCTTCATATAGTTGATTAATCTTCTTTAGCTTGCTAAGTGTTGTGTGAGTGAAACTGTGCTAATGTACCGACCTTCCTAGGACTAATACATACTTGTGATTATACCCCTTGCAAGCATCCGCAAGTACAAGAAAGTAATTAAGATAGACATCTAACCATATCTTTAAACTCTAAGACCCTGACATCCCTTGTGCAAAGGTTTCCTAACGGGGGTTCACGTTTTTGTCACTCCAGCAACCCCTACGATTAGTAGCCAAATACACAATGCATCCCCCTAGGCCCATATAGGTGAAGTGTCATGTAGTCGACGTTAACATGACACCACTAGAAGAAGTACACCACAACTTAAATATCAAACCATTGAATCTTTCTCAACACAATTCCACTACTAACAACATGACTTCTCCCATGTCCTAAAGAACTAAACAAACTACTCACAAGACATCCTATGGATCATGATCACAGATGAAATAATGATGTGTAACAATCTGAACATAAACGATAATTCAATGGTTCACTCAATAGCATCAACTACAAAGAGTAGTCAACACCGAGAATGTTTCCCCTAAGAACTATGGAAGATTCAACCCAATTGTTACAGCGGTATGAAGTGGTGCTGATGGTGCTGATGGTGGTGATGATGATGATGATGATGATCCCGATGAAGTCCAGCTTGATAGTGGTGTTGATGGCGATGATCTCCCCTCTCCGGGAAGGAATTCCCCTAGCAGAATTATGTCTGCCGGAGAGATCTTTCTCTCTCGGTGTTTTCCACCCCGCAGAGGCGGTGGAAACTTTCTGTGGTCACACCCCGAGTCTTAGGATTTCGGGAGGATAATATACGCCAGAGGGGAGAGCTGGGAGTGGACCAGCGCAGCCACACCACCTGGTGGCGTGGCCTAGGGTGGCCCACGCCAGGGGGTGGTGTGGGCCCCCTGTGGCCCATCTCCACTCCCCCTTCTGGCAATCTTCGTCTTCTGGAAAAATAGGATTTTCCATGTATTTTCTAGGATTTTCTGATATTCACGAATTTCGCCTCCAAACAGCACCTTTTCCATCAAAATCCTGACTGCAGCGGTCCATGCTCCAAAAGTCATCAACCATGCAAAAACAGATGAAATTACATAAGTATCATCTCTTAACATGAAATATATCAATGAATAATAGTAAATTATGATATAGAATAGTGGTGCAAAATGGACGTATCACCTCTAGTGATGCCGCAGCCGTTGTCGGGTCTGCCTCGATGGGGGTGATGGGGTTGCGGAGGTGCTCGATGGATGCGGTCAGCGGGTCCTGGACGTGCGAAGTGGCGCCGCGGCCTTCTCCGTTGCGCTCCAGAGGTGGGCGGTGGTTCTCGCCCGAGCCTGCCATCATGACCTCGATGCTGTCGCTGGGAGCGCACGAAGCGGAGTAGCCAGGTGGCGTGCCTGACACGGTGATGACCTCGCGAGGGAAGGTCTCGGCGACGGTGGCGACGTAGACGCGATGCTCACTGAAGTGCATGATGGAACCGCCGCTTGGGAAGGTCTCTGTCGGGGAGATTATCCCCAGCTACCCCAAAGAAGCACTCAAGACGGATAAAAAGGCAAAAACAGGCAAAAGAATAAAGAAAACTATAGCAGACGTAAGCTGGGCCGGCTGAGTAGCTCTAGCCGGCCTGCCAAGCGCTTCCCGCCGACTCCTCCTCCTGGCTGAGCCTCCCCGCCCCAGCCGGCCCGCTCGGGGCCACCTTCTCCTTCCGGATGGGCCAACCCAGCCGGCCCGCCTCGTCCCCACTCCCCCAGGCGGCCTCTCCGCCTAGATTCCCCCGCCTGGGCCGGCTCCCGCCTGGTTGGGCCTCTCCCGCGCTGCCCCCGGCTGGACTCCTCCGCCTGGGTGGGCCGGATGCCTCGCTCGGCCCGGGTAGCTCCGAACCGGATGGGCCTCAGTCGGTGGCACGCCCACCGCTGCCCCAGTCAGATCGCTGGGATCGTTCGATCCCAGCTGGTCGGGCCCTTCCTTCCGGCTCCAGCAGCTGCTCCGATCGACCAAGGCAGAGAGAAGACTCAGCATTGGATTCCAACATACCAGAAGTACCAGAGGACAAGACCGACAAGATCAGAGACACTGAGGCCACGCTGCTTACCTATGCAATAGTAGACACTATGTATGACACCATGTATACTTTATCAGATGACATAGGCAATAGTACTAGTTAGGCAGCGGGTCCTACCTTTGTCCCTTGGGCCTCAATATAAGGCACCAGGAAGGGAATTCATTCCCGGACTCATTCAGGCAGAGATCCACACATCGATCGATAGCTAGCTAGCTCGCTCACACTCTCTGCTAGCTGGCTCACTCACTCGGGCACACATAGACAGATACAAACATAGGTTGATCTCAGCGCATTTAAGACAGTAGCTAGAGGATACAGCTTGAGGAGCGCTTGTAGCTCGTATATTGCTCATAGTCAGATCGGCAGGAGTAGGAGCTTCACCTCACCACGAGGGCTCCGAACCTGAGTACTTCCTGTGTCCAGCTACGCTTGTTTGTATCCAATCCCGCCTGCGGACGTCGTCGATAGCTTCCCTGCTAGTCCCCACACCTCTATCTAACCTTCTTAGGTACTGTCGTTCCTAATACAACGACAGTTAGCGCCCACCATGGGGCGGGTATAGATTCAGCCGGAGTTCCGTTTTGCACAGGACCACTTCATCATCGTCGGCTCCGACGCCGTTTCGAGTCTCTCGGGGTGTAACTACCTCGGTGAATTACGCTCTTAGTTAATGCCTGGATGATCGAAAGTGGTTAAAATAGTACGGTGGGGCCCAGGGCCACTCACGGTAGACCTTTCGGCCGTTCTAACCACTTTCAAACAATAGGACAAGAACGAGCGGCGTAATCGGTAGGCGAAGGGATCAACTACATACACAAGTGGGTATGTATGCAAGCCACATACAACAGTACATCAGAGCCATGCCATCTAAAAGAAAATAGAAATATTGCAACGCCATACGGCAAGATCCAAATATCCTAGATAGATATAATAATTTAGGATAGCTCCTCATACATCACACATCAGAGTATCAGGCGGAAGCGGAAAACAAGATCCGAGTACGGATAAGAAGCAAATTGGCATAAGATGCCCCATAAATAAACACATCCCGCCCACAGATCACACGGATCCCCGTTCCTGGAATCTCTACACCAAATGATCGTTGCCAACATCATCTATCTCCTCCACCCAGTATCCATCTTGCGGGTACACCTGTTCATCTGAATCAAACAATTTATCGTGTGAGACCCTAGGGGTACTCAGCAAGTCTTTATGCCACTAAAGGGGACACAACCTGGGGTGACGCAATTGCAGCAAAAGATAATACCTAACAGTTCTATAGAGACTCGCTAACCTTCCGCCTAACCAATGATAGACGGAAGTCCGTGAATTAAGAACAACAGTTATAACAGTATAATTAACAGATCCATCCTCCTCCTCGCTTACCAACGAGGAAGCGGACGAACAACCCCCATCATCCATTGGCAGTTTTATTAACCATTCCATGAGTATTGCACTATTTACTAGTCAAGTACTTAGTCAATTTAAAAGCGGTACTTTAGTTATACTTGTCTATGATCGAGAAACTGTGCTCCAAGTCGTCCATAACCGCGGACACGGCTTTCAGAAAGATTTACCCTGCAGGGGTGCACGAATAGCAACACACACTCGATCAACCTCGGAAAAACCAAATCAAAACCCAACGAGGCATTCACGACAAAGCAATCACAGGATTCAGAAATATTTCAGGGGGCCACCCCATTAAGCTACCCGCCACGAAGTTGGCCGGCTCCGAGACGGACCCAAGGTTTGTGTGGACGGCGGTAAACGACTGGGAACCCGAAAATGTGACTGGGCTTGTCGATACAGCGAAAACGTGTCACGATCCAAAACAGTACAGGTGCTCCTCGCACAATCTTAAATAAAGCAGTAACATGGCATAAGTACAGAATAGTAATAAAGCCCCAAACTAATTGTGGCCCCAAGAAATAAGTATGAATCAAGCTCTGGCTCAGGGGGGTCCATAGGCCTCCCGGATGTGGATAGTGCGAATAGTCAAGGAACAGGAATCAAGTACTCGGGGTCCTACGGGACACAAGTGAGCATGAAAAACCAAATAGCAGATATTGCTCACCGGTGCCTCTTTCATTAGTTATCCCATTACTACTCAGGTTATGTTGTTTAGGTACCTCGTTATCCATCCGACACTCACATACCCTACTCATGCTTTTCTACGACTCGCATGGCTCAAACAACTCCTGTAGTAATGGCTCATGGGACCGGAACAGGCTTAATGTGGTTTAAAAGTAAAGGCTATGCAGTACTTGGGATTCAATTTAATGCAACCGCGACTCAATGATGCAAGAATAAGATAGAGGCAATAGGTACTGTATGTATGCAAGCATGTGGTAGTGCTTGCCTGGCAGCTCAGTTGAAGCGAGAGATGGATCTGGGTAATACTCCTGTGATTCCTGGTAAACCTCCTGCTGGGTGTCTATTCGAAGAAGAACCAAACAAACAAGGGCCAACATAAATAAAGTGCGCAAGCATATGAATTGAAATGCAAAAAGCAACCAAGCATGCCATGATGAATGATGCACAATTTACATGGCATTAAGGTAGCATGGCAAAGGTGAGATGTGGATACAAGAATTAAAGCACTTTAATATTTATTTGCCCAAGTTTTATTGTCATAAACAGTTCAGAATTTAAATGTTGACATGATGCATGCTGCAATTCAGAACAAGGACTGCATAAATAGAACGGGCTCGTCGCGCTGATCGATTTAGACATATTATTTGTCAAATTTGGAGTTATAAAACAAAAGTTATTAATTAAATAAGGAAAAGGGCATTTTATTGTAATTTTAGTCATCTCGAAATTTAAAGTGTTCAAAATATATTTTGGAGGGCATATTTGAATTCCTCTCATTTTTCTGATTCCAAAACATATATTATTTGTATTATTTGGATTTGTATTTTGAAAATTATTTGAATCTGAAAAGAATTTGAATTTAAATTAATTTGAAAAAGATTTGAATTAAAACAGAGTCAGGAATTACTTTTGTTACTCAGGCAAAACTACCCACAGACACTGACGGGTGGGGACACAGCGAACTGGGGCACACGCGCGGGAAAATCTTTTGTCACCGCCGGCTTGCCTAGCCACAGTGACTGCGGGGTGGGTCAACTGGCGCAGGCCCGCGTGTCAGCGGTGGGCGAGTCAGGGGCTGACAGGTGGGGCTGGGGGCTGGAGCGGGGGTTGCGTCCGGGAAAAGCCGAGGGGTTTTCAGCAAAAGCGTCAGCGCGGCTGACTGGTGGGGTCAGTAGGAGCGTGGGTCGCAGGAATTAAAAAGGTGGGGGGCTTTTTGCAAATCGACCACGACCCCGGGTTACTGTTTTTCTTCTTCGTGTTCTGGCGACAGGTGCGTGCGCGGCGCGGAGCAGGGATTCGATCCTAGGACGCGGGGGAGCGCGCTGAGGGTGCTAACCGGTGCGGTAGGCTCGGGCAGATGTCAGGAGGGTGGCGGGGGACTAGATAGGCTTGCTGCGGCGCGGGAAAACTTGCAGACGGTGGCGAGCTCTAGCGCACTGAGAGTGCTCGACAAAAACAACGGCGGCGCTAGGGCGGTACGGCAAAGCGGACCATGTCAGGGAGAAGGGGATGCTCACCGCGGGTCGCGTGGTGTGGTTGGCTTGGACGGGGGCGCGGCGGATCGTCGACGACGCAGACGCTCCGGCGGCTAGGGTTTCGGAGGACGGCGAGGGTCTGGCGGTGCTGGGGCGCTTCTCCTTCGCGTCGGCGGGCACGGGGCGTCGCAGGGAATCGTCCTGGATCTTCTCAACCACTCCACGGTCGCGCACGTCGGCTAGATCGTCGGGGCGAGGTGGTTGCTGGCGGCGACCGGCGGCAGGTGGAAGTCGGCGGTGGAGAATACGGGGAAGGAGGGGGTGCTCTGGGGCGGATCTGGCGAGGCCAGAGAGGCGTGAGGAGGAGGGGAAAGTGAGAGGGAGAGAGGGGAGGCAGGTGGGAGCGGGGTAGATGGAAAAAGGGGCTTCGGCCCTTTCCTCCTTCCTCCCGAGCACGTGGGTGAGCAGGCTGGGGCTGGTCCTGGCGAGGTAGGGGTGGCTGCAGGTGGGGCTGGGGTGGCGCAGCTGCAGGTGGGGCTGGTAGGAGGAAGAGAGAAGAGAGAAAGGAGAGGGAGTAGCTAGGGCTAGGTTAGATGGGGCTCGGGTTAGGGTTAGGGTTTTGTCTAGCTTAGAGAGAGAGCTAGGTC
Organism: Avena eriantha; assembly: GCA_910589775.1. Classification (NCBI taxonomy): domain Eukaryota; kingdom Viridiplantae; phylum Streptophyta; class Magnoliopsida; order Poales; family Poaceae; genus Avena; species Avena eriantha. Next base: position 311,358,058 of record OU342744.1, on the reverse strand, counting down.
TAGCTAGGGTGGGGCCAGCTAGAGAGAGGGGCTTGGCATGGAGGCCAAGCTAGAGAGAGAGAGAGAGGAAGGTTTTAGAGTTAGGGTTTAGGAGAGGATTAGAGAGAGAGAGAACTAGATAGGTTAGATGTTTAGATATTTGAATTTATTTTGGTTTAAGAGATCATGTTAAGAAGGACCCTAGTGCTTGAACTTGCATAAGCTAATGTGGAAAAGAAACTAGAAAGAAAGAGGAAGAAAATAAGATGGTGAAATAGGCTCATATGACCACCCATGTAGATAAATAAAATAAAATGAATGTAAATGGTGTGGATAAAACCAACTCAAATGGAGCATGATGGAGGCTAGAATGATCATGAGATGGAGGTGGAAAGAATTCCAAGAAAAAGAAAAAGAAATGAATTAAGGAATAGGCCTCATATGGTTCATGCATGGAGAATAAAATAAGAAGATAAAGAGAGGGGTGAGACTATGAGGAGGGAGTAATGGTGGTAGATGTTTCCCCAAGATAAGATCCACTAAAACAAAACAAAACCCAATGAGGTGGAGGTGGTGTAGAGCTTGCATGGCCCATGCAAAAATAATAATGCCATTATTTATTTTGTGACAACAATAATAATATGATGGCATTATTCTTATGCATTTCCAAAAATGGAGATAAAACCAAGCACAAGAATTTAGAAGATTGATCCACCCCAACTACATGAGCTAGAATTAAAATGTCACAAGAAAAAGAATTGCAAGCTCATGGTGAAGGGATGGTGGAATTATAAAGTGGTAGAAAGAAAGGTGGTGGAATGGAATAAAAGATATGCCCCCAACTCAACTTGGGCATTTAAACAATATATCAATAACCAAATACAATATCAAGAGGCAAATACAATTAATAGTGCATGTGAGAGAAGAACCAAAAGAAAAAGGAGTTTTTATATGATGCTCAAATGCAAGGTGGCATGATGACATGAGCATGATATAATTATGATGCAATAATAATATCTATGAAGTAGCCAATATCTTACTAGGACAAGTAGCATTACAATTGTTACACAATTGGGGTGCTACAACTCTCCCCCACTAAACAGGAATCTCGCCCCGAGATTCTAGGAAGAAGAAGACTCAAAGAGGGTAGGATACTTGGCACGGAGCTCATCTTCACGTTCCCAGGTGGCTTCATCAACGGAATGGTGCGACCACTGCACCTTGCAGAACTTGATGGACTTGTTGCGAGTCCTTCTTTCTGCGACTTCAAGAATTTTTGTGGGGTGTTCTTGATAAGACAGATCCTCTTGGAGATTGATGAGTTCATGGTCCACGGTCCTGTCGGGATCCTTGAAGCACTTCTTGAGTTGAGAGATGTCAAAAACATCATGGAATTTGAGTTGTTCAGGGAGCTCAAGAGCATAAGCAACTTCTCCTCTTCTTCCACGAATTTTGAAAGGGCCGATGTATCTAGGAGCCAGCTTTCCTTTGATACCAAAACGGTGCGTACCTCTCATGGGAGTGACACGAAGATAAACGAGATCACCAGGGACATACTCCATGTCCGTGTGTTTTCTGTCATAATTGCTCTTCTGGCGACTTTGAGCAATCTTCAGATTTTCAAGAATGATGTGAACTTTCTCCTCCGCTTGAGTTACAATGTCGGGGCCAAACAATATTCTTTCACCTGCGCCCGACCAACCAATCGGAGTTCTGCATTTGCGACCATACAGAGCCTCAAATGGTGCCATCTTTAGACTTTTCTGGAAACTGTTGTTGTAAGAGAATTCAGCATAAGGAAGACATTCTTCCCACTTCATGCCGAAAGAGATAACGCAAGCACGGAGCATATCTTCCAGAATCTGATTGATCCTTTCAACTTGTCCTTGCGACTGAGGGTGGTAAGCTGTGCTGAAGTTTAACTTTGTTCCCAAAGCATTTTGGAAACTTCCCCAGAATTTGGAAGTGAAGATGCTTCCACGGTCTGAACTGATCTCAAGAGGAACTCCATACAGAGAGACAATTCTGTTGATATAGAGCTCAGCCAACTGAATTGCAGAAATTGTTTCCTTGACTAGAAAGAAGTGAGCTACTTTGGAAAGCCTGTCAATGACAACAAAGATTGCATTGTTGCCTTTCTGCGACCTTGGAAAACCAGTGATGAAGTCCATCTCTACTTTCTCCCATTTCCATTCCGGAGGCTTCAATGGCTGTAGAAGACCGGAAGGTTTCTGATGGACAGCTTTAACTCTACGACAGACATCACACTCCGAGACATACTTGGCACAATATCGTTTCAAACCAGGCCACCAATATTGTGTTTTCAAGTCCATGTACATCTTAGTGCTGCCAGGGTGGATAGAAAGAACAGAATCATGCGCCTCCTTGAGAACTTGCTCCCTTAAACCCGGGTAGTTCGGAACAAACATCCGGTGTTCAAAGAAAAGAGTGCCCTGGTAATCTATGTGAAAAGACTCATACTTCGGAAGTTGAATGTTGGAGATGATCTTTTTAGTGTAAGGATCCCCAAGCTGAATGGAACGGACCTTTTCTTCCAAGAGAGGTGTTGCTAGAAGGTTCAGCAGATAACCTTGATCCACAATTTCAAGGTTGAGCTTGCGGAATTCCTCGCACAAGAGAGGTTGTTGTTCTTCCACCATGAGGTTGTTGACATAAGCTTTTCGGCTGAGAGCATCGGCCATGACATTGGCTTTGCCCGGGGTGTAGTTGATGGTCAAATCGAAATCATTGATTGTTTCAATCCACCTCCTCTGACGAAGGTTGAGATCAGGCTGTGTGAAGATGTACTTCAGACTCTTGTGATCAGAAAAGATCTCACAACGGTTGCCAAGCAAGTAATGCCTCCATACTTTCAAAGCAAAGACAACTGCTGCGAGTTCGAGGTCATGTGTAGGATAGTTGATCTCATGCGTCTTCAACTGACGAGAGGCATAAGCAACAACTTGCTTTTCTTGCATAAGGACCGCACCCAATCCTTGCAATGAAGCATCACAGAAAATCTGGAAAGGCTTTGATGTATCTGGAGGAACTAAGACTGGTGTGGAAGTGAGCTTCTCTTTGAGTGTTTCAAAGCTTGCTTGACATGCAGGAGTCCAAAGATATTTCTTTCCTTTCTTGAGGAGATCGGTAAGAGGCTTCGCAATCTTTGAGAAGTTTTGAACGAAGCGACGACAGTAACTGGCCAAACCAAGGAAACTCCGGACTTCTTTGACATTTATGGGCGGAAGCCAGTCCATAATTGTCTTAATAGTTTCTAGGTTGACGGCAATGCCCTTGGCAGAGATGACGTGACCAAGGTAGGTGACTTGAGGCAGCCAGAATTCACACTTGGAGAACTTTGCATACAGGCGGTTCTCATGAAGCTTGTTTAGGACACAGCGAAGGTGTTCTTCATGTTCTTCCTTCGACTTAGAATAGACTAGAATGTCATCCAGATAGACCACAACGAACTTATCAAGATACTCCATGAAAACCGAGTTCATAAGCCTCGAGAAGGTGGCAGGTGCATTGGTTAGACCGAAAGACATAACCGTGTACTCATACAGGCCATAACGAGTGGTGAAAGCTGTTTTGGGAACATCTTCCTTGCGGATCTTGATTTGATGATAACCACTTCTCAAATCAAGCTTAGAGAATACCACAGCTCCAGCTAGCTGATCAAAGAGATCGTTAATCCGCGGAAGGGGATATTTATTCTTGATTGTTTTAGCATTGAGTGCCCGATAGTCAACACAAAGTCTATCAGTCTTGTCTCGCTTCTTCACAAAGATGGTTGGACTACCCCAAGAAGAAGTACTGTGCTGAATGAAACCCAACTTCTCTTGTTCATCCAACTGACGCTTAAGTTCAGCCAACTCAGCAGGACCCATTTTATAAGGCCGCTTGGAAATAGGAGCAGTGCCAGGTTCAAGTTCAATGACAAACTCAACCTCACGATCCGGAGGCATACCTGGCAACTCTTCAGGAAAGACATCTGGAAACTCACAAACAACAGGAACACTCTGAATACCTTCCATAGCATCATCATTCAGAGCTGCCAAAGAATAAAGCTGAATTGCAGGAGTCAGACTTGGAGAATAGACTATATGGCCTTCAGGAATTTTCAGAGAAACCGAACGTTCAGCACAATCAATCACAGCTGCATTTGCTGTCAACCAATCCATGCCCAAGATAACATCAATATCAGAATTGCCCAGAATAATTAAGGAAGCCGGAAAAGAAGAACCACCAATCTCAATTTGATTGCCATGGCTGATATGAGCAGCTCTCATGTTTGACCCAGGAGATTGTACCACAAGACGGTGTAATAAAGGAACCATAGCTAGATCTTGCTCATGCGCAAACTTGTGAGAAACAAAAGAATGCGAAGCACCAGAATCAAACAAAACTCGTGCAGGAACTGAGTTAACAGGAAGCATACCCATGACAACTCCAGGAGCATGCTCAGCTTGAGCGGCGTTGACACAGTTAGCACGAGCAACCGCAGACCCAGGCTTAGTGTTGATGTTGAGAGCCCGAGGTGGAGGTGCACGAATCATAGGAGCACTTGCCGCAGGTCTTGGAGGTGGTGGTGGAAGAGCTTTGTTGTTCAATGGACAATTCCATTGCTGATGGCCAGTGTTTCCACAAGTATAGCAAGCACCAGGTGGACGTGGAGCAACGTAGCCAGGGACTCCGCCAGGCGCTCCAGGGTAGTTGTGGTTGTAGCCCCTGGGAGCCACAGTGAAGGAGTTTGGTGGCCTTGGTGCGTAGCTTTAAGGTCTTGGTGGAGCAGGGAGCGACGGTGGGGTGTTAGGAACCCAGACACGACGCTTAGAAGGAGCTGCCATAGCAGAAGAGCTTGATGTATCACGGCTGTGTTTCTTTGACTCCTCAAACACTTGCCTACTTGCTTCTTCCTGCAGAGCTGTGTGTTGAAGTTCCAGGAAAGATGCTGGCCTTGCATGAGTGATTGCATATTTGATGGAAGCATGGAGGCCTTGCCGAAACCTCTTTTGTTTCTTCTTGTCATCAGAGATCTCATCGCCACCATAACGAGACAGGTTCATGAAGTTTCTGATGTAGGTGTTGACATTGTCAGTGCCCTGCTTGAGGTTGAGAAACACTTCCTTCATCCTTTCCATGACAATTTCTGACAGATATTGCTCTTTGAAAGCAGCAGTGAATCGCTCCCAAGTAGGCTGAAAACCAGAAAGATCTGCCTTGAGGTAATTTTCCCACCAAAGAGCTGCATCTCCCTTCAGAAGGTGAGTAGCACACTTGACCCATTCTTGCTCGGGAACATCCGCAGTGATGAGCAACCTTGACACTTCACGAAGCCAATCATCCGCATCAAGTGGCTGATCAGACACCTCAAATTGGCGTGGGTTGAACTTGAGAAAACTCTTGATGTCTCCTCGCTTGGGAGGTGGAGGTAGCGGAGCAAACTCATTCCTCCTGACACTTTTCTCGAAGCGCTGCTGATTCTGCTGCATAGTGCCCAAAGCATTTGCAATACTTGCCAAAGCAGCCCCAAGTTCAGGTGGTATATCCTCCTCAGAACGGCGTGGTAGTGCCATCCTGTGATTGATATAAAACACAAGTCAGTACTATAATGGAGAATGATAATAATCCAAAATAGTACCAAAATGGAATTAATCAAGATTAAAGAATGCAATTCACTGAGGTGATATTAAAATATCAACAAAGTTCAAGGCAACTAGAAGATATAAAGCATAACACACACGACTGAACAAGGAGTGTGGTATACAAACTAACAAAGAAAAAATTTCCGCAAATTTTGGCATTAAAATACCACTAAATGCGCAAAACCACTTAACGAATCAAGATTAGTAACTCCACTGGTTCAACATACAAGAGCAAATGATAACAGTAGTGGTATGGTCGCGACTCCATCCCGCACTCAAATCATTACTCCGCACATGAATCAGTAAAACACCTATCCCAACAACTTCTTCTTAAGAGGAACCTAAAGATTGGTAACTACGGAAACGAACACCCCAACAAGATAACGTCGGATAACAAAGAGTAAGATAGATCGCATCGGTGTACAACGAATCAGAATAGATCGCGTCGGTTTACAAAGGCATGTCGGTATGGAATGTACCAACAGTTGATATCCAAAGGCAGATAGTGATAACATTTGGATGCAACAGATAGACAAGGAATTCACACACACACACACAAACATAACCTATGGTACTACGGAACCCAGAACACGTGAATCCTAGTTTGAAGTTTAGAAGAGGATTGAAAACGTTACACTTCCTTACCAGAAAAAGGGTGGGTGGGTGGGTAAGAAGAAAAATGGAAGCAGCCTTACTCTCACGTTTGTTTTTCCCTAGTATACATAACTACCAAAATATTTGCTAGACAGACAACGACCATTTTGGCTGAGACCCTGAAGGGCGGGATGGCTCTGATACCAATTCTAACTACCTCGGTGAATTACGCTCTTAGTTAATGCCTGGATGATCGAAAGTGGTTAAAATAGTACGGTGGGGCCCAGGGCCACTCACGGTAGACCTTTCGGCCGTCCTAACCACTTTCAAACAACGGGACAAGAACGAGCGGCGTAATCGGCAGGCGAAGGGATCAACTACATACACAAGTGGGTATGTATGCAAGCCACATACAACAGTACATCAGAGCCATGCCATCTAAAAGAAAATAGAAATATTGCAACGCCATACGGCAAGATCCAAATATCCTAGATAGATATAATAATTTAGGATAGCTCCTCATACATCACACATCAGAGTATCAGGCGGAAGCGGAAAACAAGATCCGAGTACGGATAAGAAGCAAATTGGCATAAGATGCCCCATAAATAAACACATCCCGCCCACAGATCACACGGATCCCCGTTCCCGGAATCTCTACACCAAATGATCGTTGCCAACATCATCTGTCTCCTCCACCCAGTATCCATCTTGCGGGTACACCTGTTCATCTGAATCAAACAATTTATCGTGTGAGACCCTAGGGGTACTCAGCAAGTCTTTATGCCACTAAAGGGGACACAACCTGGGGTGACGCAATTGCAGCAAAAGATAATACCTAACAGTTCTATAGAGACTCGCTAACCTTCCGCCTAACCAATGATAGACGGAAGTCCGTGAATTAAGAACAACAGTTATAACAGTATAATTAACAGATCCATCCTCCTCCTCGCTTACCAACGAGGAAGCGGACGAACAACCCCCATCATCCGTTGGCAGTTTTATTAACCATTCCATGAGTATTGCACTATTTACTAGTCAAGTACTTAGTCAATTTAAAAGCGGTACTTTAGTTATACTTGTCTATGATCGAGAAACTGTGCTCCAAGTCGTCCATAACCGCGGACACGGCTTTCAGAAAGATTTACCCTGCAGGGGTGCACGAATAGCAACACACACTCGATCAACCTCGGAAAAACCAAATCAAAACCCAATGAGGCATTCACGACAAAGCAATCACAGGATTCAGAAATATTTTAGGGGGCCACCCCATTAAGCTACCCGCCACGAAGTTGGCCGGCTCCGAGACGGACCCAAGGTTTGTGTGGACGGCGGTAAACGACCGGGAACCCGAAAATGTGACTGGGCTTGTCGATACAGCGAAAACGTGTCACGATCCAAAACAGTACAGGTGCTCCTCGCACAATCTTAAATAAAGCAGTAACATGGCATAAGTACAGAATAGTAATAAAGCCCTAAACTAATTGTGGCCCCAAGAAATAAGTATGAATCAAGCTCTGGCTCAGGGGGGTCCATAGGCCTCCCGGATGTGGATAGTGCGAATAGTCAAGGAACAGGAATCAAGTACTCGGGGTCCTACGGGACACAAGTGAGCATGAAAAACCAAATAGCAGATATTGCTCACCGGTGCCTCTTTCATTAGTTATCCCATTACTACTCAGGTTATGTTGTTTAGGTACCTCGTTATCCATCCAACACTCACATACCCTACTCATGCTTTTCTACGACTCGCATGGCTCAAACAACTCCTGTAGTAATGGCTCATGGGACCGGAACAGGCTTAATGTGGTTTAAAAGTAAAGGCTATGCAGTACTTGGGATTCAATTTAATGCAACCGCGACTCAATGATGCAAGAATAAGATAGAGGCAATAGGTACTGTATGTATGCAAGCATGTGGTAGTGCTTGCCTGGCAGCTCAGTTGAAGCGAGAGATGGATCTGGGTAATACTCCTGTGATTCCTGGTAAACCTCCTGCTGGGTGTCTATTCGAAGAAGAACCAAACAAACAAGGGCCAACATAAATAAAGTGCGCAAGCATATGAATTGAAATGCAAAAAGCAACCAAGCATGCCATGATGAATGATGCACAATTTACATGGCATTAAGGTAGCATGGCAAAGGTGAGATGTGGATACAAGAATTAAAGCACTTTAATATTTATTTGCCCAAGTTTTATTGTCATAAACAGTTCAGAATTTAAATGTTGACATGATGCATGCTGCAATTCAGAACAAGGACTGCATAAATAGAACGGGCTCGTCGCGCTGATCGATTTAGACATATTATTTGTCAAATTTGGAGTTATAAAACAAAAGTTATTAATTAAATAAGGAAAAGGGCATTTTATTGTAATTTTAGTCATCTCGAAATTTAAAGTGTTCAAAATATATTTTGGAGGGCATATTTGAATTCCTCTCATTTTTCTGATTCCAAAACATATATTATTTGTATTATTTGGATTTGTATTTTGAAAATTATTTGAATCTGAAAAGAATTTGAATTTAAATTAATTTGAAAAAGATTTGAATTAAAACAGAGTCAGGAATTACTTTTGTTACTCAGGCAAAACTACCCACAGACACTGACGGGTGGGGACAAAGCGAACTGGGCCACACGCGCGGGAAAATCTTTTGTCACCGCGGGCTTGCCTAGCCACAGTGACTGCGGGGTGGGCCAACTGGCGCAGGCCCGCGTGTCAGCGGTGGGCGAGTCAGGGGCTGACAGGTGGGGCTGGGGGCTGGAGCGGGGGTTGCGTCCGGGAAAAGCCGAGGGGTTTTCAGCAAAAGCGTCAGCGCGGCTGACTGGTGGGGTCGGTAGGAGCGCGGGTCGCAGGAATTAAAAAGGTGGGGGGCTTTTTGCAAATCGACCACGACCCCGGGTTACTGTTTTTCTTCTTCGTGTTCTGGCGACAGGTGCGTGCGCGGCGCGGAGCGGGGATTCGATCCTAGGACGCGGGGGAACGCGCTGAGGGTGCTAACCGGTGCGGTAGGCTCGGGCAGATGTCAGGAGGGTGGCGGGGGACTAGATAGGCTTGCTGCGGCGCGGGAAAACTTGCAGACGGTGGCGAGCTCTAGCGCACTGAGAGTGCTCGACAAAAACAACGGCGGCGCTAGGGCGGTACGGCAAAGCGGACCATGTCAGGGAGAAGGGGATGCTCACCGCGGGTCGCGTGGTGTGGTTGGCTTGGACGGGGGCGCGGCGGATCGTCGACGACGCAGACGCTCCGGCGGCTAGGGTTTCGGAGGACGGCGAGGGTCTGGCGGTGCTGGGGCGCTTCTCCTTCGCGTCGGCGGGCACGGGGCGTCGCAGGGAATCGTCCTGGATCTTCTCAACCACTCCACGGTCGCGCACGCCGGCTAGATCGTCGGGGCGAGGTGGTTGCGGGCGGCGACCGGCGGCAGGTGGAAGTCGGCGGTGGAGAATACGGGGAAGGAGGGGGTGCTCTGGGGCGGATCTGGCGAGGCCAGAGAGGCGTGAGGAGGAGGGGAAAGTGAGAGGGAGAGAGGGGAGGCAGGTGGGAGCGGGGTAGATGGAAAAAGGGGCTTCGGCCCTTTCCTCCTTCCTCCCGAGCACGTGGGTGAGCAGGCTGGGGCTGGTCCTGGCGAGGTAGGGGTGGCTGCAGGTGGGGCTGGGGTGGCGCAGCTGCAGGTGGGGCTGGTAGGAGGAAGAGAGAAGAGAGAAAGGAGAGGGAGTAGCTAGGGCTAGGTTAGATGGGGCTCGGGTTAGGGTTAGGGTTTTGTCTAGCTTAGAGAGAGAGCTAGGTCTAGCTAGGGTGGGGCCAGCTAGAGAGAGGGGCTTGGCATGGAGGCCAAGCTAGAGAGAGAGAGAGAGGAAGGTTTTAGAGTTAGGGTTTAGGAGAGGATTAGAGAGAGGGAGAGAACTAGATAGGTTAGATGTTTAGATATTTGAATTTATTTTGGTTTAAGAGATCATGTTAAGAAGGACCCTAGTGCTTGAACTTGCATAAGCTAATGTGGAAAAGAAACTAGAAAGAAAGAGGAAGAAAAGAAGATGGTGAAATAGGCTCATATGACCACCCATGTAGATAAATAAAATAAAATGAATGTAAATGGTGTGGATAAAACCAACTCAAATGGAGCATGATGGAGGCTAGAATGATCATGAGATGGAGGTGGAAAGAATTCCAAGAAAAAGAAAAAGAAATGAATTAAGGAATAGGCCTCATATGGTTCATGCATGGAGAATAAAATAAGAAGATAAAGAGAGGGGTGAGACTATGAGGAGGGAGTAATGGTGGTAGATGTTTCCCCAAGATAAGATCCACTAAAACAAAACAAAACCCAATGAGGTGGAGGTGGTGTAGAGCTTGCATGGCCCATGCAAAAATAATAATGCCATTATTTATTTTGTGACAACAATAATAATATGATGGCATTATTCTTATGCATTTCCAAAAATGGAGATAAAACCAAGCACAAGAATTTAGAAGATTGATCCACCCCAACTACATGAGCTAGAATTAAAATGTCACAAGAAAAAGAATTACAAGCTCATGGTGAAGGGATGGTGGAATTATAAAGTGGTAGAAAGAAAGGTGGTGGAATGGAATAAAAGATATGCCCCCAACTCAACTTGGGCATTTAAACAATATATCAATAACCAAATACAATATCAAGAGACAAATACAATTAATAGTGCATGTGAGAGAAGAACCAAAAGAAAAAGGAGTTTTTATATGATGCTCAAATGCAAGGTGGCATGATGACATGAGCATGATATAATTATGATGCAATAATAATATCTATGAAGTAGCCAATATCTTACTAGGACAAGTAGCATTACAATTGTTACACAATTGGGGTGCTACACGGGGGCTCACCGAGTCGCTCGAGGGCTCGTCACCTTCGTGACGCCGTCATCACCGACTCCGTACCGTCAAATTTCTCGGGGGCTCGGCGGCCGCCGCGCCGTTGATTGCCTTCGCCTTGTCGCGTCTCCCGGGGCTCGTGGCCGCCTTCGCATCGACACCGGCTTCGTCGTGCCTTCGCGACGTCGTCGCCTTCGCCTCGCCAAGGTTCCCTGGGGGCTCGCCGTCACCGTCGTCTCGCCAAGGGGCTCGCCGCTGCCGTCGTCTCGCCGAGGGGCTCGCCCGTGCCTCTGTTGCGCCTCTCCGCGTACGGCAAGCAGGCAGCGCTCCCGCGCATGCGCATGAGCAAGGCGGCAGGCAAGCAGCTGCACGCCCGGCACCGCCCAGCACCGCCGCTGCCGTGGCCACGCGCGCGCTCGCACCTGCACGCCCCGCCACCTGCAGCAGGGCCGCGCCGCCGTCGGGCTCCTTCCCGTCGAGCCCCTCCGCCCGCAGGGCCCCCGTCCGCAGCGCCGTGCGAGCGCAGCGTCACCACGTACGCCGCACCTCCGTCCGCGCCAGGTCTACCCTGCATCGCCGCACCACCGACGCCCGTCGCGGTTGGCTGCACCTCCCGCGTGTACGCGGCGACCGCCGGCCGGTGACCCCGCGCCGCCCCACCCGCTGCCGCGAAATCCTCCTCGCGGCCGCGCCCGTCCGCTGAGGCAGCAGCAGCCGCTCCCGCTCGAGCTCCCCTCCGCCTGCCGCCGCCCGTAGCAGGCTCCACTGCGAGCGCCGCCCCCTCTGGCTCCCTGCAGCCGTGCCCTCGCCCGCGTTCGCCCGCGCACGCTCGCCCCGAGCCACCGGGTTTCCTCGCGCGCGCGCGCCCGCCGCGCCCCCGGCGCCACCCCTCCCCGCGAGCCCCTTCCGTGCCGCCGGTGAGGACCTCGCCGCGCCGCTGCTGCACCGGCTCACTGCCGCGCCCCGTCCCTGTCAATCGGTTGTGCAGAGGAAAGAAAGAAAATAGAGTGAGAGAAGGAGATGGGGCCGGCTAGGGAGTTGTTCAGATTGGGTTGGCCGGTTGAGAGAAAACATAAAAGAAAGAAAAGAAAGGGAAGGGCCGGTTAGGAGAAAGAAAGATGCCTAATCGGTTGGAGGAAAAAATAAAAAGTAGAGAGAAAGGTCAACCGAGTGATCGCTGGCCGGCTAAATAAAAAATCAAGACAAAAAATGGAAGAGAAAATAGAAAAGGACCGGCTAGTGGTGGTCGGTTGGGGAAAGAAAAAAGTAAAAGAAAGAATAAGAGAGAGAGGAAGCTGCCCATCGGGCTGAGAAAAATAGACACGGGCAAAAGTCTGGCTGAGAGAGTTTCTGGCTGAAAAATGAGTGCCAGTTTGAAAGAAAATACGGCTAGAAAAAGTAAAAGAGAAAAGGAGAAAAAAGCAAGAAAAATCCGGCTAAACCAGTCCGGTTAAGAGAAAACCGACTGAGAAAAGGAAGTGAAAAAATCCAGATCCGGCTATGTCAGTCCGGCTGACACCGTTTGTTCGCCCGGTTCGGTCCCGTTCCGGCTGAGTCGGGCCGACTCTACGCGAGTTCGCCCCGTTTGGTTGCGGGTTGGACCGGCTAGACCCCGTTCCGACTGGGCCAGGCCGGCTCGGCGTGTTCTGGCGTGTTTGGCTGTCTGGCCGGCTAGGAACCAAATCCGGCTACGCCGCGTTTGGTTCCCTGTCTGGCTAGAGGTAGGCTATCTGGCTGGAACGCCAGTTGGACCGTTTTAGCAGCCGCAACGTCTGCGAAATCGCGTCTTCGACCCTACTACACCGACAGCTACAATGTGAGTGTTTTTCCGACCTCGAACAACCCTCGAGGTCTCACCAGATGTTGTTTTCCTTCCTGCTTTCAGTTTTCTGGCGTCGGCAACCCCTACCCGGGGGCTCGCCGGTTGGCCTGGCCTGCTAAACCTGTAAACCGACTTAGTAGTGTGCGACGGTGTCAGAGGCCCACTCTTCGTCTCAGCTACAGACCGCAACCCGGCTGTCCGGCTATCAAGAGCAAAAGCCCGAGGCATCCCACGTGAAAAACGGCGAAGAGTGCGACAGATCGGACATTCCGACCTTGTGCCTAGTTGGTATTTTTCGGCTTCTCAGCCCCCGGTACCGTGCGCGATGTACTGTCAGCTCCCCCTTCAGTTCCGGCTCCAGACCGCAACCGGCTGGCCGGCAAGGACACAGCATAAACAGCAGAGCGCACGAGAAAGTGACTAAGTGTTCAAAAAAGCACGAGCTAGTTTTTGAAAAATAAAACCGTTATCCGGTCGATAACATGTGTACTATATGTTGATGTACTGACAGCAAGTTCGTTTCTGTGTGTTTGTTTTGCACGACTGCACCGAGTCGGATTTCAAGTACAGATGAAGATTCAAAGCACCTGTCTTTGCCAACTACTTCGAATCTCGGGGGCTACACCCACCGGGAGCGCTCGCGCGCCCCTGGTGTAATCAAGTGCTCCAGTCCGGCTGAAGGCGTTCATCCGGATAGTAAGTTCGAGGTGTCAAAGAGGCAAGATATAGAAGATTCGCAACACCTGTCTCCGTCAGCTACTCCGAATCTCGGGGGCTACACCCCGCGGGTGCGCTCGCACGCCTCCGCGCTAGTTGTGTAGGTGTCCATCCGGGCACCATTCAAGTACTTCATCTACAATGACAAACGACAAGTTTTGTGGACCTCGTGCGAATTTCCCCCTCCGGGTGAAATCAGCACGCGCTCGGGGGCTAGTGTTGGGGGGATTATCCCCGGGTACCCCAAAAAAGCACTCAAGACGGATAAAAAGGAAAAAACAGGCCAACGAATAAAGAAAAACTACAGCAGACGCAAGCTGGGCCGGCTGAGAAGCTCTAGCCGCCCTGCTAAGCACTCCCCGCCGACTCCTCCTCCCGGCTGAGCCTCCCCGCCCCAGCCGGCCCGCTCGGGGCCACCTTCTCCTTCCGGCTGGGCCAACCCAGCCGGCCCGCCTCATCCCCACTCCCCCAGGCAGCCTCTCCGCCTAGCTTCCCCCGCCTAGGCCGGCTCCCGCCCGGTTGGGCCTCTCCCGCGCTGCCCCCGGCTAGACTCCTCCGCCCCGGGTGAGCCGGATGCCTCGCTCGGCCGGGTAGCTCTGAACCGGATGGGCCTCAGCCGGTGGCACGCCCACCGCTGCCCCAGTCGGATTGCTGGGATCATTCGATCCTAGCTGGTCGAGCCCTTCCTTCCGGCTCCAGCAGTTGCTCCGATCAACCAAGGCAGAGAGAAGACTCGACATTGGATTCCAACGTACCCGAAGTACCAGAGGACAAGACCGACAAGATAAGAGACACTGAGGCCACGCTGCTTACCTATGCAATAGTAGACACTACGTATGATACCATGTATACTTTATCAGATGTCATAGGCAATAGTACTAGTTAGGCAGTGGGTCCCACCTTTGTCCCTTGGGCCTCAATATAAGGCACCTAGGAGGGAATTCATTCCCGGACTCATTCAGGCAGAGATCCACACATCGATCGATAGCTAGCTAGCTCGCTCTCACTCTCTGCTAGCTAGCTCGTTCACTCGGGCACACATAGACAGATACAGACATAGGTTGGTCTCAGCGCATTTAAGACAGTATCTAGAGGATACAGCTCGAGGAGCGCTTGTAGCTCGTATATTGCTCATAGTCAGATCGGCAGGAGTAGGAGCTTTACCTCACCACGAGGGCTCCGAACCTGGGTACTTCCTACGTCCAGCTACGCTTGCTTGTATCCAATCTCGCCTGCGGACGCCGTCAATAGCTTCCCTGGTAGTCCCCACACCTCTATCTAACCTTATTAGGTACTGCCGTCCCAATACAACGACAGTCTCCACGATGAAGCAGGATGCGTTGTTGAGGACACAGTCGAAGGAGCCGAAGGTGAGGATGAGGCCGGAGGTGACTTGTTCACAGGCGATGAGCGGAAGTCCCATGCGAAGATGATCCTAGCCGAAGCGATGTGCCCCACGGTGGGTGCCAACTGTGGTGGTGTGGAACACGGCAGTGCCATCGGGGATGGCATGAGAGGGGACAATCAGGATGCTATCGGTGGCTACTCGCAACAGGTTGGGCACAGATACTACAAACACAGCGATGTACCCAGGTTCGGAGCCCTCTTGTCGAGGTAATGCTCCTACTCCTGCAAGGATCTACTATCAAGGGGCGAATTCCCAGTACAGATGCTCCTTGAGCTATTTCCCTAGCTGCTCGTGGCTAGAATGAGAAGAGGAACTGCTACCCTTGTCCAATCTAGAGAACTTCTAACTTGTAATTGTCTACCTAGAACCCTAGCACTACCCCCCTCCCCTTATATACTGGTTGGGGGACGCAGCTTACAAAGTGGGCTCTAGGGTTTACTATTTGGATTTGGGTTTACAAAGTGGGTGGGCTGGACGGGCCCAAACGGTAGGCCCGGGTCTAGTCAAGCCTCCGGTACAGGGGGAGACAGCGCTACAGTGTCCTGCGCCTTCTCTTTACTCGTCAGCTAGCGCTTTCTCCATCAGTCAATGCCTTGTCCATCAGCTGGAGCTTTACTCGTCAGCCGGAGCTTTACTTGTCAGCCTCCAGCTTTGGCATAGTTGTCTGGTAGCACCGATCAGGCAAGCCAGCCTGTCCGGTCAGATATGCGCTCAGCGAGGAGCGTCACCTCCACCGTACCTTGGCCAGCAGATCTGAGGCGACCGGCTAGGAGCGGCCTCCCAGCCGGTTCTTCTGGCTACCCGGCTAGACGGGCAAGCCGAGGAAACTTGGATGGGGACCAGGTGGAGATTTCGACCCGGCTGGAGTTCCTTGTCTTGGGCCCAGACGACCATAGCTCCCTGGAGCCGGCCAGCTAAGGCTGTCTTAGCCTACCCGGGGGTCATCCCCCCGACAAGTGCTCATTAAATGAAGTGTTCATTAAACTGAGTTGCATTAAAATGGAATTAAAGTGCTTTAATGGATTGACCTTTAAGGGAATTAAAGTGCTTTAAGGGAATTAAAGTGCTTTAATAGATAGACCTTTAAGGGAATTAAAGTTCTTTAATGGATAGACCTTTAAAGGAATTAAAGTTCTTTAATGGATATTGAATGAGAGAAGGGCAGGGGGCAGCCCCATGGTGCCTATAAAAGGAGGTGGCCTCCTTCTCCTCTCCACACACTCTCTCACAAGCTCTCTCATATGCACCAAGGTTGGCATCTTCTCCCCCTTGCTTGCCTTATCCATTGCCACTGGAAAAGGTGCTCTGTGAACCCCTTCTCTAAACCTTACCCTCCACCAGCACTACCATGGCATAGCTCTATTGAGTTCCCGGGGTTCCGCTACTTCCACTGCCCGGCTGGAGCAAGGGATCAGGAGTCATTTATGGAGGCGTTGCCCGCCTTTAGCACTGATAGTCTATGCGGCCTTGAGGACGGTCGTGTACCATCTAAATCGACCATGTTTGTTTGCAGGAACATTATCTCGTTTACGGTCTACAAGGGTGAGTCCATCTATAAACGTTACAAAGTATTGCCTAGATTCGATCTTGGTAGTTGCAAACCGTAGGATTTTTTTTGTTTTCTATGCAACAAACCCAATGAGTGGTATCAGAGATAGGTTTATGCATAGATGCTTTGTATGGTTAGAACACATAGAGATGTTAGAGTTGATAAGTCTTGTTATTACAAATCTCTTGTATTTCGGAAGTGCTGGCATAATGGGATGAAGCGGCCCGGATAAACTTTACATGTCCTCGTACATGAGACCTATCCCACGCTTGACATGCAACTCATTTTGCATAAGTGGCTAGCGGGTGTCTGTCTCTCCCACTATAGTTGATATTAGATTTACAACGATCTGCTTAATAACTTGGTTATCGCCGGTGTGGCTAAAGTTCGCAGGTAGAAGGGTTCTATCCTAGAAAGCCGAAACCGCGTAAAATATGCAAAAATAAATTAGAGGCATCTAACTTGTTTTTGCAGGGCATGTGATGCGATATGGTATGTGATACAAATGTTGTTGTATGCAATGTGTTTTATTGTAAAACAACTAGTAGGAGCCATATGGTTGTTATTTTATTTTATGGCTTGCGTCCCGGAAAATGGAAATACATGTAATTAGATTAGTGGAGAACAACCTTGATGGTGGCACCATGGACCTTGGTGACATGCCGGTGGAATGATGGATATTGTGCCATGACGCACGAGATGGAGATCGAATGCGAGAAGGACCATATCATATCACATTATATATGCATGTGATGTTTATCCTTTGATGCATCTTATTTTGCGTTGATTTGATCGCCTAGGTAGTATTTGATTGCCTTGGTAGCACTATAAGATGATCCCTCCCACTAAATATCAAGATAATAATATGTTCATCCTTAGTATGCACCATTAAGAAAGTTCGTCGTCTCAAAGCACCACGTGATGATCGGGTGTGATAGATTCTACGTTTGCATACAACGAGTGTAAGACAGTTTTACACACGTGAATGCTAAGGTTCTTACTTGACGGGCCTAGCATGTACATACGTGGCCTTGAAACATTCTTATCGGAGGATTAAAGAAGAAGAACCTCCCACGGCAAACGCCTATTTTCTGGCGCCGTTGCCGGGGAGGTAAGGTAAAAGGTACTCACATCCTCCGGTGTGAGTGCTCGAAGTTATTTCCTTTAGATTCTGCAATGTTGTCTTTTTGTTTCTTGTTTTCACTAGTTAGGCTTAATGGAAAACAACAACAAAATTAGAGAGCTTTATAGTATTTGTCTTGAGTTAGGACATGAAGAGTTTGAAGAGAAAATTAAAAAACCTATGGAACTTTATTTGCATGCTAATAGCAATGTTATTAGTATGAATTCTTTGAACACCATTATTGCTAATGCTATGGAAAAGTCTAAGCTTGGGGAAGCTAGTTTTTATGAAAATGATCTTTTTAGTTCCCTAGCTTTGGAAGATAGCTATTCTATTGCTTATGATGATACCAAACCTCCAATATATGATGATTATAATGATGAATATGATATTTTCAGTCCACCTACTATTGAGGAGAAAATTAATTATAATTACAATATGCCTCCTATATTTGATGATTATGGTGATGAGAATAATAATGATAGCTATTTTGTTGAATTTGCTCCCACTACGATTAATAAGAATGACTATGCTTATAGGGAGAGTAATAATTATTTTATGCATGTGGCTCATGATAAGAATGTTTCATATGATAGTTATATTGTTAATTTTATTCATGATGCTACTAAAAGTTATTATGAGAGAGGGAAACATGGTTTTATGCATCTCAATAATATTAAGTTTCCACTCTTTATGTTGAAAGTCTTGAAGTTGCACTTGTTTTGCTTTACTATGCTTGTTGCTTTGTGCTTTCATGACTTGTTCCTTTACAAGATTCCTATGCATAGGAAGTGGGTTAGACTTAAATGTGCTTTTAATTTGCTTCTTTATGCTCTCTTTTACTTCCATTCATATTTCTTATGTGAGCATCTTCTCAAACTATCATGCCTAACTTAAAGGCGTTAAAGAAAAGTACTTATTGGGAGATAACCCAAAAGTTTTAGATGAGTCTTGGAAGTTATTACCTATGTAATAACCGCTCCTTATACTTTTTATTTGCTTTTTGTGCCAAGAGTAACCTCTAATGAGAGAGAATTAATGCTTGGGAAAGTTGTTGTCCCGAAACAGATTTTTGTTCTTCACCATAAAAATTCGTGTAAAATCTCTGTCCGTCGGTTTGAGGCGTCAATTTTTTTGCTTCTGCCCCAGGTTGTTATCTAACTTTTGTTAGTTCAATACTTTTCGATTTGAGCAATAGAAGGTGTTCGAAAAAATTTGTTTTTACCTGCTGGTCTGTTTTGAGAGATTCCTGCCATCATTTGCATTTGCTTCTTGTTGGTTCCTTCTTGAGTTCTTTTCGGGAATTGAGCTTTCTGAGGGAAGTGCTACAGTAGCTTGTGTTTTAATGGAAGTTTTATTGCTGTTGGACTTAACCTAAAGACCTATTATCTTGAGTGCACTAATGTTGCTAATAAAGATTGTGTGAAGTTTTGTATGAAGGAAAAATTTCAGGTGTATGGAAGGAATGAGTAATGAGATAAAGGATGGACTAAAGCTCAAGCTTGGGGATGTCATGCGTGTCACCCCAAGAAATATCCAAGAAGTACAAGCGTCAAATCTTGGGGATCCCCAAGGCATCCCCTTCTTCATCAATAAAAATCCTAGGTTTCTTCCAAACGCTTCATTTTTATTGTTTCATGCACAGTTGTGTTGTTCTTGGAGCGTCTTCTTTTTCGTTTTCGTTTTGGATTTTCGTTTGCTTTGTTTTCTTAGTTTTCTGAATAAATTGGTTGGACCCCCTCTTTCATGCATTGGTTTTCGAATAGTTTGGTTTGGATTGGAAAAGAGTAGGAAAGTTCATGCTTAAGTGGTAAAGAGAGCTTGTTTTTGACTGTGGCCTATGTTTTGTCCTGCCATGATTGATATTGATTTGGATTTATACTTAGTATTCTTTGCTGTAGCATGACTAGTTATAAACAATTGAGATTGCTTAATGTGCCTTTGAAGAATCATGCGTTGTTTTAGCATACTAAAGCATAGTATTGTGGTATTCTCCTTTGATGCTTTATTTGGGTTGACTTGGCACATGCTCACACCATGTTATGACTATCCCAAGTCACCATAGCCTTTATGATCCTTTAGTTTTCAACTTGTAGTATCACTTTATTCTTTGATTAATGATGTTTTGTCACTCTGCATGATTATGGCCATTATTGCTCTCTTAGTTTGTTGCTCCCAGTCTTTTGCTAGCCTCCGTAACCAAGTGTGAGTTCCACTCATGCATTCAACTCCTTAAACCAAGTTATTCCAAAGAGTCCACCATACCTACTTATTACCAATTGCTATTCCAAGTATATTCATGTTTTTATCTACCTTCCGAATTAAACTTGTTATGAGAAAATTAGTGATTAAAGCTCTCATGAACTTGATGGCACACTTTACTTTATTGCATTTAATAAACTTGAACCATTGCGTCCATCTTTGTTGCGTATATGCTTGCGCTTTATAAGTTGAAGTTAGCAGAACCATGTATCATGGGGAACGCTTTCAACATTGCACTTGTACTTTGTACCCCGTTGATATCATGTTCTTTTGCTTATGGATCCTGGTGGTGTGAAATAAAAGTGGAATTTGTAAGATCATGGAGTTTGTATGTGTGTTAGAGAAACGCCTGGGCCGCTAGCCTAAGCCATGCCTAATCATGGTGGAAACTTGTAGCATCACTATAATGAGCACTCTATGAAGCATCCTCAATAAAAACCTATGCAAATAGCAAATACAAAGATCGCTGAGATGCTCTTTGTGTACTTGCCTTGTCATTTTGATTATGGGATAGCTCCTGTATCATGTGCAAGGGGTACCCCGTTGGCGGTTCTTTATGATACATATGTACGACAAGAGCTTACTTGTGACTAAAGTTGAGTAACATGAGGTTCGGTCTTCGTAAGTAAGGGGCATGAGATTTCGGTTTATAACTTGTCAAGCATATCCTCTTAGTTGTGTCACTTTAACCTTAATCACCTTCAAGATGCTTATGATAGGGGCAATGAGAGCTGAAAGCTAACAACTACCATAATTTTTCGAAGCTCTTTATGAAACTTGAATCCCTACTTCCTTCTATGAAGGCCTTTCTTTTACTTTTATGTTGAGTCTCCACCTTCTATCTTTATGCACCTACTTTGAGAGCATAGTGGCCATTGTTAGTTCTATGTGCATTGTCCCAAGACTTGTTGATTGATGCATAGCTTTGATATTGCTTGTTTTAAACTATTGTATCTAGTCACTCTTATGAACTTTGAAGGTGTCCTATGCATTTATGTTTGCTACTGTATGAGGGACAAGCTGAATGCCACTATGCTATGTTTTCTTT
The DNA here is from genome assembly GCA_910589775.1 of Avena eriantha. NCBI lineage: Eukaryota > Viridiplantae > Streptophyta > Magnoliopsida > Poales > Poaceae > Avena > Avena eriantha. The sequence goes on along the minus strand of OU342744.1, from coordinate 311,337,057 downwards.
ATGTCAAACAAACAAACGTCTTGCAAAGCATTTTTATTCATGAATCTTTTGTTTATGCCTTTTCATGATGCAACTTAGTTGCTTTGTCTTATTGCTAGAACTTTGTCTTTCATGTTTTGATTGAATTACTATGATCCCAGCTATCAATATTTTACAAATACTTTGATCAAGTTTATGATGGTGTGTGTCACCTCAAAAAAATTTCTTTCTTTTTATCACTTACCTAATCGAGGATGAGCAAGAGTTAAGCTTGGGGATGTTGATACGTTGCTAACGTATCCATAATTTTTGATGTTCCATGCTTGGTTTTATCTACTTTCTTATGTTTTGTTCCAACTTTGGAGTACTTTCTATAAACTTTCTTGGACTAACCTATTAACAAGAGCCATAGTGTCAGCTGTCTGTTTTGTGTTGTTTTTGGTTCTAGGAAAGTTGTAACACCCTCTAATCGGCCCTATGCAAGTTTTAGCCCTTTCCGCCAAACCCGCATAGAAATGATTCAAGGACGCCCACCAGGCACTTTCGTGCGGGTGGAAAATGAAGTAATACCATTACACAACAGTCCTCGATGGGACCCACAGAACTTACATATACATCAGCGACTCCATGAGTCAAGAATACAGATATAATATACAAAGATCCAATCACCTTGAAAACGATAGGGCGTCCGACTACGGACAAGATGCAAATGGGGCTAAGAGCCCTGAAGAATAACCAATGGCGTCCATAACCCTGCCCAGGCCAAGCCGGAAGGGTAACCCTGCTAACGACGTCGATCTCAAACCTGCTAAAACAAAAGGGGTGACGACAAAGGCAAAGGTAAAAGAGGAGCGTCAGTACTGAGGACAGTACACGGCGAGGCTAGAATTCGGCGGCTCTCGCCTACATAGGTATGGTGGGCTGAAGCGACGGCGCAGCGGCACTAAACAACCTATAGAGACTCGATACAACTGGCGGTTATCAGAGAGGGATAAGAAAGACGTATTCGGATCCAACCTGAAGCTAACACCAAACAAACCCATCCTAGTATTTCCCCCTCGAGACCAAACGAGGAAGTCGGACCAAGAAACTCACACAGTTGGCAGTTTTATTCATTCCGTTATAATTGAAGCACTTACTAGTCAGATATAGATAGCATGAGTCATCCTGAAGCATAAGTAGTGGCCAGTTTTAGTTAACATTCCGTGGTAGTTGGAACATTTACTAGTCAGATATAATTGTCCTGAGGAATCCCAAAACCCAGCAATTGTTGGCACTTTTATCACATTCCATTGGAGTTGCAATACTTACTAGGCAGGTACAGCATGTCACGAAACAACCCAGATCCACCAGTTGTTGGCATTTTCAATATCCATTCCGTTATAGTTGCATCTGATTACTAGTCACATATTAAGTCAAATTTATAGCACTACTTTAGTTATGCTTGTCTATGATCGAGATACTGTGCTCCAAGTCGTCCATAACCGCAGACACGGCTTTCAGAAAGTTTTACCCTGCAGGGGTGCACAAATAGCAACACACACTTGATCATCCTCGGAAAAACCAACTCAAAGCCCAACGAGGCATTCACGACAAAGCGATCACAGGATTCATCAATATTTCAGGGGGGGCACCCCACTAAGCTACCCGCAACGAAGTTGGCCGGCTCCGGAATGGACCCAGGGTTTGTGTGGATGGCTGTAAACAACTAGGAACCCGAAAGTGTGACTGGGCTTGTCGATACAGCGAAAACGTGTCATGATCCTAAACAGTACAGGTGCTCCACGCACAATCGTAAATAAAGCGGTACCATGGCATAAGTACATGATAGTAATAAAACCCCAAACTAGTTTGTGGACCCAAGAAATAGAAATGAATCAAGCTCTGGCTCAGGAGGGTCCATAAGGCCTCCCGGATGTGGATAGTGCGAAAAATCAAGGAACAGGTATCAAGTACTCGGGGTCCTACGGGACACAAGTGAGCGTGGAAGAACCAAATAACATCTATTGCCCACCGATGCCTCTGCATTAGTTATATCTAGCATTTTAATAGTTGTACTCAAAGTCATGATCAACTCCACCATTAAGCATCTCCACCCTTAAGCATCTGCCAACCTTCCAACAACTGTGGTACTTGACAACACGAGATCACACCTGAGCAAGCAACTACGACTCGCAAGGCTAGCTATCTACCAAACCCGGGTAATAGGAGGTGTCCAAGGCAATATAGAGGCTGCACGGGATATAACTGGGGTACGGAAACTAAAGCATCGCGGCACGGATAGCAATAGATCAACAGGAGGAAATAAAGACTATAAAAGCAAAATAAGTAGAAGGAGGAGAGATGCTCGCCTGGGAAAACACTACCAAAGGTTCATATCCGGAGAACTTGTCGATACTCGCATCCACTCATCGGCCTAATCCACGAAGAAGCAAACACTAGAAGAAACACCGGATGCAATATTTAATACTATGGCAGAAGATCCAGCATGATTATGATATGATGCGGATGCGGTGCAATTAGGCAATATTAAGCGGAACTGGGGTCCAGATAATTAATTATATGGTTCAAGTTATTTAACTACCCCGCAATTTAAATGTTGTATTATCAAGGCAATTCATAGCATCGGTTCGCTACGCCAATTTAAATGGAGTCCGGAATAAGACAAAGATATCCCGCATAAACACTCCATATTTAATTATGAGGTGAAATGACGAAATAACCCGGACCCACAAAATATGTATGCATGCATGAACAATTTAATATGCGACAGTTGATAATGTCATATTATAAAAATATGGGCTTAGGGTCACACATCTGGGTTCGGAAGATCTTGGGGTTCGATGTGGTTCGGGGTTCGATAGGGTTCGGCGGGGATCGGTCTCGGCAGAAACGTTTTCGGACGACGGAGTAGATCTTGTCGCATTCGGGAAGAAGGACTTGGTTTGGCGTCAGGGGCGCATCGGACTCGCCCTGGTCGGTGTCGCTCTTGTCGTCGCGAAGATCTTGTCGGGTCCGTGCCATCGAGTCAGTCTTGGCATTCAGGATGAAGAACTTGGCGGGTTGGGATGATCTTGTCGTAGTCCTCGGGTTCCACTTCAGGTCTCAGCCATCAGACTCGTGCAGACGATCTTGGAGTCTCCGCTTCGGGCATCCAAGGCGGATCTTGGGCCGGTACCGTAGTCTTCGGAAGATCTTGTCGTACACGTCGAAGAACTCGGGTTCGGGTCGGGGCTTCGAAGCCAGGAAGGAGAACTTGGTGTCCACGATGAAGATCTTGGAATGCGTCACCATCGCATTTGGGTTTTGGCATAGAGGTCGATGTTGACGATGCTTCGGGTACCGACTTCATTGCCGATGGCGAACTTGAATAGACGACATCGGGTACAAGATGGCCCCTCGGTTTTGGCTTCACACGAAGGCGTCGAAGATCTTGCGTCAACTGGTTTCTGTCTTGCGGATGAGCCCACTTGGCCTTGGTGAAGATCTGGATAGAGGCATCCACACGTGGGTGCTTGCGTGCGGCAGACTCGATGGTGGCCGAAAGAAAACCACAAAACAAACAAAAGACAACGGGAGCCACTGTCTTGGGCTCAAAGGACACACGCAGAGCGGCTCCCACCTACAACAGTAGGGGAACGCGGCGTGATGGACCAGATGGCGGCGGTGACGTCGAGGTCCAGGGAGACGCGGGCGGAGGTCCTCGGTGGGGAGGAGGGGAACGGGGCCCGGGACGGCGAGCGCGCTGGACGAGGCGGAGGCGGGCTCTGCGGCCGGGCAGAGGCTCGGGGAGACGGGGCCGCGCCCGCGAGCGGAGCTGAGGGCGGTCCTGGCAGCGGGGAGGCCGGAGCTCGAGGCGGAGGACGGTCGGAGGCGGGGCGGAGCTCCAGGAAGAGGGCGGGCGACGGCGGCGCGGAGGCCGACAAGGCCGACGGAGATTGGCGGCGGCACAGAGGGTCGGGTTGGTGGCGAGGGGACGCGGGGCCGGCGCTGCATCGGCCGAGCGGCGGAGGAGAAGGTTAGTTGGCGGTGGAGATCGAGCCGATGGGAGGAAGGAGGAAGACCAGGAGAGGCACGGCCGGCGGGGACGGCGCGGTCGCTGTGCGCGGGGGGGCCAGGCGGGCGCGTCTCGCGCAGGGGAGGCGCAGGTGGGGAGTGGGGCTGTCGGTGGGTGCGCGTGGTGGAAAAGGTGGTGGGGCCGGGGCGTGGGTGGCCCTTGGCGACGCGGGAGTGCGCGCCCAGGTGGCTGTCGGTCGGGTACAGGCGGGGCTGGGCGGGAAAATGCAGGAGGGGGGATTTGTGGTGAGGTGGCTGGTAAGAGGGTGGAGGTTGGGGCCAGGATGATGTGGCGCGGTGGGATAGGTTGAGGTGAGGTGGTGGGGGCTGGGTAGGATAGGGTGGGGTAGGAAAAGGGATTAGGGTTAGAGAGGTTAGGGTTTTAATTTGGAGGTGGCCGGCTAGGCTTTTGGGTCTGGCTGGCTGCCTCCTATAAAAATAATATAAATTTTGTTTATTTAAAACGGGGCTTTTGACCACCGTTGGTAGACAAAACAAAATATTCTGGAGACCCAGGATTTGATTTGAAATAATAACGGGGCGTTTAGAAAACAAAAATAGACTTTTCAAAAATAGTTTTATGCAAACAAATGCAAGATGACATGACGATGCTCAAATGCAAGGTGGCATGATGACATGAGCATGCGGTCATGACGATGCAATGCACAAAAACAACGCGATTTTCTAGTAGTGGTTTTGCGGGGCGCCACTAAAGTCAGAAAATGAATATTCTCGGAATTGGACGGGGCAAAAGCCAAAGTCAGTTTTTCACCGAGGGACACATGGAGCCAGAATATGGACGGAGAGGGGCCAGAGGGCGGCCACACCACCTGGCCGCGTGGCCAGGCCTGGCCTGTGCTAGGGGGTGGTGTGGCCAACCCAGGCACCCCCTCGGCCTCTCCTTCCTCCTATAAGATGCCTCTGATACAGAAATCCTAAGCACCCGATCAAAATTCCACGAAAGAGTCTGTATCCGCCGTCATCTCCATCCCTAGATCGGGAGGGATATGAAGCTCTTCTTGGCACCCTGCCGGAGAGGGGAATTCACCCTGGAGGCCTTCTTCATCATCATGCAAGCCTCCGGTGTGATGCATGAGTAGTTCATCTCTGGACTACGGGTCCATGTAGTAACTAGATGGCTGGTTCTCCTCCTGTGTGCTATCATGTTTAGATCTTGTGAGCTCTGTTCATGATCAAGATCATCTATTTGTAATTCTACATGTTGTGTTTGCGGGGATCCGATGGATATTGAGATGCTATTTCAGATTAATTATTGATTCTATCATGTCTTTGTAATTTGTGATCTTGCATGCTTTCCGTTGTTAGTAGCTATCTTGGCCAAGTAGATGCTAGCAACTCCAAGAGTTAGTATTTATGCTCGATAGTGGGTTCATGCCTCTAGTGATCTGGGAAGTGACAGAAATCTCTAAGGTACTAGATGTGTTGTTGCTACTAGGGAGAAAACAACAATCATTTGTTCATAGAACAATCGTATTGTTTACTTTACATGCAATGCATAATGCAATTATCCATTGCTTGCAACTTAATACTTGAGGGGGTTCGGATGATAACCTGAAGGTGGATTATTAGTCATAGATGCAGTTGGATGGCGGTCTATGTATAATGTTGTAATGCCCAATCGAATCTCAAAGGAGTCAAGATGAGTAGTATATACATGATTGCTTTCTAGATGTATGTCAATTGCCCCGCTGTAATTTGTTCACCCAACATGTCATCTATCTTAAGGAGAGCCACCACTAGTGAACTATGGAGCCCGGTCCTTTCTTTTACCATCAATCTAGAATCAACTATTTACTACTTTGTGTTTACTTTCTGCAAACTATTACTTTCTTTCACTCGATACGTCTATTACTTTCTTCCACTCGATACGTTTAATCCTTTGTTTTTAGCAAAACCGGTGAGATTGACAACCTCATCGCAAGTTGGGGCCAAAGTTCTATGGTTGTGTTGTGCAGGTCTCCACATTGCTGCTGACGCCGGTAGTGCGCTCTGCCAAAGTCCGGCTAGCAACACCTTTGGGGTGTTTCCTTGCTCCTACTGGACTGATAACCTTGGTTTCATAACTAAGGGAAAACTTGCTGTTGTGCTCATCATACCTTCCTCTTGGGGTTCCCCAATGAGCTCGATATATTTTGGGCCATCACTCACCGAACTCACAGCTATGCTTAAGATTGTCGAGGTTGACATCAGAAAGGAACATCAAGTGTTGATGGTCAATAAAACCACCAGTTTCAAGAAAAAGGGCCGAAGGGGCATGCCCAAGGGTAACTTCAAGAAGCACGGCAAGTCGATTGCCATGCCTGAGAAGAAAACAAGGGAGGCCCTAAGCCCGATACTGAGTTCTTTTACTGCAAGGAGGCTAGACACTGGAGGCGGAACAACCCAAAGTACTTGGCACATAAGAAGGCCGAGAAAGTGAAGAAAGGTATATACGATATACTTGTTATTGATGTGTACCTTACTAGTAGTCGAAGTAGTACCTGAGTATTTGATACCAGTCCGCTTACTAATATACGTAACTCGAAACAGGGACTAAGGAATAGTCAACCACTAGCTAAGGATGAAGTGATGATGTGCATAGGCAAAGGATCGTAGGTTGATTTCATTGATGTCGGGATGCTGCCACTTCATCTACCATCAGGATTGACAATAAACCTTAATAATTGTTATTATGTGCCTACGCTGAGCATGAACATCATGTCTGGATCATGTTTAATGCAAGACGGTTATTCATTTATATCGGAGAACAATGGTTATTCCTTTTATATGAATAACATCTTTTATGGTCATGCACCTTTGTTGAATGGTTTATTTATCTTGAATCTTGATATTAGTAGTACACATATTCATAATGTGAATGCTAAAAGAATTAAGTTGGATGATGATATTGCTGCATATTTGTGGCATTGTTGTTTGGGTCATATTGGTGTAAAGCGCATGAATAAGCTCCATTCAGATGGAATGCTTGAATCACTTCATTATGAATCATTGGAAACATGTGAACCATGCCTTATGGGAAAGATGGCTAGAACTCCGTTCTTTGGAACAATGGAGCGTGCGACCGACTTGTTGGAAATAATACATACTGATGTATGCGGTCCGAAGAGTGTGTCGGCACGTGGCGGATATCGTTATTTTGTAACCTTCACTGATGATTTAAGTAGATATGGGTATATGTACTTAATGAAACACAAGTTTGAAACATTTGAAAAGTTCAAAGAATTTTAGAGTGAAGTAGAAAATCAACGTAACTGTAAGATCAAGTTTCTATGATCCGGTCATGGAGGAGAATATTTTAGTTACGAGTTTCGCACACACGAGACAATGTGGAATTGTTTCACATCTCACTCCCACTAGAACACCACAGCGTAATGGTGTATCTGAACATCGTAATCGAAACTTATTGGATATGGTATAATCTATGATGTCCCTTACAAATTTGCCATTGTCATTTTCGGGTCATGCATTAGAGACTGCTACATTCACTTTAAATAGGGCACCATCAAAATCTGTTGAAATGACACCATATGAATAATGGTTTGGTAACAAACCTAAGCTATCATTTCTAAAAGTTTGGGGATGCGATGCTTACGTGAAGAAACTTCAACCTGATAAGCTCGAACCCAAAGCAGAAAAATGCGTCTTCATAGGATACCCAAAAAAAAAATTGGGCACACATTATATAACCGATTCGAAGGCAAAGTGTTTATCACCAAGAATGGATACTTTCTAGAAAAAGAGTTTCTCTTGAAAGGTGTGAGTAGTAGGAAGGTAGAACTCGATGAGGTTATTGAACCTTCTCTTCCATAAGTGGTGAATAGCACAGCACCGGAATCTGTTCCAGTGTTGACTCCACCCATGGAAGAAAGAAATGATGATGAGGTACCCACCCCTCCTCATGAAACTCCAAGAGAAAGTACTACCGAACCTCGCAGGTCGGGTAGGATACGTACAGCTCCAAAACTGTACGGTGATCTAGTCCTCAATTTCAAAGTGATGACCCTGCGACGTATGATGAAGCGATGATGAGCCCGGATTCCAACAAATGGCTACAAGCCATGCAATCCGAGATGGAATCCATGTATGATAACCAAGTTTGGACTTTGGTAGACTTACCTCACAACCGAAAGGCCGTTGAGAATAAATGGATTTTCAAAATGAAAATGGACGCTTACAGTAATGTGATCGTCTATAAAGCTCGACTTGTCGCGAAAGGGTTCTGACAAATTCAAGGAGTTAACTACGATGAGACTTTCTCATCGATAGCGAGTCTGTTAGGATTATGTTAGCAATTGCTGCATTTTTTGATTATGAAATCTAGCAGATGGATGTCAAGACAACATTCCTCAATGGAAACATTGAGGAAGAGTTGTATATAATACAACCAAAAGATTTTGTCGATCCTAAGGATGCTAACAAGGTATGCAAACTTCAGTAATCCATTTATGGACTGAAGCAAGCATCCTGAAGTTGGAATCTCCGATTTGATGAAGTAATCAAAGGTTTTGGATTTGTCCAAACCATCGGATAAGCTTGTATTTACAAGAAAGTGAGTGGGAGGTCTTTTGTATTTCTAATATTGTATGTGGATGACATATTGTTGATTGGACATGACATAGAACTTATGAAAAGCATAAAGGATTACTTAAATAGTAAGTTTTTGATGAAAGATCTTGGTGAAGCTACATAAATATTAGGCATCAAGATCTATAGATATAGATCAAGACGCTTAATAGGACTGTCACATAGTACATACCTTGACAAGATTTTTAAGAAGTTCAAAATGGATGGAAGTAAGAAGGGGTTCTTACCGATGTTGCAAGGAACGGTTTTGAGTAAGACTCAAATTCTAGCTACAGCAACAGATAGAGAAATAATGGATTGTGTCCCCTATGCCTTAGCCATAGGTTCTCTTATGTATGTTATGTTATGTACAAGGCCATATGTGGCACATGCTATTACTTTGACTAGCAGGTACCAATTTGATCTAGGTTCAGAACACTCGAAGGCAGTCAAGGATGTCTTTAATTTCTTAAGAAGAACTAAAGACATGTTTCTCGTATATGGAGGTGAATAAGAGCTCGTCGCAAGGTGTTACGTCGATGCTAGATTTGACACCAATCCGGATGACTCTAAGTCACAATCCGGATATGTTTTTGATGAATGGTGCAATGGTGAGTTGGAGGAGCTCCAAGCAACCAGTGATTATAAGATCTACAATGGAGGAGGATATCTCTGCTTCGGAAGCAGTGGCGGACACAGTTTGGATGAAGGAGTTCATTTCTGAACTGGGTGTGGTTCCAAGTGCTTTGGATCCTATGGTGATCTATTGGGACAACAATGGTGCCATAGCCAATGCTAAGGAACCAAGGTCTCACAAGAATTCCAAGCATATAAAGCGTCGTTTTCACTCCATCTGGGATGATGTTTAGGATGGTGATGTGGAGATTTGCAAAGTAGATACGGATCTGAATGTTACAGATCCATTGACTAAATCTCTCCCAAGAGCAAAACATGATCAGCACCAGAACTCTATGGGTGTTAGATTCATGACTATGTAAACGAGATTATTGACTCTAGTGCAAGTGGGAGATAGAAAGGAATATGCTCGAGAGGCAATAATAAAGTGGTTATTATGCTATTCCAGGTTTATAACATGTGTTTATTTTTCATGCTAAAATTGTATTAATAATGAAACGTTAATACATGTGTGAATTATAAACAGATAAGGTTCCTAGTAAAGCCTCTCTTTATACTAGCTTGTTGATTAACTAATGATCAAAGGTTTCCTGATCATGAACATTGGATGTTGTTAATAACAGGGTCATATCATTAGAGAATGATATGACGAACAGCCACCCGCAGTAGATGTAGTAATACGATCACGTCATCAAGTTTAAATTGCTATCGTATCCGTAGTAACTCAATGTCCTTAGACCATGAGATCATGTCAATCACTTTCACCAGAAGAGTACTTTGATTACATCAAACGTCACATCGTAACAAGGTGATTATAAAGGTGTCGTCAGGTATTTGGAAAGTGTCAACTGAGGCTCATGGATCAATATTGGGATTTTTCCATCCGGATGACAGAGAGATATACTCAGGGCTCTCTCGGTGATATCACATTGACATAGCCTTCCAAGCAAGTGATTTGATCACTAGAATGTCATATTACAGGAACAGGAAAAGGAGTATTTGTCGCGAACGAGATTAAACAAGGTATAGATGATACCGAGTGAACGAATCTCGGAAAAGTAATATATCGCGAGACAAAACGAATTTGATTGCAGTGAAAGAGGTTCAGACGTTCATTTGATTTTCGTGGAACTAGTGGGAGTCATTATGGATCTCTAGGTCCCTCTAATGATTATTGATTGGAGAAAGTCTAGATCATGTCTACATATTTCTCAAACCCGTAGGGAGACACACTTAAGGTTAACCGACGCGTTTGAGCAGATAGGAAACACATGGGAAGTCAATGGACATCGCAGAAAATTGTTCTGCCGAATCCACCAAAATAGTTTTGGGGTATCAAAACAAAGTAAGGGATCAAAATGTTAATGTGTTCATTAAATGAAGTGTTCATTAAATTGAGTTGCATTAAAATGGAATTAAGGTGATTTAACGGAAAGTCCTTTAAGGGAATTAAAGTGCTTTAATGGAATTAAAGTGGTTTAATGGATAAACTTTTAAGGGAATTAAATTTCTTTAGTGGAGATTGAATGAGAGGAGGGGAGGGGCAGCCCCATGACGCCTATAAAAGGAGGTGGCCTCCTCCTCCTCTCCACACACTCTCTCACAAGCTCTGTCATATGCCCCAAGGTTGACATCTTCTCCCCCATGCTTGCCTTGTCCATTGCCACTAGAAAAGGTGCTCAGTGAAGCCCTTCTATAAACCTTCCCCTCCACCACCACTACCATGGCGTAGCTCTTCTGGAGTTCCCGGGGATCCACTACTTCTGCTGCCCGGCTGGAGCAAGGGATCAGGAGTCGTCGGCACACCGAACATTTGACCGATTATGGAGGCGATGCTCGTCTGTGGCGCTGATCGTCTGCACGTCCTTGAGGACGGTCGTGTACCATCTACATCAACCACGTTTGTTTGCAGGAACGTTATCCCGCTTACGGTCTATGAGGATGAGTCCATCTATAACCGTTACAAAGTATCGCCTAGATTCTATCCAGGCAGTTGCAAACCATAGAATTTTTTTGTTTTCTATGCAATGAACCCCATAAATTACCCTCCCTTCTAATATACTCAGTCATTATCCCGAGACAGAGGATAGGGACATCATGGGCTCCCACCAATTTTTGTTACCCGCAATGAGTAATAACCCTAATAAGCATACAAGTACAAATGGAAGGAAGAAGGTCTAGCTGACTTGCCTGTCCCATTCCAGGTTTTGTGGTTAGCGTTGTTTATACGTTGCTTTTGAATCATTGACTACATTGGTTACTAAGTCCTAACTTTCTCGGCACAATGGAATCTCCACCACATGGCTTCCTAACCATATATTCCAATCCATGATTCCATTGCCCACCATTTCACATTCATTTATAAAATGGTACTTTGCTTTTAGTGCAGGTGATAGAGTTTTGAAAAGGTTTTTGTAAAATAATTCAAAGGACATGTAATACTGCACTTGCAAAAGGGTATGCAAGTATGGTCTCACAAGGGTTGTGCAAGGATGAACTTGCCTCCTGATTGCAGGTTATGAAATCAACGTCTTGTAGTCGTCCTAAGATCCATATGGAAGAAATAGCATCATCGGTCTAGTAAGGACTAATGTTTTCAGAGTGTCAATACGATATGAATGTTGAGTAAGCTATCGTTTCCCTCCCCATATTAATATCTTACGGTGTCTATCGAATTCTCGTCTTATAAGTATTATCAATTCGAATATCACACTTGGAACAAAAGGATGGGGTTTGCTTGAAAGGGATAGGTGTTGGTTGATATCACTTAGTGATATACGATTTGGGTATTATGGTGTTAAAGAGATGTTCAAGGTTTAAAATAATTTACTAATGACTGCAAGTGCACAGATCAATTGTAGTTGGTTTCAAAATAAGAGTATCGAGACCATAGAGAGCTATTTGGTTAAGGTCTTTATGCCCCTCGTCACTCTACCAACGGATACTCATAAGTTGTATTTGATCTCAAGTAAAGAGTCTTGTGTTCGTGTGCAAGAAATTAATGAAAGAAAGTAAGCAAAGTAACAAGTGCGTCTGGATTGGCGTTGGAACTCAATAAGGCTTAAATGATCTTGGGGATGTAGGATAGACCACTAGCACGTGAGAATTACTTATGATTAGGATAATCTATATCTTTCGTCATGATATTTGTGGAGAGAGTTACATAATAAAAGTCTCATGAGCAAGCCATTTCTATGAGACATGTGATGAGGTCATCTCTAAATAACCACTACGATGCTTGTGAGCAAGTCACTTCTACAGACCATCACAACTAAGGGTTTTCCCATGGATATCATTATGAGTTTCGTGAATGTCTCATAATCCCCCTTTGACCGTGTAGGTTATAAGCCAATGCTTGTAGTCACAAAGTAACATCAGACATACTCGCATACACGTCCAATGGGTAGTTCCCTCTCTTTAGTCCCGAAGGCAAATGTTATGTGGTCGACTTCACATACCACCTAGAGAGAGAGATCTAACACAATATCAAATCAAATAAAGATCAAAAACCAAAGTTAAAGATCATATTTATTTCATTTCATAATAACTAGCACGGTGGAATCATCTTGTGTAGACACTATTTTTCTAATACGTATCCCCTCCTCAAGTAATACACAACATTTTATATATCAGTACATAACTAAAATTAGTAATTTAATTTAACATATATTTGATATATGGATGTTTGATTATGTTGTTAAGGAATAAGAAAGAATCATGTACCATATTTTACGAATAATCTAATGATTTTGGTTTTGTTTCTGAATTATTGGTTTATATAGTCAAGCATGGAGCCATGAAGCCATGAGTCGAAAACAATCAAACTAACATGTAATCTGTGGACCCGCTATATCAATTATGTGGTGCTGGCTACCTTAGTTGTACATCTCTATACCAATATGTCATTATGTGCATGGTTATAGAGTACCGTAGTTTTCATACCCTTATGCTCCAGGCAGGAAGGAGGTAAGCGCTTGCTTGAATATACAATTAGTTTCGTCATTTCTAAGATCATACCATCAATGACCATCAAAAACCCTTAAGCCTTCTATTGATAAATGCTCAGTTGCCAACTTTTCCATCCACACTCATATTTGTGTCTAATAACTCGTTGCTCATATTGGAAATCATGTGTTGTGAATACATTGTAAAAAATTAAGTTTTAACTATATGTACAAAAATAAATGGATTTTCATTGGTTACTAAATACTATATTTTTTATTAATCATGTAGTCTGGAAGACTATATGGTATGTGTAAATGTATAATAAGAAATAATTATGAAAGTTTTAAATAAAATAGCAACCTAGTAGGTTGGTATTTGTGTCATGTTAAAGAAAATATCGAAGATTATAGGGTTTGAGCATGCAACAATTTCTTGTTATAGGTGCTACAGATTTTTTTAATGTATTTCTCTCAGTGGAAGTGGGAAGATTTGTTTACATCATGGCAAAGGTGGCACAGGTGGTCAATATGATTTAACTCCGGTGTCCATGACATGTTATCCAATAAATGTCCAACGAATTTTATTCTTGCTAGAATTTGTAGCGTGCTTTTTTTCTTATCAACCTCGACAATAATACTACACACTTATGTACATGTTCTTAATGCATGGCTCATGCATGCATAAATTACTTACTGTGAATTAATCAGGCATATGTCTAATCCAAATTCACTGGGATAGTTTTCTCTTTGCTTTCACCGGCCCACCCAACCACTTTTATAGTCTTTATGGATTCTTACTACAAATATATTTCATATACATGATGAGTTCTCATTCGGTTTTGTATCAGACGACTTGCAACTTTCTCATCAGCTAATCAATGTACGAATAAAATACGATGTGTAAATTAACACCTCGTAAGGTAGGAGATCAGATCATATATATATTGTTGGAGATATGCCCAAGAGGCAATAATAAAGTGGTTATTATTATATATTTATGTTTATGATAAATGTTTACATCCCATGCTATAATTGTATTATTAGGAAACACTAATACATGTGTGTTTTGTAAACATAAAAGAGTCCCTAGTAAGCCTCTTGTTGAACTAGCTTGTTGATTAATTGATGATCATGGTTTCCTGATCATGGACATTGGATGTGATTAATAACAAGGTTATATCATTAGGAGAATGATGTAATGGACACACACCCATAGTAAGGGTAGCATAAAGATCAAGTCATTAAGTTCGTATTGCTATAAGCTTTCAAATGCATAGTAACCTAATCCTTCGACCATGAGGTTATGTTAATCACCATCACCAGATGGATACTTTGATGACGTCAAACACCGCTTCATAACTGGGTGGTCATAAAGGTGTCATTGGGTATTCTGAAAGTATGTGTTGAAGCGCATGAACCAAGATTGGGATTTGTCCATCCATATGACGGATATATATGCTATGGGCCCTCACGGTGGAATGTCATCTAGTTAGCTTGCAAGCATGTGACTAGGTCACAAGGGATGACATATCACGGAACGAGTAAAGAGTACTTATCAGTAATGAGGTAGAACTAGGTATGGAGATGCTGACGATCAAACCTCGGATAAGTATAGTATCGCGTGACAAAGGGAATTGGTTCCGTATGTAAATGGGAGGGATGTTGTTTTTGAGTGGGAGTTCATTTGTAATTTGGATTAGTCGAACTCAATTTATCATAAACACAATCAAAGTGAATTTGCATAGTTTGTTGTAGTCATTGGCATCCATTCACCACCTTACGCTTAGTTATAGTTGAGATAGTGGAACTATAGAAATTCTGGATATTTGCTTTACGAACTGGTATCGTATTGTTTTGAGTGTCAATTTAAAATTTATAAGTCCTATTGCAAACTTTCAGCAAACTCCATTTACTCCATGAAGTTTAATAAATAGTATTAAATCAAGAGTAACAATTCCAGTGTTAGTATCTAATGTATCATGTTTGTCTCCATGATTCTTGATACTCAAAAGATTGTTTTTAATATCAAGTTTATCTAAAAGCTGAAAGCAATGTTTCAGAAACCATCATATGTGAAAGGTACTGCGATATCTAAAACAATGTGTTGGTTACAACATGATAGAGTATACGTCCTCATATTTGATGAGAATTTGTGAATGTTGGAGACGCCAGTCGTCCTAATCCTCCAAAAGGTTTTGAAAAAGAAACATTATACTCGCAATTCACCTTTATAAGCTATAGTAGCTTGATCATGAAAGTTGTCATGATAAGGATGAATAGAAGATCTAAGTAAAATGTTTACTACACTAAAAGATTACTAAAGAATGGATTTTTGAAACAACACCAAACATTTAATGATGGTGATCCACCTCAAAGTGCAAGTCCAAAGGTATTAGTAGTTGACTATATACGCTTTGTACCATGTGTCATGTTGATGACACCACTATTGATGTTGATAGATTCTTTTAAAAGAAAAGAAATTGCTGAAAGAGAATCTATAAAATATTTGGCAGAAAATAAAAGGTTGGAGATGTCCAACTTAGGCATATAGAAGATATACATGTTATGGTTGTATTCCTTGCTTGTTAAACAATGTGAATTGGTTGGTATGAAGTGTCATACAGGACAACACAATTCATGAACTGCAATGGCCTAAGTAACTAGCAAGAGAAAATGTGATGATGTTCATCGAAAACAAACAAAGGGTTGTTGTGTTGCTCGTTAACATCAAAGCTTGCCTTCAAGATTTGTTTCAATAATTGTTATTTTGATCAGGTATTATGACGACAAAAAGTTGTTCAAATAATTACCGTATTCCATAATAGGTGGATAATATACAAGTCTGGTAGGAGAAATAACGGCCATAAAACTAATGCTAAAATGTCGCAAGACAAATGATTGAAAGATCACTTGCGAAGTGACATCGCCATTTAAATTATATTGAAAGGGATACATGAAGAAACTCCATGTTGATGGATTTTTGGAGTCTTTGATTTTGATCAAATGACGCTTGTGATACTTTCCTGGAGATAATTAAAACTCTGTTCGTAGGTCAAAAGAGGAACGGACGACTAACTGATTGGAATTTGTACATATTGATGTATATAGTCCATTATGTGTAGTCGTGGGCGATAGATTTCAACTTCATATGCTTTCTCCGAAGATTTGAGTGAGTATATGTATATACTTATTCAATAAGGAAGAAGTATGAAACATTTGAAAAATGTTCAAAGACTTTCAAGATGAAGTGGAAAATCATTGTAACAAGAAAATAAAAGAGTTTATGATTGGATCATAAAGAAAGATGTTTGAGTTACAAGTTTATCAAAACACCTAAGATTTGAGGAATCGTTCCATGGATTTGCATTTCCCAAACACCATAGGAGTATGGAGTGTTCAAGATATGTAATGAAACCTTGTTTGACATGGTAAGATCAAAGGTGTCATTTATAAAACTGCCATTATATATTAAAGATTAAAGCTTTAAGTGACTACCGCTTTTACACTGAAAAGAGCTCCATCGTGATCCGTTGAAATGACACCATATAAGTCATGGTTTGGGATAAAACCCGAATTGTCTTTTCTTAAGTTTTGGTATGTTATGCATAAGTAAAATATTTACAACCAAAGTCGGATAAGCACATCTTTGTAGGTTATCCCAAAGAAATTGTTGGGAATTTCTCCATAACGCCGAGGACAAAAGAGTTTATCGCTTGGAACGTCAAGTTTCTTGAGAAGGAATTTTTCGTGAAAAGTTAATTGGGGGGACAATAGAACTTTGATAAGGTTGTTGAACCTTAGCTATATGTGCTAAGTAGTGCAGCGCCGGAAAGTGTCCCGGTGACGGCCACAATGCTCATGGCTCTCGTGATTACAAAAGGTGTGATCTCGGAGATTAGAGTTCCTATAGAACCGTATGGGTCGGTAAGAATCAAATAGTAAGATTTGATAAGCAAGTCGTTATTGTATTGACAATGATGAACCGACTACATGCAAAGAAGCGATGATGGGCCGTGACTCCATAAAATGACTAGAAGTCATAGAATCCGTGATAGTATCCATACACGAGAAATCAAGTTTCTGAACTTAGAAGACCCTCCGGAAAGGCGTGAAGCCTATCAGTCGTGTTTGGATTTATAAAGAAATAAGACATGGATGTTTAACATCTATGAAATAGTCGACATGTCAGAAAGAAGTTTACGACAATGTTCAAGGAGTTGACTATGACAAGATTTGATCTTTCATAACGATATATTGTCTTGACGGATTGATGTAGCAACCACTACATATAATTTGGTATATGGTAGTTGAATAACAAAACAAGTTCTTCTAATAGAATGGTTACCTAGGACGTGTACATGACACGATCCAAAGGGTTTTGTTCATTCAAAGGATGCTAAAAGAGTATGCAAAACTTCAATGGTTGAAGTAAGCATAGCGGAGTTGGAATCTTCACCATGATGAAACTGTTAAAGGAGTTTAAATTCATCGAAGATGATGAAGATGCTTGCATTTGCAAGAAATTAAGTGGGAGCGCTGAGACATATTTCTAATACATTATGTAGAGGACATATTGTTGATTGGAAATGATGTATCTTGTATTGACACAGGTTAAGAATTTCATTTCGATGAAAGACTTAGGCATAACTCAAAAATTAGGCATCAATGTCTATATGAATAGATTGAGGCGCTAATATGGTTTTGCCAAATGTACATAGATAAGACGTTGAATGAGTTCAATATGGAAACAACAAGAAAGGTTCTTGACACACGGAAAGGACTGAATCAAGATTCAAGTGTGTTGACACGAGATTCAAGTGTTTTGACACTTGGTGAAATCACAAGAATATTTTGATCAATCATTCTTTGAGATGTACACATCCAAATATGTCCTATGCTCTAAATGTTATGAGCATATACCAGAATGACTCATAAGATGATCATTGGACAATAGTAGGATATTCCTATGATCTTTGGAAGAACTAAGAATATATTATTTATATAGTGGTGACAAATAGTTCATTGTAAATTGTTACATTGATACTAGTTTTGTCACAAGTTAAGTTTATCTCAATTTAGACTATGAGTAGCACAATGTAATGGAAAGGATGTTTCATGATGGATTTGGATGAGTTCCAAAGTTGAGACATTGTGACGGATACTACAACAAAAGGCTAAGTATATAAACTGCTATAGTAGCAGCAAAGGAGGGCATTTGTGTTAAGTAGTTTGTTATCAAACTAGGTGTGGTTCAAAGTGGGCTAATACTATGAAGATATATTGTGTGACAATAATATCAACATATTTTGAGCCGAAGGAACTAAAGGTCTCACCAAAGGACCAAATTTATACAATGCCATCTCATTGGAGAATGAGTAATGCGTAGAGACGCAAGGACATGCAAATACACATAGACCTGGAAGTGTCAGATCCGAAGATTATGTTTACCACTAGCATGATGGATTCGTAGCATGGAAAACAAAAAATTTCTACCGCAAGAACGAACAAAACCTAGATCCAATCTAGATAAAAGCCAAGATCTAATCTATTAGACATGAGCAACGAGATAGATAGGAACTAACCCTCGTAGATCCGAAAGCGTTAACAAGATTAGATCTCGTGGTTGATGTAGTCGATCACTTGCCGATCTCAAGATCGTGTGGACGATCCTTCCGGCGTCGCGTTCCAGCAGCGCTTCCGCCCTTGGTCAAGCAGACGATCCTTCCGGCGCCACGTTTCGGCAGCGCTTCCGCAGTCGGTCACACGTGCGGACTCGAAGCAGACCTTCCTCTCCCCGTTCCAGCGAGCAGCGGAGGTAGTAGATCTTCTCCACGGAATCCCAGCAGCACGACGGCGTGGTGGTGGTGGTGGAGTAGAGAATTCTACAGGGCTTCGCCTATGCCTGTGCAGAATATGGTGGAGGAGAGAGGCGGCAGAGATTAGACGTTATGAGAGCGTGGGTGGAGGGGGCGCCCCTGCCCTTCTATTTAAGGGGAGGAGGCGCGCCTGGGGAGGGGGAGTCCTTGTAGGACTCCCCTCCTCTATGGCCAACGAATTTGGGGAGGGGGGAGGAGTCCTCCTCCCCCACGAATCCGTGTCTTGACCCACCAGGACTCCTTGATCCCTATCTTGATTTTCAAGCAAACTCCAAGATATCTTTTAGAACCTTCCGGATCATTCCGAAACCTTCTAGAATCCTCATACAAACACTCCGGAACATTTCCTAACTCATAAAATGATCTCCTATATATGAATCTTATTCTCCGGACCATTCCGGATCTCCTCGTGATGTCCCGGATCCATTCCGAGACTCCGAACAACATTCGGTCTCCAACGCATATTCCATATCTACTTAAAACAACTTCGAACCTTAAGTGTGTCACCCTACGGTTCGTGAATATGTAGACATGATAGAGACACATCTCCTATCAATAACCATCAGTGGGACCTGGAGATCCATAATGGCTCCCACATACTCAACGATGACTTTGCGATCGATTGAACCACTTACATATGAAACCAATTCCCTTTGTCTCGCGATACTATACTTATCCGAGGTTTGATCGTTGGTATCTCCATACCTAGTTCTACCTCGTTACTGATAAGTACTCTTTACTCGTTCCGTGATATGTCATCCCTTGTGACCTAGTCACATGCTTGCAAGCTAACTAGATGACATTCCACCGAGAGGGCCCAGAGCATATCTATCCGTCATATGGATGGACAAATCCCAATCTTGGTTCATGCGCTTCAACACATACTTTCAGAATACCCAATGACACTTTTATAACCACCCAGTTACGAAGCGGCGTTTTATGTCATCAAAGTATCCATCCGGTGATGGTGATTAACATAACCTCATGGTCGAAGGATTAGGTTACTATGCATTTAAAAGCTTACAGCAATACGAACTTAATGACTTGATCTTATGCTACGCTTACTATGGGTGTGTGTCCATCACATCATTCTCCTAATGATATAACCTTGTTATTAACGACATCCAATATCCATGATCAGGAAACCATGATCATCCATTAATCAACAAGCTAGTTTAACAAGAGGCTTACTAGGGACTCTTTTATGTTTACAAAACACACATGTATTAGTGTTTCCTAATAATACAATTATAGCATGGGATGTAAACATTTATCATAAACATAAAGATATAATAATAACCACTTTATTATTGCCTCTTGGGCATATCTCCAACAGTCTCCCACTTGCACTAGAGTCAATAATCTAGTTAAAAACTTGTGCATTCAACACCTATGGCTTTCTGGTGTTGTATAGACACTATTGCTAGTGGTAAACATAATCTTCGGATCTGACACTTCCAGGTCCGTGTGTATTTGCATGTCCTTGCGTCTCTACGCATTACTCATTCTCCAATGAGATGGCATTGTATAAATTTGGTCCTTTGGTGAGACCTTTAGTTCCTCGGGATTAAATCATGTTGATACAATTGTCATACAATGTATCTTCATAGTATTATCCCGCTATGAACCACACCTAGTTTGATAACAAACTACTTAACACAAATGCCCTCCTTTGCTGCTACTATAGCAGTTTATATACTTAGCCTTTTGTTGTAGTATCTGTCACAATGTTTTAACTTTGGTACTCAACCAAATCCGTTATGGAACTTCCTTTCATTACATTGTGCCACCCATAGTTTAAATTGAGATAAACTTAATTTGTATCCTGTGACAAAACTAGTATCAATGTAACACTTTACAATGAACTACCTTTAACTATTTGTCACTTATACATGATATATTCTTAGTTCTTCCAAAGCTCATAAGAATATCTTTACTATTTTCCAATGATCATCCTATGAATCATTCTGGTATATGCTCATAACATTTAGAGCATAGGACATATCTGGATGTGTACATCTCAAAGAATGATTGATCAAGATATTCTTGTAATTTCACCAAGTGTCAAAACACTTGAATCTCGTGTCAACACACTCGATTCTTGATTCAGTCCTTTCCGTGCATCAAGAACCTTTCTTGTTGTTTCTATATTGAACTCATTCAACATCTTATCTATGTACATTTGGCAAAACCATATTAGCGCCTCAATCTATCCATATAGACATTGATGCCTAATTCTTGGGTTATGCCTAAGTCTTTCATCAAAATGAAATTCTTAACCTGTGTCAATACAAGATACATCATTTCCAATCAACAATATGTCCTCTACATAATGTATTAGAAATATGTCTCAGCGCTCCCACTTAATTTCTTGCAAATGCAAGCATCTTCATCATCTCCGATGAATTTAAACTCTTTTAACAGTTTCATCATGGTGAAGATTCCAACTCCGCTATGCTTACTTCAACCATTGAAGTTTTGCATACTCTTTTAGCATCCTTTGAATTAACAAAACCCTTTGGATCGTGTCATGTACACGTCCTAGGTAACTATTCTATTAGAAGAACTTGTTTTGTTTGTTCAACTACCATATACCAAAATATATGTAGTGGTTGCTACATTAATCCGTCCAGACTAAATATCGCTATGAAAGATCAAATCTTATCATAGTCAATTCCTTGAACATTGTCGTAAACTCTTTTCGACATGTCGACTATTTCATAGATTTGAAACATCCATGTCTATTTCTTTATAGATCCAAACACGACCGATAGGCTTCACGCCTTTCCGGAGGGTCTTCAAAGTTCAGAAACTTGATTTCTCGTGTATGGATGCTATCACGGATTCCATGACTTCTAGTCATTTTATGGAGTCAGGGCCCATCATCGCTTCTTTGCATGTAGTCGGTTCATCATTGTCAAAACAATAACGACTTGCTTATCAAATCTTACTATTTGATTCTTACTGACCCACATGGTTCTATAAGAACTCTAATCTCCGAGATCACACCTTTTGTAATCACGAGAGCCATGAGAATTGTGGCCGTCACCGGGACACTTTCCGGTGCTGCGCTACTTAGCACATATAGCTAAGGTTCAACAACCTTATCAAAGTTCTATTGTCCTCCCACTTAACTTTTCACGAAGAATTCCTTCTCAAGAAACTTGACGTTCCAAGTAACAAACTCTTTTGTCCTCAGTGTTATGGAGAAATTCCCAACAAATTCTTTGGGATAACCTACAAAGACGTGCTTATCCGACTTTGGTTGTAAACATTTTACTTATGCATTACATACCAAAATTTAAGAAAAGACAATTCGGGTTTTATCCCAAACCATGACTTATATGGTGTCATTTCAACGGATCATGATGGAGCTCTTTTCAGTGTAAAATCGGTAGTCACTAAAGCTTTAATCTTTAAAATATAATGGCAGTTTTATAAATGACACCTTTGATCTTACCATGTCAAACAAGGTTTCATTACATACCTTGAACACTCCATACTCCTATGGTGTTTTGGGAAATGCAAATCCATGGAACGATTCCTCAAATCTTAGGTGTTTTGCTAAACTTGTAACACAAATATCTTCCTTTATGATCGAATCATAAACTCTTTATTTTCTTGTTACAATGATTTTCAACTTCATCTTGAAAGTCTTTGATCAATTTTCAAATGTTTCATACTTCCTCCTTATTAAGTAAATATACATATATTCACTCAAATTCTCGGAGAAAGCATATGAAGTTGAAATCCATCGCTCTTGACTACATAATGGGCTTCATACATCTATATGTACAAGTTCCAATAAGCCAGTCATTCGTTCCTTTTGGCCTATGAACGAAGTTTTAATTATCTGTAGAAAGTTTCACAAGCGTCATTTGATCAAAATCAAAAGACTCCAAAATTCCATCAACATGGAGTTTCTTCATGTTTTCTTTCCAATATAATTTAAATGGCGGTGTCACTTCGCAAGTGATCTTTCAATCATTTGTCTTGCGACATTTTAGCAATAGTGTTTATGGATGTGATTTCTCCTACCAGACTTGTAAAAGTTCATCCATCCTTTATGGAATACGGTAATTATTTGAACAACCATTGTTCTCGTAATACCGGAACAAAATAACAAATCTTGAAGGCTAGGTTTGATGTCAACGAAAAACACAATAACATCTTATTTGTTTTCGATGAACATCATCACTCATTCTCTTGCTAGTTACTTAGGCCATTGTAGTTCATGAATTGTGTTGTCATGTATGACACTTCATACCAACCAATTCGGTATCCAATACCTAAGAGCCACATTGTTTAACAAGCAAGAAATACAACCATAACATGTATGTCTTCTATATACCCAAGTTGGACATCTCCAACCTTACAATTTCTGCCAAATATTTTATAGATTCTCTTTCAGCAATTCCTTTTTCTTTTAAAAGAATCTATCAACATCAATAGTGGTGTCATTCACATGACACATGGTACAAAGCGTATATAGTCAACTACTAATACCTTTGGACTTGCACTTTGAGGTGGATCACCATCATCAAATGTTTGGTGTTCTTTCAAAAATCCATTCTTTAGTAATCTTTTAGCGTAGTAAACATTTTACTTACATCTTCTATTCATCCTTATCATGACAACTTTCATGATCAAGCTGCTACAGCTTATAAAGGTGAATTGTGAGTATAATGTTTCTTTTTCAAAACCTTTTGGAGGATTAGGACGACTAGCGTCTCCAACCTTCACAAATTCTCATCAAATATGAGGACGTTTACTCTATCATGTTGTAACCAACACATTGTTTTAGATATCGCAATACCTTTCACATATGATGGTTTCTGAAACATTGCTTTCAGCTCTTAGATAAACTTGATATTAAAAACAATCTTTTGAGTATCAAGAACCATGGAGGCTAACATGATACATTAGATACTAACGCTGGAATTGTTACTCTTGATTTAATACTATTTATTAAACTTCATGGAGTAAATTGAGTTTGCTGAAAGTTTGCAATAGGACTTATAAATTTTAATTGACACTCAAAACAATACGATACCAGTTCGTAAAGAAAATATCCAGAATTTCTATAGTTCCACAATCTCAACTATAACTAAGAGTAAGGTGGTGAACGGATGCCAATGACTACAACAAACTATGCAAATTCACTTTGATTGTGTTTATGATAAATTGAGTTCGACTAATCCAAATTACAAATGAACTCCCACTCAAAACAACATCCCTCAAGTTGTTTTAGTGATTACATGAACCAAATCCACTACACCAAGTCCGATCATCACGTGAGATGATGTAGCTTTAAAGGCGAACAATCAACATGTTCATCATATCATCCATATGACTCATGCTTTACCTTTCGGTATTCTGTGTTCCGAGACCATGTCTGTACATGCTAGGCTCGTCAAGGTTAACCTTAGTTTCTGCATGTGCAAATCTGGCTTGCACCCGTTGTATGCACACGTAGAGTCTATCACACCCGATCATCACGAGATGCTTCGAAACGACGAGTCTTAGCAACGGTGCCAACTAAGGACGAACACTTTATTACTTGATATTTAGTGAGAGGGATCATCTTATAATGCTACCGTCGCGATCTAAGCAATACAAGATGCATAAAGGATTAACATCACAGGCAATTCATAATATGTGATATGATATGGCCTTTCTTCTTGTGCCTTTGATCTCCATCTCCAAAGCATGGACAAGATTTCCATCATCACCGGCGTGGCGTCAAGGTCCGTGGCACCGCTTCATGATTGTCCATCATCACTAGCAACTATTACAACTACTTGGAATAAAGCTATTACAAGATGAATAGACACGCAGGTCTTAACAGAATTAAAAGACAACCATTAGGCTCCTGCTGGTTGCCATATTACAACAAGGATCATTGCATACATCAAATATAATCATAATCACATGATGGCCATATCACATCACAAAACCCCTGCAAAAACAAGTTAGACGCCTCTAATTTTCTTTGCATGTTTTACGTGGTTTGGGGCTTTCGCATAAGACCGATCTTACCTACGAACAAGGACCACAACGTTGATACAAGTGTTGTCAAGATGCTCATTGTAAATTGAATCTTAACTATGGTGAGAGAGACAGACACCCGCAAAGCCACTTGTGCAAAGCAAGTTGCACGTCAAGCGTGGAGCAAGTCTCATGTACGATAACATGTAATGTTAGCCCGAGCCGCTTCATCCCACCATGCCGCAAGATGCAAAGTACACGCTAAGACACCAACAACAAAAGCATCAACGCCCACAAAAACATTGTGTTCTACTCGTGCAACAGATCTACGCATAGATACGGCTCTGATACCACTGATGGGTTCGTAGCATGGAAAACAAAAAAATTCTACCGCAAGAACGAACAAAACCTAGATCCAATCTAGATAAAAGCCAAGATCTAATCTATTAGACATGAGCAACGAGATAGATAGGAACTAACCCTCGTAGATCCGAAAGCGTTAACGAGATTAGATCTCGTGGTTGATGTAGTCGATCACTTGCCGATCTCAAGATCGTGTGGACGATCCTTCCGGCGTCGCGTTCCAGCAGCGCTTCCGCCCTTGGTCAAGCAGACGATCCTTCCGGCGCCACGTTTCGGCAGCGCTTCCGCAGTTGGTCACACGTGCGGAGTCGAAGCAGACCTTCCTCTCCCTGTTCCAGCGAGCAGCGGAGGTAGTAGATCTTCTCCACGGAATCCCAGCAGCACGACGGCGTGGTGGTGGTGGTGGAGTAGAGAATTCTGCAGGGCTTCGCCTATGCCTGTGCAGAATATGGTGGAGGAGAGAGGTGGCAGAGATTAGATGTTATGAGAGCGTGGGTGGAGGGGGCGCCCCTGCCCTTCTATTTAAGGGGAGGAGGCGCGCCTGGGGAGGGGGAGTCCTTGTAGGACTCCCCTCCTCTATGGCCAACGAATTTGGGGAGGGGGGAGGAGTCCTCCTCCCCCACGAATCCATGTCTTGACCCACCAGGACTCCTTGATCCCTATCTTGATTTTCAAGCAAACTCCAAGATATCTTCTAGAACCTTCCGGAACATTCCGAAACCTTCTAGAATCCTCATACAAACACTCCGGAACATTTCCTAACTCATAAAATGATCTCCTATATATGAATCTTATTCTCCGGACCATTCCGGATCTCCTCGTGATGTCCCGGATCCATTCCGAGACTCCGAACAACATTCGGTCTCCAACGCATATTCCATATCTACTTAAAACAACTTCGAACCTTAAGTGTGTCACCCTACGGTTCGTGAATATGTAGACATGATAGAGACACATCTCCTATCAATAACCATCAGTGGGACCTGGAGATCCATAATGGCTCCCACATACTCAACGATGACTTTGCGATCGATTGAACCACTTACATATGAAACCAATTCCCTTTGTCTCGCGATACTATACTTATCCGAGGTTTGATCGTTGGTATCTCCATACCTAGTTCTACCTCGTTACTGATAAGTACTCTTTACTCGTTCCGTGATATGTCATCCCTTGTGACCTAGTCACATGCTTGCAAGCTAACTAGATGACATTCCACCGAGAGGGCCCAGAGCATATCTATCCGTCATATGGATGGACAAATCCCAATCTTGGTTCATGCGCTTCAACACATACTTTCAGAATACCCAATGACACTTTTATAACCACCCAGTTACGAAGCGGCGTTTTATGTCATCAAAGTATCCATCCGGTGATGGTGATTAACATAACCTCATGGTCGAAGGATTAGGTTACTATGCATTTAAAAGCTTACAGCAATACGAACTTAATGACTTGATCTTATGCTACGCTTACTATGGGTGTGTGTCCATCACATCATTCTCCTAATGATATAACCTTGTTATTAACGACATCCAATATCCATGATCAGGAAACCATGATCATCCATTAATCAACAAGCTAGTTTAACAAGAGGCTTACTAGGGACTCTTTTATGTTTACAAAACACACATGTATTAGTGTTTCCTAATAATACAATTATAGCATGGGATGTAAACATTTATCATAAACATAAAGATATAATAATAACCACTTTATTATTGCCTCTTGGGCATATCTCCAACATAGCAATAGTGTCTATACAACACCAGAAAGCCATAGGTGTTGAATGCACAAGTTTTTAACTAGATTATTGATTCTAGTGCAAGTGGGAGACTGTTGGAGATATGCCCAAGAGGCAATAATAAAGTGGTTATTATTATATCTTTATGTTTATGATAAATGTTTACATCCCATGCTATAATTGTATTATTAGGAAACACTAATACATGTGTGTTTTGTAAACATAAAAGAGTCTCTAGTAAGCCTCTTGTTGAACTAGCTTGTTGATTAATTCATGATCATGGTTTCCTGATCATGGACATTGGATGTGATTAATAACAAGGTTATATCATTAGGAGAATGATGTAATGGACACACACCCATAGTAAGCGTAGCATAAAGATCAAGTCATTAAGTTCGTATTGCTATAAGCTTTCAAATGCATAGTAACCTAATCCTTTGACCATGAGGTTATGTTAATCACCATCACCAGATGGATACTTTGATGACATCAAACACCGCTTCGTAACTGGGTGATCATAAATGTGTCATTGGGTATTCTGAAAGTATGTGTTGAAGTGCATGAACCAAGATTGGGATTTGTCCATCCATATGACGGATAGATATGCTCTGGGCCCTCTCGGTGGAATGTCATCTAGTTAGCTTGCAAGCATGTGACGAGGTCACAAGGGATGACATATCATAGAACGAGTAAAGAGTGCTTATCAGTAACGAGGTAGAACTAGGTATGGAGATGCTGACGATCAAACCTCGGATAAGTATAGTATCGCGTGACAAAGGGAATTGGTTTCGTATGTAAATGGTTCAATCGATCACGAAGTCATCGTTGAGTATGTGGGAGCCATTATGGATCTCCAGATCCCGCTGATGGTTATTGATAGGAAATGTGTCTCTGTCATGTCTGCATATTCACGAACCGTAGGGTGACACACTTAAGGTTCGAAGTTGTTTTAAGTAGATATGGAATATGCGTTGGAGACCGAATGTTGTTCGGAGTCTCGGATTGGATTCGGGACATCACGAGGAGATCCGGAATGGTCCGGAGAATAAGATGCATATATTGGGGATCATTTTCTAAGTTAGGAAATGTTCCGGAGTGTTTGTATGGAGATTCTAGAAGGTTTCAGAATGTTCTGGAAGGTTCTAGAGGATTTCTTGGAGTTTGCTTGAAAACCAAGAAAGGGTCAAAGGAAACCTAGTGGGGCAAGACACGGATTCGTGGGGGAGGAGGACTCCTCCCCCCTTCCCACCGCCGGCCATAGGAGGGGAGTCCTACTAGGACTCCCCCTCCCCAGGCGCGCCTCCCCCCCATTAAATAGAAGGGCAGGGGCGCCCCCTCTTGGACCTCTCCCATAACACCAAATCTCTGCCGCCTCTCTCCTCCATCTTTCTTCTGCACAGGCATAGGCGAAGCCCTGCAGAATTCTCTACTCCACCACCACCACGCCGTCGTGCTGCTGGGATTCCGTGGAGAAGATCTACTACCTCCGCTGCTCGCTGGAACGAGGAGAGGAAGGTCTGCTTCGACTCCGCACGTGTGACCGACTGCGGAAGCGCTGCCGAATCGCGGCGCCGGAAGGATCGTCCACTTGACCGACTGCGGAAGCGCTGCTGGAACGCGACGCCGGAAGGATCGTCTACACAATCTTGAGATCGGCAAGTGATCGACTATATCAACCACGAGATCTAATCTCGTTAACGCTTTCGGATATACGAGGGTTAGTTCCTTTCTATCTCGTTGCACATGTCTAATAGATTAGATCTTGGCTTTTATCTAGATTAGATCTGGGTTTTGTTCGTTCTTGCGGTAGAAATTTTTTGTTTTCCATGCTACGAACCATCATATATATATATAGTGGGAAGTACGTACCTGAGCTGTAAATTAATATCCCTTCGTTTCCAAATTAGGTATCATAAATTTATCTAAATTCACACACACACATAAATATATATATATAGGTAGAATAACTGGTGCACCTTGATGCCCAGACATTATACGTGATACGCGTATTTTCGCTATGAACCACACATACCTGAAGGTATACGTACCTAAGTTATACATACCTATGTATCACATACCTAAGATATGCATACATAAGTTACATAATACCTAACATGCTGCATACCTAAGGTGTACGTACGCAACATACATGTATATATATGTAACTTAGGTATGTACATATGGGAAATAGTGGGCTGCCCATGGTGGTTGCAGCTCATGGGTTTTGTACCGTTGGATTAGATAAAGAGAGCAGACCACGTTAGACATCGTTTTACAAAGTAGCTACCACCGTTTCTTCCAAGAGCACATGCATGCGGTTTTAGAGTCACAAAACCCAGCAAAACACACACATGTTTTACGGTGTATGGCCATGTGATCTTGGAGTCACAAAATTCAGCAAAACACGCACATGTTTTATGGTGCATGGCCCGACGGTGCCTGACATGCAACCTTCATCCATAGCCGTGCAAAACTCATATGTGTTTCATGGTATCAAGCCGTTGTCCATCAACAAACGTGTATAAGCCATAGTTTTGTTGTTTGTGCACCGCTGCGGATAGGTGTGCACCACATACTGATTCTTGTGATAGTGATATTTTTAAATGGGTGAGGTGGAGGTGTAGACCGCATAGGATACTCCATTGCGGCAAAACACACGCATGCACGTAGATGAATCCCCTCTGGCTAGAAAACTCACAAGCATGCAGCACGGGTGCATGTTGGCGGCAGCACACCTGTAGGCCGCACGGTAGCACAGATGTATGTGAGCGATAAAACACATGCGTGCAACATAGATATATGTTGGCGGAAAAATATATCCGTGTAGCACGGATGCATACTGGCGTTTATCTTCACGTATCTATCATTTTATCTAGAAATAAGGTATACAACTTAGAAAGTACTAGCTAAAAAAAGTACCTCTTACTCAGTCAGTACATACTTCTCGGCTATGTACTCACGGACATAAAGTGTAGAATTACTGATTCAGAAAAATCTATAGTATCTACGGTCTCACAAAATCATGTAAAAATAAGTATATGACAATACCACTTTTTCTAGAAGGGAGTATATACCACACTTTAATAAGATACTATATACCCGATACTAAAAAGGTGCTATATACTACATCTTTCTAAAAAGTGGTATATACTTTATTTTAAATAAAGAATTATATACCTCGTTCTAAGCAAGGCAGTATATACCATCCAACATCATCCAACGTAAAAAATGTATCATACTCCTAAGTAGTAACACATATGCTACTTATTTTAAAATAATATACTATTCCATTGGTGCACATGCGTACATCTCGGCCAGTTCAGACTTGCATGATGTATGTTTGTTCTTTGTTTTCAGGGATTAGCTACCAATTCAAATTGCTAGCACGCGGAGGGTCTATGCATGCATGAAAAGAAAAAGAGTATGTGTATGTATATAAATCTGTATGTCGTACTAGACTTTGTAATCCGACTTCTGACCATGTTTTCTCCCGCGGTAGAGCATGCACCCGTATGAATCCATGCAATAGTACCAACAAGTGCGGTCCACGGACACACGACCCAAGCTAACGGGTTAGGAACTCCGTTTATTGTACAACACAGTCATAATCAGCAACATTGCATCAAGGGAGCAGATAAACCACATATCGAACGGTGTGAAACGTATGCGCCGTGGCCACCATGGGCAGGTATATCTTAGGTATGTAAAGCATGGTATATATATATACATATATACATATATATAGTGGCGCTATTCGACACCCCAGGTGTAGAATAGTTATTCTTCACCCACCTTCTATCTTTCAAACCGTACATGATTTTTACGTCACGTAAATTTTTTCTTACCTCAGAAGTCAAGAAGAACATAAGAAAATTTAGACATGTCATAAAAAAATTGTTTACATACCGTACGACATAAAATGCATATTTTCTATATATTTTACACTATAATGACTCAAAAATTGTATTTTTATGTTGATTTTTTTGCATTTCTAATAAATATGAACATAATTATTAGCATACAAAACATAAATTTCTGAATGTGAGAAGATAAAAATATGTAGGGTGCAAAATAAATATTTTACACCCTGGGTGCTGAATAGAGTTTCTATATATATATGTGTATATATATATATGTATGACACTTATATGGGACACCATGGTGCTCGGGCATCATACTTTTATTTTGTATATACCCAGGGTGTACGTACCTAAATTTTACATACCTAAGATATACCTATCCAAGTTATATATACCTAAGTTATATATATACACGTATGCTGCGTACGTACATCTTAGGTATGTAATATGTTAGGTATATGTAACTTAGTTATGCATATCTTAGGTATGTATAACTTAAGTACGTATACCCTCAGATATGTGTGGTTCATAGCGAAAATACGCGTATCATGTATGGTGTCTAGGCACCAAGGTATATATATATGGAAAATAGCCAGCTAAACACGTGCATAGCTGCGCATAGGGTATTCATCGCTGATTCTCTCCACTTTTGATATAGGCAGCACATGTTACCATACCCAAAAGATTGATCCCCATATGACATTTCTAACGTCGTTACTATCATGCAAATCCTATGTTGTTCCATGCACAAACCCTAACCCAAATAAGCCTTATTCATTGTTTTGTCAAATTAGCCAGCTACAATCAAGCAACATGCGCACTAGCACAAATCGAACTAAGCCTTATTTAATGTTTCATCAAATTAGCCAGCTACATAAAAGTTTACATGCACAAAACCCTAAGCCCGTTTTACTTTTCCTCCTTGTCTAACTATGCAAAACTTTACAAGAATCCAACTATACAATTCTCAACAAAACCATTCCTTTTTTGCGTGCTGATTTTTGTACCATTTAAGAACAGGTGTCCTTGTTAAACTGATCTAAGCTTTTGGTATGGTATGAAACTTAGGTAAAAAGTAAAACGCAGAAAAAAAATATGTCGACAAATAATCAAACAGTACTATATTGAACGTTTTCTAACAAATTTGGGATGTCCATATTAGTTAAAAAATTACGAAACCTTTTTCGTGACGTCTAAAATATTGTTACTATATCTGCCTAGATTTAAGAACAGATCTTATTCTTTTTTTTATCCTATAATCATATTTTACATCCAAACTAAATGAACTTATCATTATTTTTTCACACCGGACTATGGTCTAATGCATTTCAATAAGGACCAGCATAAACTATACACGGAGGCAATAAAATCTACAGAATGAAAATATTTTCTTAGTTGCATTTTCTCAATTAAAATGCTCCTGTTTTTACAATATTGTAAACATGGTGGATACAAGGCATAGAGAAAACGCCTAGATCAGGCTAAACTTTTACATCATTACTGCATTCTAAACAATCCACACCAACAGCGACAACAATTTTGGAAGCCACCAAGTGCTAACCCCTCTATTGAATCGGTGGTAGCATCACATGACGCCACATTTTCCCTTTTTCTACACTGGACATCCGCCATACGGTCGGCACACGCATAGGTTAAGAAACCAAAACAAAGCTTGTTCTGTGCATC
The DNA here is from genome assembly GCA_910589775.1 of Avena eriantha. NCBI lineage: Eukaryota > Viridiplantae > Streptophyta > Magnoliopsida > Poales > Poaceae > Avena > Avena eriantha. The sequence continues at coordinate 311,304,341 of OU342744.1, read as the reverse complement.
GACGTAACAAAGGCTAAAACGAAACTAGATTCAATCAACCCCTAGCATCTAAAAGAGCATATGCATATGATCTCTATATCCAACGGTCCTAAGCCTATGCACAGCTATACCTGTGTGTAGCAAATCCGCATCGATATATATATATATATATATATATATATATATATATATATATGACATATTCATACTACTCCCGGGTGTAACTACACTCACGTGCGTTTCACACTATTTAGGTAGTATCTACCATACCGGACGGTATATACGCGTAGTATGAAGTATATAGTACTAATTAGGTATTATACATACTATTCTTTTGGTTGTATGTATGATTGTTTTACATACTTCTTTTTTATGTATAAATATGAAGCTATTTTGAATATATAGTGTAAACTATGGGTTGATCCATAATTTTTCCGTGTAACTTGATTAGAAGTATCTTAGATATAGTATATGAACATAGTCGAACTCATACGTATGGAGTATATGAGCGTGGGTGTAACTACACCCCAGGAGTAAAAATAATTTTTCCTATATATATACACCAACACTGCGAATTTAGAAAATCTATGACATCAAATTCCAGATAGAGCGAGTATATGTTATCAAACGGATCCGATAACTTTGAAAAAGCAGTTGTTCCACATGGTTCCTTTAGGCTGGGATGACCAGCACAGCCTAGCAGCAAACACATGTTGAACCGACATGAATAGATGAAATAGATGTTGTAGCCAGTTGATCTATTAATCGTAAAGTAATTATCTCTGGAAGGGTTCACCAGCAAACTTTGATCGTAAAATAGTATGTGATCCGACGCACGGATAGCTATGATTAGATGCACTTCTTTTGTGTTTAGACTATCGATCCTCATGGTGAAAATTCTACCAACTGTATGTTAACTCTCAACATACGGATGGATCTGTCATAAACAATATAGAGTATACTATGTGATAATACGTACCTAGTCGTTGTTGTTTGATGCAAATCTTCGACCTGACCTAGATCTGCCTATCACAATGAGGCAAATCGGGATGATGCATTTGCACATATCGATGCACATAATGGGTATGGAAAAAATTATATAGGGCATTGGTGGGTAATTTTCTGCAAGTTTCATGACAATAAATTATTTATAAGATCTATGGGCTATCATCGGCTGTCTATTCAATTGACGGTTAGATGTTTCTAATTATTGTAGGTTTTTCTAGTCTATTTCTCTTTTTTATGGTAGCCCGTCATGTACTTTTAGTATATAACAGATAGATGCTAGGGTTTCTCCATCTCCCCAAGAACAAAGGGAACTACTCACATATAGAGGCAATAAACAACAACATCATCATATTCTTATGGATGGACTAAAAGTGCACAAAGTAGAATCAAGTGCTAACCCAAAATTGTATTTGGAATTAGAACAAGATCTAGTGAGAGAGGGGGTGACAGTATTGATGGAGATGAAGCGGTTGACGATGAGGGGGATGATGTATTGTCCTTCGATGATCCGTGTAGCAGTAAGGATCTTCCCTTCTCCAAGTTCCTCCTCCAGATCCGTTCCTATCATGGTGTTTCGTGGTCGGAGGTGTCTGTGAATGTCAGGTCTCAGATCCGTCTTCGTGTGGTGAATGTATTTAACGAGGCGTACATCTTGGTAGACAGTACAGGCGGGCTCGGATCATACTGCCGGTCGTTAAGCCTCCAGTAACTTCTCCTGCATCCTCTATTCTCCCAAGCGCGTGGAAAATCATTTAAATGGCATTTATCACTTAGAAATATCATATTATTACATAACATGACAGTCCTATTTGAGATATTCATAGAAGACTTAATAATTCAGGATCTTGTTGAAACAAGGGTAAAAGGTGCACGCAAGGACTATAAAATACCAAAGTCCTAACTCTACTTATGCAAAAACATAATATAAATATGCTTCAAAAATGGACTCATCAACTTCCTCAAACTAGACTCTTACTTGTCATCGAGCAAGGTAGTGACTTATGGACAAGGCCATCATGTTCATGAGGCACAGGTCGTTACAATAAAATAGGCATTTGAAGCATAATTATAATATCAGATATAGAACTGCATCGTGAGTTATATCACACTCTCACACATCACATGACTTAGAGGCTTCCACACATTTTGTGTTAATAATTTATATGAGCTTTAGAGAATTAGCAGATTATAAAATCATCAAGTTTATCTAGATGAGAACTTGATTGAGTAGGGAATAGTCTATGATCATTGTTTGAGCACCTTTGTCAACTTGCACCTTTCCTTTTGATTCTTTGATAGCATAATTTTCATTTTGTTTCATCAACAAAATTGTATCACGTTAATACCCTTTATGGCTCTTAGTGGTTTAAACCCATGATTATAACATGCGATCAAAATTTCTTCTCATATCTTATCAATAATTTATTGGTTTGGAAGATCCTAAAATCATAATAGTGGTACAAGTATCATATCAATCATCCTAATTCATACATCTAATACAATAATCATAAACCGAAATCACTTCAAATATAATAAAGTCTCAAAACTCATTGGATATAATTCTTTCCTTTGACCAAGGAAGTTAATTATGCAATTAATGCAAACTTTGGAATTAAAACATAATATGCAAACAAGAAGGTAAACATGCTAAAACTGAAAGATAGATTACAAGGTGTTAAAGATCTTCCCAAGGTGGGAATCAATCTAGGTGGGATCAAATAATATCTCGTGATTATTCAATACCATAGTGTCTTCTATTTCATAAAAGGAGCCCTTGTGCTATGGAGCATTTGATGAAGTGTCTTGTTTGTTGCCTCTAGGATCATGATGCAAATTCTGCGTTGCTTGCTAATTGTTTCTAGCTAATCCACACATGATTTGCACATCTCAATCGTTTTCTTCTATGTCTCGATGGATCAAAGGATAATGTCGAGGTTGGCTTCCAACCCTTTCATTATCTTCATGTCCATATGATCTAGATAACGACGCAATAGTTTAGTATGCTTAGAAGACCTCGGAGATTTTACCTCAATCTTCTTGATACAGCGATCAAGGTTATCAAGAGAGGATTGTATCTCCTTTCCTTGATGCTTTAGCTTTTCCAAATAAGAGTCCCCTTCTTCCTTGGGATTGAGATGAACTTCTTCAAAATCACCATCTTAACCTACCATGAATCTAAACACCTTACTCCCATACTTAACCACCTCCATCAGCTTGAATCCATCTTCAACTCCTAGTTGATTGCACGAAACTTCTTCATCTATATTCTATTTGATGGCTATCTCTTTGGCATCTCCCGAGATCACGTGACTCAAGGAGGATCCTCGATAGTCTCCTTCAGCCTGAGCGATGTTCCAAGGTTTAGACATAGTTGCGAGGTTCTTAGTGGATAGGAACAATGTGGGCAGATCTGTTGATAAGAGAGGAAGAAAGACCTTTGGGAAGGCTTATGAAGGGTTAGCAATAGCAAAAACTTGTGAAGATAAAAGGGTCGACAAAGAAAAGAATCCCAACAAAATAGGAAAGAAAAGGAGAAAAAGGGAAGAGTCGGATTCGGTAAGGACCAGTGGTACAGGCTCTATCCGTACGGAACACCCGTACCTGACGTCCCTTCCAACAATATCAACTTGCGAAGTTGGCAAAATTCTTTCCAATTATTCGGTATGGGCAGGAGTGTCCTGTATTTCCCGCATGTACTAGCATCTACCGACCTTTTCTAAGGCGGTAAAGAGTTTTTTATTTTATTTAACAAAACGAAGCGAGATAGAAATGAGACAAAAATTACAGAGGGAATAACGACTTGGCGTACGGCGGGAGCCGACCGTATGTCCCGGTTGTACTGTTCTGCAAAAGTGAACAAAAAACAAAAAAAATAGGGTACTGAATGTTTAACGACCATCGGTATGGGAGGGTGTGACCGTATCGTCCGCCCGTACTAGTGTCAGAAAACTGGCAGTAAAACTCAGAAAAATACAAGGAGCTCAAAATGAAAAAGAAAACAACAAAAATAGCAACTGAAATCACACAAAATCAAGGTTGAGATTACCTCACTTACCGGTGATTGCGAAGTTTGCTTAGGGAGCTTACCTCCCTTCAACTTTTGCATTATTTTATTCTTTCCTTTGAATATGGTAGGTCACAAGAAATTGCTAAAATTATTGCAAAGAGAAATAGAAAATTTCCTTTTGGGACGAATAGTGCCCGGGGGTATGCATATTAATGACACTCCTTCTTACGGTCTCATCATTTCAATCATCATTGGTGTGTCAATTTGTTCCTCTTTTCTTTGCAAGATATGCAAGTTAAACCCTTGCAAAAGTAAATTCCAACGGATCATCCCTTACTAAACGTTAGTTCTTTCAAGAATTTCCTTTAAGATATTATGATCAGTATGCACTATAACTTTTGAGTCAATTATATAAGATCTAAATTTGTCACATGAGAAAACAGTGATGAAGAGTTCCTTCTCTGCCATTGAGTAGTTCTTTTGAGCGTCGTTTAAGGTGCGATTAGCATGATGAATGATATTAAGTTCATCACCATCACGCTAACAAAGAAGCTCCCACGGCTTCATGACTAGCTTCACAAAATAAATCAAAAGGATTTTTCCAGTTCGGTGGTTTAATAATAGGAGCATTAAGAATGGCTTGTTTTAATATGGTGAAAGCAGTAAGACATTGTTCATCAAAATTAAAATGAACATTCTTTTGTAAAAGGTTAGTTAGTGGTCTTGCAGCCTTAAATAAGTTCTTAATAAACCTTCTATAAAACCTTACGTGACATAAGAAACTTCTTATAACTTTTACATCTTGAGGAGGTCGTAGCCTTTCCATTTATTCTGTTTTTGCTTTATTGACTTCTATGCCCTTATGTGAGATCAGTGACCAAGTACTATACTTTAGGAACCATGAAATGGCACTTCTCTCAATTCAAAACTAGGGTAGTATCTTCACATCTCTGCAAAACCTTATGAATATTATGGAAGAAATGGTTAAATGAAGTCCCATAGACCAAGAAGTCATCCATGAGTACTTCCATAATGTTTTCAAAATAATCAGCAAATATAGCGGTCATACATCTTTGAAAGGTAGCAGGTGCATTACAAAGACCAAAAGGCATACATCGATCGGCATATATACCAAAATAACATGTGAATGTTGTTTTTAGTTGCTCATCTGGATAGACAGCTATTTGAGAAAAAACAAGTATCCATCTAAATAACAAAAAGAGAGTGCATAGCAAGTCTCTCTAATGTTTCATCTAAAAGTGGAAAAGGGTAATGATCATTTCGAGTTTCCTTATTAAGTTTTCTAAAATAAATGTACATCTATAACCAACAATAAATCAAGTAGGGACTAACTCATTGTGTCCATTCGAGACTACAGTGAACCTACCTTTCTTTGGAACATAATGAACATGACTTACCCAATCGCTTTCCTCCACATGAAAAATGATACCTGCATCTAAAAGTTGGATGACCTCTTTTCTCATTGTTGGGAATATACCCTAGAGGCAATCATGTATGTTGTTATTCCGAATGTATTCATAAAGTTATTATATTGTCCTTGTATGAACTACTAATATATGTAACATCCTCTTTTCAGCAATCCTGATTAGTTGTCCAGAATGCAAAAGTCAAGGGGAACAAAAACTTTTTCTTGTTTAATGATGCAATGTTTGCTTGCTTGGTTGTTGGTGTTTATGCTTCTGAATGTGTATTAGATGATATACTCCTTACCTCACCACTAGTTTACAAAAGCTACTTAACAAAACCATCTTGGCTTGTTTTACATATTCTCAAATGTTTTGACATTTCAAAACCTGAGCCAAGAGGTCCTTATAACATCAATCATCTTCTTAACTTCGATTCACAAAACTATGGATATCTATATGATATAATCTCCCTATGTTTCCAAGATAGAACTTTCCACTGCTCTTACCTCTAGGTTTTCCAAAAACCTTTATAAAGCTTTTGGATTCTTCTCCTAGTAGAAATACCAGGGACTCTCACCTCATTCAAACTCCAACTTTTAAAACTACCCATCCCTACCTCAAGCTAGGCTTGATGGTAACTCTAGTAATAGCTTGAGTTGCTTGTTAAGATGAACTGTCTTGATCTATTGTTTGACTTGTTTGTTTAGGAACTAGAGTGAGATACCTGGCCCTAGGAGTTCATCTTCTCGAATCAAACAGGAATAATATTACAAACCCTAAGCAAGTTTCCAAAATTGGATCTAATCTCTAGTCACTAGGTGATCATCTAAAACCCTTAATCAAACCCTTTGAGCACTAATTCTTTCTAGAAGTTTCCTAGTCAATGAAGACCCAATACAAGCATGGATCCTTTATACTCAATCTACACTTCAATATTATCCACTTTATGATGCTTTGGTACCTTGGGACCAATCAAAAACATCCCCATTTATATTCTAGTCAAAAACCCTAAATCTGCCAAAATGTGACTAAGTCTGGAAATGTTATAAAGATGCCATCTTTGAGTCTCCCTCATCTCCCATCCTTCTGCATTCTTGGTAATACACTTGAACCAACTTGTATACCATCTTAAGGACTACCAATAACCACTCTTGCCCTTGGTTAGACCATCCTCCAACACACTTGTTCTTGATGGTTTTGCAGGACAGAAAATAATCCTTTCTGCAAATCTTATCAACTAGCCTACTTCGGAAGAAGCTCACATCTCCATAATATCTTATTTCTACCAACTACTTGCATGTTTGTTCTCTACTCATAAAGGTATATCAATCCCTACTTCACTTATTTCAATTGGATCCTTGTGCCTCTAAAACCCACATGGTTTTGAAGGCTATCAGATAATCTATTTTTGGCACCCTTATTTTATTCAAACTTTGGTATCCATTCTTGAGGAGACCAACCATGATCAACCTAAAACCTCTATACCATGGTGAGAAACAACACTTGGTCTATCTATCTATATGGCCCATGACCCAAAGGGAGCTCTGAACTCCAAGATCCAACAAGGTTTGGATGGTATGAAATTAACTTTGCCCAAGATCCTTTATCCCTTGTTTTCCTACAAAATCAAGTTTAATTTTCAAAACCCAACGTTCCAAATGCTAGATACACTTTGTGGACATCATCTACCTTGGACATAAAAATTTACTAAGTGCTTCCCATAATTATTTTGGCCCAAAAATAATTTAATTCCTTGATTTGACTAAAACCCCAAAACTTCATCCATAAAGGAAAGTCTCTTTTTTCCCAAATCACTTTGACAAATTTTGGAAAATTTGAGGCCTATATATCATACCATATATTCCCACTTCAAAAATTAATATTTTTGAAGAGTTTTAATAATTATTTTTGCCCATTTCCAATAAATGGTAGAAATGATAAAATAAATGTTTTAAATACTTCCCTTCCTCAATAAATCTTGCAAAAATTCTCCAAAGTGTGAATTCACATTTGGGACCATCTCCATAAAAACTCCACCCTGACCAATTCAAAAATTTCAAATAAAATCCATAAAACAGATCCAACACTTTTTGAATAATTGATATAAATATGATCTAGCATATTCAGAAAAATCCCAAATAATTCCAGGAGGTGTCTCTTGGCCGTACCTAGATATCAGTACCATTCCCTCATGTGTACAAGAAAGAAAATCAAAGGGTTCTTCATGATTATCGCTATGGCCAAGTGTTGAATTAAGCCAAAACTATGTCCTAAACCTCATCAAACCTTCCTTAAAGCTTGGCAAGCACCCCTCCCCCAACACTAGGCTCCTTTATGGTCGAGCTACACTGTAGCTGGCCACTATAGCTCAGCCCTAGATCTTATGTTTGTAATACGAGAAAAAGTGAGAGAGAAGCAAATCTTGGCCATTTATTACTCTTGCTGCAACAACCTCTCTCTTTGTGCCCTTTGCTCGAACAGAGCCCCACCCAGGACCTCTCCACCACCACCCCTGCCCAATCCCTGGCCACCTCCCTTACCCCAAGATCCACATGAGCCATGTCCATCATGAACCACTCCCCTTATCCTTAAACGGACCAGAGGCCCTCCCCCTTGTTCATGCTCCCTCATTTATCACCCTCGACTCCCTCTAGCTCGTCTCGAGCCCCAGATCTGGCTCTCGAGCTCCTTATCACCATTGAGAAGAGGAAACTCTCCCCTCGGCCTCCTTCGAGAGGTGAAACATGCAGTCGACATTGACCACCCTAGCTCTCTTGCTTCCCTATGGTCAACTCCCCTACATCTAATCTACCTCCTGATGACGCCCCCTTCTACTATAGGAACTCTAGAACACCGCCATTGTTTGCCTACTGAACGGAGAACCAACAGCAAACCAGAAGCTCCTGAGCCCCGTATTTTCTGCATGTAGCATCCCTGCACACCCCAAGACCGCCGCATCTGAACTGTCATCCCATCGTCGCCTTGCATGCCTCCCCAGTCCTCCTCCGGCGAGCTCCCGAGAGCACACCTGCGGGCGTCGTCGTGGAACCCCTCCCCAACGCAGAACCCGCGACTTCCACCCCTCGTCGAGGTTTCCATGGAGCTCCACATCGCCTCGCACCCTCACCCCCGTCTCTCCAAGCCCTAGGTGAGCCCCCACCAACCTGCAGCGTCGCCGTAGGGTTCGTCCCTCGCCGCCGCGCGTTCTAGGGAGAACGACGACCCGGGGTCATGGATCCCTCTTTAATCCAACAGCCCCCGCCCCTCCTTACCTCTTCGGCGCCTCGCTTCGGCTGATAGCGGGCCCCGCCCCGCAGCTTGAAACTGCGAGTGCGCGTGCCCCTGCAGTGTGTTGGGACGGCCTAGTTGAGCTGCAACACTGCAGCGCGGCAGTGCCACCCCTTCTTCTTTTCAATTTCAAATATCAGATCTAAAATACACTACTCACTTTAAATCCTTTCGAAAATAATAAATGCTTATAGATGGTTAGGTCCATATTTCCTAAGGTTCCTGACCGATTTCTTAATCATGCAGCACCAAAAGTTGTATAGTTCAATAGTTGTATCCTCTATGTAAAATAAATTTCCAAGACATATCCATGTAACAAAATAAATCCGCTAGAGAGTTTAATAACTCTATTTGATTTGAAACCTTTTTTTACAGCAAGGTATCCTGATGCCTTGCATGTCCATTTGGCCTCACCCTAATTTGCGTTTTAGTTTTCTTGTAGTAAAAATAAAAAATTCAGACCTAATCTGCCTTTAGGAATTTCTTTAGGCCAAACCAAAAATGGGTTTGATCTAATTACAACTCCCAGAAAACATACTCCATCATATCTATAAAACCCTAGAAGCATAGTGATTATTGAGCACTGGTTGATTTTTAGTGACTAAAATTAATACATCTATAGTGGTTTCACTAATATTCCAATTTGTATAGAGAGGTACTCCCAATACATAACATGTGTATTTAGATTTATATCAAAAGCCCCTATGGATTAAATCTTGTTAAAATGACAAATATTATGCATAACTGACTTTGGGAATTTCCCAAGGGCATTCTAGTAATTATTTTTAAGTGATTCCAACTCTCAAAAATCAAAAACCCAAAGATATACAATATCATCTAAGCACAAATTTATTTGAGCTACAGATATTTTCTGGTGATTTATTCACCTTAACTAGGGTTATTTCCACTAAAATAATCATAACTAATTAAGGAAAATTGATAAAATCATGAAACCACTTTTGTTGGCCGTGTTATTTCAATACCTATTTGTTGATATCATTTTTGTACATTGATATCATACAGAACAATCCTTAGTTCAAAACCCCTTCATTAAGTAGTATTTGACAATTAAATCATAAAAGAAGCTCCACAAAGTCAATTAAATAATTTCTATTGCAATAAGCTCAATCTACCAAAAAATACTAAAGTTAGTAGTGTATTATATGTTTGTTTGTTGTATTGTATTGATGCTTGTATGCCTTGTGTTGATTATGGCCTTTGGTTGTTTGCACCTATTCTCTTTGACGACTATAGTTGCGATAATATTGAAGTCCATATGAAGGTGATTATTTTTGGTATTTATGGTATTATAAGATGAACTCTAGGGACATATTACCAGATTGCTGACCACAGGCAAGCCACCTTATTGCTCATAAGCCTTGTACTAATGTTTTACTTATACATGTTTTACTTACTGTTTATGAAACTACATTGTTTGAATATATGATGAGCTATATCTAGTAGTGGCTTAGCCCCTCCAAACCATTATCCATTTTTACTACTAAGTACAACCCCCTTGATGACACATACTTGTACCTAGTATGGTAGATGGTGTATTACACCATAGCCCCTTGGAGACCCCGATTTAGCCGAAGCAAAGCTATAGGATGGGAAGACCCTGGAAAAGTCTTACAAAAATGTTTTATGGTAAAACTTTGGTGAGGTTGGACCTACCAAGGAAGGTTTGAGAAAGGAAAAAGGTTTTGTTTTACAAAATTCTAATGGAAAAATGGAGGAAAAATGGTTACGGAAACACACCCACTTCTTTGCAGTTTTGCCAGAACAATTAACCCGTGCAACCACATTACTCTAGATGGGACAGGGATGGACTTTAAGTTTGCTACTTTGGTGTGGGAATTCTCACAACTGCTTATAAGGGATCAGCTCTCTCTAATTATGGGCTTGCCTTTACAAAAAGGGTCAACTATGAGATAGTCGCCTGGAGGAAGTAGGACCGCCCATGTGAGCGGCCGGGTGATACTATGAGGCTCTCGTTGAAGTGCCCACTCTCGAGGAGTCGAATGCGCTCTGGTTGGCCTTTGGCCTAGATGTCCCGGTGTTGAGAGGAACAACTCATAGGATAGGTCCTATACTAGAGTGGCATCCGGAGAGTCTTGATCGGTTATTTGACCAACGATCTGTAGGTGATCAGGGCCGGTTAACCGGACGGTGTGGGTAAAGTGTACAACTTCTGCAGAGTGTAAATCTATTCGAATAGCCGTGTCCACAGTCATGGATAGTTGGGAAGATTGTTGTAGAGCGGTGCTGGATTTGATTCCAAAAAGGACTTCGGAAAAGCAAAGGCTTTGGAAATGTTTTGACCATGGGGTGGTCGGAAAGGATACATGTTTGACCATGGGGTGGTCGGAAAGGATACATGTTTGACCATGGGATGGTTGGAAAGGATACATGTTTTAACCATGGGATGGTCGGAAAGGAAGGAGAAATGTTGGTCATGGGATGACTAGAAGGAGGAAATGGGTGATCCAATCCTAGTGTTTTCCAAAACTTTTCAAAAAGGTTTCCAAAATGTTTTGCAAAAGTTTTCAACAAAGATATGAAGACGCAATCTACAAGAGAAAATATTTGAGAAAAGAACCTCTCTTGGAGCCCTCCTACTACCACAACCATATTGCATATCCGCTTGTTATTATTATTCTCTTAAGATGGTTTACGAGTACATTCAAAGTACTCACTGACATTGACACTGGCTATTAACTTGGTCAAATATCGAGAAGAAGGTGAAGTCAATGACTATGCAATCTGGTATGTTCTCCCAGTCAGTTTCTTGTAGGTTAAGGCATGGCCCGGGCTCTACGCTTCGATAAAGTTCCATTGATGATGACTAATGTAGCCATAATGGAAATTAAGGTATGACTTGTATCCACTAAAGTAATGGTTGTTTACTTTGATACTTGTCGATTATGTGCCACGACAAATTGATCATGGGATCATGGTGTATGCATAACATGGATTCTCGGAGGATTAATCCAGGGGCCTGACAATATATATCATTGAATATGTGATTCGGTTGTGGAACTATATATTCATGTTGTTCATACTAGATGTCCTTGGTTGTTGAGCTTGTGCTGGACACACAACTTAGACTAATGTGAAAGTCGGTTGATGACTCGGTTACACTTGTCATAGGTATGGTGGTGCTATTCCGACTTGCACAGATTCGGCTAAATAGTTTAGCAAGTCGGACAGACCCATATTGAGATGTAACGAACAAGTCGTCATTTGTATATCTCAATCAATGTAATCCTTTGACCTGAGGTTATTAGACAATCAGAGTTGTGATCACCGACTTAGGTTCTGCCAAATGTTGTTCCATCAAAGGGAAGTTATGAAGGTAGAGTTCAAGTCAGCTAAGAATCAAGTTGTGTGATGTGGATAACCAAGATGGGATTTTGCCCCTCCAACTAGAGAGATATTCTCTGGGCCCACACGGAATATATGATTCGGAAAGCATGGCCATGCATGACTCAGTTGAGTGTTAACCGAGGCGATCGACTAAGAGTTAGCCGAATGAATCACTTATCTCGGATCGATAAGAGAGTTAGACTATTTAAGGTATTACGGTTATTTGCCTATAGTTCGACAAGGTATATCATGAGGCAAAAGGGACTCAGATGAAAGTCGCATTGGAAGGTATGTCATCATGACTCTTTGGTACTTGGGAGTCGGCACGTTCTGCTAGGATCCGCTACTAACTGATCGATTATGAATGAGACTCAAATTGTGTCGAGTCACCATGAGCCTATTGGATCACACACTTAAGAGTGTGAGAAAGTTTGGGTTGGACCCGAACCGGAAATGTATTTTGGTTAGACCTGAATCGGACACGGACTGAGATAGTGAGTTGGAATCACAGTGACTAATATAGGCCTTTTAGTGAATCGGCCACAAGTGAGTGGAGCCCACTTTCACTCCTTATATATATTGGGGTGCAGACACCCAAGGGGCACGATTGGGTCATTCCATGCGTTGGAAACCCTAGCTGTAGTCCAGTCCAGTCCAGACACCATACCGGACCTAGCAGTCCAAGACCGACGCTCCTCCTCATATGTGTGGATACTAGCAGAGGTGTTGTATGTTCAGCACTTCGACAATCGGATCATGAGGACTGCACTGCATCAAGAGATGTGCTTCATCAATTCCGCAACTACGCGTCTAGTGGTAATCCTCCTGGCCTACTACCTTAGCTAGATCTTGGGGTCACCACGTAGGAAAATTTTGTTTTATATCTACATGGCCCAACAGTGGTATCAGAGTGATAGCTTCTGGTTTTAGGCTCAACATCATGCACATGTGATACCTTCGATCCAGATTCACAGATGTAGTATAATAGCTTTTCCCTAGAAGACCTAGGTTTAATCGAACCTTGGAAAGCAATGCTAAAAGGAAATAAAAAGGACACACTTACAAGACTTTGTTTTTTCGTTTGTTTTACCTTAGTTTACCGAACCAATCTAGTTTACTTTTATAATGGGTTGAATCAATAAAAGGAGATAAGCCAGGGTTAAAGATCCACCAGCAGTTGCACATCATATGGGGTAAAAGATAATAATAAGCATAGTCATGTGTAATGGTCGAATAGGGATACTATTTTGTGGGCAACACATCCTAATATACTAGAGCCCCCGTGATGCAGCGGGCATAGCAATAGTCTTTTAGTCCAACCAAGTGCACCATGAAGCAACAGGCTACAAATTATTATTAAGTGTAAAACACAAATCAAAGCATTAAGTGATGATGTTATTGTGATCCCGAATGGGTCGCTAAACAAAAATGGTACTACCCTTCTGTCACTAGGGTTCCTATGAGATCTCCGCTAACTAAGTATCTCACCTCGAGCCTTTATCAACATATGGGATCTTGGGTACCTACAAGTCCACAGATCGAGGCAAGAGACAAAGAAACAAAAGATACAAATAGCTATTGCAAAAAAAACACAATACTCCCATGAGTTAGACGCACATAATTTCTGTGAGGTTTCTCCCCAACCCGCATCTCGTGAGGACTACTCACTCATAACAAATAGATCAAGGATAGAAAACATTATATGCAAAATACTTAGATTTAAATCAAATATTCTTACAATGGTCGCCGAATCACAAGGAGATCTAAAGTACAAAGCAATTGATATGGCTAATGGAGGGGATGGATGATGGAAGTGATGAAGAATGGATGAACAATGGTGTGGATCTCCTTTGGTGGTGTTTTGATGTAATCTCAAAATGGTGGATCTCTGGTCGGCGGCTGGAGCCTCAAAATATATAGGTGTCTTCATGAAAATTGTAGGGTTTGACAAGACGAAGCCATCGCCACATGGTACGGGCGGGCTCTGCCTGTACCAGTGGTCGTTAAGCTTACTGACACTTGGGAATGATTCCCCAATTACATGGCCATGTGGAATTTCTCAAAAACCTTCATTATTACTCCAGATTTCACATTAAAAAGCATGATTTCCTGCACAACACAATTCAAAGCAAGGTTTTGCATATCTTTGCAATTATTAGTCATTAGTGGAAAGGATTGAGAATTTCTTGTCAATTTCTTGACCAAAAATAATGTTTAAATGTGGTGGAATATGGCTATTTTTGGAGCCATCAACCTCCCCAAATCTCAAACCTTGATCGCCCTCGAGCAAGAAGAAACAAAAGAATTGTATGAAATTCAGCATTTAAACTTGAAACAACGAGAATAAGAATTCACTTATGGATGGTAGTCATATGCGATTTAGCACTTCATTCATTTGCGAGGCTTAGCAAAGTTAGAGAGATGACAAGAGTAATATACAAGCTTCAGTAAGTCAAGACAATCAAAGTAAAGTTTAATATAAGTATAAGTAACTAGAAGTGTAGCAATCAATCTAATTCTTCTAGTTAACTCTCATCTTGCCAAGGAACACTAGGATGTTTAAATAGCATAATTGAGTAAGAGGGTTTCATGTCCTAAGTAGCATAACAGCGAAGTGTCTTATTTACACACACATCAATAAATCAAGTCTATCAAAAACACTTCTAATCCAATCATTGTCTTTCAAGAAAATTCATAAAGTAGTAACGAGACCATGCCAAGGACTTGTTATGTGGATCTTCATACATATCTCTTTTCTCTTTCTCTTTTTTTCTCTTTCAAGGATCATTGGTTGTTTATTTTACAAGTGCTTGCACAACCTTTAAGAGTACAAATACTTTTTCCCATATATTGACACGTATGCCACTCATGTCATCAACTCATAGCTGAAATGTGGGGTTATACCATAGATCGTTCAAAAGCTTGCGGAGTTATTGGCATCCCAAAGGCATGCATGAGAAACATAAAACTTTTTTATTTCACTTTTTTTACTAGTACCGCGTTTTGATCCACATGGTTAGCTTTGGCATGCATCACAATTACCACTAGACTTTATTTCAATCAAACAACTCCTTTCATGAGTGTCATAAAGTCTACCAAAACATCTATGGGGTTAAGTATCTTCAAGGGTATACTCTCAAGACAATCATTCATCAAACAAGTCGTAAACTTCAGACTTTTTCTTATTGTACTTGTTTGGTAATATTATTTCCAAGGAAAGACTCGGTTAACTAAAAGAACTAGAGCAAAAGCTTCAACAACTAATCATCATACTAATAAAAAGTTTTACTCTAACCGTATTAAATTACTCCCACTAGCATGGCATCTTAGCAAATCGACCGACTAGGATAAACAACTCAAACTTCAAAAGTGGGAGACATAGGGCATACCTCTCATAAGTGAATTCATGATCCTCTTTCTTATAGGGATGTGTTCCTTCAAAACTCAAACACGATTACTCTCATAATATTATTAAAGCAAAGAGGCAAAGTGCGTATCCACGTTTACGAAAAAAGGAAAAATCTTTTTGTATTTTTAGGATAGGGACTAAAGAATAGAAAAGAACTTGCGACCAAGCAATGGGCTAAGAAATGAAAAACAAACGAAAAACAAAAGCAAACTAAAAACAAAAACAAACTTAAAATCAAAGGAAAAAATCAAAGTGTTGGAACAAGACAACACGAGTGTTTCAAAGCTCCCAAGGAGCTAGAGTACAACCTCGTTATTACACAAATAAATTTTCCTAGGGAACACATCCCCAAGCTCAGGCTTTTGCAATCCCTTTTGTTGCTCATTATGGTGGTGGTGGATAGTCTCCCATGTTCCATTGGCTGTCCAATCATTGAACTGGCTGGTGAGGTTTGAAGAAGCATCTCAAAGGTTGATGGAGAGGTTGTTCATGTTTTGAATATTTCCTTCAAGCACATAGATATATCCATAGGTGGTGTAGTAGTTTGGTGGCTGCACACCTTGTTCGGGTTCCTCTTGTTCTACTTCTTCATCTTCTCCTCCTCCTCCCATGGGTATTTCTTGATGGGGTAGATTTGCCTCAACCTACGCATCAAAATGCAAATGTCCATCCTCGATAGAGAATAGACCATTAGGTAAAGGAGCCGGGATCAATTGATCTGCTCCAGTTATATCAAGGAAGTATCTACCATTAGTTCTAGAAACCATACCACATGCTCTTAGAGTAGAAAGACCGAGACGGTGAGTTCCTGTCAACGGTTGGATGTTACCTAGGTTGATGTGAAGTGCGCGTGTAAGAACATGTACAACTCCTCCTCCGCATATGGGTCCTTGAGATTGAAGAGCCTGATTCTTAAGGTAAAACACAAGAAGAGTGCCCAAATTTGGCATTAAGTTACAATTAGTAATAGCAACCTTTGCGAGGATCATCATGTCCTCCTCATTAACTCTAGTAAACTCACCACATGCATGCAAGGTGTTAGTAATAGCATAAAACAAATAGCGAATAGCAAGATGATCAATATGGTTTCCCTTGGGTGTGTTTCCATGAATTCTCATTAAATTAAAGCACTGCCAAGGTGCATGATTTAAAACAAAAGTAGTGGAGCGTATGTCGGTGGTGTTGTGGGCAAACCCAAAATATTGACCCCATTGGTTGAGCATCAAGGATTACTCATAGTTCATAAGACAAAAGTTGGTGTGATCAACTCTAGGCCTTTGATCCTCGTAACAATAGTGAGGCTCCATCGTATGAATCAAGGTGCTAAGGAACTCAAGTGTCAAGCAGCAATATGTGGCGACATCCTGAAAGACAAAGTCATACAAACCAACATTGTTAGAAAGTAAATCGAAATCAGCACGAATGTCAAGTTGGTTCAGAATATAGGGACACGCCCACTTGGTGGACTTGATTTATCAGAGCTTGAGACTATTGAAATGGTTCAGCTGAAACTCCTCGGTGAACTCGATGCCAAGTGACTCGGGGGTCAACATATCGATGGGTGGTGTGGAAGGTTCCGCAGCCATCACACATGTACGACTCCTCGTGTTCATCTAAGACAAAATAAAATAAAATAAATAAAGATTTTAATCCAATAGAAAAATAGCATAAACAATCATCTATGCTAGTTACAAATGAAACTCCTCTAAAACAATACTAAGCATGGATTAGATCAACAGAAATACCTAGGTCTAGATTGACAATGATGAAAGATTGAGTGAAGCTTTGATACAAATAAGTTGAAGATCAGAGGAGAATCATACCTTAGATCGATTGAGTGCGATGAATCAAAGGAAGATTGAGTAAATTTGAAGATCCAATGGAGCTGGATTGGAGTCTGGAAGAACAAGAAAGAGAAAGATTTGTTTTGGGGATTTTTAGTTTACGTCCTCGTAGTGTTTATGGCGGCCGCGTACGTGGTACAGGCGAGTGGTATGGCTAGAGACCGCCTGTACCGGGTGACATACCTTTGAGGGTGATGACTCCCTTATGGCGATGCACTTGGTATAGGTGTGCGGTACGGCCGCGCGCGCCCGTACTCCTGGTCGTTATTCATTTGGTACCTTTGCTTGAAATCTGATAGTTTTCTCGAGGGTACGGTACGGGCGTGTGGTATGGGCGTGCTCGACCGTACTAGTGGTCGTTAAGAGCACTGTTTCCTACGACAAAAATTAGAATTTCTATCTCCCCATGCCTCGATGTGGTACGAGCGCACGATACGAGTCCTTCCAGCCATACCGCTGGTCGTTAAATGGCCGGTGAGCTGCAAAACTCAAAGAATTTGATTAGTAGCTCCATGCGTCTTTGCACATCTTATCAAAGGACAAAATAACAGCAAATATACTACATAAAAATCAGTAGTACTTCTTAGGCCATGTGTTAGTAAAATAAGAGATCGAGGATTACCTTATGTCTTCTCGTCTCTCCAAAGGTCTTCTTGAACACTATTTATTAGAAACAAACAAAACAAAAACAAAAAAATTAATAAGACTAACACAAAAGTAAAAACTTTATTTCACATGGGTTGCCTCCCATGAAGCGCTTCTAGTTAACGTCAATTAGCTTGACCCCGATGGCAATCATTTAGGTTTAATGAGTGGAATGCCCACTCCAAAGTAATTGGCTTTCAAAGTAATTATACCATCATCATCATTAGGCTTGGCCTTCTTATTCCTGGGGAGGTGGAGTATAAAAGGATCTCTAGATGGTAGCCCTATTCTCACATTCCCCTCATGTAAATTAATTAAATCTTTGATGGTTCTTAGGAATGGCCTACCTAAAATTATATAGGTGCTATGGGATCTTCAGGCATGTCCGCAATAACAAGATCAATAAGAGCAGGACTACCTTTAATTTCAACGACTGTATTTTATTTTATCCCAATAGCTTGTTTATAGGTTGAATCCACTAGATGGAGTTTCAATTCAGTACTTACAAATGGCCCCAAGTTTAATTTGTCAAATAGGCTTTTCGAAATTGTTGAGATGCTTGCACCAAGATCACAAAGTGCGGATATCTCATTAACTCCCACCTTAACGGTAATAGTGGGCTAAAATATATCATCTAGCTTAGCAGGAAGCTTATCAGCTAGTCTCTTATACTCCATCTCTAAATCTCAAACTTTAGATGCTACCTGTTGTATAAATTGTTGGTACATAGCATCATTACCTTATTCTATACCGGGATTCTTCACGGTGATTATCTTAGTAGATCTTCCACGGTATATTCCTGTGTTGGTGTGTTGCTATAATCCAGCTCTTCAGGCTTTTCTTCATTGGTTACCACCCTCATCATCTTGAGGTCTTCTACTGGATTTGGCTTGGGCTTTCCAGCAAACTTTGCTAGTATGAGAGCTTGGCTCTCAGCTACCTTGCCCAACTGAGCCTCCACGGTCTTTTTCCTTTCCTATAGAGCATGCACATCATTTATAATTGCAACGACTTGGTTAGATAATTTTCCTATACTACTTTCATGGTTCTCCGTGATTTTAATAAGCATATTATTTTGCTTGGTTTGAGCTTGTATAAAAGTTCTAACAGTTTGCTCAAACAAGAGATTGCCATGATTTGCTCCATATCATAATTGTTGCAAGGATCTCATGTAGGATTAGAATAATGTTTTTAAACATTAGAAGCATAATTGTGATTTTTCCATGCAGGATTAAAAGGAGTGTGAGCTATAAAATTGACATCATTAATATCGGTAGCGATAGCATTAACTTGGGTATCTTCTTTACCCTTTACTATATTAAGTAGCTCGTTTGCCTTAGATGTAAGCTCTTCATTATTAACCTCGAACTTACTCTCTTCAAGGTTCTATCCACATGCCATTGGGCATGATTATTTTGCATATCATCAAATAATTTCTTTGCAACACTCACTTGATTTCCCATGATTGTTCCTCCCACTGCAGTATCTAGCATAGACTTAGACATTGGGTTAAGACCATTATAAAATAAATGTAATATAAGCCATTCTTCCATCCCATTACTAGGATAGTTCATTGTGGCTTCTTTCATCCTTTCCCACGCAAGCGCTAGTGGCTCACGGTCTTCTTGTGTAAAGCTTGTAATGTTGGATCTTAGCTGTATAGTTTTAGCTGGCGGAAAAAAATTAGTCATAAACAAATTAGTACATTCCTCCCATGATTTAATAGTGCCCTTTGGTAGAGCTATAAACCAATCCTTAGCCTTTCCTCTAAGAGAGAAAGGAAACAATCTTAACTTAACAACATTTGGATCTATATCCTTAATATGCATCATGTCGCAAATTTTGGTAAAAGTGTTTAAGTGCAAACCCGAATCCTCAGAAGATGAGCCCCCAAATTGGTTTTGTTGAACCAAACTTAAAAGGTTAGGCTTTATTTCATAGGTTTCCGCATCAATAGCAGGCTAAGAGATAGGTGCATGAATAAAATCATCAATGGGAGTAGCATACAGTCTCTTTTGAGCCATGGCTCTCTAGTGACCTCACCAGGATAGCGAAATTGCTTCCTCGGCAACCAAGCCAGAAAAAAGGTTGATACCTTCGATCCATATTCACGGATGTAGTATAATAGCTTTTTCCCTAGAAGACCTAGGTTTAATCGAACCTTGGAAAGCAATGCTGAAAGGAAATTAAAAGGACATGTCTACAAGACTTTGTTTGTTTGTTTTACCTTAGTTTACTGGACCAATCTAGTTTAATTTTATAATGGGTTGAATCAATGGATGGAGATAGGCCAGGGTTGAAGATCCACCCACAGCTGCACATCATATAGGATAAAAGATAATAATAAGAATAGTCATGTGTAATGGTTGAATAGGGATAATCTCTTGTGGGCAAAACATCCTAATATACTAGAGCCCATGTGATACAGCGGACATAGCAATAATCTTTTAATCCAGTCAAGCGCACCATGAAGCAACGGGCTACAAACGATTATTAAGTGTAGAACACAGATCAAAGCATTAAGTGCTGATGTTGTTGTGATCCTGAATGGGTCGCTAAATGAAGACCGTACTACCCTTTCTGTCACTAGGATTCCTATGAGAACGCCGCTAGCCAAGTATCTCACCTCAAGCCTTTATCAATCTATGGAATCTTGGGTACCTACAAGTCCACAGATCGAGGCAAGAGACAAAGAAACAAAAGATACAAATCACTATTGCAAACAAAACACAATACTCCCATGAGTTAGATGCACATAATTGTTGTGAGGTTTCTCCCCAACCCAAAGCCCGTGAGGACTACTCACTCATAACAAATAGATCAAGGATAGAAAACATTGTGCAAAATACTTAGATTGAAATCAAATATTCTTACAATGGTCATCGAATCACAAGGAGATCTAAAGTACAAAGCAATGGCTATGGCTAATGGAGGGGATGGATGATGGAAGTGATGAACAATGGATGAACAATGGCGTGGATCTCCTTTGGTGGTGTTGTGATGTAATCTAAGAATGGCGGCTCTCTGGCTGGCGGCTGGAGCCTCAAAATATATAGGCGTCTTCACGAAAGTTGTAGGGTTTGACGAGACGAAGCCATCTCCACATGGTACAGGTGGTCAGTACAGGCACCTCTATCCGTACTAGTGGTCGTTAAGCTTACTGGTGCTTGGAAATGATTCCCGAATTAGTTGGCCATGTGGACCTCAAAATCTTCATTATTACTCCTGGTTTCGCATTAAAAAGCATGATTTCCTGCACGACACAATTCAAAGCAAGGTTCTACATATCTTTGTAACTATTAGTCATTAGTGGCAAGGATTGAGAGTTTCTTGTCAATTTCTTGACAAAAAACAATGTTTAAACACGGTGGAAGATGGCTATTTTTGGAGCCATCAATACGTGATATGCGGTTAGCGTTAGATTATATCAAATTGTTGTTTGGTGGTCGATCTATGAGATAGATCAGTTTTGTACGAGGTTGATAGGATCAACTATACTCGGGGAATTGGATGATCTGGTTTCCATGATCATGATGCTAAGGTCGTGGAATGACATACCCCTATCGGTCAGCTTCCACCATCGGGGTAGACTGTGACACGTAAATCTAGATGTGGTGATCGAAGATCAAAGAGTTTGATCGAATCAGAGTACAGATCGGATTTGGGTAAAATTGTTTTATTTGATGAAGTAATCCATGTTCGGAGTGTAGATGATATCTGCATTTTCCGGAAAATCTTCGACTTTGGGACCGCTGGCTTCGCCCTGTCATAGCG
Source organism: Avena eriantha (assembly GCA_910589775.1). NCBI lineage: Eukaryota > Viridiplantae > Streptophyta > Magnoliopsida > Poales > Poaceae > Avena > Avena eriantha. Next base: position 311,282,594 of record OU342744.1, on the reverse strand, counting down.
CCTTAGATGTCGTTGCAAGTTTCACAATGCTGGTAGATATCGTATCTATGCATAGCTTGGTTTTGTAGGATGATGCTGTGAATGGTATGGCTTATGTTCATGTGATGTGTGTAATCCATAAATGATCTGCGTATCATGGTTTTTGTCAGCCGGCTGGAGCCTAGGTGCTATCATTTTATTGTATAACGACCTGCATGTCGATTCTCTATGTAATTTACTTTACTAGCTAGTGTAGCTGTTTGGAGAACCCGGATGGCATGCAAGTCGATGTACAAGTCGGCTACAAGGAGTAAGGCAGCATGTGACAAGAGTTGGCACGAGTCGAGTTAGAAGCTTTGTGGAGATGGAGATCGCCATGAAGAGAGCCATACCATTTCACATTATAATTGTTTTGTCTTGTGTTATTGTTATGTCTTTGTTTTACCTTTATTAGATAGTTGGTAGAAAGTAATCCCACAAAGAAGGTCTAGTCGGTTTCCCCGCTAGTGCTGCACCATCCCAAGTCGGACATTTTTGGTAGGGGTCTCATAAAATTGAGGTGCTATCAATTCTTTCCGACTAGGCGAGTTCGAGTCGAACTCTTATAGCAGAAGCACTCGCTAATATAGACGGGTCTATCACAATGGTTGTGGGGCTCGGGGGAAAGTCGGACAGGAACCAGGGCATGTAATGCCACCCGACCAACAGGAGTCGTATGAGATACGATTGACAAGGAGTTATCTACCTAGATCACTTGAAGACTAGCGGTGATGCTAAAGCTCACTAGTTGGCTTGCTTATTTAGGATCCTGAATCACTAAGTAACCATCGAAGGGGTGTTGGTTCTAGTGGGAGCATAAGTATTAAAGTGTTTAATATGATTTCTCTTTTATGGGTACATGTATTAAGTGTTTTGCATATTTTTCTATTATAGATCAATGGAACCTAGCAGTCTCCCTCATATTTCCAGTTTTGCATTGACAACTATCTTAGACAAAGATAAGCTAAATGGAACTTGATGTCTACGCACTTCTATTCTTGTAGACAGTTGTTGGGCCTCCAAGTGCAGAGGTTTGTAGAACAGCAGCAAGTTTTCCCTTAAGTGGATCACCCAAGGTTTACCGAACTCAGGGAGGAAGTGGTCAAAGGTATCCCCTCTCAAGCAACCCTGCAATCAAGATACAAGAAGTCTCTTGTGTCCCCAACACACCCAATACACTTGTCAGGTGTATAGGTGCACTAGTTCGGCGAAGAGATAGTGAAATACAAGTGCTATAGATAATTATTAGTGGTAATGGTGCCAGAAAATAGCTTGAACGCGTGGAAAAGACTAAAGTAAAACTGAAATAAAGATAGAGCAAGCAAACATGTAACAGGTCTAATTGCAAATGGTATATCAATGCTTAGAAACAAGGCCTAGGGATCATACTTTCGCTAGTGAACACTCCCATATAAATATATTCTCTTTATGATACTACTCTTAACTACTCTCCGATTGAACACTCTAATCGATGGTAGGGATATAACAGCACACCTCAAAGTAAGCCTTTCACATCTAGATAACCCCACACTGTCACCTTGAGCTCTAGATGGTTTCAACAAACACCACAATTTCATAAAGACATCCAACTCCAAATATAACTCATAATAAGTATTTGTAATCTCTAGCCTAAGAGCCACCATGGTGTGCACGCTGTCACTTTCACACACATGGGGAGAGCAGAGATCTATTAAAGCACTTGAGTAGCAGGGTAGATCTATAGTTTACAAGCCCATGATCACAATATGATCATGCATAGAGAGAGATGAATACATAGCTACCGGTAGAACCCTTAGCCTCGACGAAGAACTACTCCCTCATCATCATGGGAATCAGCAACGGTGATGGAGATGGTGGTGGAGATCAATGGAGATGGCTCTGGGGGCACTTCCCCATCCCGGCAGGGTGCCGGAACAGAGACTTTCTATCCCCCGAATCTCCCCTTCGGTGGCGGCGGCGCGGCGGAACTTTTTGTAGATTTCTAATTGACGATTTAGGGTTTCTATATCGGGAGGACTTTATAGGCGAAGGAGGCAAGGTCAGTGGTCGGCCAGGGGGCCCACACCATGCCCTGGCGCGGCCTAGGGGGACCCGCACCATGGGGTGGTGTGGCCACCATGTGGCCCCTCTCCGTCTCGTATTCTGGCTTCATGAGTCTTCCGGTAAAATATCAACTTTGGCTTTTGTCCCGTCCAATTCTGAGAATATTCATTTTTTGACTTTCTGGAACCAAAAATAGCAGAAAACAGGCAACTGGCACTGTGGCTCTTTGTTAATAGGTTAGTCCAAGAAATCATCTGAAAAGTACTCCAAAGTTGGAACAAAACATAAGAAAGTAGATAAAACCAAGCATGGAACATCAAAAATTATAGATACATTTGCAATGTATCAACATCCCCAAGCTTAACTCCTTCTCGTCCTCGAGTAGGTAAGTGATAAAAATAAATAATAATTTTTGAGGTGACATGCACCATCATAAACTTGGTCAAAGTATTTGTAAAACATTCAAAGCTGGGATCATAGTACTTCAATCATAACATGAAAGACAAAATTCTAGCAATAAGACAAAGAAACTATGTTGCAACATGAAAAGGCACAAACAAAAGATTCATGAATAACAATGCTTTGCAAGACGTTTGTTTGTTTCACATAAAGAAAACATAGCATAATAGCATTCAGCTTGTCCCTCATAGAGTAGCAAATATAAATGCATAGGACACCTTCAAAGTTTATAAGAGTGACTAGATACAAATAGTTTAAAACAAGCAATATCAAAGCTATGCATCAATCAACAAGTCTTGGGACATTGCACATAGATCTAAGAATGGCCACTATGCTCTCAAAGTAGGTGCATAAAGATAGAAGGTGGAGACTCAATATATATATAAGTGGAAGAAAGGTCTTCATAGAGGGAAGCAGAGATTCAAGTTTCATAAAGAGCTTCCAAAAATTATGGTACTTATACCTTTCAGCTCTCATTGCCCCTATCATAAGCATCTTGAAGTGATTAAGGTTAAAGTGAACAAACTATGGTGTACATGCTTGATGAAGTATAAGTCAGAAATCTCATGTCCCTTGAATACGAGGTCCGCTCCTCATGCTACTCAAGTTTAGTCACCGGTAAGTTCTTGTCATCGTAAGTACATGTGTATCATAGAAAACCGCCAACGGGGTACCCCTTGCCCGATGTTACGGAAGAATCCCCATATCAAAATGACAAGGCAAGCAGACAACGAGCATCTCAGCAATCTTCTTATTTACCATGGGAATATGGTGTTTTTTCTCTCCTTCCTCTTTTCATAATCTCATTATTTTTTCTCATTTTCTCTATTTTCTCTATATAGGACTCATTTTTTTAAGAAGAATGCTTTATAGACAGCTCATTATGGTTACGCTGCAGGTTTGCACCATGTCAGCATGGATTAGGCAAGCGGCCCAGGCGTTTCTCTAACACATATACATAACTACATGGACTTACAAGCTCCCCTTTCATTTCACACCGACGACATCCATAGACAAAAGAGCATGATATCAACTAGGTAAAAAGTACCCGTGCAATGTTGAAAGCGTTCCCCATGACAGCATGGTTCTGCTAATCCCCAACAAATAAGTGCAAGCATATACAACATAGATGACACAATGGTTCAAGTTTATTAAGGGCAAGAAAAGTAAAGTGTGCCATCAAGTTCGTGAGAGCTTTAATCACTAGTTTTCTCATAACAAGTTTAATTTGGAAGGTAAACAAAAACATCAATATACTTGGAATAGCATAATCTAGTAGGTAGGTATGGTGGACTCTTTGAAATAACTTGGTTTAGGGAGTTGGATGCTTGAGTGGAACTCATAATTGGTTATGGAGGCTAGCAAAAGACCGGGAGCGACAAACTAAGAGAGCAATAATGGCCATAATCATGCAGCATCATTGATCAAAGCATAAGGTGATACTACAAGTTGAAAACTAAAGGATCATAAAGGCTTATGGTGACTTGAGATAGTCATAACATGGTGTGAGCATGCGCCAAGTCAACCCAAATAAAGCATCAAAGAAAAATACCACAATACTATGCTTTAATATGCTAAAACAACGCATGATCCTTCCAAGGCACATTAAGCAATATCAATTGTTTATAACAAGTCATGCTACAACAAATAATACTAAGCATAAATCCAAAACAATATCAAGAATGTCATGACAAAGCATAGGCCACATTCAAAAACAAGCTCTCTTTAACACTTAAGCATAAACTTTCCTACTCTTTTCCAAACCAAACCAAACTATTTGAATTCCAATGTATGAAAGAGGGGGTCCAACCAATTTATTAAGAAAACTAAGAAAACAAAGCAAACAAAAAACCAAAACGAAAACGAAAAATAAGACGCTCCAAGAACAACACAATTGTGCATGAAACAATAAAAATGAAGCGTTTGGAAGAAACCTGGGATTTTTATTGATGAAGAAGGGGGTGCCTTGGGCATCCCCAAGCTTTGACGCTTGTAATTCTTGGATAATTCTTGGGGTGACACGCGTGGCATCCCCAAGCTTGAGCTTTATTCCATCCTTCATCTCATTACTCATTCCTTCCATACACCTGAATTTTTTCCTTCATACAAAACTTCACACAATCTTTATTAGCAACATTAGTGCACTCAAGATAATAAGTCTTTAGGTTAACTTCTAACACCAATAAACTTCCATTAAAACAGTAGACACTATAGCACTTCCCTCAAAAAGCTCAATTCCCCAAAATAACTCAAAAAGGAACCAACAAGAAGCAAATGCAGAAAATGGCAGAAATCTGTCAAAACAGACCAACAGGTAAAGACGAATTTTTTAGAAGACCTTCTGTTGCTCAAATCAAAAAGTGTTGAACAAACGAAAGTTAGATAACAACCTGGGGCCGAAGCACAAACAATCACACATCAAAAAGACGTACAGAGATTTTACACGAAATTTTACGGTGAAGCACAGAAATCTGTTTCGGGACAGCAACTTTCCCAAACATTACTTCTTTATTATTAGAGGTTACTCTTGGCACAAAAAGCAAATAAAAAAAGGATAAGGAGCAGTTATTACTGAAGTAATAACTTCCAAGATTCATCTAAATTTTTTGGGTTATCTCCCAATAAGTACTTTTCTTTAACGCCTTTAAGTGTGGCATGATAGTTTGAGAAGATGCTCACATAAGAAATATGCATTGAAGTAAAAGAGAGCATCAAGAAGCAAATTCAAAGAACATTTAAGTCTAACCCACTTCCTATGCATAGAAATCTTGTAAAGAAACAAGTCATGAAAGCACAAAATAACAAGCATAGAAAAGCAAAACAAGTGCAACTTCAAAATTTTCAACATAAAGAGGGGAAACTTAATATTATTGAGATGCATAAAACCATGTTTCCCTCTCTTATAATAACTTTAAGTAGCATCATGAATAAAATTAACAATATAACTATCACATAAAACATTCTTATCATGAGCCACGTGCATAAAAGAATTAATACTCTCCAGATAAGCATAGTCATTTTTATTAATTGTAGTGGGAGCAAATTCAACAAAATAGATATCATTATTATTCTCATCACCATAATCATCAAATATAGGAGGCATATTGTACTCATAATTAATTGCCTCCTCAATAGTAGGTGGACTGAAAATATCATATTCATCATTGTAATCATCATATATTGGAGGTTTAGTATCATCAAAGTAAATTTTCTCCTCCGTGCTTGCGGGACTAAAAATATCATCTTCATAAAAACAAGCTTCCCCAAGCTTAGAATTTTCCATAGCATTAGCAATAATGGTGTTCAAAGAATTCATACTAATAACATTCCTATTAGCATGCAAATAAAGTTCCATAGGTTTTTTAATTTTCTGTTCAAACACTTCATGTCCTAACTCAAGATAAATACTATAAAGCTCTCTAATTTTGTTGTTGTTTTCCATTAAGCCTAACTAGTGAAAACAAGAAACAAAAAGACAAAATTGTAGAATCTAAAGGAAATAGCTTCGACCACTCACACCGGAGGATGTGAGTACCTTTTACCTTACTCCCCAGCAACAGCGCCAGAAAATAGCTTGATGTCTACGCACTTCTATTCTTCTAGACAATTGTTGGGCCTCCAAGTGCAGAGGTTTGTAGAACAGCAGCAAGTTTTCCCTTAAGTGGATCACCCAAGGTTTATCGAACTCAGGGAGGAAGTGGTCAAAGGTATCCCCTCTCAAGCAACCCTGCAATCAAGATACAATAAGTCTCTTGTGTCCCCAACACACCCAATACACTTGTCAGGTGTATAGGTGCACTAGTTCGGCGAAGAGATAGTGAAATACAAGTGGTATAGATAATTATAAGTGGTAATGGTGCCAGAAAATAGCTTGAACGCATGGAAAAGACTAAAGTAAAACTGAAATAAAGATAGAAGCAAGCAAACATGTAACAGGTCTAACTACAAACGGTATATCAATGCTTAGAAACAAGGCCTAGGGATCAGACTTTTGCTAGTGAACACTCTCATATAAATATATTCTCTTTATGATACTACTCTTAACTACTCTCCGGTTGAACACTCTAATGGATGGTAGGGCTATAACAGCACACCTGAAAGTAAGCCTTTCCCATCTAGATAACCCCAAACTGTCACCTTGAGCTCTAGATGGTTGCAACAAACACCACAATTTCATAAAGACATCCAACTCCAAATATAACTCATAAAAAGTATTTGTAATCTCTAGCCTAAGTGTCACCATGGTGTACACGCTGTCACTTTCACACACATGGGGAGAGCAGAGATCTATTAAAGCACTTGAGTAGCAAGGTAGATCTATAGATTACAAGCTCATGATCTCATGCATAGAGAGAGATGAATACATAGCTACCGGTAGAACCCTTAGCCTCGAGGAAGAACTACTCCCTCATCATCATGGGAATCCGCAACGGTGATGGAGATGGTGGTGGAGATGGATGGAGATGGCTCCGGGGGCCCTTCCCCATCCCGGCAAGGTGCCAGAACAGAGACTTTCTATCCCCCGAATCTCCCCTTCGGTGGCGGCGGCGCGGCGGAACTTTTTGTGGGTTTCTGATTGACGATTTAGGGTTTCTGTATCGGGAGGACTTTATAGGCAAAGGAGGCAAGGTCGGTGGCCGGCCAGGGGGCCCACACCCTTCCCTGGCGCGGCCTGGGGGGACCCGCGCCATGGGGTGGTGTGGCCACCCTGTGGCCCCTCTCCGTCTTGTATTCTGGCTCCGTGAGTCTTCCGATAAAATATCAACTTTGGCTTTTGTCCCATCCAATTCCAAGAATATTCATTTTCTGACTTTTTGGAACCAAAAACAGCAGAAAACATGCAACTGACACTATGGCTCTTTGTTAATAGGTTAGTCCAAGAAAGTGTATGAAAAGTACTCCAAAGTTGGAACAAAACATAAGAAAGTAGATAAAACCAAGCATGGAACATCAAAAATTATAGATACATTTGCAATGTTACAGAACTAACTTCACCAACTGGTATCGTAATCTGAGAATTGTTCTCAAACAAGAAAAGAGGGACCATGTCCTAGACAACCAACTTCCAGATGAGCCGAATGTGAATGCGACTTTTGCAGCCACCAATGCCTACCGTAGGACTTGTGACGAGTCTACGGAAATTAGCTGTCTTATGCTTTCTCACATGGAACCGGAGTTGCAGCAGTAAATCGAGAGTTACGAGGCCTACGATATGATCGAAAGCCTCAAAAGTATGTTCCAAGCTCAGGTAAAGACCGAGAGGAATCAAGTCTCTCAAGCTTTGCTGAGTTGTAAGCTTAAGGATGGTGATCCGATGAATCCACATGTGATCAAGTTGGTTGGTTACATGCAGTCTCTGGAAAGGCTAGGCTACCCCATTAGCGAAGCGTTCGTTACGTATATAATTCTCAACTCTCTTCCTAGTGCATATGGCCAGAACATATCAAACTACCACATGCATGGTATGGATAATAAGTGATGGCTCAAAATATATCGAGCTTGATGGGAACCCCAAGAGGAAGGTATGATGAGCACAACAGCAAGTTTTTGCTTAGTTATGAAACCAAGGTTATCGAACCAGTAGGAGCAAGGAAACAACCCCAAGGTGTTGTCTCCAACTTGGAATCCTGCACAACACAACCACAGAACTTTGCCCCAACTTATAGTGAGGTTGTCAATCTCACCGCTTTTGCTGAAACAAAGGATTAAACGTATTGTGTGGAAGATAGTAATTTCTTGCAGAAAGTAAACAGTAAACAGTAAATAAATGGTAGATTGATGGTAAAATAATGGACCGGGGTCCATAGTTCACTAGAGGTGATTCTCCTTAAGATAGATGACATGTTGGGTGAACAAATTACAGCGGGGCAATTAACAGACACCGAGAAAGCATACATGCATATACTAATCATCTTGACTCCTATGAGATTTGATTGGGCATTACAACATTATACATAGACCGTAATCCAACTACATCTATGACTAATAATCCACCTTCAGATTATCATCTGAACCCCCTCCAGTATTAAGTTGCAAGCAACAGATAATTGCATTAAGAAAAGTGTGTAAAGTAAATAATATGATTGTCCCATGGACAAAGGATTGTTGTTTTCTCCCTAGTAGCAACAACACATCTAGTACCTTAGAGATTCCTGTCACTTCCCCAGATTACTAGAGGCATGAACCCACTATCGAGCATAAATACTCCCTCTTGGAGTTGCTAGCATCTACTTGGCCAATATAGCTACTAACAACGGAAATCATGCAAGATCACAAATAACATAGACATGATAGAATAAATAATCAATCTGAAATAGCATCTCAATATCCATCGGATCCCCGAAAATACAACATGTAAGATTACAAATAGATGATCTTGATCATGAACAGCGCTCACAAGATCCAAACATGATAGCACAAAGGAGGAGAATCAACCATCTAGCTACTACATGGACCCGTAGTCCAGGGATGAACTACTCACGCATCATACCGGAGGCAGTCACGGTGATGAAGAAGGCCTCCAGGGTGATCTCTCCCCTCCGGCAGGGTGCCGAGAAGAGCTTCAGATCCCTCCCGATCTAGGGATGGAGATGAAGGCAGCTACAGACTCTTTCATAGAATTTTGATCGGGTACTTAGGGTTTTTGTCCTGGGAGGCTTTTATAGGCGGAAGGGCTAGGTCGGTGGAGCACCAGGGGGCCCACACCCCCTGGTGCCCCCCTAGGCCGTGCCGCCATGGTGCGCCACTTCATCTCCCCTTCGGACTCCGTGTTGCTTCGGGTAAAATATTGACTTTGGCTTTTGTCCAGTCCAATTCCGAGAATATTTCCTTACTAGCTTTTCTGAAACCAAAAACAGCAGAAAACAGGCAACTGGCACTATGGCATCTTGTTAATAGGTTAGTTCCAGAAAATGTGTAAAAATACTCCAAAGTGTGGACAAAACATAAGAAAGTAGATATAAAACAAGCATGGAACATCAAAAATTGTAGATATGTTTACGACGTATCAACATCTTGAAGCTTAACTCCTGCTCATCCTCGAGTAGGTAAGTGATAAAAAAATAATTTTTGAGGCGACATGCACCATCACAATCTTGATCAAGGTATTTGTGAAACATTGATAGCTGGGATCATAGTACTTTATCATAGACATGAAAGATATGGTTCTAACAATAAGACATAGCAACTATGTTATAACATGAAGAGGTACAAACAAAAGATTCATGAATAACAATTCTTTGAAAGACGTTTGTTTGTTTCACGTATAGAAAACATAATGAGAATGGTATTCAGCTTGTCCCTCATAGTGTAGCAAAACATAAATGCATAGGACACCTTCAAGGTTCATAAGGGTGACAAGATACAAATAGTTTAAGAACAAGCAATATCAAAGTTATGAATCAATCAACAAGTTTTGGGATAATGCACATTAAACTAAGAATGACCACTATGCTCTCTCGATAGGTGCATAAAGATAGAAGATGGAGACTCAACATAAAGGTAAAAGAAAGGCCCTTTATAGAAGGAAGCAGGGATTCAAGTCTCATAAAGAGCTTCCAAAAGTTATGGTACTTATTAGCTTTCAGCTCTCATTGCCCCTATCATAAGCATCTTTAGGTGATTAAAGTTAAAGTGAACAAATATGAGGATATGCTTGACAAGTTATAAGCTGAAAATCTCATGCCCCTTACTTACGAGTACCGAACCTCATGCTACTCAACTTTAGTCATAGGTAAGTTCTTGTCATTGTAAGTACATGTGTATCATAGAGAACCGCCAACGGGGTACCCCTTGCCCGATAATATAGAAGCTTTCCCATATCAAAATGACAAGGCAAGTAGACAATGAGCATCTCAGCGATATTTTTTTATGCTATTTGCATAGGGTTTTCCCTTTTTATTTTTTCCTTTTTTTCCTTTTTAGGATGCTTCGCATATTACTCAGTATGGTTATGCTACAAGTTTCCACCATGATTAGGCATGGCTTAGACTAGCCGCCCAAGCGTTTCTCTAACACATATAGGAACTCCATGAGCCTTACAAGCTCCACTTTCATTTCACACCGTCGGGATCCATAAGCAAAATAACATGATATCAACTAAATAAAGTGCAATGTTGAAAGTGTTCCCCATGGTAACATGGTTCTGGTAATTCACAACTTACAAAATGCAAGCATATACGCAACATAGATGGGCACAATGATTCAAGTTTATTAAGTGCAAGAAAGTAAAGCGTGCCATCAAGTTCGTGAGAGCTTTAATCACTAATTTTCACATAACAAGTTTAATTTGGAAGGTAGATAAAAACATGAATATACTTGGAATAGCAATAATGCTAATAGGTAGGTATGGTGGACTCTTTGGAAAAACTTGGTTTTATTTGGAGTTGGATGCATGAGTGGAACTCATACTTGGTACATGTGGAGGCTAGCAAAAGACTAGGAGCGACCAACTAAGAGAGCAATAATGGCCATAATCATACAAAGCGACAAAAAATTATTAATTAAAGCATAAAGTGATATTACAACTCGAAAACTAAATGATCATAGAGGCTATGGTGACTTGGTATAGTCTTAACATGGTGTTAGCATGCGCCAAGTCAACCCAAATAAAGCATCAAAGGAGAATACCACAATATTATGCTTTTATATGCTAAAACAACGCATGATTCTTTCAAGGCACATTAAGCAATATCAATTGTTTGTAACAAGTCATGCTATAACAATAATCACTAAGCATAAAGTCAAAGCAATATAAAGCATGACATGATAAAGTCTAAGTCATAGTCAAAAACAAGACTCCTTTTATACCACTTCTAAGCATGCACTTTCCTACTCTTTTCCAATCCAAATCAACTTATTTGAAACTATGTATGAATGAGGGGGTCCAACCAATTTATTTAAGCAAACCAAGCATACGAAAACTAAAAACTAAAACGAAGACGCTCCAAGAACAACACAATTGTGCATGAAACAATAAAAATGAAGTGTTTGGAAGAAAACCTGCGATTTTTATTGATGAAGAAGGGGATGCCTTGGGCATCCCCAAGCTTTGACGCTTGTACTTCTTGAATATTTATTGGGGTGATACAGGTGGCATCCCCAAGCTTGAGCTTTTGTCCATACTTCATCTTATCACATTATTTTTCCCTACCTTCAAATTTCCTTCATACAAAACTACACACAATCTTCATTAGTAACATTAGTGTACTTAAGATAATAAGTCTTTTGGTTCAGTTTCAACACAAGTAAAAGTTCCATTAAAACACAAGATACTGTATCAATTCCTTTTAAAAGTTCAAGTGATCAAAGAGAACTCAAAGATAAAGAGATTAAGAGGCAAATGCAAATAATGGCAGAAATCTGTGAAAACAGACCAGCAGGTAAAAACCAAATTTTTCGAAAACCTTATGTTGCTCAAATTGAAAGTTAAGCTAAAGAAAGTTAGATAACAACCTGGGGCAGAAACACAAAAAATTACAGCTCAATCGGACATCCAGAGATTTTTCACGAATTTTTACAGCGAAGCACAAAAATCTGTTTCGGGACAGCAACTTTCCCAAGTCTTACGTCTCTCTCATTAGAGGTTACTCTTGGCACAAAAACCACACAAAAAGGATAAGGAGAGGTTATTACAGAGGCAATAACTTCCAAGACTCAAAAAAGAAAATTTTATTGACTAAAAATTTGGGTTATCTCCCAGTAAGTGCTTTTCTTTAATGCCTTTGAGCTAGGCATAAGAAGCAAGATTCAAGTATTCCCAATTGAAGAAGTATTAAGATCAATATTGGAAATATCTTCAACAAGGCAAGGTATCTCACCCAAATAAGTTCTAGAGGATCCTCTCTCAATACTTTTGGGTTCACTATTTTCATCAAACGGGTTTTCAGGAACAATCCAATCAAAATTATTTTCTAAGGCTTCATGCATTCCTACAAGTTTAAAAGGTATTGGTATTTTAATTTCCTCTCCATTTTTTGGTTCGGTTTTGTCCATCTTTTCTCGTGTAACAATAACATCTACACACGAGCCTAGCATATTAAAACGATCAAAGACTTTTCTAGGTTCTTTAACAACATCATAGAATTCTTTTAGCAAAGTTTCTAGAATGAAATCTCTCTTTTCAGTATCCTCAATATCTTTAAGTTTAAGAAACATTACTTGCATTATGGGGTTAAGGTTAACAAACCTAGCTTCCAACATGTGAACTAAAGAAGCTGCAGCAATTTCATAATTTGGAGTAAGTTCTGCTAAGGATCTATCCTCAATATCCTCATGCTAGCGAACATGATTGAAGAATTCTTCAATATTATTTTTATCAATTATGGAGCCACTACCCATTGAAAGGTCTTTTAGGGCGAACTTAGGGATCAACATGGTGAGCGAAGAACGAGGTAATAACTATAGAAAGAACTAAAAAAAATTTGAAAAAGGAAACAAACAAACAAACAAAACAGAAATAAACTAAGCAAAACAAAAAAACAAAGTAAAGAGATTGGTTATGAAGGACTCCCCTTGTGAAGTTGTCCTTGACTCCTCGGCAACGGCACTAGAAAAAAAGGCTTGATGGCTCAAAATATATCGATCTCGTTGGGAACCCTAAGAGAAAGGTGTGATGAGCAAAGCAGCAAGTTTTCTCTCAGTTATAAAACCAAGGTTATCGAACCAGTAGGAGCAAGGAAACAACCCCAAGGTGTTGTCTCCAACTTGGAATCTTTCACAACACAACCACATAACTTTGCCCCAACTTACAATGAGGTTGTCAATCTCACCGGTTTTGCTGAAAACAAAGGATTAAACATATTGTGTGAAAGTTAGTAATTGCTTGCAGAAAGTAAATAGTAAATAGTAAATAGATGGTAAAATAATGGACCGGGGTCCATATTTCACTAGAGGTGATTCTCCTTAAGATAGATGACATGTTGGGTGAACAAATTACAGCGGGGCAATTAACATACACCAAGAAAGCATACATGCATATACTAATCATCTTGACTCCTATGATATTTGATTGGGCATTACAACATTATACATAGACCGTAATCTAACTGCATCTATAACTAATAATCCACCTTCAGGTTATCATCCGAACCCCCTCCAGTATTAAGTTGCAAGTAATAGATAATTGCATTAAGCAAAGTGTGTAAAGTAAACAATACGATTGTCCCATGGACAAAGGATTGTTGTTTTCTCTCTAGTAGCAACAACACATCTAGTACCTTAGATATTCATGTCACTTCCCCAGATTACTAGAGGCATGAACCCACTATCGAGCATAAATACTCCCTCTTGGAGTTGCTAGCATCTACTTGGCCAAGATAGCTACTAACAACGGAAAGCATGCAAGATCACAAATAACATAGACATGATAGAATCAATAATCAATCTGAAAATAGCATCCCAATATCCATCGGATCCTCACAAACACAATATGTAAGATTACAAATATATGATCTTGATCATGAACGGAGCTCACAAGATCTAAACATGATAGCACAAAGGATGAGAACCAACCATCTAGCTACTACATGGACCCGTAGTCCAGGGATGAACTACTCACGCATCACACCGGAGGCAGTCATGGTGATGAAGAAGGCCTCCAGGGTGATCTCTCCCCTCCAGCAAGGTGCGGGGAAGAGCTTCAGATCCCTCCCGATCTAGGGATAGAGATAACGACGGCTACAGACTCTTTCGTGGAATTGTGATCGGGTACTTAGGGTTTTCGTCCCGGTTGGCTTTTATAGGCGGAAGGGCTAGATCGGTGGAGCACCAGGGGCCCACACCCCTGGTGGCGCCCCCCTAGGCCGCACCGCCACCAGGTGTGGCTGCCCTGGTGCGCCACTTCGTCTCCCCTCCGGACTCCGTGTTGCTTTGGGTAAATTATTGACTTTGGATTTTGTCATGTCCAATTCCGAGAATATTTCTTACTGAACTCGAAAACAGCAGAAAACAGGCAACTAGCACTGTGGCATCTTGCTAATAGGTTAGTTCCAGAAAATGTGTAAAAATACTCCAAAGTGTGGACAAAACATAAGAAAGTAGATATAAAACAAGCATGGAACATCAAAAATTATAGATACATTTACGACGTATCAATAAGCTCATTGAATTACATGGGATGCTCAAGCAGGTTGAGGCGAATCTCAAGAAAGGCACCAGTCGAGTGTTGATGGTGCAGAATAAGACTAAGTTCAAGAAGAGTTCTTGGACTAAGAATAAAAAGGAAAAGTTAGGAGGCAAGGCTGAGGACCCGATCCAAAGTGCTTACTCAGGGACTAAGCCATCTCCTGCAGCCGGATCCACCTGCTTCTATTGCAAGGTGGATGACCACTAGAAGAGGAATTTCAGCAAGTATCTGGCTGATAAAGACAGGAGTGGAGGTGTGACTTTCGGCTCAGGTACGCTTGTTTGCAATGTTATAGACATTTATCTTACTGATGCACCTAATAGTTCTTGGGTATATGATACCGGATCAGCTATTCACATCTGCAACTTGTTGCAGGGACTGGTAAGAACTAGTAGCGTGGCGAGAGGTGAGGTTGACATTAGAGTCGACAACAAGGCAAGAGTCACTTTGTTGGAAGTCGGCATGATGCAACTTCATTTACCTTCCAGATTCTTAATGGATCTGAATAATTGTTATTATGTTCTAGTGCTTAGTCAAAACATTATTTCTGCCTCATGTTTGATGAGACAGGGCTTTGAGTCGAATATTAAGAATAATGGTTGTTTTTTGTATTTGAATGACATGTTTCACGTCTTTGCACCCATCCAGGACGGGTTATTTATTTTGAATCTTGATAGTGAGTCGGTCTATAACATAAATGTGAAAATGTTGAAACCAGTTGACCTGAATATGACTTACTTTTGGCACTATCGGCTTGGTCATATAAGTTGGAAATGCATGAAGAAGGTCCATGATGATGGACTCTTAACTTTGTTCGACTTGGAGTCGTTCGAGACATGCAGATCTTACCTAATCGGAAAAATGACCAAGACACCTTTTGCAAAGAGTTGTGAAAGGGAGTACGACTTATTGGGACTAGTACATAGTGATGTATGTGGCCCAATGAGCATTATAGCCAGAGGTGGTTATGAGTACTTCATTAGCTTCACTAATGATTTGAGTAGGTATGGATATATCTACTTGATGAAACATAAGTCAGAAGCCTTTGAAAAGTTCACGGAATTCCAAAATGAGGTACATAATCAATTCGGCAAGAAAATAAAGTTTCTTTGGTCGGGCCGAGGAGGTGAGTACATGAGCCATGCGTTTGATGGCCATCTGAAGAGTTGTGCAATAGTTCCCAGCTCACTCTGCCAGGAACGCTACAGAAGAACGGTGTGTTGGAAAGGCGGAATCAGAGCTTGTTAGACATGGTACGATCAATGATGAGTCGTACGGATCTTCCTTTATCATTTTGGGGTTATTGTCTAGAAACTAAAACGTTCACACTAAACAGAGTACCATCAAAGTCGGTAGAGAATACACCGCATGAGATGTGGACTTGCAAGAAGCCGAGTTTGCTTTTTCTTAAGATTTGGGGTTGTGAAGCATTTTTCAAGCGACTTCAGTCTAATAAGCTTACAACCAAGTTAGATAAGTGTATATTCACGGGTATCCAATGGAAACCTTGGGTTACTACTTCTACAACCGAGAAGAGGGCAAAGTGTTTGTTGCTCAGAAAGGTGTCTTCCTTGAGAAAGAGTTTCTCAATCGGGGAGTCAGTGGGATTACTATGAAGTTGAAGAAATTTGAGAGAAACCGGGTAGTAGCGAGTCAGCAAAAGACTTGGAAGTTGAGTCGGTCGTGGTACCTGAGTCGGCCGCTGCACCGACACTACGAAGTTCCGCCAGATTGCGAAGTGTTTGTGATGCGTTACTATTGGATAGTGATGAGGAGGCAACTTATTCGGAAGCGACGATGGGATCCTATTCTAAGTCATGACTTGGAACCATGAGATCCGAGTTAAAGTCCATGGATGAAAATAAAATTTGGAACTTGGTTGATCTGCCAGGCGGTGCAAGACCTGTCGAGTGCAAATGGGTCTTTAAGAAGAAAACTGATATGGATAGAAATACAGTTGTCTATAAAGCACGGCTTGTTGCGAAGGGATTCCGATAGGTTCAAGGATTTGACTACGATGAGACTTTCTCACCTATAGCGATGCTTAAGTCAGTTCAGATCATGTTAGCTATAGTAGTCTATTTCAACTATGAGATATGGAAAATGTATTTCAAGAAGGCTTTCCTTAATGGAAATTTAACCGAGCATGTGTATATGATACAACCTGATGGTTTTGTCGATCCGGCTAAAGCTGACAAGGTATGCAAGCTTCCTAAATCCATTTATGGGTTGAAGCAAGCTTCTCGGAGTTGGAACATTCACTTCGATGAGGTATTCAAATCGTTTGGCTTCATCAAAATTGATCATGATTCTTGTTTATAAAAGAAGTATAGTGGGAGCAAAGTGAACTTTCTTATCTTATATGTGGATGACATATTACTGATTCGGAAATGATGTTCGGATGTTGCAAGAAACCAAGGAATCATTCGAAAATAGTTTTTCGATGAAAGACTTGGGTGAGGCGACTTACATACTAGGAATTCGGACCTATAGAGATAGATCGAGGCGGCTCATTGGACTGATTCAGAGTACATATTTGGACAAAGAGTTGAAAAGGTTCAACATGGAATCATCTAAGAAGGGGTTCTTACCGATGTCCCATGGCATAAAACTTAGCAAGACTCGGTGTCCTTCGACAACTAATGAGCGAAGTCGGATGAGTGTGATTTTGTATGCTTCAGCAGTCGGATCCATCATGTACGCTATGATTTGTACAAGGTCGGATGTTTCCTATGCTCTAAGTGTTGTGAGCAGGTACCAGGCTGACCCTAGAGAAATCCACTAGACAGCGGCTAAAAATATCCTTAAGTACTTGAGAAGGACTAAGGATATGTTCCTAGTTTATGGAGGTGAGGATGAACTCGGTGTAAGGGGCTACACGGATGCGAGTTATCATACTGACTCGAATGATTCTCGTTCGCAATCCAGATATGTGTTTGTTATAAACGGAGGGGCTATGAGCTGAAAGAGTTCTAAGCAAGATATTGTGTCTGCGTCTACGACAGAGACTGAGTATATTGCCACCTCGGAGGCGGCAAACAAAGTCGTTTGGATGAGGAACTTCCTCATGGATCTTGGTGTGGTTTAGGGCTCATCCGATCTATTAGGCATGTATTGTGACAACAATGGTGCTATTGCACAAGCCAAGGAACCTAGACAACACCAGAAGAACAAACATATACTCATGTGGTACCACTTGATTCGCCAGTTTGTGGATCAAGGTGATATCAAGTTATGCAAGGTACACTCAGATTCAAATATTGTCGATCCATTGAGAAAGCCACTACCACAGCTAAAGCATGAGGCGCACCTGAGAGATATGGGCATTAGATGCCTAGACATGTGATGTCGGATGATTGACTCTAGTGCAAGTGGGATACTGTTGGAAATATTCCCTAGAGGCAATCATGTATGATGTTATTCCCAATGTATTAATAAATTTATTATATTGTCCTTGTATGAACTATTAATATATATCATTGAATATGTGATTCGGTTGTGGAACTATATATTCATGTTGTTCATATTAGATGTCCTTGGTTGTTGAGGTTGTGCGGGACACACAACTTAGACTAATGTGAAAGTCGGTTGATGACTCGGTTCTACTTGTCATGGGTATAGTGATGCTATTCCGACTTACACAGATTCGGCTAAATAGTTTAGCGAGTCAGACTGACCCATATTGATATGCAACGAACAAGTCATCGTTTGTATGTCTCAATCAATGTATTCCTTTGACCTGAGGTTATTGGACAGTCAGAGTTGTGGATCACCGACTTAGGTTCTATCAAATGTTGTTCCATCAAAGGGCAGTTATAAAGGCAGAATTCGGGTCGGCTGAGAATCAATCTGTGTGATGAGGATAACTAAGATGGGATTTTTTCCCTCCAACTAGAGATTTATTCTCTGGGCCCTCATAGAAGATATGATTTGGAAAGCATGGCCATGCACGACTCGGTTAAGTGTTAACTGAGGCGATCAACTAAGAGTAAGCCGGATGAATCACTTATCTCGGATCAAGAAGAGAGTCAGACTATTTAAGTATGACGATTATTCGCCTATAGTTCGACAAGGTATATTGTGAGGCAAAAGGTACTCGGACGAAAGTCGCATTGGAAGGTATGTCGTCATGACTCTTTGGTACTTGGGATTCAACACATTCTGCTAGGATCCACTACCGACTGATCGATTACGAGTGAGACTCGAATTGTGTCGAGTCACCATGAGCATGTCAGGTCACACACTTAAGAGCGGGAGAAAATTTGGGTTGGACCCGAACCGGAAATCTATTTGGGTTAGACCCGAATCGGACATGGACTGAGTCAGTGAGTTGGACTCATAGTGACTAATATAGTCCTTTTAGTTAATGGGCCACAAGTTAGTGGAGCCCACTTTCACTCCCTATATATACTGGGGTACAGACGCCCAACAGGCACGGTTAGGTCATTCCATGCATTGGAAACCCTAGCTCTAGTCCAGTCCAGTCCAGCCAACATACCAGACCTAGCAGTCCACTGCCAGCGCTCCTCCTCGTACGTGTGGTAGAGGTGCTATACATTTAGCACTTCGATGATCGGATCATGAGGACTACACTGCATCAAGCCACATGCTCCATCAATTCTGCAACTGCGCGTCTAATGGTAATCCTCGTGGCCTACTACGTCATCTAGATCTTGGGATCACCACATAGGAAAATTTTGTTTTATCTCTACGTGGCCCAACACTCACCTCTTCTTTCATTTGAGATTTAAGTCTCCTTTGGAAATCTAGAACCGTGTGGGCTCCCTCTTCCATACATATTCTATGAGTGGCTATCGAGGGACTAATCCCTTTTAATTCATCCATAGAATACCCAAGAGACTTACGGTGCATCCTTAAAACTATCATTAAATTTCACTATTGCTTCTCTACAAGATGAGAACTTACAATAACATGATATTTGTTACTACTATCAAGGAACCTGTATTTCAATTCTTTCTGAATGGGTTTTGAGTATAGGAGGCGGAGCTCCTTTTCTCTCTAGTGTCTCATAAACTTGATTCAATTTAGGATCAACTATAGGGACAGAGTTAAGATATTCATTAATTTCCATTTTCTATATATCTTTGGGAAGATTGTCATTTTCAACCAACCTTCTTTCTAGATTATCATTAGGAGTTCCATAAAACACAGTGGAAAGACTAGTAATGTTACCTTCCGCTTGTTTATCTTGTTCATATTCTTCAAACTCCTCATAAGTTGGCTTGTGTTGGAATTTAGCAAAATGGAAATTCATTTTATCTTCGCCAAATTTGACAGACACCGTCTCCTTTTTGCATTCAATATTTCTCCTGCGGTATTCAGAAAAGTTCTTCTAAAAATAATTGGACAATAAATATCAGTAGGCATATCAATAAGTACAAAATCAATAGGGCACTTGTAAGGTCCAATACAAATTGGAACATCTCTAGTTATTCCAATAGGAATTCTGAGTGTTTTATCCACTGGCGTAATTGTCATATCAGTATTTTCTAATTCAGATGGTTTGAGTTCATCTTTAATGTCTAAGTAAAAGTTATAAGGGATGATGTTAATAGTTGTTCCAATATCACAAAGGCCATAATAAGAAGATTCACCAAAGGTGCAAGGAAGAATAGGTTTACCAACATTTTATCTTTTACCTTCCCTTCAACAAATTGAGAGGCTTCGGTGTCCAGTTCAACTATATCGCAATGTGTATACATAGTCAATATATCTTATTTAATTACCTCACCAATCTCCTGCATGTTTCCTTGAACAATTTCTTCTATCTTTGCCTCTTCCTCTCACTTTTTTGAGGATCATTCTTTCCTCTTCTAGTTATTCTTCAAGTTGTTGGGCTGCCATATGTCTTATCACTTGATGGCTCTACAGGGCCACAATTTCCATTTCTACATCTTCAACTTTCTTAGGTGGTGGAGTATATTGAAGCCATTCTTTCTTCGGAGCTTCAATGTGGTCTGTAAAAGACTGAAGGATTTGCAAGATAATATTATCATCAACTTGAAGTTCATTAGCAGTTTCCTTAACCTTACCGGATTCCCTATAAGAATTGATACAATCATATTCAACTTCTATACCTTCTTCGCCGCTTAAATTGTATCCCCAAGTTCCCCTATTACGATGAATTATTTCTAAAATTTCCCAAGCTTTAGTTATAATTACTTCCATAAATGAACCTCCGGAATTTGAGTCAAGTTCATTCTTTATTTCTTTATTAAGTCCCCCATAGAAAATGTGTACCACATACCATTAAGGTAAATCATGGTGGGGACATCTATTAAGAATAGATTTATACCTTTTAAAATCTCTTACCAAACCTTCTCATGTGTGATTCTTGAAGTCTGTGATCGCCCTTCTTACCTTAGCCATCTTTACTTTAGGAAAAAATCAAAATATAAATTCTCCTTTAAGCTTTTCGCAAGTATCAATTTTCTCTACAGGGCAATTTCTATACCAAGCTAGAGCAATGTTGGTTAGAGATTGGCTAAACAATATAAGCTTTAATTCATGATCAGAATAGCCTTTCAATTTAAGTGTCCAACATAACTCAGTAAAATGCATTAAATGAGCATAATGATCCTCATCAGGTTCATCTCCTTCAAAAGTTTTCTCATGAATAATAGCAATGAAACGAGGGTTAACCTCATATTATTGCTTGCTTCCCCTCGTGAATTAATTAAGGAATCCTCTATTAAACTTCCCAAGGTACTTCGTTGCATCAAATTGATTCACCAGCCCAAGTGCAGTCATGGTGTTCACCTGAAACTAGTAAACAACTTTAGTAAAACAATTAATAGATTAGAAACTAAGGACAAAGACCAAAAGTGCTTAGCTCCCTGGCAACGATGCCCGAAAATAGCTTGATGACTACAAGTGCACAGATCAATTGTAGGTAGTTTAGAAATAAGAGTATCGAACCCACAGAGAGCTATTTGGTTAAGGTCTTTATGCCCCTCGTCAGTATCTACCAAAGGAAACTCGTAAATTTCCTTCGATCTCAAGTAAAGAGTGTTGTGTTTGTGTGTAAGAAAGTAATTAAAGAAATTAAAGTAACAAGTGCATTGGGATTGGTGTTGGAACTCAATAAGGCTTAAATGTTCTCGGGGATGTAGGATACACCACTAGTATGTGAGGATTACTTATTATTAGGATAACGTATATCTTTCGTCGTGATATGTATGGAGAGAGTTCCATAATAAGATGTTCACCAACAAGTCTCGTAAGCAACTTCTACGAGTCATGTGATGAGGTTATCTCTAAATAACCACTACACTTCTATAGACCACCACAATTAAGGATTTCCCCATGGATATCATTATGATCTTAGTGAATCTCTCTTAATCCCCCTTTGACCATGTAGGTTATAAGCCAATGCTTGCAGTCACAAAGTAACACCGGACATACTCCCATACAAGTCCAAAGGGTAGTTCCCTTTCTTTAGTCCCGAAGGAAAATGTTATGTGGTCGACTTCACATACCATCTGGATAGAGAGATATAACACAATATCATAGATCAAGTAAAGATCAAAAATCAAAGTTATATATCATCTTTATTTCATTTCATAATAATGTTAGGGTTTCTCCATCTCCTAGGGGCCAAGCGGCTAGGGTGGGGAGGCTCCCACCCCACCGTCCACCCTAGGTGGGCCAAGGCGCACAAGTGGGGCCCATCCCCCCATTGGCGAGCTACCTCATCCCACCTCCTCTTGTTTAGTACCACCCCAGGACTTAGAAGGTGGGAGTAGCTGTAACTACCTCGGTGAATTACGCTCTTAGTTACATGCCTGGATGAACGAAAATGGTTAAAATAGTACGGTGGGGCCCAGGGCCACTCACGGTAGACCTTTCGGCCATCCTAACCACTTTCAGATCATCGGGACAAGAACGAGCGGCGTAATCGGTAGGCGAAGGGATCAACTACATACACAAATGAGTATGTATGCAAGCCACATACAACAGTCCTCAAAGCCATTCCATCTAAAAGAAATAGAAATATTGCAACGCCATACGGCAAGATTCAAATATCCTAGATAGAGATAATAATTTAGGATAGCTCCTCATACAACAAACATCAGAGTATCAGGCGGAAGCGGAAAACAAGATCCGAGTACGGATAAGAAGCAAATCGGCATAAGATGCCACATAAATAAACACATCCCGCCCACAGATCTCACGGATCCCCGTTCCCGGAATCTCTACACCGAGTGATCGTTGCCAACATCATCTGTCTCCTCCACCCAGTATCCATCTTGCGGGTACACCTGTTCACCTAAATCAAACAATTTATCGTGTGAGACCCTAGGGGTACTCAGCAAGTCTTTATGCCGCTAAAGGGGACACAACCTGGGGTGACGCAATTGCAGCAAAAGATAATAGCTAACAATTCTATAGATACTCGCTAACCATCCGCCTAACCAATGATAGACGGATGTCCGTGAATTAAGAACAACAGTTATAACAGTATAATTAACAGATCCATCCTCCTCCTCGCTTACCACGAGGAAGCGAACGAACAACCCCCATCATCCGTTGGCAGTTATTATTAACCATTCAAATTAAAAGCGGTACTTTTAGTTATACTTGTCTATGATCGAGAAACTGTGCTCCAAGTCGTCCATAATCGCGGACACGGCTTTCAGAAAGATTTACCCTGCAGGGGTGCACGAATAGCAACACACACTCGATCAACCTGGGAAAAACCAACTCAAAACCCAACGAGGCATTCACGACAAAGCAATCACAGGATTCAGTAATATTTCAGGGGGCCACCCCATTAAGCTACCCGCAACGAAGTTGGCCGGCTCCGAGACGGACCCAAGGTTTGTATCAATGGCTGTAAATGACTAGGAACCCGAAAGTGTGACTGGGCTTGTCGATACCGCGAAAACATTCCACGATCCAAAACAGTACAGGTGCTCCACGCACAATCTTAATAAAGCAGTAACATGGCATAAGTACAGGATAGTAATAAAACCCCAAACTACTTTGTGGCCCCAAGAAATAAGAATGAATCAAGCTCTAGCTCAGGGGGGTCCATAAGGCCTCCCGGATGTGGATAGTGTGAATAAACAAGGAACAGGAATCAAGTACTCGGGGTCCTACGGGACACAAGTCAGCATGAAAAACCAAATAGCAGCTATTGCTCACCGGTGCCTCTTTCATTAGTTATCCCATTACTACTCAGGTTAAGTTGTTTAGGTACCTCGTTATTCATCAGACACTCACATACCCTACACATGCTTTTCTACGACTCGCATGGCTCAAACAACTCCTGTAGTAATGGCTCATGGGATGGAGGAACAAGCTTCGGTGGGGTTTAAAAGTAAAGGCTATGCAGTACTTGGGATTCAATTTAATGCAATCGCGACTCAAGGATGCAAGAATAAGATAGAGGCAATAGGTACTGTATATGCAAGCATGTGGTAGTGCTTGCCTGGCAGCTCAGTTGAAGCGAGAGATGGATCTGGGTAGTACTCCTGTGATTCCTGGTAATTCTCCTGCTGGGCGTCTATTCGAAGAAGAACCAAACAAACAAGGGCCAACATAAATAAAGTGCACAAGCATATGAATTAAAATGCGACAAGCAAACAAGCATGCCGTGATGAATGATGCGCAATTTACATGGCATTAAAGTAGCATGGCATGGTGAGGTGTGGAATACAAGAATAAAGCATTTTATTATTTGTTTAGTCAAGTTTTATTGCCATAAACAGTTCAGATTTCTCATAATGACATGATGCATGCTTTAATTCAGAACAAGGACTGCATAGATAGAACAGGCTCGTCGCGCTGATCGATTTAGACATATTATTTGTCAAATTTGGAGTTGTAGAATTAAAGTTATTAATTTATTAAGAAAAGGGCATTTATTTGTAATTTTAATCATCTCGAAATTTTAAAATGCTCAAATAATATTTTGAATGGCATATTTGAATTCCTCACATTTTCCTGATTTCAAAACATATATTATATGTGTTATTTGGATTTGTATTTTAAAAGTTATTTAAAATCTGATTTGGATTTGAATTTAAACATTTACTGAAAAAGTTTATTTAAGAACACAAAACAGAAAACGTTTTACACTCAGACAAACCTAGCCACAGTCACTGACAGGTGGGCCAATGCTGACTGGGCGAGTTCCGCGCGCAAAAAGCTTTTTACACTGCGGGTTCTTCTAGTCACTGAGACTGACTGGTGGGGCTAGGCGATGATGGGGCCACACGCGTGCGCGGCCAGCGGGCGACTGACACGTGGACGGTCCAGGGGAGCGCGGGTTGGTAAACTGCAAAGTGCGGGGACTTGTTTGCAAAGTTGCACCGGGGCTGACTCGTGGGGCCGCTGGGCTGCTAAGGACCTGGGCGTGATCGACAAAAACGGGAGGAGGGGGGCTTTACGCAAAACTGCCACGGCCGTCTACTGAACTGAATCTGACGTCTGTCTGCTGACCCGCGGCGACAACCTGACGACGACGGGGTGTTCCGGCGAGGATGGCGATGCAACCACGGCGAGATAGCGCCTGCCGCAAAAGCGAAAAAGATAGAGGGGAGTGCTAGCTACGGATCTCATTCAGGGAGGTTCGTCGGAGGGAGGCTGTACAGGTCGGGGCGCATCGGGGAACAGAGGGGGAAACGCAGGCCTGGGCTACTCGCCGGCGGGGCAGATCACCGGCGGGGGTCAAAAACGGGCGGCGCTAGGCACGCGGAGTGGGGGGGAATTGGAGAGGAACGAGGGGGTGCTCACCTCGTCCGATTCCCACGGAAAGCCGAGGACAGGACGGCCGGAGCGGAAGGGGTCGGTGAGGTCGCAGCGGTGGTGCTCGGTTCGCTGGCATGGGGCAGCTCCGAGCGGTCCTGGCTCCTCCTAGCAGGCGGAATCGACACCTCGGTCCACGGCGACGCTCCCCGGCGAGTTCCCGGTCACCGGCGAGGGCGGCAACGGCGTCGTGGCCCTCAGACTGGCGGCGGCACGCGGAGAAGAGGAAGAGGGGAACGGAGCAGGTAGCTAGGGTTAGGGAAAAAGGCGGCTTGGCGCGAGGATAAGAAGAAGGGGCTGGCGTGCGGTGGCGCGAGCTGACGGCAGAGGACGGCCACCTGCCGCGCAGCTGCTTTCCGTCTGTGCGTAGGAAGGGAGACGGAGACGGCGTCAGACGGGGGAAGAAGAGGAATAGGGGGTGGCGTCGGCGCGTCTGGCTCAAACCGGTACGAGCTGGGGAGGCAGGCTGGGCCACGGCTGGGGAAGTGAGCGGGGAGAAGCTGCGTCGGTGGGCCGCTGCACTGGTACTACGGCTGGGCTACTGGCTGATAGGTAAGCTGCTCCTCTCTTTATTTCTTTTAAAAAAAACTGTTTTGATTTTTGTTTTGTGGCAGATTTAAACAAGCCCAAGAAATACCCCTTTTGGGGAGTTTTTGCATATTTTGAATAATGGAACAGGGATAGCTAGGGAGTGAGGAGAGGGCTTGGTGGATGAGCACAAGTTGTTGGTGAGGAAACAAAACAAGAGAGAGAGGGAGACGGAGAGGATTTTAAAAGTAACTAAAAAGGAGATCCCCTATGAACATGCATGATGGAGAAATGGTTTTGTTGGGACAAGGAAAATGGTGGAGAGAGGTAGAAAAGATTCCCCAAATAAAGATCCACTAAACAAAGAGAAAAACAAAGGAGCTAAAGGTGGTGGTGAAGGTTGCATGGCCCATGCAGATTAATTATTTGCCATGTTTTATTATTGTGAAAAAAATAATATTATAACATGGCATGATTCCATGCATTTCCAAAATTTAGAATAAAGACCAAGCAAAAAGGAATTAGAATTAGATCCACCCCACCCACATGAGCTAGAATAAATATCAAAAGAAAAAGAAATGCAAGCTCATGGATAAGTGGAATGGTGGAATTATCAGGTGGTGAAAAGAAAGGTGATGGAGTTGAATAAAAGATATGCCCCCAACTCAATTTGGGCATTAAGCAATATATCAATAGCCAAATACAATATCAAGAGGCAAATACAATTAATAATGCATATGAGACAAGAACCAATGAAAGAGGGTTTTATATGATGCTCAAATGCAAGGTGGCATGATGACATGAGCATGATATAATTATGATGCAACAATTATATATAGGAAGTAGCCATTATCTTACTAGACCAAGTAGCATTACAATTGTTAGACAATTGGGATGCTACAGTAACCTAGTTTTCCTATATATAGGGGAGGCATTCACCCAAATTTCTCAATCCATCAATTAATTGGCATTAGCCACTCTCTCTCTCTCTCCCTCTCTCCCTCTCAAGCATGTTCCCAAGTTAGGAACGTGCTACATGAGGTAGATGTTTCTCCACCCAGCACACGTCATCGTACCGCTATAATCGGTCTGGATATTCTTCTTCCACTGCCTTGATGGACCGGGGCTCGGGAGACGTCCTTTACACTAGAGGCCTATAAAGCTCGACGAGGCATCACTAGTAATGGTGTTGGACACTTGAAGCCTTCTGGACCTTGAGGTCTGTGACACTCGTCTTCATCAGCAATGTTTGTGCAGGAACATATTCCCGCTTTCTAGATCTTCAAAGGTATGATCACTGTATCAAACTTGTTACTGAACAAAATATGCACGAGAGGCAATAATAAAGTGGTTATTATCTTATTCCATGTTTATGATAAATGTTTATTTCTCATGCTATAATTGTGTTAATTGGAAATGTTAATACATTTGTGATTAATAAACAAATAAGAGTTCCTATTTATGCCTCTCATAAAAACTAGCTCGTTCATTAACGAGATGATCAAGGTTTCCTAATCATGGACATTGGATGTTGTTAATAATGAGGTCACAACATTGGTGGAATGATGTGATGAATATTCATCCAAAGTATAGTAATACGATCAAAGTCATTATGTTTAAATTGCTATAACATCGTGTGAAGTAACTTTATTCCTTAGACCATGAGATCATTTCAATCACTAACACCGGAAGAGTAACTTGATAATATCGAACGTCACACGGTAACAGGGTGACAATAAATGCGAGTTCAGATACTTCAAAAGTGTTATGTAGAGGCTCATGGATCAAGAGTAGGATTTTTCCATCCCGATGACGGAGATATATATTCTAGCCCCTCTCGGTGATATCACATTGACTTATCTTGCAAGCAAGTGATAAGATCACTAGAATGTTATATCATGGGAACAAGAAAAGAGTACTTGTCGATAACAAGATCAAACTAGGTATGGGGATACTGATGATTGAATCTTGGACATGTAATATATCGCTGGACAAAGGAATTTAGTTACGACGTTAAAGGTTGACACGATCACTAGAGTCAACGTTGAATGTGTGGGAGTCAGTACGGATCTCTAGGTCACGCTGCTGATTATTGATCGGAGAGGGGTCTCGATCATGTCTACATTACTCTCGAAGCATAGGGTGACACACTTAAGGGATACCGACACCATTTGTAGCAAATAAGATACTAGAGAAAGATTATGAAATCGTTGGAATTGTTTCGATGGATAGCGAAATTGTTTCGGGTGAAATTGCTAAAATTGGTTCTACATGTGATATCGAAAGGTTGCAAGGGGTTTTATGTGAATGTTTGTTAATTAAAGTAATTAATAAAATTCTGAATAAAATAAATAAAAGAGTTTTATTAAATGGGAGTTGCATTAATTTTTGTGGAAAATTAATGTATGTGAGTGGAGGTGTGCTTATGTGAGTGGGAGCTCGACCCACATGAATGAGGGAGAGGTGGGGGCACCCACCTTGGCCGTCGGCCATGGCATGGGGGTTGCCCCCTCCCCTATATAAGGAGCACCTCCTCCTCCACTCTCACACCTCCTTGTGAAGGATCTCTCTCCCTCTAGATTATTCTCCATGGCTTCGGATTAGCGAAGTACATGTTCCTGGTGGTTTTTCTAGAAAGATTTGCTACTTCTGCTGCTTTGCTAGAGCGAGGACTCAGAGGTGGTTGGGGTACCATATGTGTGTGTGATCACGAGTGCGCTGCTGCTTTGCGGTGCTGGACTATTGGTGTTGGACATGCTAGACTTGTTGGACTTCATCACGATCTTGATATGGGCAAGCAAACGACTACATCATCCACGAAATCAGATTTCTTAACAAAGATTCTCGGTCTTCAAGGGTAAAATCTCTATGGATGTATATCCACCTGTTGATTGTATCTAGGTAGATAGATCTTGGTGCGAACCCAACAGTGGTATCAGAGACTGATCTATGTGTAGATGCTTTGCACGGGTTGAACACATATGATTATGTGGGCTCTAAAGATCATGTTATGCATCTCCTTTGTATTTTGGATATTGGTGGCATAGAGGGATGAAGCGGCCCAAACTAACTTTACATGTCCTCGCACATGAGACATGTTCCACGCTTGACATGCAACTAGTTTTGCATAAGGGGCTAGAGGGTGTCCGGCTCTCCTACTATAGTCAATATTTGATTTACAACGAGTTGCTAATAATTTGACTATCCTCGTTGTGGTTACATGTTTGTAGGTAAGAATGGTTCTATATCCAAAAGCCCTAAGCCACGCAAAACATTCAAAGGATAAATTAGAATCATCTAGTTTAGATGTTGTTGGGCAAGTGTCATGATATGGTAATGTTAGAATTTGTAATATGGATTGGTACTCTTGGAAATTATAACATATCAAAGTGTAAGTTCCATGGACCTCTCCCTTACACATATAGGAATGGTGAAGATCATACCACAATGCACAAGATAGTGATCAAGTGCAAGAACCATATCATATCACCTTTTGCATATGATGTTTGTTTGCATCTTATACTGCTTGTATGGTGCTTTAGTAGCATTATAAGATGATCCCTCATTTAAATATCAAGATAAAAATGTGTTTTTCCTTAAGTATGCACCGTAAAGAAAGTTCGTCGTTTCGAGACACCACGTGATGATCGGGTGTGATAGACTCTACATTTGCATACAACGGGTGTAAGATAGTTTTACACACACAAATACTAAGGTTCTTACTTGGCGAGCCTGGCATGTACATACATGGCCTCGAAACACGAACCGAAAGGTAAATCATGAGTCATATGGTTGATATGATGACCATAAAGATACTCGTATTTAGAGCTACACCAACTCACGTGATGATCCGTCTTGGTGTAGTGGATCTGGTTCATGTAATCACAAAAAAGACACGAGGAATGTTTTTTGTGTGGGAGTTCATTTGTAATTTGGATTAGTTGAACTCAGTTTATCATAAACTAAATCAAAGTGAATTTGCATAATTTGTTGTAGTCGTTGGCATCCGTTTACTACTTTATGCTTATTTATAATTTGGATAATAGAACTATAGAATTCAGGTTATTTACTTTACAAACTGGTATCGTATTGTTTTGAGTGTCGATTTAAAGTTTAGAAGTCCTATTTCAAAATTTTAGCAAACTCCATTTACTCCATGAAGTTTAATAAGTAGTATTAAATCAAGAGTAACAATTCCAGTGTTAGTATCTAAAGTATCATGTTTGCCTCCATGATTCTTGATATTCAAAAGTTGTTTTAATATCGAGGTTACCTAGGAGCTGAAAGAATTATTTCAGAAACCATCATGTGTGGAAGATATTATGATATCTGAAACATTTTTTATGGTTGCAATATGATAGAGTATAATTTGGCAAAATACATGTTTTCATATTGTATGATAATTTGTGAAGGTTGGAGACATTTGGCATCCTAATCTCCCAAAAAGGTTTTGGGAATTGACATTATACTGGCAATTCACCCTTATAGGCTATAATAGCTTGATCATGAAAGTGCCATCATAAGGATGAATAGAAGATGTAGCTAAAATGTATACTACACTAAAATATTACTATAGAATGGATTTTGAAAGAGCGCCAAACATTTGATCATGGTGATCCACTTCAAAGTGCAAGTCCAAAGGTATTAGTATGTGACTATGCATGCTTTGGACTATGTGCCATGTGTATGGCGCCACTATTGATGTTGATCGATTCTTTTAGAAGGAAAGGAAGTGTTCAAAGAGAATCTATGAAATATTTGGCAGAAAATAAAAGACTAGAAATGTCTAGCTTAGGTATATAGATGATATACATGTTATGGATGTATTCTTTGCTTATTAAACAATGTGGTTCTTAGGTATTGGATACCGAATTTGTTGGTGTGAAGTGTCATACATAATAACACAATTCATGAACTGCAGTGTCTTAAATAACTAGCAAGAGAATATGTGATGATGTTCATCGAAAACAAATAAATTGTTGTTCTGTTTTTCGTTGACATCAAACCTAGCATTTGAGATTTGTTTTAATAATTATTATTTTGTTCCGGTATTATGAGAACAATGGTTGTTCAAAAGATACAATAGTCCATAGAAGATGGATAAACTTTTACAAGTATAGTTGGAGAAATCATGTCCATAAAAACTAATGATAAAATGTCGCAAGACAAATGATTGAAACATCACTTACGAGGTGACATCGCTGTTTAAATTATATTGGAAATAAAATATGAAGGAATTCCATGTTGATGAATTTTTCGAGTCTTTGATTTTGATCAATTGACGCTTGTGAGACTTTCCTAGAGATAATTGAAACTCCGTTCATAGGCCAAAGAGGAATGACTGACTAACTAATTGGACATTGTGCATATTGATGTATATAGTCCATTATGTGTAGCCATGAGCGGTGGATCTTTCAACTTCATATACTTTCTCTGGGAATTTGAGTGAATATATGTGCATATTTACTTAATAAGGAAGAAGTATGAAACATCTAAAAATTGTTCAAAGACTTTCAATATGAAGTGGAAAATCATTGTAACAAGAAAATAAAGAATTTATGATTGGATCATAAAGGAAGATATTTGGGTTACAAGTTTAGCAAAACACCTAGCATTTGAGGAATCGTTCCATGGATTTGTGTTTCCGATAAACCATAAGAGTATGAAATGCTCGAGAGATGAAATCAAACCTTGTTTGACATGGTAAGATCAAAGGTGTCCTTTATAAAACTGCCATTATGTTTGAAGGAATAAAGCTTTAGAGACTACCGCTTTTTCACTAAAAAGAGCACCATCATGATCCATTGAAATGACACCATATGTGTTATGGTTTGGGATAAAACCCGAGTTGCTTTTTCTTAAATTTTGGTATGCAAGGCTTAAGTAATATGTTTACAACCAAAGTCGTATAAGCACGTATTTGTAGGTTATCCCAAAGAAACAGTTGGGTATTCCTCCATAACACTGAAGACAAAAGAGTTTGTCACTTAGATCGTCAAGTTTCTTGAGAAGGCATTTTTAGCAAAAGTTAAGTGGGAGGACAATAGAACTTTGATTAGGTTGATGAACCTAAGCAACATGTGCTAAGTAGCGCATCACCGGAAAGTATCCCGGAGGCGGCCACAATGGCCATGGCTCCTGTGATTTGATGTCTACGCACTTCTATTCTTGTAGACAGTTGTTGGGCCTCCAACTGCAGAGGTTTGTAGAACAGCAGCAAGTTTTCCCCTAAGTGGATTACCCAAGGTTTATTGAACTCAGGGAGGAAGTGGTCAAAGGTATCCCCTCTCAAGCAATCC
Organism: Avena eriantha; assembly: GCA_910589775.1. NCBI lineage: Eukaryota > Viridiplantae > Streptophyta > Magnoliopsida > Poales > Poaceae > Avena > Avena eriantha. The sequence goes on along the minus strand of OU342744.1, from coordinate 311,250,350 downwards.
TGCAATCAAGATACAAGAAGCCTCTTGTGTCCCCAACACACCCAATACACTTGTCAGGTGCATAGGTGCACTAGTTCGGTGAAGAGATAGTGAAATACAAGTGGTATGGATAATTATAAGTGCTAACAGTGATAGCAAATAGCTTGATGGCGTGGAAAAGACTAAAGGCAAACTAAAATAAAGATGGAAGCAAACAAACATGTAACAGATCTAATTGCAAACGGTGTATCAATGCTTAGAAACAAGGCCTAGGGATCAAACTTTAACTAGTGAACACTCTCATATAAATATCTTCTCTTTATGATACTACGATGAACTACTCTTCGGTTGGACATTCTAATCATTGGTAGGGTTATAGCATCACACCTCAAAGTTCATCTTTCCCATCTAGAAAACCCCACACTGTCACCTTGAGCACTAGATGGTTCCAACAAACACCACAATTTCATAGAGACATCCAACTCCAAATATAACTCATAACAAGTATTTGTAATCTCTAGCCTAAGTGCCACCATGGTGTGCACGCTGTCACTTTCACACACATGGGGAGAGCAGAGATCTATTAAAGCACGTGAGTAGCAAGGTAGATCTACTTGATTACAAAGCTCATGATCACAATATGATCATGCATAGAGAGAGAGAGATGAACACATAGCTACCGGTAGAACCCTTAGCCTCGAGAGAGAACTACTCCCTCCTCATCATGGGAATCAGCAATGGTGATGGAGATGGTGGTGGAGATCAATGGAGATGGCTTCGGGGGCACTTCCCCGTCCCGGCAGGGTGCCGGAACAGAGACTTTCTGTCCCCCGAATCTCCCCTTCGGTGGCGGCGGCGCTGTGGAATTTTTCGTGGCTGGAGGCTTGATGATTTAGGGTTTTCGCATCGGGAGGCTTCTTATAGGCGAAGAGGCAAGGTCGGTGGGCGGCCAGGGGGCCCACACCACCTGGTGGCACGGCTAGGGCTAGCCCGCGCCACCACATGGTGTGGCTGCCCTGTGGCCCCTCTCCGTCTCGTATTCTGGCTCTGTGAGTCTTCCGGTAAAATAGGAACTTTGGCTTTTGTCCCGTCCAATTCCGAGAATATTCATTTTCTGACTTTCCTGGAACCAAAAACAGCAGAAAACAGGCAACTGGCACTGTGGCTCTTATTAATAGGTTAGTCCAAGAAATCATACGAAAAGTACTCCAAAGTGTGGACAAAACATAAGAGAGTAGATAAAACCAAGCATGGAACATCAAAAATTATAGATACATTTGCAATGTATCAACATCCCCAAGCTTAACTCTTGCTCGTCCTCGAGTAGGTAAGTGATAAAAAGAAAGAATAATTTTTTGAGGTGACATGCACCATCATAAACTTGATCAAAGTATTTGTAAAACATTCAAAGCTGAGATCATAGTACTTCAATCACAATATGAAAGACAAAGTTCTAGCAATAAGACAAAGAAACTATGTTGCAACATGAAAAGGCACAAACAAAAGATTCATGAATAACAATGCTTTGCAAGACATTTGTTTGTTTCACATAAAGAAAACATAGCATAATTGTATTCAGCTTGTCCCTCATAGAGTAGCAAATATAAATGCATAGGACACCTTCAAAGTTCATAAGAGTGACTAGATACAAATAGTTTAAAACAAGCAATATCAAAGCTATGCATCAATCAAAAAGTCTTGGGACAATGCACATAGAACTAAGAATGGCCACTATGCTCTCAAAGTAGGTGCATAAAGATAGAAAGTGGAGACTCGATATAATGGTGGAAGAAAGGCCTTCATAGAAGGAAGTAGGGATTCAAGTCTCATAAAGAGCTTCCAAAAATTATGGTACTTACTAGCTTTCAGCTCTCATTGCCCCTATCATAAGTATCTTGAAGTGATTAAGGTTAAAGTGAACAAACTATGGTGTACATGCTTGACGAAGTATAAGTTAGAAATCTCATGTCCCTTGAATACGAGGGCCGCTCCTCATGATACTCAAGTTTTAGTCACCGGTAAGTTCTTGTCATCGTAAGTACATGTGTATCATAGAGAACCGCCAACGGGGTACCCCTTGCCTGATGATACGGAAGAATCCCCATATCAAAATGACAAGGCAAGCAGACAACGAGCATCTCAGCAATCTTCTTATTTACCATGGGAATATGGTGCTTTTTTCTCTCCTTCCTCTTTTCATAATCTCATCATTTTTTTCTCATTTTCTCTATTTTCTCAATATAGGACGCTTTTTTTATAAGAAGAATGCTTCATAGACAACTCATTATGGTTACGCTTCAGATTTCCACCATGACAGCATGGATTAGACCAGCGGCCCGGGCGTTTCTCTAACACATATACATAACTCCATGGACTTACAAGCTCCCCTTTCATTTCACACCGATGACATCCATATACAAAAGAGCATGATATCAACTAGGTACAAAGTACCAAGTGCAATGTTGAAAGTGTTCCCCATGACAGCATGGTTCTGCTAATTCCCAACAAATAAGTGCAAGCATATACAACATAGACGACACAATGGTTCAAGTTTATTAAGGGAAAGAAAATTAAAGTGTGCCATCAAGTTCGTGAGAGCTTTAATCACTATTTTTCTCATAACAAGTTTCATTTGGAAGGTAGACAAAAGCATGAATATACTTGGAATATCTTAAGCTAGTAGGTAGGTATGGTGGACACTTTGGAATAACTTGGTTTAGGGAGTTGGATGCATGAGTGGAACTCATACTTGGTTGTGGAGGCTAGCAAAAGACTGGGAGCGACAAACTAAGAGAGCGATAATGGCCATAATCATGCAGAGTGACAAAACATAATTGATCAAAGCATAAAGTGATACTACAAGTTGAAAACTAAAGGATCATAAAGGCTATGGTGACTTGAGATAGTCATAACATGGTGTGAGCATGCGCCAAGTCAACCCAAATAAAACATCAAAGGAGAATACCACTATACTATGCTTAAATATGCTAAAACAACGCATGATTCATCCAAGGCACATTAAGCAATCTCAATATTTTATAACAAGTCATGCTACAGCAAATAATACTAATCATAAAGCCAAAACAATATCAAGGATGGCATGACAGAGCCTAGGCCACAGTCAAAAACGAGCTCTTTTTACCACATAAGCATGAACTTTCCTACTCTTTTCCAAACCAAACCAAACTATTTGAAAGCCAATCTATGAAAGAGGGGGGCCAACCAATTTATTCAGAAACCTAAGAAAACAAAAGCAAACGAAAACGAAAAAGAAGACGCTCCAAAAACAACACAATTGTGCATGAAACAATAAAAATGAAGCGTTTGGAAGAAACCTGGGATTTTTATTGATGAAGAGGGGGATGCCATCCCCAAGATTTGACGCTTGTACTTCTTAGATATTTATTGGGTTGACACGCGTGGCATCCCCAAGCTTGAGCTTTAGTCCATCCTTCATCTCATTACTCATTCCTTTCATACACCTGAAATTTTTCCTTCATACAAAACTTCACACAATCTTTATTAGCAACATTAGTGCACTCAAGATAAATAAGTCTTAAGTTTCAGTTCTAACACCAAATAAACTTCCATTAGAACACTAGATACTGTAGCACTTCTCTCAAAAAGCTCAATTCCCCAAAAGAACTCAAAAAGGAACCAACAAGAAGCAAATACAGAAAATGGCAGAAATCTGTCAAAACAGACCACCAGGTAAAGACAAAAAAATTCGAAGACCTTCTGTTGCTCAAATAAAAAGGTGTTGAACTAACAAAAGTTATATAACAACCTGGGTCAGAAGCACAAAAATTCACGCCTCAAAAAGACGTACAGAGATTTTACACGAATTTTTACGGTGAAGCACAGAAATCTGTTTCAGGACAACAACTTTCCCAATCATTACTTCTCTCTCATTAGAGGTTACTCTTGGCACAAAAAGCAAATAAAAAGGATAAGGAGAGGTTATTACTGAATTAATAACTTCCAAGACTCATCTAAAACTTTTGGGTTATCTCCCAATAAGTACTTTTCTTTAACGCCTTTAAGTTAGGCATGATAGTTTGAGAAGATGCTCACATAAGAAATATGAATTGAAGTAAAATAGAGCATCAAGAGGAAAATTCAAAGCACATTTAGTTCTAACCCACTTCCTCTGCATAGGAATCTTGTAAAGAAACAAGTCATTAAAGCACAAAGAAACAAGCATAGGAAAGCAAAACAAGTGCAACTTCAAAAATTTCAACATAAAGAGGGGAAACTTAATATTATTGAGATGCATAAAACCATGCTTCCCTCTCTCATAATAACTTTCAGTAGCATCATGAATAAAATTAACAATATAACTATCACATAAAACATTCTTATCATGATCCACATGCATAAAAAATTAATACTCCCCACATAAACATAGTCATTCTTATTAATTGTAGTGGGAGCAAATTCAACAAAATAGTTATCATTACTATTCTCATCACCATAATCATCAAATATAGGAGGCATATTTTAATCATAATTAATTTCATCCTCAATAGTAGGTGGACTGAAAATATCATATTCATCATATATTGGAGATATAGTATCATCAAAGTAAATTTTCTCCTCTAAAGATGGGGGACTAAAAACATCATTTTCATCAAAACTAGCTTCCCCAAGCTTAGACTTTTCCATAGCATTAGCAATAATGGTGTCCAAAGAATTCATACTAACAACAATGCTATTAGCATGCAAATAAAGTTCCATAGGTTTTTTAACTTTCTCTTCAAACACTTCATGTCCTAACTCAAGATAAATACTATAAAGCTCTCTAATTTTGTTGTTGTTTTCCATTAAGCCTAACTAGTGAAAACAAGAAACAAAAAGACAAAATTGCAGAATCTAATGGAAATAACTTCGAGCACTCACACCGGAGGATGTGAGTACCTTTTACCTTACCTCCCCGGCAACGGCACCAGAAAATAGCTTGATGTCTACGCACTTCTATTATTGTAGACAGTTGTTGGCCTCCAAGTGCAGAGGTTTGTAGAACAAAAACAAGTTTTCCCTTAAGTGGATTACCCAAGGTTTATCGAACTCAGGGAGGAAGTGGTCAAAGGTATCCCCTCTCGAGCAATCCTGCAATCAAGATACAAGAAGTCTCTTGTGTCCCCAACATACCCAATACACTTGTCAGGTGTATAGGTGCACTAGTTCGGCGAAGAGATAGTGAAATACAAGTGGTATGGATAATTATAAGTGGTAATGGTGATAACAAATAGCTTGATGGCGTGGAAAAGACTAAAGGCAAACTGAAATAAAGATGGAAGCAAGCAAACATGTAACAGATCTAATTGCAAACGGTGTATCAATGCTTAGAAACAAGGCCTAGGGATCATACTTTCACTAGTGAACACTCTCATATAAATATATTCTTCTTAATGATACTACGATGAACTACTCTTCGGTTGGACATTCTAATCATTGGTAGGGTTATAGCATCACACCTCAAAGTTCATCTTTCCCATCTAGATAACCCCACACTGTCACCTTGAGCACTAGATGGTTCCAACAAACACCACAATTTCATAGAGACATCCAACTCCAAATATAACTCATAACAAGTATTTGTATTCTCTAGCATAAGTGCCACCATGGTGTGCACGCTGTCACTTTCACACACATGGGGCGAGCAGAGATCTAATAAAGCACGTGAGTAGCAAGGTAGATCTACTTGATTACAAAGCTCATGATCACAATATGATCATGCATAGAGAGAGAGAGATGAACACATAGCTACCGGTAGAACCCTTAGCCTCGAGAGAGAACTACTCCCTCCTCATCATGGGAATCAGCAATGGTGATGGAGATGGTGGTGGAGATCGATGGAGATGGCTTTGGGGGCACTTCCCCGTCCCAGCAGGGTGCCGGAACAGAGACTTTCTGTCCCCCGAATCTCCCCTTCGGTGGTGGCGGCTCTGCAGAACTTTTCGTGGTTAGAGGCTTGATGATTTAGGGTTTTCGCATCGGGAGGCTTCTTATAGGCGAAGAGGCAAGGTCGGTGGATGGCCAGGGGGCCCACACCACCTGGTGGTGCAGCCAGGGCTAGCCTGCGCCACCACATGGTGTGGCCGCCCTGTGGCCCCTCTCCGTCTCGTATTTTGGCTCCGTGAGTCTTCCGGTAAAATAGGAACTTTGGCTTTTGTCCCGTCCAATTCCGAGAATATTCATTTTCTTACTTTCCTGGAACCAAAAACAGCAGAAACAGGCAACTGGCACTATGGCTCTTGTTAATAGGTTAGTCCAAGAAATCATATAAAAAGTACTCCAAAGTGTGGACAAAACTTAAGAAAGTAGATAAAACCAAGCATGGAACATCAAAAATTATGGATACATTTGCAATGTATCATGATTACAAAGGTTGTGATCTCGGAGATTAGAGTTCCTATTTTAACCGTATGGGTCGTGTAAGAATCAAATAGTAAGATCTGAAACAGAAGTCGTTATTGTTTTGACAATGATGTACCGACTACATGCAAAGAAGCGGTGATGGGCCCTGACTCCATAAAATGAATAGAAGTCATAAAATCCGTGATAGTTTCCATACACGAGAAATCAAGTTTTTTGAACTTGCAAGACCCTCAAGAAAGGGGTGAAGCCTATCGGTCATATTTAGATCTATAAATAAATAGACATGGATGTTTCACATCTATGAAATAGTCGACATGTCAGAAAAGAGTTTACGACAATTTTCAAAGTAGTTGACTGCGACAAGATTTGATCTTTCGTAGCGATATTTAGTCTTGAGGATTAATGTAGCAACCAGTACATATAATTTGGTATATGGTAGTTGAACAAACAAAACAAAGTTATTCTAATAGAATGGTTACCTAGGACGTGTACAAGACACGGTCCGAACATCTTTGTTAATTCAAAGGGTGCTAAAAGGTCATGCGAACTTCAATGGTTGAAGTAAGCATAGCGGAGTTGGAATATTCACCATGATGAAACGGTTAAAAAGTTTAATTTCATCTGAGATGATAAAGATGCTTGCATTTGCAAAAAAAATAAGTTGGAGCGTTGAGACATATTTCCAATACATTATATAGAGGACATGTTGTTGATTGGAAATGATGTACTATGTTTTATGGACACGGGATAAGAATATCATTGAAATTTGATTTCGATGAAAGACTTGGGAAAAACTAGAATATCGGGCATCAATGTCTATATGGATAGATTGAGGCGCTAATATGCTTGTGCCAGATGTACATATATGAGATATTGAAAGAGTTCAATATGGAAACGACAAGAAAGGTTCTTGCCGCATGGAAAGGGTTGAATCAAGATTCAAGTGTTTTGACACTTGGTGAGTGAAATCACATGAATATTTCGATTAACCATATATATTGTGATATGTAAAAATCCAGATATGTACTATGCTCTAAATGTTATGAGCATATACCAAAATGATTCATAAAATGATCATTGGATGATAGTAAGGATATTCTTATGAGCTTTGGAAGAACTAAGAATATGTTATGTATAGGTGACAAATAGTTACAAATAGTTCATTGTAAAGTGTTATTTTGATACTAGCTTTGTCACAAGATACAAGTTGAGTTTATCTCAAATTAAACTATGGGTGGCACAATGTAATGGAAAGGAGTTTCCATGATGGTTTTGGATGAGTTCCAAAGTTAAGACAGTGTGACGGATACTACACCAAAAGGCTGAGTATATGACTGCTATAGTAGTAGTAAAGGAGGGCATTTGTGTTAAGTAGTTTATTATAGAACTAGGTGTGTTCATATTGGGCTATTACTAAGAATATATATTGTACGACAATAATATTGACATATTTTAAACCCAAGGAACTGAGGTCTCACCAAAGGACTAAATACAATGTCATCTCATTTGAGAATGAGTGATGCATAGAGACGCAAAGACATGCAAATACACACGGATCTGAAAGTATCAGATCCGCCACTAGCAAACACGTATATACAACACCAGAAAGCCATAGGTGTTGAATACGCAAATTTTTCAAAACTAGATTACTGACTCTGGTGCAAGTGGGAGACTAAAGGGAATACGCCCGAGAGGAATTAAGAAAGTGGTTATTATATTATTCCATGTTTATGATAAATGTTTATTTCTCATGCTATAATTGTGTTAATTGGAAACGTTAATTCATGTGTGATTAATAAACAAAAAAGATTTCTAGTTATGCCTCTCATATAAACGAGCTCGTTGATTAACAAGATGATCAAGGTTTCCTAATCATGGACATTGGATATTGTTAATAACGATGTCACAACATTGGTGCAATGATGTGATGAACATTCATCCAAAGTATAGTAATATGATCAAAGTCATTATGTTTACATTGCTATAACATCATGCGAAGTAAGTTTAGTCCTTAGACCATGAGATCATATCAATCACTAACACGGGAAGAGTAACTTGATAACATCAAACGTCACACCGTATCAGGGTGACAATAAAGGTGGGTTCAGATACTCCGAAAGTGTTATGTAGAGACTCCTAGATTAAGAGTAGGATTTGTCCATCCCGATGATTGAGAGATATACTTTGGGCCCTCTCGATGATATCACATTGACATAGCTTGCAAGTAAGTGATAAGATCACTAGAATGTTATATTACGGGAACCAGAAAAGTGTACTTGTTAGTAACGATATCAAACTAGGTATGGGGATACCAATGATCGAATCTCGGACATGTAATATATCATGAGACAAAGGGATTTAGTTATGATGTTAAAGGTTCACATGATCACTAGAGTCATCGTTGAATGTGTGGGAGTCAGTACTGATCGCCAGGTCCAGCTGTTGATTATGGATCGGAGAGGGGTCTTGATCATGTATGCATTATTTGTGAACTATGGGGTGACACACTTAAGGGATACTGACACCATTTGGATCAAATAAGATACCAGAGAAAGATTATGAAAGCACTGCAATTATTTCGATGGACACCAAAATTGTTTCGGGTGAAATTACTGAAATTGTTTCTGCATGTGATATCGAAATGTTGCAAGAGGTTTTATGTGAATGTTTGTTAATTAAAGTAATTAACAAAATTCTGAATAAAATAAATAAAAGAGTTTTATTAAATGAGAGTTGCGTTAATTTTGGTGGAAAATTAATGCATGTGAGTGGAGGTGTGTTTATGTGAGTGGGAGCTCCACCCACATGAATGAGGGAGAGGTGGGGCACTCACCTTGGTCGCCGGCCATGGCATGGGGGATGCCCCCTCCCCTATATAAGTAGCACCTCCTCCTTCACTCTCACACCTCCTCGTGAAGGATCTCTCTCACCCTCAAGATTATTCGCCATGGCTTCGGATTAGCGAAGTACATGTTCCCGGTGGCTTTTTATGGAAGGACTTGTTGCTTCCGCTTCTTTGCTGGAGCAAGGAATCAGAGGTGGTCGGGGTACCGGACGTGTGTGCGATCATGGATGCACTACTTCTTTGCGGTGCTGGACTTGCTGGACTTCATCACGATCTTGAGATTGGCAACCGAACGACTAGATCATCCACAAAATCAGATTTCATTAACAAAGCTTTTCGGTCTTCGAGGGTAAGATCTCTATGGATGTATATCAACCCATTGATTGTATCTAGGTAGATAGATCTTGGTGCTTAGTTGATCATATCGTAGGAATTTTTTGTTTTCTATGCTGCGAACCCAACGGTTACTGTACTTCTCCATAGATAGATGTTGGGTTGGTACGTTCTCGCAGTAGGAAATTTTATTGTTTTCTACAATGGAACCCCTTCAGTGGTATCAGAGTGATCTATGCATAGATTTACTAGTACGAGTAGAACACATGTGGATTGTGTGGGCGTTGATTTTCTAATTGCTACCCTCCCATGTGTACTTGCTACTATCGCGACAATGTAGGATGAAGCGGCCCAGACCAACCTTACGTGTAAGCCTACGCGAGACCGGTTCCATGACTAACATACGGCTTGTACCGTATAAGTGGTTGGTGAGTGTCTATCTCTCCGACATTAGTTGATATGGCACTTACAAATGATGGCCCTGAAAAGGGATTTAAAGCAGCAAATAGTTAATCCACGTTGTGGTTGGATTCATAGGAAAGAAGCGGACCTTGTGCGAAAGCCCATTCAAACATGTAAAAATTGCAAACCTAAAGTAGAAGTGTCTAACTTTGTTTTGAAGGACGGCAAGTGACATGTGTGGGTTAGGTAAGTGTTTATGTGATAGACAACCGAAGACAAGGTGGCACCATTTGAAGGGAATATGCCCCGAGAGGCAATAATAAAGTTGTTATTATGTATATTCCAAGTGTATGATAGATGTTTATTTTGCATGCTATAACTGTATTAATACGGAAACATTAGTACATGTGTGTTTAATATACAAATGGAAAGTTCCTAGTTATGCCTCTCTTTAAACTAGCTCGTTGACTAACAAGATGATCAAAGTTTCCTGATCATGGACATTGGATGTCGTTAATAACGAGGTCAAAACACTGGGGAAATGATGTGATGAACATTCATCCGAAGTATAGCATTACGATCAAATTCATTGAGTTTATATTGCTATAACATCATACGAACTAATCCTAGTCCTTAGACCATGAGATCATGTTAATGACTAACACCAGAGGAGTATCTTGATAACATCAAACGTCATACCGTAAAAGGGTGACTATAAAGATGGGTTCAGTGCTACGAAGGTGTTATGTAAAGGCTCATGGATCAAGAGAGGGATTTGTCCATCCTGATGATATATACATATACTCTGGGCCCTCTCGGTGATATCACATTGAGAATAGCTTGCAAGCAAGTGATGTGATCACTAGAATGTTATATCACGGGAATGAGAAAAGAGTGCATGTCAGTAACAAGATCAAACTAGGTATTTGGATACCGATGATCGAATCTCAGACATGTAATATATTATGAGACAAAGGTATTAAGTTACTAGCATTAAAGGTTCTCACGATCACAGAAGTCATCGTTGAATGTGCAGGAGTCAGAATGGATCTCTAGGTCCCGCTTCTGATTATTGTGAGTGGAGGCTAGATTTATGTGAGTGGAGCTTCACCACATGAATGAAGGAAGAGGTGGGGGCACCTCCCCATGGCGCCGGCCATGGGAGGGGGCTGCCCCCCTCTCCCTATAAAAGGCCCCCCTCTCCTCCTCACAAAGCACATCTCCTCGTGAAGGATCTCTCTCCCATCTAGATATATTCCCCATGGTCTCGGATTAGCGAGATACATGTTCCCGGTGGATTTTCGTCTAGAAGGAGTTGCTTCTTCCGCTGATTCGCTGGAGCGAGGAGGTGGAGGTTGTTCAGTGGCCTGAACGTGTGTGCGAGGATGGATGCGCTGTTGATTTGCGGCGCTAGGACTTCCACACGATCTTGAGATCGGCAAGTGTTCGACTACATCATCCACAAGTTCCAACTCGTTAAAAAAGCTTTGTTGTCTTTGAGGGTAAGTTCTCCAAGGATATATATCCACACGTTGCTTATATCTAGTAGATAGATCTTGGCGTATAGTTCCCATCGTAGGAAATTTTTGTTTTTTATGCTGCGAACCCAACAGTGGTACCAGAGCCTGATCTATGTGTAGGTGCTTTGCACGGGTAGTACACATATGTTTATATGTGGGAAATGATGATCATGGTATTGCTTCTTTCATGTATTTTGGATATTGGTGGCATACTGGGATGAAGCGGCCCAGACCAACTTTACATGTCATCGCACATGAGACCGGTTCCACGACTGACATGCAACTAGTTTCGCATAAGTGGTTGGCAGGTGTCTGTCTCTCCTACTATAGTCAATATCTGATTTACAACGAGTTTCTAATAACTTAGTTATCATCGTTGTGGTTCCATGTTCGTAGGTAAGACCGGTTCTATCTCCGAAAGCCCTAAGCCACGTAAAACTTGCAATGGATAAATTAGACGCATCTAGTTTAGATTGTTACTGGGCTAGTGTCATGATATGGTAATGTTGTAAGTTGATGTATGGTAGATACCCTTACAACACACTTCATGTGTAAGTTCCATAGACCTTGGCCTTACACACAAAGGAATGATAGAGATCATACCATGATGCATATGATGGTGATCAAATGCATGGACCATATCATCCCACTTTACACATATGATGTTCGCATCTTATATTGCTAGTTTGGCGCTTTTAGTAGCATTATAAGATGATCCCTCATTTAGATATCAAGATAAAAATGTGTTCTTCCTTAAGTATGCACTGTTTATGTTTCGCCACTTCAAGACATCACGTGATGATCGGGTGTACTTGAATCCACGATCATATTTCGGGTGTAAGACAGTTTTACACACGCGAGTACTAAGGTTCATACTTGGGGATCCTAGCATGTACAGACATGGCCTAGGAACACGGACCGAAAGGTTAAGCATGAGTCATAATTGATATGATGCCCATATTGATGCTCGCCTTTGAAACTACACCGACTCGCATGATGATCGGACTTGGTGTAGTGGATTTGGTTCATGTAATCACCAAAAACACATGAGGGATGTTGTTTTTGAGTGGGAGTTCATTTGTAATTTGGATTAGTTGAACTCGATCCATCATAAACTTAGTCTAAACTTTACAAATTCTATTGTAGATGGCACCACCTGCTTTTAATTTCAATGTGTTCATGGAGAAAGAGAAACTTGCAACGAATGGTAGCAACTTTACCGACTGGGCCATGAACTTGAGGATTCTCCTCAATGCTGCACACAAGTTGTATGTGCTAGAAGTGCCGCTAGGCCCCCCACCAGCTCCTAGTGCCCCTGACGAGGAAAAGAATGTTTATCTGACTCGTCAGGAGTACCACAAATTAGTTCATTGTGGCATACTGTATGGGCTAGTGCCAGAACTTCGAAAGCATTTCAAAAACGGCAATGCCTTTGATACCATGGGAAAATTGGAAATGATTTTCGATACCCATGTTGCCATAGAGAGTTATAATGCTTCTGAAAAGTTCTTTAGCTGCATGATGGAAGAGAACAACTCCGTTAGAGAGCACGTACTCAAAATGTATGGGTACGCCGATAGGCTTGTACCCTTGGGAATAACGATTCCCATTGACTTATGCATACATCGTGTTCTCCAATCTCTCCCATCTAGCTACACAAGCTTCGTTATGAACTACAATATGCAGGGCATGAAGAAGTCTCTCCCCGAGCTTCTATCAATGCTTAAGACTGTAGAGGTGGAGATCAAGAAAGAACATCAAGTGTTGATGATCAATAAGACCACCAGTTTCAAGAAAGACAGGAAGGGTAAGCAAAAGGGAAAGTAGGGCGGCAGATCTATTGCCGCACCTGAAAAGAAATCCTGAGCTCGCCCTAAGTCTGATACCGAGTGCTACTATTGCAAAGGGACTGGCCATTGCAAGCGCAACTGCCCCAAGTACTTGGCAGACAAGAAGGCTAACAAGGAAAACAAAGGTATATGTGATATACATGTTATTGATGTGTACTTAACTAGTACTCGCAGTAGCACCTGGGTATTTGATACTGGATCGGTTGCTAATATATGTAACTCGAATCAGGGGTTGTGGAACAAGCGACCACTAGCAAGGGGTGAGGTCAAGATGAGTGTTGGCAAGGGATCAAGAGTCGATGTGATCGCCATCAGAACACTGCCTCTCCACCTAACATCGGGATTAGTTATAAACTTAAATAATTGTTATTTGGTGACTACACTGAGCATGAACATTATATCCGGATCTTGTTTAATGCGATGTGGTTATTCGTTTAAATCCAAAAAGGTGGTTGTTCAATTTATATGAATGATATCTTTTATGGTCATGCACCTATGATGAATGGTTTATTTCTATTAGATCTCGATAATAGTGTTACACATATTCATAATGTTGATGCTAAAAGAATTAAACTTGATGACGATATATCTGCATATATGTGGCACTGCCGTTTAGGTCATATTGGTGTTAAAAGCATGAAGAAATTTGATGGACTTTTGGAATCACTTGACTTTGAATCATTTGATACATGTGAGCCATGCCTTATGGGCAAGATGACTAGAACGCTATTTTCCGGTACAATGGAACGGGCGACAGATTTAATGGAAATCATACATACTGATGTATGCGGTCCAATGAGTATGTCGGCGCGTGGTGGTTATCGTTATTTTGTTACTTTCATGGATGATTTTAGTAGATACGGTTATATCTATTTGATGAAACACAAATCTGAAACCTTTGAAAAGTTCAAGGAATTTCAGAATAAAGTGGAAAATCATCATAATAGAAAGATCAAATTTCTACGGTCTGACCGTGGAGGTGAATATCTAAGTTACGAGTTTAGCACACATATGAAAGAGTGTGGAATAGTTTCACAACTCACACCTGCCAGAACACCACAATGTAATGGTGTGTCGGAACGTCGTAATCTTACTTTATTAGATATGGTTGAATCTATGATGTCTCTGACTGACTTGCCACTCTCATTTTGGGGCTATGCACTGGAAACTGTTGCATTCACTCTAAATCAAGCACCATCTAAATACGTTGAAAAGACACCGTATGAATTGTGGTTTGGAAACAAACCTAAGCTGTCGTTTCTTAAAGTTTGGGGTTGCGATGTTTATGTGAAGAAACTTCAACCGGATAAACTCGAACCCAATGCGGAAAAATGCGTCTTCATAGGATACCCTAAGGAAACTATTGGGTACTCCTTCTATCACAGATCCGAAGGCAAGGTTTTCGTTGCCAAGAATGGATCCTTTCTAGAGAAAGAGTTTCTCGCGAAAGGCGTGTGTAGTCGGAAGGTAAAACTCGAAGAGGTCACTGAACCTTCTCTTCATGAAACGGCGACTAGCGCAGTGCTGGAAATTGTTCCGGAGTTGACTTCACCGAATGAAGAGGGAACTAATGATAATGATAATGAAACTCCGAAAAGAGGACACTACCGAACCTTGCAGGTCGAGCAGGACACGTGCAGCTCCTGAATTCTATGGTAATCCTGTTATGAATTTCATGGCCAATGAAATAGATGACCCGGTGACGTATGAAGAAGCGATGATGAGCCCGGATTCCAACAAATAGCTAGAAGCCATGAAATCCGAGATGGAATCCATGTACAAAAACCAGGTTTGGACCTTGGTGGACTTACCTCACGACCGAAAGGCCGTTGAGAATAAATGTATTTTCAAAAGGAACACCAATGTTGATGGTAATGTAACCGTCTATAAAGATCGACTTGTCGCAAAGGGTTTTTGACAAATTCAAGGGGTTAACTACGATGAGACATTCTCTCCCATAGCGATGCTAAAGTCAGTTAGGATTATGTTAGAAATTGCTACTTATTTCGATTATGAGATATGATAGATGGATGTCAAAACTACATTCCTCAATGGAAACATTGAATAAGAATTGTATATGATACAACCAAAGGGTTTTGTTAATCCTAAGGATACTAACAAGGTGTGCAAGCTTCAGCGATCCATCTATGGACTGAAGCAAGCATCACGGAGTTGGAATCTCTGCTTTGATGAAGTGATCAAAGAGTTTGGATTTATCCAAACTTATGGAGAGGCTTGTATTTACAAGAAAGTGAGTGGGATCAATGTCGCATTTCTAATATTAGATGTGGACGACATATTATTGATTGGAAATGATATAGATCTTTTAAACGGTGTTAAAAGTTATGTAAACAACAAATTTTTGATGAAGGACCTAGGTGAAGCGTCATACATATTAGGCATAATGATCTATAGAGATAGATCGAGGCGCCTGATAGGGCTATCACAAAGTACATACCTTGATAAGGTTTGAAAGAAGTTTAAAATGGACGGAAGTAAGAAGGGATTCTTACCAATGTTGCAAGGCAAGACACTGAGTAAGACTCAAAGTCTGGCTATGGCGGAAGAAAGAGAGATAATGGATAAAATCCCCTATGCTTCAGCTATAGTCTCTATAATGTATGCCATGATATGTACAAGACCGGATGTGGCACATGCTATTAGTTTAACTAGTAGGTACCAATCTGATCCAGGTACGGAACACTGGATAGCGGTCCAGAATATCCTTAAGTACTTAAGAAGAACTAAGGATATGTTTCTTGTATACGGAGGTGAAGAAGAGCTGGTCGCCAAGTGTTATGTCGACGCTAGCTTTAACACCGATCCGGATGACTCTAAGTCTCAATCTGGATACGTATTTCTCTTGAACGGAGCAATAGTTAGTTGGAGGAGTTCCAAACAACCTGTGGTGGCTGGATGAACGATGGAGACAGAATATGTTGTTGCTGTAGAAGCAGCGCAGGAAGCGGTTTGGATGAAGGAGTTCATAACCGAACTAGGTGTGGTTCCTAGTGCGTTGGACCCAATGGTTATCTATCGTGACAACAATGGAGCCATAGCCAACGCCAAGGAACCAAGGTCTCACAAGAATTCCAAGCATATTAAGCACCAGTTTCACTCCATCCGAGAGCATGTTAAGGATGGAGATATAAAGATTTGTAAAGTACACACGGATCTCAATGTTGCTGATCCTTGACTAAAGTTCTCCCTAGGGCAAAACATGATCAACACCAGAACTCCATGGGTGTTAGATTTATCACTATGTAACTAGATTATTGTCTCTAGTGCAAGTGGGAGACTGAAGGGAATATGCCCTGAGAGGCAATAATAAAGTTGTTATTATGTATATTCTAAGTATATGATAGATGTTTATTTTGCATGTTATAATTGTATTAATACGGAAACGTTAATACATGTGTGTTTAATAAACAAATGGAAAGTTCCTAGTTATGCCTCTCTTTAAACTAGCTCGTTGATTAACAAGATGATCAAAGTTTCCTGATCATGGACACTGGATGTTGTTAATAATGAGGTCACAACATTAGGGAAATGATGTGATGGACATTCATCTGATGTATAGCATTATGATCAAAGTCATTGAGTTTATATTGCTATAACATCATACAAAGTAATCCTAGTCCTTAGACCATGATATCATGTTAATCACTAACACCAGAGGAGTATCTTGAATTGATAACATCAAACGTCACACCGTAAAATGGTGACTATAAAGATGGGTTCAGTGCTACGAATGTGTTATGTAGAGGCTCATGGATCAAGAGTGGCATTTGTCCATCCCGATGACGGATAGATATACTCTAGGCTCTCTCGGTGATTTCACATTGAGAATAGCTTGCAAGCAAGTGATGTGATCACTAGAATGTTATATCACGGGAATGAGAAAAGAGTGCATGTCGGTAACGAGATCAAACTAGGTATTTGGATACCGATGATCAAATCTTGGACATGTAATATATCATGAAACAAAGGTATTAAGTTAATAGCATTAAAGGTTCTCACAATCACAGAAGTCATCGTTGAATGTGTAGGAGTCAGAATGGATCTCCATGTCCTGCTTCTGATTATTGATCTGAGAGGAGTCTCAATCATGTTTGCATTATTCATGAACCGTAGGGTGACACACTTAAGGGTTGCCAAACACCATTTGGAGCATATATGTTTCAGACGAAAGAATTGCAAAGCGCTGGAATCATTTCGATGGAAACCGGAATTGTTTCGATGCAAAGCGCTGGAATCATTTCGATGCAAAGTGCTGGAATCATTTCGAAAGAAACTGGTTATGCATGTGATATTGAAATGTTGCAAGGGTTTTATGTGAATGCTTGTTAATAAAAGTAATTAACAAAATTCTGAATAAAATAAATAAAATAGTTTTATTAAATGAGAGTTTCATTAAATTTGGTGGAAATTTAATGCATGTGAGTGGAATTTTGAGTGGAGGCTAGATTTATGTGAGTGGAGCTTCACCACATGAATGAGGGAAGAGCTGGGGGCACCTCCCCATGGTGTCGGCCATGGGAGGGGGCTGTCTCCTTTCCCTATAAATGTCCCCCCTCTCCTCCTCACAAAGCACAGCTCCTTGTGAAGGATCTCTCCCCCTCTAGATATATTCCCCATGGTGTCGGATTAGCGAGATACATGTTCCCAGTGGCTTTTCATCTAGAAGGAGTTGTTGCTTCCGCTGATTCGCTGGAGCAAGGAGGTGGAGGTTGTTCGGTGGCCTGAACGTGTGTGCGAGGACGGATGCGTTGCTGATTTGTGGCGCTAGGACTTCCACACGATCTTGAGATCGGCAAGCGTTCGACTACATCATCCACGAGTTCCAACTTGTTAACAAAGCTTTGTTGTCTTTGAGGGTAAGTTCTCCATGGATGTATATCCACACGTTGCTTGTTGATACGTCCATTTTGCATCACTATTCTATGTCTTAATTCACTATTATTCATTGATATATTTCGTATTGAGAGGTGATACTTATGTCATTTCATCTGTTTTTGCATGGTGGATGACTTTTGGAGCATGGACCACTGCAGTCAAGATTCTGATGGAAAAGGTGCTGTTTGGAGGCAAAATTTGCGAAGATTAGAAAATCCGGGAAAATATACGGAAAATCCTATTTTCCCAGAAGACTAAGGATGCCAGAAGATGGAGTGGAGGTGCGCCACAGAGGGCCCACATCACCCCATGGCACGGGCAGGCCTAGGCTACGCCTGGAGGTGGTGTGGCCGCCCTGGCCCACTCCAGCTTCTCCCCTCTGGCGTATATCATCCCCACGAAACCCTAAGACTCGGGGAGTGACCACAGAAAGATTTCGCCGCCTCTGCGGGGCGGAAAACACCGAGAGAGAAAGATCTCTCCGGCAGACAGAATTCTGCCGAGGGAATTCCTTCCCGGAGAGGGAAGATCATCGCCATCAACACCACCATCAAGCTGGACTTCATCGGGATCATCATCACCATCATCATCATCATGTGTCACTTGACAGTCTTCCCATGTGTCCTCGAGAACGTTTGGTCATCTATAGAAATACAACCGGGTTGTCCTTTGCTGCATAAAGGATTGGGCCACTTGTTGCATTTATTCCTACTGTCTTTTATTTACTCGTACTTTGTTTACTTGCTTTATTGAAAACCCCTAAAAATCCGTTTGCTAAGTATTTGCAGAGAATTCCTGATCCATACCACTAGCCAGCACCTTCTGCTCCTCGTTGGGTTCGACACTCTTACTTATCGAAAATACTGCGATACACCCCCTATACGTGTGGGTCATCAAGACTATTTTCTGGCGCCGTTGCCGGGGAGTGAAGCGCTATTGGAGAGTGGAACTGGTAAAGGAAACTTCTACTATGAGTATTGTTTACTTCTGCTAGTTGCTTTATTTTGTTATGGATAATTCGCTGAGTTTCTTATTTGGTAATGCTACTACCACTTCTAAGGTAGTAGATAAGCCACCACCTGTTGAGAGAGATGTTTTCAAAATACCTACAAGAATTATTGATCGTGTTATGGATAACTACTATGTTGGGGATGGAACTGTCCATCCCGGTGATCATTTACTCTTTATACACGAATTATGCGGGTTGTTCAAGTGTGCAGGTATTACTACAGATCAAGTTAAGAAGAAGTTATTCTCATTGTCACTGAAAGGAAGAGCTGAGGAATGGTATAAGCTGCTGAAGAATGGTCAAGCTCTGGAATGGGAGGAAATAGTGCCTCTCTTTTATTCAAAGTTTTATCCTCCTAGTGAGATTCATAAAGATCGGGATCAAATATACAACTTTTGGCCTCTTGATGGAGAGATTACATCTTAAGCTTGGGGGAGATTGAAGTTACTAATGCTCAAATTTCCCATTCATGAGCTCCCCAACAATATTATTATCAACAACTTTTATGCAAGGCTCCCTCTACATGACAAGGATTTATTGGATGCTTCCTGTGCTGGATCATTCACTCGTATGGAAGAAGAAGCTAAATGGAACCTTCTAGATCGTATTCAAGACAATGTTGACGCTTGGGAGAATGACATAGGTAGAAAGTCAGGTATAAATTATGATTATGAATGCATTGAATCTTTTATGGGAACTGATAACTTTCAAAATATTAAAAATGCTTATGGTCTAGACTCTCAAGCTATTGCTTCTTATTTTAAGGCTTTTGCTTCCTACATTGAAGTGCCTAAAAAGAAGTGGAATAAGTATCATGAACCTTATAAAGATATTTCTAAGAGTGTTCCTGCAAGAAATACTGAAGTTTATACTTCTAATCATGTTTTACTTGAACCTTATATTGAGAAAATGCCTTTCCCAGTTAAGGTAAAGGAACATTCTATGATGGCTACTATGGTAGATGAAAGTATGAATAAAGCTGTTGAACCTGATAAACAAATGGTTGATGAACCTATAATAGCAAATGTGAAAGACTTTGTCACTAAGTATGAGGAAGAGGGACACACTATCCTTTGTAAGGATACCTCTAAAATTGTTTCACATAGTAGTGCTATGAGAGCTAGTATTCCTGTGTTTTCTGTTAGAATAAGTGATCATTGTTATGATGGTCCTTGTGATAGCTATATTTTTAAGTTTATTCATGATACTGAAAGTTATTATGAGAGAGGGAAAAGTGTTCTTATGCATCTCAATAATATCAAGTTTCCTCGTTTTATGCTGAAAGTTTTTATGTTGCACTTGTTTTGCCTTCTTATGCAAATAGCCTTTGGTTTCAACAACTTGTTTGTTTACAAAATTCCCTTGCATAGGAAGTGGGTTAGACTTAAATGTGTGTGTGTTTTTGCTTCTTAATGCTCTCTTTCACTTTAACGCATATCCCTATGAGAGCTTCTTCAAAATTATCATGCCCATCTTAATGGCTATAAAGAAAGAGCTTTATGGGAGACAACCCAATTTGTTTTGCTTTTAGTTTGTTTTTGTTTCTTTGAGTCTTGGAAGTTATTACTTCGGTAATAACCGCTCCTTGTCCGTTTTGTTTGGTTTTTGTGTCAAGATCAACCTCTAATGAGAGAGAAGTAATATTTCGGGAAGTTGCTGTCCTAAAACAGATTTTTGTGCTTCACCATAAAAATTCGTGAGAGATCTCTGTATGTCGGATAGAGCTATAATTTGTTGTGCTTCTGCCCCAGGTTTTTATTTAACTTTCATTAGATTTGCACTTTTTGATTTGAGGAACAGAAGATTTTCAAAAAAATTGATCTTTACCTGCTGGTCTGTTTTGACAGATTTTGCCACTCTTGCATTTGCCTCTTTATTCGATTTCCTTCTTGAATTCTTTTTGGGTTTTCAGAAGGATTTGCTGCAGTAGCTTTTGTTTTGATGGTTTTCAGTTGAAGTTGGACTCAAAAGGTTTTATCACTTCACTTATACTAATGTTGCTAATGAGAAAACTGTGTGAAGTTTTGTGTGAAAGAAATTTCCAGGAAGTGGAGACAATGGTGTAATAAGGAAGGGAAAGGTTTTATGAATCCAATAATAAGTGTATGAAGATGAAGATATCGATGATATTCAAGAGATGCCTCCGGAAGGATCCACTAAATACCAAATTTAGAGACCTACAGAGTCTGTTTTCAAATAGATAACAGTTCTGGTAAGAAAAGTTCCACGAAAATACAATCCAACTATATTTTTGCAGTTTTCAGTCAATAAGGAAAGCTACAAAGCGAAAAAGAGACGGAAACGGGACCAGGGTGGCTCACACCACCCTGTGGCGCGAGCCCTCCCATGGCTGCGCCAGTAGGTGGTGAGTCCACCCCGGACTCCGCCTCCGACTCATTTTCTCCCAGTACCTTCCTTTTGATATGAAACTTCGAAATATATAACCCCCGGATCCCCCGAGGTTTGTATATCATGTTTTCATCGTGTTTTTGTTCCAATCTATTTCTGCCAGGTAGAATTCCAGATTTGGAGCCACAATGTCTTCATCTGGATCATCCAAAGGAGATTCTTTAGAAGATATCATCAACCCATACATGAGAGAATTGAAGATTCATCCCAAGGAGTTGTTGCTCGAAGGTGGGGAGGTCCGGATTAAGGAGGTTCAAGGCCCTAAAGGTGAAGGAAGTCTGGAGGACAGGATGGAAGCACTGGAGCAAGAAGTCTTTAGGTACAGGAAGATGGCGGAGCGCGAAGTGGATATCATCCATAAGATTTGTTCTGAACTCATCACCGAGCACCAAAAGGAGACTGCTGAACTCAAAGACGAAGTCTTCTCACTCCGCCAAACAACCAACGAACTGCAAGCATAGTTCTATGACATTCAAAATCAAAACTGTGAGTATGAGGCTAGATTTAAACGCATAAGTGCTGCTGCAAGTTTCAGGATGTTGGAAACCACGATGTCCTTTGTTGATGGGAAGCCTTTACCCTGGAAGACGGACGAAGATGAGAAGATACCACCACCTAAGGAATAATTCGTCATCAGGTTTGGCATCCCCTTGGTTTGTTCCAAGCTTGGGGGAGTGCCGCGGTATCATATCACTATCTTCTATCTTTTTACCTTATTAGTAGAGTCATATCATGAATAGAGGAGTTATTATCTAGTATGGTTTTTATTATGGAAGTGTCCCCTCTCTCGTTAGATATGTATCCCTTGGTGTGAGTTTCCGTTATGGAATATTAATGAGAAGTTCTATCATTCACTCTTTTGCATAGCTTATATTAGTTTTCAATTCGTGGTTATATGATTGATCTTGTTGTTAGTATTGGTAGCACTCTGGGATCATTGAGTTAATTTAGTTGGTTTTGGCAAACCTGGCTCGGTCAGTAGCAACACCTTTTTGAGAGTTGAAAAGAAAAAGAAAAAGATAGAAGTACTCCAGAGAGAAATAATTTCATCATCTTTCTTTCTTGACTTGCTCATAAGTCTAGTATTCTCTAGTTAAGATCTTTTGTGCTTCCAAGGAAGATTGCATGTTTGTCTTTATCACTTGTATGTTTGTTTGTTTCCTTCAACTCTTATACTTGCTACCCAGTCTTGCTAGCCAAAAACCTGTACTGAGAGGGTATTCTTCTCGTGCATCCACCTCCTTTAAAACCAAAACCTTTGCCATTTGTGTCCACCATACCTACCTAGTAGCATTATTGCTATTCCAAGTAAATTCTTGTTTTATCTACCTCCCAGATTAAACTTGTTATGTGAAAATTAGTGATTAAAGCTCTCACGAACTTGATGGCACACTTTACTTTCCTGCATTTAATAAACTTGAACCATTGGGTCCTTCTTTGTTGCGTGTATGCTTGCGCTTTATGAGTTGAAGTTAGCCGAACCATGTATCATGGGGACCGCTTTCAACACTTCATTTGGTACTTTGTACCTAGTTGATATCATGTTCTTTTGCTTATGGATCCCGGCGGTGTGAAATAAAAGTGGAACTTGTAAGATCATGGAGTTTATATGTGTGTTAGAGAAAAGCCTAGGCCGCTAGCCTAAGCCATGCCTAATCATGGTGGAAACTTGCAGCATAACTATAGTGAGCATTCTATGAAGCATCCTCAATAAAAACCTATGCAAATAGCAAATAAAAAGATCGCTGAGATGCTCACTGTCTACTTGCCTTGTCATTTTGATTATGGGATAACTCCTGTGTCATGTGCAAGGGGTACCCCGTTGGCGGTTCTCAATGATACGCATATGTTTACAATGACAAGAGCTTGCTCGTGACTGAAGTTGAGTAGCATGAGGATCGGTACTCATAAGTAAGGGGCATGAGATTTCAACTTATAACTTGTCAAGCATATCCTCTTAGTTGTGTAACTTTAACCTTAATCACCTAAAGATGCCTATGATAGGGGCAATGAGAGCTGAAAGCTAGTAAGTATCATAATTTTTGGGAGCTCTTTATGAGACTTGCAATCCCTGCTTCCCTCTGTGAAGGGCCTTTCTTTTACTTTGTAGTTGAGCCAGTAAACTTATTCCCTTCTATCTCAGCAAGTATTTTGAGTTGATGTGTTTCATTCATTCATATGATGATTTATTCATTCATGTCTCTTATGTTCCTTGTTTTGCACATTGCTCTTATCTTGATGTTTACTACTTTGAAAACTATCATTGAAAAACCAGCTATTTGTGAACTCTAGCAAATTATCAACTATTCTTCGACTAAGAGCTAAGTTTGCCATTACCAATTATGATTTACTCCATGTATCTTTATTGTGTTTCCTTTACTCATTGCAAGTTGAGTTATATAATAGTGAGTTGTCCTCTATTATGATCTATGTATTTGATGAATGTCATGCTTCTTGTCCGTATTCTTTTATCGACTCTTCACTCCATAAACCTGAGGCCATGTTTATTGAGCTCAGTTTCGCTTGGGGACAAGCGAAGTCTAAGCTTGGGGGGGAGTTGATACGTCCATTTTGCATCACTATTCTGTGTCTTAATTCACTATTATTCATTGATATGTTTCGTATTGAGAGGTGATACTTATGTTATTTCATCTGTTTTTGCATGGTTGATGACTTTTGGAGCATGGACCGCTGCAGTCAGGATTCTGATGGAAAAGGTGCTGTTTGGAGGCAAAATTCGCGAAGATCGGAAAATCCAGGAAAATATACGGAAAATCCTATTTTTCCAGAAGACTAGGGATGCCAGAAGATGGAGTGGAGGTGGGCCACAGGGGGCCCACACCACCCCATGGCGCGGGCAGGCCTAGGCCGCGCCTGGAGGTGGTGTGGCCGCCCTGGCCCACTCTAGCTTCTCCCCTCTGGCGTATATCATCCCCACGAAACCCTAAGACTCGGGGAGCGACCACAGAAAGATTCCGCCGCCTCTGCGGGGCGGAAAACACCAAGAGATAAAGATCTCTCCGGCAGACAGAATTCTACCGGGGGAATTCCTTCCCGGAGAGGGAAGATCGTCGCCATCAACACCACTATCAAGCTGGACTTCATCGGGATCATCATCATCATCATCATCACCACCATCAGCACCATCAGCACCACTTCATACCGCTGTAACAATTGGGTTGAATCTTCCATAGTTCTTAGGGGAAACATTCTCGGTGTTGACTACTCTTTGTAGTTGATGCTATTGAGTGAACCATTGAATTATTGTTTATGTTCAGATTGTTATACATCATTATTCCATCTCTGGTCATGATCCATATGATGTCTTGTGAGTAGTTCGTTTTGTTCTTGAGGACATGGGAGAAGTCTTGTTGTTAGTAGTGGAGTTGTGTTGAGAAAGATTCAATAGATTGTTATTTAAGTTGTGGTATACTTCTTCTAGTGGTGTCATGTGAACGTCGACTACATGACACTTCACCTATATGGGCCTAGGGGAATGCATTGTGTATTTGGCTACTAATCGTAGGGGTTGCCGGAGTGACAGAAACCTGAACCCCCGTTAGGAAACCATTGCACAAGGGACGTAAGGGTCTTAGAGTTTAAAGCTGTGGTTAGGTTTTACCTTAATTACTTTCTTGTACTTACGGATGTTTGCAAGGGGTATAATCACAAGTATGTATTAGTCTTGGATGGGGCGGTACATTAGCACAGGTTCACCCACACAACACTTAGCAAGCTAAAGAAGATTAATCGACTATATGAAGCGAAAGCACTTGACAGTCTTCCCATGTGTCCTCGAGAACGTTTGGTCATCTATAGAAATACAACCGGCTTGTCCTTTGTTGCATAAAGGATTGGGCCACTTGCTGCATTTATTCCTACTGTCTTTTATTTGCTCGTACTTTGTTTACTTGCTTTATCGAAAACCCCTAAAAATCCGTTTGCTAAGTATTTGTAGAGAATTCCTGATCCATACCACTAGCCAGCACCTTCTTCTCCTCGTTGGGTTCGACACTCTTACTTATCGAAAATACTGCGATACACCCCCTATACTTGTGGGTCATCACTTGTATCTAGTAGATAGATCTTGGTGTATAGTTCCTATCATAGGAAAAATTTTGTTTTCTATGTTGTGAACCCAACACCATGAACCTGGTGCAAATGTCGGTGTTCTCGATTGAGATCAAGACGTGACAACCACCACATATCACATACATAATTGTTTTAATTAGACGTTAGTTGTTGTGTGATATTGTTGTGCTAGTATTAGACTTACGACGGTAGCATGATAAGATAATACCTCACACTATTATTCCAATATTCGTGCTCTCCCACACATTTGCACCACCAAGAAAGTTTGCAATTATAAAGCAGGCCGTGATGATCGGGTGCTAGACATCTTTGCGTTCACATATGGTGGGTGTAACCATGGATGCACATCAATATATTATGGCTAAAATTACGTCTATCATGTGCAGACATGGCCTCAAAACATAGATGACTGAAAGGTCAAGCATGAGTCACGTGGAGATGTGATTGATATGATGATATCTACCCTGGCAGCTACATCAAAGGCCGTGATGATCGGGGATGATGCGGTATAAAGGGATCGTGTAGTCACCATGTTGAGGGATGTTCGTTTGAGTGGGAGTTGTGGTGTTTTAGTATGACTGAATAAGAACCTATATTATGAACATTTAAGGTTAACTACTTTACAAATAATATTGTAGATGTCTCGCACTTCGTTCAACCTTGGCCCCTTCCTTGAGAAAGAAAATCTGAAAACTGATGGGACTTACTTCATCACCTAGTCCCGCAACTTAAGGATTCTCCTCGTTCCCTAGAAGATGTCCTACATACTTGAGGCTGCTATACGTGACTAGTCCGCTGCCGCTATCTCTCAGGATGATAAAAATGTTTATCAGTAGAAGGTACATGACAACACTTGTGTCTAGAGTGGCATGCTCTATGCCATGGAGGTTGACTTGCAGAAGCGCTTTGAGAATAAGAGCGCCTTTGAGATCATCACTAATCTCAAGGCCATCTTTGCACCGCAGGCCCGGTCTGAGAGGTATGAGGTTTTGAACCTCTTATTCTCGGCTAAAATGGAGGAGCCAGCAGCTTGAGCGAGCACATGGTCAAAATTTCTGGCTATGTTCAACGCCTAAATGATATTCATTGCAAAATCAACGACGAGTTGGCGATTGATAGGGCGTTGCAGTCTCTGCCCCTTTCTACAAGAGCTCCATGTCGAACTACAACATGCTGGGTATGACCACAACCCTGTCTGAGCTGTTCGCCATGCTCAAGCACGCTGAGGTGGAAATCAGGAAGGAGCACACCATATTGATGGTCAACAGGGTAGTTGACTTCAACAAGAACACCGAGAAGGGAAAGGACAAGAAGGACATGTCTGAGAGGTTCAACGAAATGGTTGCTGCCTCCAAGGCATCCAAATCCAAGTCTGGCGCCACGTGCTTCTACTGCAAGGGAGAGGGTCACTAGAAGCGCAACTACCCCAAGTACCTAGAAGATAAGAAGGCTGGCAAGATCATTGCCAAAGACAAAGGTATATATGATATACATGTTATTGATGTATTCCTCACTAGTGCCAGGCGCAACACTTGGGTATTTGATTCTGGTTTTGTTGCTCATATATGTAACTCTCAATAGGATTAGTGGAATAAGTGGCGGCTGGTGAAGGATGAGGTGACAATGCATGTTGGCAATGGCAACTGAGTTAAAGTCATGGTTGTTGCCACCCTCCCTCTGTGTCTCCCTTCTAGATTAGTTTTAAATTTTATTAGTTGTTACTATGTACCGTCTTTGAGCATGAATATTTTCAGTGGGTCGTTCTTGATGCAAGACCGTTATTCATTTAAATCAGAGACAAGTGGTTGTTCTATTTACATGAATAATGTGTTTTATGTTTATGCATGAAAAAGTAAAGGTTTATTCTTATTGAATCTTGATTGTGATGATAAACACATCCATAGCATAGATGCCAAGAGATGTAAGAATGATAGCGATAATTCCATGTACATATGCCATTGCCGTCTAGGTCACACTAGTGTAAAACGCATTAAGCAACTCCATTTTGATGGACTACTGGGATCGTTGGATTTCGAATCCCTCGATATATGCGAACCATGCCTCATGGGAAAAATGACCAAGACACCATTCAACGGTATGATGGAACGGGCTGCAGACCTATCAGGAGTCATACATTCTAATGTATGTGGACCAATGAGCGTCTCCACGCGCGGTGGTTATCGTTATTTTGTCACCTTCATTGACGATTTAAGTAGATATAGGTATATCTGCTTAATAAACACAAGTCTAAAACCTTTGAAAAGTTCAAAGAATTTCAGAGTGAAGTTAAAAATCAACTTAACAAGAAAATCAAGCACCTTCGTACTGATCGAGGGGGCGAGTATTTGAGTTACGAGTTTGGCACACATCTGAAGGCTTATGGCATTGTACCACAACTTACGTCGGCTGGAACACCACAGTGTAATGGTGTTTCCGAGTGACATAATCACACCCTATTAGATAGCATATGATCATGAAGGAAATATGCCATAGAGGCAATCATAGAGATGATTGTATTTCATATGTATCCATGAGTTTTTATTATGTTTCTTGAATATCCATATATCAGGCAACTTGTATTGATTGGCAATTATGTGAATTGTTTGTGAAATTCTTTACTTGTATGGTTATCTAATAGTTGTCCCTAGTCAGAGTTCATGTGAGGACACACGTGAATATTAGAATAGCACATCGATTGGTCGATGACTATGTTTCGCAAGTCATAGACATGGAGATGTCAAACCAATGATGTGGATACATGTTATGAACATGGGATTGGACTGACCCAACTTGAGACTTGCAATAATACTTGCATCTCTCTCTACACATTGTGTACGTTTTGTCCATAGACCTGAGATTGTCGCATGTACTTGATACGTGGATCCGCCTACTTTGGGGCTATCGAACACTACTCCGTAACTGGGTAGTTATAAAGGTGGCTTTCGGGTTTGTCCTGATACATGCTGCAAGGCATCAGTCAATCAAGATGGGATTTGGCTCTCTCTACTTGAGAGAGATATCTCTGGGCCCCTCGAGTGATCGGATCCAGAAATGCATGGTCGTGCTACATATGGTCAAGAGTTAACCTAGTAAAGGGATTCCGAATCACAGTATCGAGAAAGAGAGGTCAGCTTGGAGCTAGACCAAATATCGTAGGGCAAAGGGAAAGACATGTACTCAACCTTGTGATGGTTCATCTGAATGATCTTTATATGTGTTTAGGAGTTGTCACATCTTGCTAGAGGCCGCTACCAACTATTGACAGAGTAAGTGTACTCGTGTCATGTCTATACGTGTATGAACCTATAGGGTCACACACTTTAGGGGCTGGAAGCCTAATGAGGATTGGATCCGAATTAGACTAGGCTTAGGCTGCTAATGGGCTGCTG
Source organism: Avena eriantha (assembly GCA_910589775.1). Taxonomy (NCBI): domain Eukaryota; kingdom Viridiplantae; phylum Streptophyta; class Magnoliopsida; order Poales; family Poaceae; genus Avena; species Avena eriantha. Next base: position 311,221,245 of record OU342744.1, on the reverse strand, counting down.
ATATGTTGCTAACGTATATATAACTTTTGATGTTTCATGCTTGGTTTTTATCTACTTTCTTATGTTTTTTTCCAACTTTGGAGTATTTTTATACACTTTATTGGACTAACCTATTAATAAGATGCCACAGTGCCAGCTGCCTATTTTCTGCTATTTTTGCTTCCAGGAAAGTTAGAAAATGAATATTCTCGAAATTAGACGGGACAAAAGCCAAAGTCAATATTTCACCGAGGGGGACATGGAGCCAGAATACGAGACGGAGATGGGCCAGAGGGCCTCCACACCACCTGGCCACGCGGCCAGGCCTGGCCCGCGCCACAGGGTGGTGTGGCCGCCTAGGGCACCCCTCGGCCTCCGCTTCCGACTATAACATGCCTCCGATACAGAAACCCTAAGGACCCGATCAAAATTTCGTGAAAGAGTCTATAGCCGCCGTCATCTCCATCCCTAGAGGAGGGATCTAAAGCTCTTCCCGGCACCCTGCCGGAGAGGGGAATTCACCCTGGAGGCCTTCTTCATCACCATGCAAGCCTCTGGTGTGATGCATGAGTAGTTCATCCTTGGACTACGGGTCCATGTAGTAGCTAGATGGTTTCGGGACCATGCAGCAATTCTCGGAAAGGCATTGATATCCCACATTGACGTCGGATGCCAATATCCTTAGCAATCCGAATTCCATGCAGCAGTGCTTCATATTCAGCAATATTATTTGTCGCTGTGAAGTGGATCTGCAACACGTATAGAAGTTTATCTCCTTAGGGTGATTTGAGCACCACGCCAGCCCCTGAGCCCCCTCGAGCCTTAGACCCATCAAAGTAGAGGGTCTAGTATTCCGACTCAGGAGGGTTATGTTCTCCTTCATCTCTGTCCAATCAGCGACAAAGTCAGCAAGGATCTGGGATTTGATTGCTGTCCGAGGTTTATACTCAATATCAAAAGCTGAAAGCTCTATGCCCCATTTGGCGACGCGTCCTGTGGTGTCACTGTTATTGATTATATCTCTCATGGGAGCTGTGCTCACCACGGTAATTGGATGCTCCTGAAAATAATGTCGTAACTTACGAGATGCTAGAAAAACACCGTAAGCCAACTTTTGATAGTGCGGATATCGATGTTTTGATTATGTCAGGACCTCGCTGACAAAGTAAGTCAGATGCTGCACCAGGTGTTCCTGATTTTCCTCCGGTCTCTCCACCACCATGACGATACTAACGACCTTGTTTGTCACAGCAAGATAGAGCAACATCGGTTCCCGTGGTTCCGGCGCAGCAAGGATAGGAGCAGATGAGAGTACTTTCTTCAGGTCTCGTAGTGCAGCTTCAGCTTCGTCGGTCCAAACAAAATCCTTGGTATTTTTCAGGAGTTTATATAATGGTGCGGCTCTTTCTCTAAGCCGGCTTACAAACCGACTGACTACAGCAATGCAACCAGTTAGTCTTTGTAAGTCCTTCAGGCGAGTTGGCCTGGAAATATTGAGTATAGCCTTGATTTTGTCCTAGTTCACTTCTATGCCTCGTTGAGACACGATGAAACCTAACAACTTTCCGGCTGGTATTCTAAAGAAACATTTCTTCGGGTTAAGCATGATGTTTTATTTTCATAGATTGGCGAATGTTTCCTCCAAGTCAGAAATCAGCGTTTCCTTATTTTTGGACATCACCGCAATATCATCCACGTATGCATGTACATTGCGTCCGAGTTGGTCATGGAGGCAACGCTGCATCGTGCGTTGGTACGTAGCTCCTGGGTTCTTCAGCTCAAAGGGCATTGTAACAAAACAGAAGGTTCCGAAGGGGGTTATGAATGAAGTTTTGACTTTGTTAGATTCCTTCATCCGGATTTGGTGATAACCGGAATATGCGTCGAGAAAACAGAGGAGTTCTGAGCCTGCCGTAGAATCGATAACTTGATCAATTCTAGGCAGAGCGAACGGATCTTTTGGACAAGCCTTGTTCAAGGCGGTATAATCAACACACATCCTTAAATCAGTGGTGTCCTTTTTAGGGACCATTACAGGATTGGCCGACCACTCAGTGTGGATGACCTCTTCTATGAATCCGCCTAACTCGAGTCGTGCTAGTTCCTTAGCTATTGCCTTACGCTTTTCATCGCCAAAACGCCGTAAGGACTGTTTGACGGGTTTAGCGTTCGGGTTTACATTTAAAGAGTGCTCGGCAAGTTCCCTAGGTACTCCAGTCATGTCAGATGGCTGCCATGTGAAGATATCTTGATTTGCTTGGAGGAACTTGACAAGCGTGCTTTCCTATGCGCTACCTAGGCCTACGCCTATCTGGGTCACCTTGGAGCGGTCATCATCCTTCAACGGCGTCTTCTTCATCTCTTCTGATGCCTTGAACTCTGGATTTGGCTTTGTCACCTCCTTCTTCGTTGCGGGCATCTCGAAAAAATATATGCTCTTCTTGATCTCCTGGTACTCCTGGGCATGCAGCACGGCTTCAGCAAAGGCGGCATTTCCATCCTCGCACTCTCGCGCTTTCTTCGGGTCTCCCCTGATAGTGATTACGCCGTTGGGACCTGGAATTTTCATCATATTGTAAATGTAACACGGACGAGCCATAAAAGCCCAATAAGCCGGACGTCCGAATATAGCGTGGTATGCGCTCTTGAACGGGACCACTTCAAAGGAAAGTGCCTCCGTCCGATAATTCTTTGGAGTTCCAAAGGTAACATCCAAAGTGATCTCCCCCAGGGAATTGGCTTGTCTTCCTGGGGCAACTCCATGAAAGATTACGGAGCTATGGTTCAGCTGGGTCTCCGAGATTTTCATCCGGCGTAGCGTTTCAACATAGAAAATATTTATATTGCTACCGCCATCCATGAGGGTCTTGGAGAAACCATAACCGTCAATAAGTGGATTGACGATCAAGGCGTATTTTCCTCGCATGTGCAACTTAGGCGGATGATCAGCACGGTCAAATGTGATTGCCACTTCTGACCAGTCCAAGAATTGGGGGACAACCGGAACTGTTGCGTTGAGCTCATGTAGAACTGCTTTCTTGACCTTTGCTGGTTGAGATCCGAGGAAGCTGACATAAGTGTCTTTTTTGGTCAGAATTTTTTTCTTCCCTTCTGGCTTGGGATTTGAAGCATCAACTTCCTCCATGTCGGAATCTTCCTTGGTCTCTTTATCTTTTTCGGGATTCTTCTTTCCCTTCTTCCGCTTAGCTTTGTAGCCCGTGGTGTCATCTCTTTTGATGTCGTCATTGAAACGACATTCGGCGTTGGTGTGGGACGAGCCCCCATTAGCGTCTAGGTGATGCACACATGGGTTATTGGCAATGTCGTACCAAGAGTAGGTTTTGCCTGGTTGTTGAGCAACTATACCTTGGACTCTTGAAGTTCCACGGCCACGCCCGCGGCCTCCGCCACGTCCTCCTCATCCTCCAGACCCGAAAGTAGCAGTGACCACTGCCGTTTCTGCGTTGGGTTTTTCTTCCGAGGTATTTTTGCGCTTCTGAGCTTGTTGCTTTGGTTGTTTTGCCGACTGTGGTACAACTAGGGCATTGAGTAATCCCTCTGCATCGTCGTCAGCATCTGCATACTTGCTCGCTGTTTCTATCATCTCTCCCAAATCAGTGACCTTGTCACACTTCAAGCAATGACGCAGTAGACCAATTGGGAGACCTGCGATGAAAGCTTCAATCGCAGTTTGATCATTTACTCCTTCACAGGAGTTCTTGGTGTCGATTCATCGTCCGAGGTAATCCCGACAAGTTTCTCCGGCCTTCTGGGTGCAACGCTGTAGGTCTCCGACCGTACAGGGCCTCCGATATGTGCCTTCAAAATTCCGAAAGAACGCACTTTGCATGTCATACCAGTTGTGGATGGTGTTCTCCGGAAGTTTATTAAGCCATGATCGTGCCGTCTTCCGCAACATAAGTGGGAGATATCGGGTTGCGACCAGGCTGTTTCCACCTTTGGCGATGCAGCGAGCTTGGAAAAAATCCTGTAGCCAAGTATCTGGCCGAGCAATGCTGTCGTAGGCTTGGATATGTCTTGAGATAGCAAATCCTTCCAGGAATCTTGTAGCTCTGATGCGTGGTCCGAAGCACTTTGGGCCCACGTAGATATCATCGTTTTCGTAGCGTCGCGCCTCTATGTTGGAATTGATCATGTGCCTTGCGTTGTTCGGGGATAGAGATCGTCCCGAATGTCGGTTGTGGCTGCGGTGCCTTGGAGCTAGACTTCGGCTTCTGCCACCACCTCCCTCGCCACGTCATCCTCCTTGTCCCCCTTGAGAGCCGCTGTGATGACTACTTCGTGGAGAGGGTGCGGCAGCTGGATTATTTCCGGCTGTTCACCGGCCTCCGTCCGAAGCGTCACTGTTCCGGTTCCGGGGAGGGTCTTCACTACGACGAGCCCCCTGCCGACTGGTCCCGGCATGGTTTCCGTCGTTCCTTCGTCCGTCGTTCCCACCATGGTGAGGCTCAGTCAGACGGCTTGCATGTCTAGGAGGTGGCATTTTTTGACGATCCTCCTCCCGACGTTTCTCTTTATCTTCTCCCCTTCGATCATTCGACTCTCGTCGGGGAGGGTCCTTGGATACAGTGCAACAATGGCCTCTTGCTCGACCGCTGGAACGGCGTTGCTCCAGTCACGTGCGGTTCTGTAATGCTGTCCAGATGATCCGGTTCTGGAGTAGTTGTCTTCCCGTCGGTCGAAACGGTGACGTTGTTCCGGAACACGCTAGAGCCTTATATCATTCCAGGCTGAGTCCGTGTGACATTGGTCGGATTTCGAGACCAGTTTTCCACTTCCGAATTTCACAGCCATCTGTTGCTCCAGACCTTGGTGAGTAGCTTGATGCCCAATCGAACATGTTCTGGGCCTAGGTTATTTGGCAGGATATCTCGAGCTGCGACAGTGTTCTGTACCAGTGTTGGGTACACCAGATCTCCTTTGCTATCGAGCCGAGGCATCCCTGGATCTCCTTCAAAGAGGACCCTGTTCACTTCCGGAAATTTACCGTCACCTCTGTAACGTTTCCGGGTCTTCTGATGCAACCGAGACATGTAATCCTCAGTTGCCATGCGTTTCTTTTCCTCCTCGATGTTTTTGGCTTCATCCAGGAGTTGTTGACGACGCGCTTCTAGGGCTTGGGCCCTTTTGTCCAGTTCTTCAGCAGTAAGTTCTGCAGCTGTAGGGATAGGTATGGTTAATGCAGCATCGATGAGTTTACACGCACCTTCAGTGATCACGTGTCCATCCACCGATTCTTCTTTTTTCGGCTCTTCTGGGATAAGTGCTCCTTCCGAGTCTTCCTCATATTCCTCGGCAATCACCTCCTCTATCAGAGGGTTTTTTGTCGGGGTCTTGTTCTTCTTGTTCTTCTTCTTTGCCTTCTTGGCAGCGCCGGTAGCAAAGACAGCTTTGGGTCCGTTTCACGGAGTCAAGCTCTGATCGGTACTTTCGGACATTTGGACTTTGGGATTATCTCCGACTTCCATGTCATCCTGCGCTTTGGGAGAGTGTTCCCCGGATCCTTCATCCATGGCTTCTCCTTCTTCTACAGCTTTGGACTTGTACTCCTCTTCATATTCCGTGGAGAACTTTCAGAAATCCGCTGACGCCATCGATTCATCCGAGGATGCGAGTACGTCGGCGTTTGTTCTAGTTGCCTCCAGCACGGAGTCGGTGTTGTCTCCAGCATCGGCAAAGCCAGATCTGGATCACATGTATCCGACAAAGTGTGTTGCGTTCCTCTTGAGGTACCTGCGGCTCTCGCGATCAGCTTCGTCGAAACTTTTGATGGTCTCGAGAATTGCATCTGCGCTTGAGTTTTGCATTATCATACGTCGCAACGTGTACCTTAGGAAAGGCCTGTCTGACCCGGCATCGTCAGAGCCGGAATCAGTGTCGTTGATATGTCCTCCTGGATTTCGACTTCGACGGGAGTCCGGCTGCGCGTTTGGTTAAAACGGTTAAATCGGTTCGGTTTATACGGTTTTTCGGTAAATACGATTGCAATACTTTGGTAAATACGGTTTTATACGAGAATACGATTAGGTTTCAGTAATAACCAATAATCTTCGGTTCGGTTTCGGTAGTAACCAAAATAACCAAAGTTGACGCGATTTTTGGAATGCAGACAACATTTTGCTTCACTTTCATCTGCATTCAGTTCAGTTAAGTGAAATTTTTGGCATGACCTTTTTGTTTTATCTAAAAATATAACAGGGGAGATATAAGTCAAAAAATCACAGATGCACAAGATAATATATTATGTCCCAAAGTAATATAATCACAAATGTTAATATTTCAGGAACAAGTTTGTGAAATGAATTGCTCAGCAAATAGCAAATAATATAGAAGGTGAATATCCCACACATCACAGATCAGTGTGATCGATCATACATGAGAATATTTCAACAAATAGTCACACATGAAATGAACAACACCGTTCAACAAATAGTCTCGGGTCTACAACATCCAAAATACATGGTTCTTTCACCGATCACGTGACATTGAACAACAAAATAAACCGATATTATATCATCATCATCCACCGTAAGATAATACTCCCGCTCCACACATGAAGATCAATCAAGAGATATTATCTCATCATCATCCACTTGGAGGCCTCCAAATTCTACATTATGAAACAGGCAAACAACATTATGATAATTAATATGAAAGGTTATATAATTCGATTCAGAAGCAACTGATTAGAGAACGGGCAAACAACACTAAGAGAAATGCACACATTTTTTTACCTTCCTCTAGTTTGGTCAACTCAGCAAGATCAGCTTCAATATTGATACGCTTACGGCGCAACTAGTCTTGTGCACATATCAAAGCTTGTAGAGTCATTGGTGTCAAAGAGCTCCTAAAGTCATCCAGAATACGACCACTAGTACTAAAAGCTGATTCAGAAGCAACTGTCGAGATGGGAATTGCTAGTATGTCACGTGCCAATTTTGAATGGACAGGAAAGCGAGCTGAGTTGCACTTCCACCAAGATAGAATGTCAAAATCAGAAGATTGCTCTTCTGGATCCTCGGCAAGGTACTTGTCCAATTCAGTTTTGCTATTTGCACTACCATCCAGATTATTAAGTCGCATTCTCTTGTTGTATCGTTCTCTCATAAGAGAATTCTCAGGAGCATTTTGACTAGTTTCAGATTGTGATGTTAATTCACTAGAAGTAGAAGGAGCACCATACAATTGCTTGTATTCTCCAAAAAGAGATACAAATTCGTTGTGTGTCGCGGTCAATATTGCGTTACCTTTAGTACTACCATATGTGTCTTGAACTAGGTCCTTGAAGAAATGAGATTCCTTGGTCCTAGCACAAATAATGAAGAAAGAGAAGTTAGAATATATATATAATCAGCCATACAATTAAAGACAAAAAACAGCCATATATTGACAAAGGGCTAACAATCTAATACCTAGGATCAAGGATGGCAGCAATGAATATATACTTGTTCATCTTCTCAGGATCACCCCAATACTTCTCATACTTATCCTTCATCTTGAGAGCCATGCTTTTAAAGATTTCATCATCACCACAAATCACATGTTCACTCCATTCACCCAACAAATAGCTGACAGCAGCAATCTCTTCAAAGAAGGTGTTGGAAGTGACATACTTGGTGCCAGAAACCTTATTGGTCAGGTCATAGAAGTGTTTGAGGAACATCTTGAACTCACGAACATATACCCAATCACCATGAGTTGGAGCACCACATTCAGTAAGAACTGGACCCATTTTTGCTAACTCACTCTTGAAGTTGGGATCATCAAGTGCATATTGACAAAATGCTCTCTCAAACTTTCCAGCACTATTTAACATCAGATACGTGGAGTTCCATCTAGTGCAGCAATCAATATGAAGCAAGCCTTTACTCTCTACCTTGCTTTTTACCACACACTTTTTAAATAAAGTCATTCTAGGTGGAGAGCTTCTCACGTATTTGATAGCATTTCGAATTCTGTTAACAGGATGGCACATTATCTTTAGCCCATCTCCAACCACAAGATTAAGAATATGAGCCACACACCTCATGTGAAGATGTATAGCCTTTGCAATGGTACAACCCCTATTTGTCAAAGAACTCTTCATGTAATTTAAGCAAGTATCATTGGAAGAAGCATTATCTACGGTAATAGTGCACACCTTGTCAATGCCCCACTCCATTAGTAGTTTATCTAATGATTTCCCAATTTCCTCCCCTTTGTGGCCATCTACCAACACAAAGCTAAGTATTTTTTCTGAAGCTTCCACTCGAGTGTGATGTAATGGGCAGTAAAAACCATGTAACCTTGAGCCTTTGACGATGTCCAACAATCAGTGGTGAGGCAAACAGTTTGACGAGATTCAAGGAAATATTTTCTAAGCTTAGCTTTCTCAGAGTTGTAAAGAGCCATAACATCTCTATACATAGTTGTTCTAGATGCAACAATGAACCTAGGACAAGCTTTGGACATGAAGAACCTAAAACCTTCCTTTTCTGCAAATATGAATGGAAGCTCATCGACTACTATCATGCGAGCAAATGCTTCCCTAATCTCTTTCTCATTGTATTGCCATGTACCTCCGGAAACAATAGAATTGCTATCAGCACTAGGTTGGTACATGAGCTCTGTCTGATGGCCACCAAGCTTGCTAGGATTCTTCTTGCAAGATTTCATATGGTTAATTAGGGAAGAAGTACCTGCACTTGAAATTTGCAGCCCAGATCTGCACCGCAATAGTTACAATTGGCACGATTTGGATCCTTTTCTTGGACAGTGAAGTGCTGCCATATCAGACTACGTGTGTTCCTATGTTTCTTCACACTGCTGTCTAGGGTCACATCTGGAGTAGGAATAGGAACAGATCCAATGCCAGTGCCATCACTCCGGCCATCACCATCAAAACCAAGATCAATACCGAAGTGTCTGATGAAATTACTCTCTGACATCTAAAAGAAGACAAAAATTATCGTCATACATCTAACATATGACATGTAAATCTCTGAAATCTAACTCTCAAGCAAAGAAGGAGTAGTGGACTACTGGTACGGTGATACCTGAGTAGGAGGGGACAGGACGACCGGAGCCGGAGGATGGCGCGCTCGCTGCCAGGCTTGGCGCCGTGCCCGTGGCCCGTGGGGACGAAAACAGCGGGTGGAACCGTTGAGGAGTGAAGACTGGAAGGTGGAGATTATGGGAAGCAGCGGCGGTTGGCTGGAAGTCGAGGTGAGCGTCGCTGGTGGCCGGAGTAAGGCGCGCCCGCCGCCAGAAGAACTAGGGTTTGTCGCATGTCTGTCTCTCCTGGCTCCTGCGTCGTTGTGATGCCAATGCGATGCGGCTCTTCGGAAGGGATGCGGCTCCTGCTCCTGGGCGGTTGGGCCTGTCTGGGGGCTATGGGTTGTGGGCTGTGGCTGTGGTGGTGTGGCCTCGCGCCCTCGCCTGTGGGCTCCAAAGTGAGTTCAGTTAATTTCGGTAAAAACTGAAGTTTTTCGGTTTAAAACCTAAATAACCGAGAGCCTTATGGTTAGCAATTCTGCTAACTGTAACCTAACCAAAAACTGAAAAAAATCAGAAATTCAGTTGCAGTTAGGTTTTTTTAGGTTCGTTTTTCGGTTTCGGTTCGGTTATGCCCGGCCGGAGACGGGAGGGTCGATCTGGGATTCGGTATCTCCAAGGAGATCCACTCCAGATTCGACTTGGGCCGCTAGGTCTGCTTCAGGCTCGGATTTCTCCACTATCTCCACGATTGGTGTGGGCTGGGTGGGATTAGGGTTTTCTGAGATCCGGAACTCTGCCGCCTCCATGGACAAAGGGGACCCAGAAGATTCTTCTGCCTCTATCATCACCACTGGGGTGGGTGGGGCAGGTTCAGCGAAACCGATATAAACATCGATCTCGCCAAAAGACATGATTGTGTAGGCAGTCACGGCCTCCCTAGCCAGAATCCAAGTCTCCTCGAGAATGATGAGAGGGACGTCGCTGGCGTAGAGGATGCAACCGACGGCGATAGTCTCGCTGATTCCGATTCTTGCAGATTCCGCTCGGAACGCAGATCCGAAGCTCACTTGCCCCACGGTGGGCGCCAACTATCGTCGGATTGATGACAAGTACGCCATGAGGGGGTCCTCGAGGCGTGCGGAAGAGAGGGGTGTGAGACGTACAGGGTTCCGGGACGGTGAGCACACAAGTTTACCCAGGTTCGAAACCGCCGGCTTTGGACGGATCCTACTCCTGCTAGCAATCCAGTAATACGGCAGAGCCGGAATATGGGTTACATGGGTTCGCTTGTGCGAGTTGAGATTGTAGACTATTGAGGGTGCCCTAAAGGCTCTCCCTAGGATGGCTTATATAGATATCCGGCCTAGGATTTATAGGAGAGATCTATCCGGCTACGACTAAGAGTCGGTTACAGAGTACATCTTGAACTACAAGTAACACTATGGGCCTAAGTCGGTAAGTCTTCTGGGCCTTCCCGTAGTCAGACAGAACTACGTCTCTTCTCCCTGACTGGGCCGCCCGTGAAGCAAAGCTCTAACCCGAAGTGGGCCACCCTGGTCAGTGAGGAACTGTGAGGATACCCGGAAAGTATATCCCCAACATGGTTGGTTCTTCTCCTTTGTGCTATCATGTTTAGATCTTGTGAGCTCCGTTCATGATCAAGATCATCTATTTGTAATCTCACATGTTGTGTTTGCGGGGATCCGATGAATATTGAGATGCTATTTCAGATTGATTATTGATTCTATCATGTCTTTGTTATTTGTGATGATGCATGCTTTCCGTTGTTAGTAGCTATCTTGGCCAAGTAGATGCTAGCAACTCCAAGAGTTAGTATTTATGCTCGATAGTGGGTTCATGCCTCTAGTAATCTGGGGAAGTGACAGAAATCTCTAAGGTACTAGATGTGTTGTTGCTACTAGGGAGAAAACAGCAATCCTTTGTTCATAGAACAATCGTATTGTTTACTTTACACGCAATGCGTAATGCAATTATTTGTTGCTTGCAACTTAATAATGGAGGGGGTTCGGATGATAACCTGAAGGTGGATTATTAGTCATAGATGCAGTTGGATTACGGTCTATGTATAATGTTGTAATGCCCAATCGAATCTCAAAGGAGTCAAGATGATTAGTATATGCATGTATGCTTTCTCGATGTTTGTCAATTGCCCCGTTGTAATTTGTTCACCCAACATGTTATCTATCTTAAGGAGAACCACCACTAGTGAACTATGGACCCTGGTCCTTTATTTACCATCAATCTACAACTGTTTACTGTTTTCTGTTTACTTTCTGCAAGCTTTTACTTTCTTCCACACAATACGTTTAATCCTTCGTTTTCAGCAAAACCGGTGAGATTGACAACCTCACTGTAAGTTGGGGGCAAAGTTCTGTGGTTGTGTTGTGCAGGATTCCAAGTTGGAAACAACACCTTGGAGGTCTTTCCTTGCTCCTACTGGTTCGATAACCTTGGTTTCATAACTAAGGGAAACTTACTCCTGTGCTCATCATACCTTCCTCTTGGGGTTCCCCAACGAGCTTGCTATTACACGAGTCAGCAAGTATTTTTCTAGCGTCGTTGTCGAGGACTGAAGAAGAAGAAGCTCCCACGTCAACCACGCGCCATCAAAAGTATTTTTCTGGCGCCGTTGGTGGGGAGTCAAGGACATCTTCACAAGGGGAGTCCCTCATAACCAATCTCTTTACTTTGATGTTTTTGTTTTGCTTAGTTTATTTCTTCTTTGTTTGCTTGCTTTCTTTATTAAAAACACAAAAAATGACTACTCTTGAAAAAAGCTAAGTTGTGTGACTTCACTAGCACCAACAACACTGATTTCATGTGCACACCTATTGCTCCACCTGTTCCTGAAGCTACTTTGTTTGAAATTAAACCTGCTTTACTCAATCTTGTTATGAGGGAACAATTTTCTGGTATTGGTACTGAAGATGTTGTTGCTCATCTAAATAACTTTGTTGAACTTTGTGAGATGCAAAAGCATAGGGATATAGATGGGATATTATTAAGCTTAAATTGTTTCCTTTCTCTTTGAGAGGAAAAGCTAAAGAATGGTTGCAATCCTTAACTAGAAATAGTATTGATTCTTGGACTAAATGCAAAGATGCTTTAATTGGAAAATACTATCCTCCTGCTAAGATTATATCTATGGGAAGTGAAATAATGAAGTTTAAACAATCTGATAATGAACATGTTGCTCAAGCTTGGAAAAGAATGAAATCTTTCATAAAGAATTGTCCCACTCATGGACTGACTGCTTGGATGATTATCCAAACTTTTTATGCAGGATTGAATTATTCTTCACGAAACCTATTGGATTCTGCTGCTGGAGGTACCTTTATGACCATCACTTTGGGTGCTGCAACAAAGCTTCTGGATAATACGATGGTTAACTATTCTGAATGCCATATTGAGATAACTCCACAAGGTAAGAAGGTAAATTCTGTTGAAGAAACCTCCTCCTTGAGTGATAAAATTGATGTTATTATGTCTATGCTTGTTAATGGGAAAGCTCATATTGATCCAAATCATGTTCCCTTAGCCTCTTTGGTTGCTCAAGAAGAGCAAGTTGATGTGAACTTCATAAGAAATAATAATTTTAGCAACAATGCCTATAGGAATAATTTTGGTAATAATAATTATAGGCTATATCCTCCCAACAATGGTAATGCTTATGGAAATTGCTACAACAATAATAGGAGTGCACCCTCTGAACTTGAATTTATGCTTCAAGATTTTATTAATAAACAAACTGCTTTCAATAAAACTATTGAGGAAAAACTCTATAATGCTGAACGAAGCATATCATCATTGGCTAAAGAACAATCTTCTTTGAATAAAATGGCTGCTAAACCTGAAACTATTGAGAATCCCTTTGCTGCTACTAATGCCATACAAGTTAGATTTGATGAAAATGTTAGATTATTAGCTGAATTGCATGCTAACTGGGAAATAGAAGATGAAATTGCTAGAAATATTAGTGTTTCTACTATCACTACCACTAATATTGAAGCTAGTAACAATAGTCCTACTACTTTAGATGATAAGTATGATTTTGATCTTGATGGTTGCAACATCTCTAAAGTTATTAAGTTCCTACAAAAGCTTGCTAAAAGTCCTAATGCTAGTGCTATGAATATGGCCTTTACAAAAAACATTACTGATGCTCTCATAAAAATTAAAGAAGAAAAGATGAAACATAAAGCTTCTATTCCTATGAAACAAGAAGATGGTTGGGAACCCATCATTAATATGAAAGTGAATGATTTTTATTTCAAAGCTTTATGTGATCTTGACAGTAGTGTTTCTATTATGCCTAGAAGGATTTATGATATGCTTGATTTGCCACCATTGGAAGATTGTTATTTAAATGTCCCACTTGATGATAATGCTAAAAAGAAACTCATGGGGAGTCTTAATGATGTTCTTATTATGGTTAACAATGCCTATGTCCCCGTTGATTTCTATGTTTTGGATGTTGAATGCAATGCTTCTTGTCCTAGTACTTTGGGAAGACCTTTTCTTAGAACTGTTGGTGCCATTATTGATATGAAAGAAGGCACCATTAAATATCAACTCCCACTCAATAAAGATATAGAACACTTCCCTAAGAAGAGAGAGAATATCTCTTTTGTTTCTCCTATGAAAACAAAATTTGCTTTTAATGCTTCTTCATTTGAGAATACTTGAATCCTTTCTTGCTTTTTATGCCTAACTTAAAGGCGTTAAAGAAAAGTACTTATTGGGAGATAACCCAAAAGTTTTAGATGAGTCCTGGAAGTTATTATTTCTGTAATAACCGCTCCTTATCCTTTTTATTTGCTTTTTGTGCCAAGAGTAACCTCTAATGAGAGAGAAGTAATGCTTGGGAAAGTTGTTGTCCCGACAAAGATTTTTGTTCTTCACCGTAAAAATTCATGTAAAATCTCTGTACGTCGGTTTGAGGCGTGAATTTTTGTGCTTCTGCCCCAAGTTGGGGGCAAAGTTCTGTGGTTGTGTTGTGCAGGATTCCAAGTTGGAAACAACACCTTGGAGGTGTTTCCTTGCTCCTACTGGTTCGATAACCTTGGTTTCATAACTGAGGGAAACTTACTGATGTGCTCATCATACCTTCCTCTTGGGATTCCCCAACGAGCTCGTTATTACATGAGTCAGCACCTGCTAATGTAGAAGCCCACCAGGGATGCCTATATAAGAGAAAGTGAGGCGAGTTGAATAGGGTTGATCATTCCACCCAGCCACCACTCCTCTTACGTCTGTGTTGCATGAGCAAACCTAACAATCTGGCGTGCGATGGCTTCCACACCAGACGTGTGGATACCTCGGAGGTGCTGCAGTTGTAGCACTTGGACGAGCCGCGCAAAGGGGAGCTGCTCGTGGGACGAGGACAAGGAGGAGACGTAGAACATCTACATTGCCACGACGTGCTTCATCGAGTTCCGCAACTACGCGTCTACTGGTAATCCCATGATCTATGACAATAGTATTCCTGGTTGATGCGATAGAAAATTTTAATTTTACGATAGTGTAGCCTACCCATGACCCTTCAGATCTATGATGTCTCTTATCGACTTATCCATATCTTTTTGGGGATATGCACTTGAAACTGCCGCATTCATTTTACATAGAGCTCCATCCAAATCTGTGAAGACAATGCCATATGAGTCATGGCATGGCACTAAGCAAAAGTTGTATTTCCTGAAGGTCTGGGGATGTGAGGCTTAAGTTAAGAAACTACATCCTGACAAACTTGAACCTAAGGCAGAGAATGCATCTTTGTAGGATATCCAAAGGAGACTACTGGATACACCTTCTACAACTAAGATGAGGGCAAAACGTTTGTTGTGAAGAAGGATACCTTCCTCGAGAAAGAGTTTCTCGCAAAAGGTGTGAGTGGAAGGAAGATAGAACTCGATGAGATTATGGATCCTAATCTTCAAATACTGAGTGTCACAACAGAAGCTGTTCCGGAGCCACCCTTATCAATTGAAGTGGGAGCAAATGATGATGATCATGAACCTCATGAGGAAATAGCTATCGAACCTCGTAGATCAACAAGAAAACGTGTTGACCCTGAATGGTACAGTTATCTTGTGATTATGGTCATGACTGTGGAGCATGATGATCCTGCAACCTACACGGAAGCAATGAAAGGCCCTGAACCCAAGAAATAGCATATAGCCATGGAATCCGAAATGAAATCCATGTATGACAGCCAGGTATGGACCTTGGTAGATATTCCCAAAGGCCGTAAGGCTATCGAGAATAAATGGATCTTCAAGAAGACAAACACTGACGGAAACGTCACTACCTATAAAGCTCGACTTGTCGCAAAAGGTTTCCAACAAATTCAAGGAGTTGAATACAGAGACCTGTTCTCCTGTAGCGAAGCTAAAGTTTATTCGGATTCTACTAGTAGTTGCTACATATTTCGACTACGAAATATGGTATATGGATGTAAAAGCCGCCTTCCTTAATGGCAACATTGAGGAATAGTTGTATATGATGCAACCAAAGGGTTTTGTTGATCCAAAAGATGTTGGTAAAGTATGCAAACTTTAGAGGTCCATTCATGGACTAAAGCAAGCATCCCGGAGCTGGAATCTTCGATTTGATGAAGTCATCAAAAGTTTTGGATTTGTCAAGAATGAAGAAGAAGCATGCATATATAAGAAAGTGAATGAGAGCTCAGTGGCATTCCTAGTACTATATGTGGATGGCATATTGTTGATAGGGAATGACATGAATATTTTGAAGAATGTGAAAGAGTATTTAAACATTAAATTATCTATGAAGGACATGGGCGAAGCTGCCTACATATTAGGCATTAAGATTTATAGAGATAGATCAAAGCATCTGCGGGCTCTTGGTCAAAGCACCTACATAGAAAAGTTTCTAAAATGATTCAGAATGGATATGTCAAAGAAAGGTTCTTTGCCAATTATAAAAGGTGATAAATTGAGTGTGACTAATTTCCTAGTAACGGAACATGAAAAAGAAGCAATGAGAGGTGTTCCATATGCCTCGACCATTGGCTTCATCATGTATGCCACGCTGAGTACTAGACCAGATGTAGCCTAGGCTCTTAGCTTGACGAGCCATTTCTAAAGCAACCCTAGGGTGATTCATTGGAATGTAGTTAAAAATATCCTTAAGTACTTGAGAAGGACTAATGATATGCCTCTTGTCTTCGAAGGATGTGAAGAAGAACTTACCATAATAGGTTACGTGGATGCAAGCTTCTCCACTGATCCAAATGACAGGAAATTTCAAATAAGGTACATGTTCATGGTTAATGGCGGTGCGGTGAGCTGGAGGAGCGGGAAACAAGGCTCAGTGGCTCAATCTATAATGGAGTTGGAATACATGGGTGCCGAAGATACAACTAATGAAGCTGTATGGATGAGGAAGTTCATTATTGAACTTGGAGTGTTCCCAAGCGCGCAAGACCCTGTATGCGTTTACTGCGACAACACGGGGGGCATTATGAATGCAAAGGACTAGCGATTCCACTCCATGGCAAGCATATTGACCGATGTTATCATGTAATAAGAGAGTTTATTGCTAAAGGCAACATTAGAATTTGTAAAGTACATACTGCTGTGAATGTGGTTGATCCATTCACTAAGTCTCTTCCACAAGCAAAGCATGATCAACAAGGGGATGCTATTGGTGTTAGATTATTGCCTATTGTAAACTAGTGTAATTATACTCTAGTGCAAGTGGGAGTCTGGAGGAGATATGTCGTAGAGGCCAATAAATAAAGTGTTTTATTGTTATATCTCTATGTGTTCATAATAGTTCATATCATGCTATAACTGTATTTAGCGGGAACATAAATACAGGTGTGGTATATAACAACCAGGTCCCTAGTATCCTCTAGTACTAGTTCGTTGGGAAGATGATGATCGAAGTTTCCATATCATGGATTTGACATAAAACAGTCACCTGACAATGAGGTCACTTAATGAAGTGATGGATACACCCAACCGTAGAATTGCAATGTGATCCAGTCACAAAGTTCAACATTGTGATATCTAGCAAAGCATAGTAACTTAATCCTTCGATCATGAGATCATGTTTAATCACTATCTCCCATGCCTGCTTTGATTACATCAACCGCCATGGCCGTAACTGGGTGGCTATGAAGGTGTGTTCCAAGTATTCCAAAGGAATGGTTGAGGCGTGTGGTCGAGATCAGGATTTTCCTATCCAAGTGATTGATAGATACTCTAGGCCCGCCCGGTGAGACCACATCAATGAGTTTGCAAGCATATGAATAGGTCATAGGGATGTGTTACCATCGGAACGAGTAAAAGCGTCCGTTAGTAACAAGACTGAACTATATGAGATACATGAGATCATGTCTTGGACAAACCAGGTATTGTTGCGCAAAGGGAATAAGGCTCGATGTTTAGAAGGTATTGTTGCGCAAAGCGAACAACACCGTGTTGTGAAATGAGCAGGGATCATTATGTATTTCTAGATACCGCTGATGATCAATGATCGGGGAGAGATCCCCTTCATACCTGAACACTCCCGAACTATAAGGGTGTCACGCTAAAGGTTAATCGACACCGCGAGTTGATCTAATACCGGTAGAGAAATAGGAAGAGAGAATCAAAATGGTTCCGGAGAGAATACCAAAGTGTTCGGAGTCCGTTCAAAAGGAGTTTTGAACAAGGAGAAATTAAATAATGTATTTAAGATTTAATTATGAATCAATATTAAATATGGAAAATATTTAAATAAAAGGAAAAAAGGAAAAATCCCCACATGGGCCTTCCCTAGGAGGGAAGAAGAGGGAAGGGCCAAGGGCCCTAGGGTCCAAGCGGCTAGGGTGGGGAGGCTCAAACTCTGCTGGCCACCCTAGGTGGGCCAAGTCAAGCGGGTGGGGTCCATCCCCATGCTGGCCAGCTCCATCCTCCCACCTCCTCTTGTTTAGTCCCACCCCGGGACTTGGAGGGTTGGAGTAGCCTAGTTTTCCTATATATAGGGGAGGCATTCACCTCAATTTCTCAATCCATCAATCAATTGGCATTAGCCATTCTCTCTCCCTCCCTCTCTTCCTCTCAAGAGTGTTCCCAAGTTAGGAACGTGCTACACGAGATAGATGTTTCTCCACCCAAGGCACGATGTCGTGCCACTGGAATCGGTCTAGATCTTCTTTTCCTGCTGTCTTGCTGGACTGGGGCTCGGGAGACGTCATTTACACCGGAGGCCTGTAAAGATCAACGATGCATCACCAATAGTGGTATTGGATGCTTGAAGCCTTCTAGACCTTGAGGTCTGCGACCTCAACTTCATAAGCAACGTTTGTGCGGGAATGTATTCCCGCTTTTTTGGTCTTTAAAGGTGATCACTCTATCCCACTCGTTACTCTACTTCTCCATAGATAGATCTTGGGTTGGTGCATTCTCGTAGTAGGAAAATTTATTGTTTTCTTCCACGGAACCCCTTCAACATCTTCTACAGAAGACACCACTGAGGAGCAGGTTTATTATGATGAACCTGACCTCTTAGGAAGAATTGAAGGTGTAGGCTATGTAATAGAATTTGGAATAGAAGAGGAAAACATAGAATTATAGGAATAGTTCCGCATGCATAGGATTGTCGGGCTAAGCAACCTAGACCTAACCCAATAAAGTTGCAACGCTCCAATGGTGCTTAGCTTAGAAGTACCATTGTCCCTAAAGCTGATGCTTTTAAATTTATTAGTAGAAGTGAATCCTCACTAGATCGAGGAGGATCTCGAAGCTTGTATTGCTCTTGTGTTATGAATAAGGAATAAATAATCAAGTGGACCCGCAATGGTTCTGTTGTACCACTTTGAGAGGTGTAATATTTATGGAAGAGGACTTTCATAAGTGTTATGCCAACGACTCGCAGTCTACAACATGCAATAGAGCGCTAGGTCACTATAACTGGTATTAGAGAAATTTCTTTGACCTTAGGTTGAAAACCTCGTAACTGGACGAAACCTATAGGTAGAGACCTAGGAGTAGTAAGGAGTTCTCTAGTAATATGGCTAAATGTTATAAAATTGGTGCAGTAATTCTTTATGGAAATAGGATCTAATCACCTTATCAATTCATAAACAGTTAGGAATGATGAAACCAATGGCCGTCCTTATCGAACTATGCAAGTAATGGAAATATCACTAGAAACCTTTGAAAGTCCTTGTATGTAAGTTTACATAGATTTGTTGGAATGTCTGAATATCCATCAGAAGATTATAGTAAGAGTCATAGAACATCATGATGGAGGAAAGTTTATAAAGTACCAAGTTTCCATAAGTAATGCACCTAACTTAGCCTTTAGAAAGAACCTATATACGGGAGAAGCCAACAAAGAATGGACAACTTTTGAGATTGCTCTCATGAAGACTATCACATCAATTCGTAAAGCTAAAAAATTATGAACTACGATTAACCACATTTATGTGATACCATATGTAGACAAACTTATGGATACAACTCACGAGAATTGGGACTTTGTCCAAAATTCTACCACTGAATGGTAGTGTACTTAGATATTAACGCCACTCTTATCCACACATTCTTTATTACCCACGATACTATTAGTGAAGCCTTAGGATAAGCCATGAACAACCTAACTGATCCCGTAAAAGTAATGATTAGAAGGAAGAAATTCAAAGACGAAGTTGTACCCCGAAATAGAGCTCAATATGACATATATATGGACTCGGATGACAAAATAACTCAAAGTTTTTTTTCTATTTCTCGCTAACAGGCAACTGCTCTTACTAGTGTTGGGGAAGCTTCTGGCTTTGGTAGTGGTAGTACGCCTAACCTCAGATGCTTCTGGAGTGGTCAATGCTGGAGTGGGCGCGGGCATTGTCGGTGTCGAGGGCGCTTTCACCTACGGATCAATGGGAAGTTTGTCATCTTATACATCATAAAGGTGCATGAAGTTGGTAATCAGCATGTTCGATGCACAAATAGTAGCAGGGCTGCGCAGGGATTCCTTTATTGCCATGAATTCATCTATGGTGAACTCGCTTCCATCGGCATGCTTCATGGGGCAACCACCTATCACTTTTTTACAATCAATGTCCGGGTGATGTGTCGTCACTATGGTAATCACGGAGAGGGCTCCAAGCCTGCAACATGATCTCTTCCGCACACCAAACATGTTGGCAATTCCTTGCATCTTGCTAATGGACCAAAGAGCGGTAGTCAGAGCAAGTTTGGTGGGAAAAAAGATCTCAAGCACATGATGAACTTCGGCTTTCGGGCGTGGGGAAAACTCGAGTATGCCTTTCAGTTGATCCATCACAAGAGCATCAACCAGTGAAGTGGTTAAGCCTATATTATCAATCAAGAGGTTAGTAGCATATACACACAACACACTAAGGTGTTAGTAGTCGTGAAAAAAGGAAATTACCAAAGAGGCCCCAACATATACTCGTCGAAACATCGTAGAGGGCCTTGACAACATCGTTCATCACAGCCAGCTTGTCAACCTTCAACTTCAGTTCCGACTGAAGCTGCTCTAGATCAGAGGTGCTTTTCTGGGAGCTCTTGAAGTTCTCATTGGCGCGTTTACTCTCGGAGCCTAGTGTCAATTTTGTTTGGTCCAGCTCATCATGTTGCTCATCTTTCTTCTTCTACAGCTCTAGTATAGTCGCATGTTGTTCCTTAATAGCGGATTCGAGGTTAACGACCTAGGAAGCAGTGGCGCCAAATATCTATCTCTCAGCAAAGATCTATCGACGCTTCAGATCAGCAACCTCATCCTATTCAGGGCAAGACAAGAGGTACAATTATTTCCATTAGCCTCGCATGATAATTATTGTTTTGGCTAAGCAATTAGTTTGGACATTACTCAGGAGCTACAATCAAAAATTTAGTCTCGCATGATGAGTAATAAATGACTACACAATTTCACATTTTTCTTGGGGGCTACAGCCACAAGTTTTTGAAACGAAAGAAAGGTGTCCATGCATGACAAGTACCAAGTCGACTAAGTCAGACGGCTTGTTACTTGGGGGCTACAATTAGTAGTTATACCAAAAGAATTATTTTGCGACCGATCTAAATCTTAAGACCAAAAAAGATTCCAAAATAATCGGTTATGGTCTCGGGGGCTACAAGTGGTACAAAACTCGAGGAATTATAAGATGGCTCATGTTACATGGTAGGATTTCTCGAGAGAGGCCAGTTGTTGCTGAAGATTGGTGTGCTGGCTAAGCTCCTCCCCCTTGACCTTGTCAATTAGTGAGGAAAAGCGAGTGGGAGTAGATTATCCGGCCAGGTCAGAACTCTGGTGAGCCTTCGAAGTGGATGGGTCATCCACCCTGACTTTGGAACCGTAAACCTCCATCAGATCCTCATCGAATGCTGGAACCTTAGGTGGACCACTTTTGGCAGTACCTGGAGTAACTTTAGGAGCAGCAGATCCTAGGACTCTTTTGGGATCAACATGCCCCCACGAGAGATATTCTTCTAGGGGCGAGAGGGGGTTCGACAAAAAAGAACTAGCACTACTGCAAAGAGCAGGGCATCGAATAAGCAAGGTGACATAGCCTTCTCTGATAAATCAAGAAATAAATTAGTCACTTACTCGATGACGGGAATGATACTTCTTCTCCTTCTTCAAAGTTCAGAAAACCAAACGATGACTTAGAGGCCACTGGCGGTTGTTTAGGGCTAGTGGGCCGCTGGCTCGAGGCCGCCGGCTGAAGCAATGCATGTGCAATGTGGAGGGTAGTCGAAGGGGCTTATTAAGAGGTTTTCTTACTCTTCTCCTTCTCCTTGGTAGTCATGGCTTTGCTGATCTTGGTAGGGCCGGATAACCCAACCTTGACCCTCTTCGCATGGGAATTTTTCTTAGAAGCTTTGCCTTTGATGGCCATGCGCTTACCCATGGTCGTCCGGTCCTCCGATTCACCGGATAACTAGGCCGGTTCAAGTGGCGCTTGTGCGGGTTCCTAGTAGGTTGGGTCCTCCACTACTAATACGATCCATGCGTCCTCCTCTTCCCCCTCCTTAGAAGCATCCGAGTCAATGACGTCCTCAATTATGAAAGCCTCATTGACGAAGTTCTCTGGAGAGTAAACACGAGAACTCAGAATATACAGTCAGAGAAATCGACCAACGAGAACAATATAAAGAACCAAGTGAAGAACTTGCGATAGGGACTTCATTTCCCTTCCAGAACGAAGCTAGGCCTCCATAGTCGATGTTGGTGACCTTGTTCTTAGCTAGAAGTTGTGTCATCTTGGTCACAAAGTCATGTTCACTCATGGTCACTCTCGAGTATCGGAGAGGTTTGTTGGCATCGGTGTAGGAGGCGAGGGAGAGGTTAGTCGTCCGAAGAGGCTGCACCCTCTCCTTGATCCAGAGACCGACGTGGTTCCTAAACCGAAGGCCCCGACACTTCAAGATAAGGAGCCACTCGAGATAAGCATCGATCGAGGCTCTGTTGGCTTCAGTAGGGCTGGTGTTCAGACCATTAGTCAGCACAAACTCTCCCATGGTAGTAGGGGCAAATGTTCCTCTCTCTATGGCAATGTTAGCCGGTAGTATAAGTATGCCTTCTGCCAGTTTGACACCTTGGAGATGAAGTGGGGTGCAGATAGATCTTGTTAGCTAGCCGTGGCGGGTAATGTCGTAGTTGCAACAATATTTCCCTGCACTGAAGAAACTCTCCCTCCGACTTTTTCTTTTTGCAATATAAGAGTTCTAACCAGAGGGGGAAGGACGGCGAGATAGCAAGGAAGCACTCACAACAAAACTTGTAAGTCGTGACTTGAAGAATGGAGTTGGCAGCGAGGTCGAACCACCTCGCATGGTAGTTCTAGAAGCTTCCAGGTGAAGGCGTCCCCCCGGAGCGCAAGATCGCACTCGATGTAGGAGACGAACACAATTATATCCCCCAGCTTCGGTATGAGGATGATTTCTCCCAGCAGTGCAGAACTCTAGTGGATCACCTCCTTTTCAGGGAGGCAAACCTTGTCCTCAATCCCCTAGAGCAGGTCATCAGTGGCAGTGATGCTACCCCAGTCATAGGATACCACCCGCTTATCTTCATCTACAGTATCCTACGCTCCTGCACCACGACCGCTATTGCTGCCACTAGTAGCACCTTCGCCCCTTCGGCAAACCATATGATCGATGGTGATGGAAGGAGTGCTCGAGCACCCACCAATCACTTCTACGAGCGAGGTGGAGAGGAACAGAGAGTGGAGGTCCAAAGAAGTGAAGAGGATGCGAGGAAGAAGAGGAACAAAGCTAGGGAAAATGAGCTCACAACCCTCCCCCTTCGTTACTTATAGTCTGGATTTTGGAAGGCAATCAGCGAGTAATCCAGGCATTAACAACACAATCATGATGATTAGCGGAAAAAACTCCATTAGTTAACAGTGGATCCCGGAAATCAAGGAGCCTACCATTATGTACTAGCGGAATATCCGTCGGACGTTACTTGCCTCAGCATGGCCTGTGCTGAAGAAGAAGCTGAGGCAATGCGCGAAAAAATCATCATGATGGTTCCGCGCCTCGTCTCCCACGACTATCAGCCGGTGGCATTGAAGTGTCCCATTGGTCGCATCCCTGACACAAGACTGATGCTAGGATCCAAATTCTAAATGATGCTCTGATTGTGCGATGACTTCAGACTAGTTAATCAGACGAAGGAAAAAAATATGTAAAGGACTAGAGCCGACACAACATAAGAGTTGATAGAAACGCTAGGAATTTTACTTGATCGACTCATTGGTTTATTTTTTATTTGTTTTCAGGAGATCACCAAGTTAAAAGAAAAAACCGACATTCCAGCTAAGGGAACAAGCGAAGCGTAGAGGCTGGTTGATAGCACTCGAAGAGCTCGGGGGCTAATGTTGTGGATCTGACATGCCGAGTATCCTTACCAGGCTAGTTAACATACGAGATAGCGGGCCATGGCTGCTCTTGGTGGGCCTACACGGGCAAACAAGGCCTAAGACGGATAAGGACCGGTCCTTAGTCGATTCAGGAGAGTCGTGGAAGATATGGAGACTATGAGCTTGGAGTGCAAGGAAAGAAGGTCATAACCGTCATATATTAGGACTCTAGCCCCTGCAGGAACATGTCGAGTTGTAAACCCTAAGTTGACCATGTTATAAGGCCGGCTTAGGGTTAGAAACATTTAGTC
Source organism: Avena eriantha (assembly GCA_910589775.1). Taxonomy (NCBI): domain Eukaryota; kingdom Viridiplantae; phylum Streptophyta; class Magnoliopsida; order Poales; family Poaceae; genus Avena; species Avena eriantha. Next base: position 311,197,095 of record OU342744.1, on the reverse strand, counting down.
TCTTTTTAGTTCAGAATCTCCCTGTGAAATACCCCATAGGTGCACACATGGAGGTGCACAAACCTTGATCTCGCTGGCAACAACAAATATCTTAGCCGTCGAAACCATTGTAATCTAATATACAAAGCAATACAACAAAGCAGGAAGTAGGTCTTTACCTCCAAGAGTGAGGGGCCAAACCTGGGTAACTCATGTGTACCAATCTCGTCCCCAATTCACTTGATATCGCTGCTCTCCGCATCTCTGGTCCCTCTCAATATGGTACATGGCGTGGTATTTCCATGACAAATGGGCTGGAAGCATGTGTGATTGGTTGGCTCCAGGCTAGGCTTGTGCTCACCTCTTCTCTCCATAGGTGATCTTACCATTCTATCACAAACAAAGGTAGAACCGACAGTACCATAGTCTGAAGCAGTCCATCATCACAGAACCCTAACTACTATGAATGGCAGTATGTTAGTTCATCATCACAACCCTAGCTACTACAAATGGAAGTTCAAACGTACAATCAATCATGAATATTTTCCAGGAAAGGGGGTGCAACCTTCTTTCTTTCTTCTTATTTATTCTTCTTCTTCTTCTTCTTCTTCTTCTTCTTATTCTCAGATCGTGGAGGGACCTCTATCATTCTACATTGCCATTGCCCACTCCTGCCTCTTGTTCTTCCAAGCTTCATTTCCAGATGCCTCGACACCATGGCCAATGCCATTGCTACCAGGAATTGCATTCTTCTCATCTGACACATACATATCAATGCCATACCCCAAGATCTAGTTGTGGAGTATGCAATAAACAAGCACTAGCTTTACCTGGGTGGGGAAAGGGTGGAATGGCTTTTTATCAAGGATCATTAACATGTTCTTCAAAGTAGTGAATGCCCTCTCAATGGCAACCCTAAGGCTAGAGTGCCTGAGATTGAGCAACTCCTTAGAATTCATTGGCATGTTCCTTCCAAGGAACTCATTCAGATGGTACCTCGTTAACCTGAAGGGTGAAAGAATCCCATGATGACAAGCATATCCAGCATCTCCTAGATAGAACTTGTCATTAGGAATATTGATCCTATCAGCTCTAGGCATGCTATCAACAAGGATGGTTGTAGCATGGGCTGATCATTCCTAACCAGATAACACATATGTAAACTTCATGTCGAAATCACAATAAGCAAGCACATTCTACCTAGTGTAGTGCTTCCTTCTCCTATAAGCTACACCAGACTTTAGATCAATACTTTTGGAATAGGAACTTCAACTTCAAAGGAGGCATCTCAGTCCTTCATATGTGAGTTCTACACCCTTTGGAGAAAGCTTCACGAGATTCACCTTTCTGATGGCACGACATGGACATAATTACTTGGAAACTCACAAACAATGGAAAGTACCGCCACACCCTCGACATATGTGGTACAATTTGAGACAATGCACACATCTTTCATTATGCGGTGGTTTGGGAGAGTTGGGCTCCCCCCAAATGCTCGCTTTGGTTGATTTTACAAAACCGTGTGTGGATGGCGGACCGGCTTACACGTCAGGATGGTTTAATTGTCGAGACACCCTCTTCACATTTCGAGAGGCATAACAGAGTGATTTGTTTTGATAGTTTTTGACACCTCACATTGGAGTAATCTCAACATGGTCGAAGGTTTGTGGTGCTCTATCACAGGGGTAAATGAAATGCGTTATGAAGGGCTATTATCTTTGCTCATGGAAAATTTAGAATGAACGGAACATATGGAATTGTGTGGAACGCTGCTCTTTGGTAGGCTGCAGGTGCGAACCATCTGAGCCTATTTTGTTATCAGGGTAGGCTTTTTTTATCCAAGCCGCTTTGTTAAGTTTGTAATATACTCTCTTCCTTTTAAAATATAAGATGTTTTAATTTTGTAAAATAAAAAGTGTATCTTGATATCTTTTAGTGTCTATATTCATTTAGGTTTAGAGTGAACCGGCACACTAAAAGAGGCCTAGATACACTCTTTTCACAAAGCTAAAACATTTATATTTTCAAATTGGAGGGAGTAAATTTCTCTCGATTAATAAAATAGGCAAAGCTTTTGTCTTTGTTTGAAAAATGAATATGTTTGCCCTCGCTCGCGTGCGCTTGATCAAAATCGGTAATTGCATGCCCGGATGCCCCAGCTGAACTAAAACACGTAAACTAAGAGAAGCGTAACCTTAAACGGAAGGCGGGTTTATATTCTTGTACTAATCCTGTCGTCTTCTCTACTGGCTTCCCCGAGTCCCCGGCCATTCCATCAAGCACCGAGTCCACGGCCACCGCGTGGCCGCATCTCCGGCGAGCCATGTCCGGCGGAGGGTGCAGCGTCCGGGCAATCTGGATCCTCACGCCGCACGACACGGTCGCGTTCTCGAGGTACGCACGGCCGACACCGGCCCCACCTCGCGAACCCCCGAGATGAAATCCGGGGCTTCTCGAGCCAAGATTCACCCCTTTTGGTCTCGGAAACTCACCTTTCCCCTCTTCTATCAGGCGGTTTGCGGTGGTGGAGAAGCGGTGGCGGGTCGCGTGGGAGGCTGAAGGGACAGGGAGGGGCGCGGAGATGCCGCTGCCGGAGGACTACGAGGTCGCCGCCGCTTTTGCCAACCGCCGGAGAAGGTATGGCGTCTGCTTTCTGGCTCTTGGAGTAGCTTGCTTTGGAGAAATTGGTGTGGTCGTGTAAAAGTTTTATGCTAAATTACTCATGCGTGGATGTGAATTAGCTATACAACATAATAATTTAGATGGCAGGATCATGACAGTGTTAATTTTTGTGAAAAAGGACATTCTCCTACATAGGTATCCATTTTAGTATTGTAGTTCATCCACTGAATGTATAACTGCATCAGCACATATTGTGGTATGTTCATGATTCTAGAAATAGATGTGATAAACACTTGAATGTGAACATTGTGCAGGGAAGGAACGGCACGTGGTTCTGGTATCCGCACAAGTGTATCATCTGTGGGATCAGATTCTTGGGTCGATGATCCAATCACTCGCCACATTATATCCCTTCAGATCAACAAAGAGGAAGGAAGTGGGTTTATGCTGTGGCCAGTGGTTCTTCAGAAACGTGGAGGTTATTATGTCCTTGTGCTGCCTCTGGTGGATCCTCAGTCGTTTGGAGCGTTCGAGAGCCTATTGAAAAGACCTGATTGCGGGAGTTCATCCAAGGAGAATGACAATCTTTCTTCCATTCTGCTCAATCTTCCATGCATAACAGGGTAATGTAAGTTTGCTTACCTGGTATATTTATGTGTGTTCTTTCATGTTTCATTCTTTACACTAGCAAACCCCATATTTTTAACTCATATATTTTATGGAAGCATTTCTGAGTTGTATACTGCCATGAACCAATTGATGTCCATTTTTCATTACTTGGACTCTTATACTTCATGTTCCATCATAGGGCCTTTATGGTTGCAAATGTTATTGGGGACATAATTACTGGCGATGTTGCTGAACCAGAGGTGATTGTTAGTTCAGCCCCCTCTGTTGGTGGACTGTTAGATTCATTGACTGGAAGTATAGGTATTTCAGCCCGACCAAAACATATCGCTGCACCTGCTGCAGCCCCAGTTGCATCAGTTTCTTCGCCTGTTGGTGCTGCTCAGTCAGACTCTTTAAAAGGTGGTATAAGACCTTTTGACAAGGATTTGCTTCGGAACTTCATCATTGGTGCTTTGCCTTTTGGTGAGTAACTGAGTACCAATGGAGCCTCCTGTTATGGAATATGACATTTTGTTTTCTATCATCTTGTTTCATGGATCTGTTTATAAGTTACCCAACTGAGCTAGCAACATATATTTGCAGGCATGCCTCAGGATCTTAATTATAGCAATGTTACTTCGGTTAGAACAAGTGGATTTTCAGCTGATCCTCTTCCGACAGACCAGAAGCAACCTGCCTGGAAGCCTTACCTATACAAAGGCAGGCAAAGGACTCTCTTCTCTAGCCTGGAGACCATAAATGCTGCACTCTATGACCGTGATGATGTGCCAGATTTCCTTTCTGTTTCGGGACAAGTAACCTGTAGGGCTGAGCTGGAAGGTTTACCAGATGTTTCTTTGCCACTGACCGGGTTAAAAGCTGTTCACGTGGAGGTATCATCGTTCCATCACTGTGTTCAAGCTTCAGAGCCAAGTGGTGATAAGCAATCTCTGATATTTCAACCACCAATAGGAAATTTTGTTTTGATGCACTATCAAGCTCCATGCAACAGTGACCCACCTGTTAAAGGGTTCTACCAGTTGTCTATGGTATCTGAGAACGAAGGTGCTTTTCTATTTAAGCTAAGATTGATGGAGGCTTACAAGTCTCCCTTTCTTATGGAATTTTGCACTGTTACAATGCCATTTCCTCGAAGAAGAGTTGCATCATATGATGGAAATCCATCAGTTGGGACTGTTTCGATGACAGAACATTCAATTGAATGGAGAATTGTTTCAAGCGGCAGGGGCCTCAGTGGTAGGAGCATTGAGGCCACCTTCTCTGGTACTGTTAGATTTCATTCTAAAACAACTCAGCGAGTAAATTCATCCTTTCAGTCAGTTTCAACCACGGCATATACTGAAGATAGTGATTGTGAGCAAGATAACACTAAGAATAGTTCTAACTTGGATGACTACCTGATGGAAAAAATGAACAAGGACCTTCCAGCAGTTGACTTGGAGGAGCCACTGTCTTGGCATGCTTATAACTATGCTAAGGTTTGTCCCTGTCGAAAGATGATGTTGTTATTCTAACTAGAGATCATGTGATGATGATTCTTATGAGTATGAGAGAATTGGGAACAATCATATCTCGTCATTATATTACTGACATGCCCGACTATTCTTGGTCATATTGTCTTGTGAATAGAACATAGTAGCTCTCAGTTGTTCTGTTCCTTCATATCGGATCATAAAGCAGTTGTTTTCATGAGATTACTTCGTTTTTATAATATTTCTATCTGGGAGCAGAGTGCATATTCTGGAACCACCACTGTCATCTATGTTATTTCTTTTGCGCACCCATGAATTCTTTTACTATATCCAGACAGCAGCACACTGTGCACACCTTTCTTGTTCCTGCTTAGACTTGTTTCTTTAGTATTAACTGATTATTAAATATTTTCTCAGGTTTCTTTTAAGATAGTTGGTGGCACGCTGTCTGGTCTTATAATCGACCCAAGATCTGTAAGTAACTTGTAACCTTTCTTGATCACCTATGATGGTTAAGCCTCCTTCCGTCTTCAGTCAGTCAAGTAGCTTAGAGTTATCCAATTTGTTGTCCTCAGATGTGGTCGTAGCTCAGTTTGTTTACACAATGTTTTTCACAGTTTGAAGTGAGGCAAAATGACAGCCATATGTTTGAACACATTGCATGCCAGGTTGATGTTAGGCGGTTAGTAAACATATGGGGCCATTAAAGTCATGCTAAATTTCTGTTAGTAGTTATTACCATGCTTAAGAGATTACCCTGTAATCATTCTCTTAAATCTCTTGACGTCCATTATTAATTGGTTAAAAGTGGTAGTGCTTGAGTACATACTCCCTCCGTCCAAAAATAAGTGACTTGGATTTGTCTAGATTCGCATGTAGTGTATAGATGCATGCGAATCTAGACAAATCCAAGTCACTTGTTTCCGGCAGAGGGAGTATTAAACTTTTCTTACAACCATGCTTTGCTCCTGTACATGTCCTGACCTCCATAATTAAGTGGTAATTTTGTTCGTGCTGTAAAATTTTCTTCAAGCTTCATTCAAATAAAAGAATCATAATTATACACCATGTTTTTTATACCTTAACGACCTTCTGCAGGTAACCATTTACCCTTCTGTCAAAGCCCCAGTAGAATACTCAATGCAGGTACTTTCTTATCTCATGTACTGAAAACGGTTAGCTGCTTTCACAACATTTCAATAGTTAGTCTTAGAGAATCCAACCAACAACATCATCAAAGTAATTTTTTCCCGAGCAAGTTGGAGTAGGCTAGTTAATCTTAGAGAATTGCACCTACAAAATGAAGAGAAGTACAGGACCTGTGTAACAAAACACCCTCAGGTTCCAAACCATCTTAGTCCTGACCCTGTACTGGGTCAGCCACACACAAGTAGCATCCTCTTTGCATTTTCATACCCGCTTCACGCTAAAAGGATAGAGGTGGGACAATCCCAAACATGCTCATACACACTCATGCATGGGCCACCATGGCCCATTCTCTGGTGGGCTGATGTACCTGGAATGGGTTGCAGATGCGAACATATGAACTTGGTTTCTTGGTGCTGAACTAACTATAAACATTTTGATCTTCGTACTTCTGTTGCATAGACAGCTATTGTTATAGTTGACACATAAGAAACACAAGTGCACTTACAAACTTCGGTCGAAAACAGTCTCCAAGCAGCTGGAGACAATTTTGTAAGGACTAACGAGAGCATCTTGCCTTTCTGAAAATTGTTTACACAATAAGATAAAGAAAAATAGTAAAATGCTACTGCAACTTGTTCTGTACCCCCTCTAGAATGAAGATACTAGAGTAACGTCGCAAAAGATTCTTCCACAAGTAGACTTTTAGCTTCTTCTCCAAAGATATAAACTCTATTTGCACTACTATGTTACTACTAATCTGTTATGAGACCCTGGTGCTGAAAGACAGAATTTTGTCAATAAGATAGTCTCTGATAACATTGTTCTCCTTTGACAGGCCTCTTCTGGAGACTACATATTGTGGAATACCTTAGGAAAATGTCCTTCCGCAGCTTTGCCAAAAGAATTATGATTGCCAATACTCATCCCTGGGCGCGTCCCTTAATGATTTTTTGGTCTTAACGGAGCTGTCCTGGAAGTTTTGTTTTAGTGTTCTTGTTGAGGAAATAGTGTTTCAAGTGGGAAACACAAATCTGTACATCTTTTTTGGTCAGACAGTTCGATATGCTGAGCTTAGATTTCATGGCTCTATGCCAATCCATCTCTTAGAATCTTTCCTTCGTATCCAAATTTGACGCTTTTTGTAATGCTATTTTTGTGATCACCGCTCAAATTCACGGTGTGTTGAGAAGCTGGAGACAGGTCAAACATGACCTAAATATCTGTCTCATCAAAATGTGTTACCAGAGCAAAGATGAACTCAAACTCTTTTCTTCGGTGTACTCCCTCCGGACCATATTAATGGCCTCAGCTTTATCTAGATTCATACTCTCTCTGTTCAGAAATATGAGACATTGGGGCCTCGTATACCTAGATACATTCGTTTCAGAAAGTTAAAACGTCTTAGTATTTCTAGGTGAGGGAGTATGTATTTAGACTATATGCATCTGTATCTAGATAAACGTTATCATGGACCTGAGGGAGTATTATATTGGATTACAACATTGCGCAGCATCTCAGGTTCACTTAATCAAGACACAACTTTGGTTTTGCCATGTCATGCATGATGCCATCCATCCAGATAAATGCTAATGATGAACCTCGAGATGCCCAACTTTCAACAAAGAGGGACCGGGAAACTTTTGAACCAATTTTTTTGTTTAAAATACATCTTTTAAACTGTCAACAGGGGCATCTTTATATAAGCATTATCATGTAAGCTGTTTATCTTTTTTATATAGTACTCCCACCGTCTTGAACTAGACGTATCTATCAAAACAAGCTTTGATATATTCGAATCTACATAAATCTGAGTCAACTAATTTGGATCGAAGGAAGTACTAAATAGTGTCTAAATATATCTAAATTTAAATAAAATTTGTGGCATCTATTTTGAGACCAATGGAGTAGTAATTTTATATACCCCTCAATGCAAGATGATACATGTCATACTCCACAACACGCAAGAAATCGTACTGAGTATTATAAGGTCCATTTTCTTTCTTAATAGCCTAATGATTTACTAGTGGAACGCTCTCTCCATTCAAAAATATAAGACATTTTAGTTTTATGAAATGAATATATCTTGTTTTAGATAGAAACGAATATATTTAGATGTATTTTAGTGTATAGGTTTATTTCGAATCTATACATAATTGTCTAGATATATTTATTTTACAAAGCTAAAATATCTTATATTTTTCTAGAGGAAGGGAGTAGAATGGTTTGGATTCGTTTAGTCCATTTTGATGTTTGAGGCTGCTCAATGAAGGCCACTTTACAGAGACCAAAGCTAACCCTGCAACTTGTGCGCCCGCCGCCCCCGCCACTTCTATAATTTGAGTTTTGCCTTAGTCTGATCTCAACGAAATCTGCTGATTCTTATAAATGGAAGAATTAAATTGATAGATGCCGAACACTATTTTCTACTCCATCCGATCTATATTACTTCTCGCAAAACTAGATATATCTAAATATATTTTAGTGTTAGATATATACAATCCAGTGACAATTAATATGGATCGGAGGGAGTATTGAATTTTAAAAGTTGAAGATACGCCGCAATGAGCGAAGTCTGAACGAGACATCTGATCCGGCTTCTTAAAATTCAGGGAGGACATGTTTCCAAGTTTTCCATTTTTTTTTGAAAAATCACATACTCTCTTCGTCCCAAAATTAGTGACTTAGATTTGTCTACTCACTTATTTTGCGACGGAGGGAGTATATATTTGTTAGAATCTTATACTCCCTCCGTCTCAAAATTGTGTCGTAAATTTGTCAAATTTTAAATGAATCTAGTCACTATTTAGTATATAGATACATCTAAATTCTAATAAATTCTTGATATCTATTTTGAGATGGAGGGAGTATTTGTATATCTTTTAGTACGAGGTAACATAATATGGTATGTATTCTTGAAAAAAACATAATATGATTTTTTACGACGAAAGTGAAAATGAGAATGCAACAACATAACTACTCAATACATTTTTGACACAAAACTACTCAATACATAATTTCTTAGTACAAAAATAATGGTTGGGTGAATTTCTAATCAATACATTCATGTGTATTTTTGGAAATGTTTTATACTTAAAATACAACTGGTGTTAAAATTTAATTTTCCAATGTGACCAGGTTCCGATAATTCAGAACGGAGGCTGCCCAAGCAGAGAAAGCGACTGGAACACTTTACAGAGACCAAAAGCTGACCCCGTTACTTCTGCGCCGCCCCCTCCATCTTCCTCAAAATCGCAACCACCGCCAACACTTATAACTTCCCCAGTTCCCACCTCACAGTGAACCTTCAAACTGAAAATCTACCACCTCAAACTACCGAGAAATTCTGAACGCACCACTGCCGTCGATGAGCACCACCGAGGGGAAGCCGCCGTCGCCGGGCGCCGCCGCGGTGGAGGAGATGGCGCGGGTGGCTACGGCGTGGTGCGGGATGCACGGGCTCGTCGTCGGGGATCGCGCGGACCCGGTAAGGTCCTCGCCTCCTCGGTTCAAACCTCCCTGGAAATCAGCCTGTTCTTGAATCGGCCGAGCTCAGGGCACCGGATGAGTAATCTCTGAGTGCACTTTGTTGCGGTAGGAAGAACTTGGAATGTTCGCAAACCACTGCCCTTGACAAAGTGTTGCTGCTGTCGTCTTGCAGAGATCAGGGACAGTTCCTGGAGTTGGGTTGGTCCATGCTCCAATCTCCCTCCTCCCGTCGCGTCTGCCGGAATCTTTCTGGGAGCAGGCGTGCGACCTGGCTCCGGTTTTCAACGAGCTTGTGGATCGTGTCAGCTTGGATGGGAAGTTCCTGCAGGATTCACTGTCTAAGTGAGTTTCCTTTTCATTCTCTCCACGTTTTTTATTCAGAACTCTGCCTGCAAGTTAACCGAGATATAGAAGCATATCAGCTCACAAAATCATTCCAATTATACATGATGATAGGGCTTATAACTGTTTAAAGGTTGTTTCTGTATGAATCGGATTATTGATAATTTGGTAAGAATTTTTTATGGAACTGTTGGACTGATACAGTGATACTTGTACTTCCAGAACAAGGCAGGTTGATGATTTCACTTCGAGGCTCTTAGATATTCATAGGAAGATGATGGATACGAACAAGGATGAGGTGATTCACCTGAGCTTTACTACTGGGTCAACTCCTATACCTCAATATTAACATATCCATCTAGTCTCTTGGTCCCTCTTTTGGTTAATGTCCTAATAGTAGGTGCTGACAAGTGATAATTTTGTTACCAGAACATTAGATTGGGGTTGCACCGATCAGATTATATGCTGGATTCAGAAACCAATTCTCTTCTTCAAATAGAGCTCAACACTATTTCAGTATCTTTTCCTGGGCTGTGTTCCTTAGTGACTGAGCTTCACAGGTAAATTCCAACAGTGAAGTATTTACATTGCTATGCTTGAGTATATTTTTACTGTACATTTACTTCAAAAAATCTGGTTAGGAAAAAGAAATATATTGTACACATGATTTTTGTGTCTCAAAAAAGGGAAAATTTGCTACAAGACACCGTTATTTTCTGGCGTTTGCTAAAACACACCGCTCAATTGTGTCTTTGCCAGGTACCATTACAATTTTACGGCACATTTGCCAGAACACACCACATGGCCAAAAAGGGAAAGTTTGGAACATTTTTTTCAAACCTGGCCATAACATGGTCACCCGGGCAAAAGTGCCAAAACTTTCTATTTTTGGCCACGTGGTGTGTTCTGGCAAATGTGCCACAAAATTGTAATGGTACCTGGCAAAGACACAACCGGACGGTGTGTTGCAGCAAATGACAGAAAATAACGGTGTCTTGCAGCAAATTTCCCCCTAAAAAAATGATATCTACACTTCTAAAACGATGTTGCATTGTAGTTGCGATGTTAAAAAAATAAATATAATACTATGTTTGATGGGTTTATTTACGGATAATTGAGAATTGCTAAAATGTACTTGTTATTGTAATAGGCCATTTCACTGCCCACTGAATATATTTATTTTGCTTTGGTATTCATAATGAATGAATATCCTGATTTAATTATGTGTCAGGTTTAGTAGAAGTACTGATCTATGGCTACGTTACTGATATTAGTTGGTAAGTTGCACATTTCTGAAATTAATGAGATGATATTAGGTCTTTATTAGTATTTGCTGCATTGCTTCGAAGTACTGTATCTTGTTCACATCAGCGTAACTGCCATGCATAGTAGGTACGGATCAGCAGAAAGACTAGACCATAGACTGGCATGATGAACTTCAGATGGGAATAGCTTTTGTACTTTCTTACATATATATGAAGTTTTTTGTACTTCTTTTGTACATATCAGATCATTTCTAGTCAGCATTATTATTTAGTCATCATTATGAGGAGTATATCAACTGAGTAATAATTCTATGCAGGACATTGATTAATCAGTATGGAAATTTATTATGTCTCGACGCCAAAAAGGTTCCTGGAAATGAGGCAAGCCGTCAATTTGCTGAGGCATTGGCCAGAGCATGCAATGAGTTTAATGTTGACAGGTTTGGTACACTCTATTTCATGTGTAGTATATAGCTAACCAATTGAGTATTAACTGACACACCTTTTCATGAAATGTTCAGTGCTGTAGTTATGATGATTGTTCAGCCTGAAGAAAGAAATATGTACGACCAATACTGGCTTGTCAAGTATTTGAAGGAATCATATCCTTTTATGATCTGCTTTGATACCTTTCTTAATTATGAAGGCTACGAGTTTCTATTTCTTAAGTTCCTTATTAGCCAAAGATGCAGTGACTCAGTTGCTTAAGAGTTTGTCTTTGCTAGAATGTTCTTGTCTATGCAGTTGCTATCTACCTTCCCATATAGCCTGAAGCTCAATCTTGTCATATGACCACTGTCTAGTAGTTTTGCTTACTTGCTCTCCTCCAATTTAGTGTCCAGGATCTTCTTCGTAGTTCATACGCTAAAATTACTATAAAAAAATCCTGATTTTGCGACGGTGTTACCAAATGTTTTATAGATGTTGCTTCTCTATTTTTCATGTTACATCAAGTCCCAACATCAAGTTTATGTTCCCTTGACAATTTATTACACATGGCGTAACAACTATTAGGAAAACCTTGTCAGAGGTGGAGGCTGAAGGCCAGGTTCTCCCTGATGGAACGCTTGTTGTGTATGTATACGATGACGGGCTTACTGGTTTGAGGCTTGTCTCTTACCATTTTAGTGGTGGCTATAACTTTGCAGTATGTTCATTAAAGTTTTTGGAAAATGCAGAGATGGCAAGAAGGTCGCTGTGGTGTATTTTAGAGCAGGCTATACACCAAATGATTATCCTTCAGAAGCGGTATGTGTATACATTGTTTCCACCTTTCTTTTTGTCATGATTCCTCTGATTGAAAACCAAATTACCTTTACTTCTACATTCCCCAGTATATGTTGATTTCATTTTTTCATCAATAGGGTCAACACCAAAGCAAAATTTGTGTATGTGTTGTGGATGTATAGCAATTGTTTTGTCGCTAATCCCCATGGCATGCCTGCTGTATATTCTAGGAATGGAGTGCAAGGCTTTTGATGGAACAATCATCTGCTGTAAAGTGTCCTTCAATATCATATCATTTAGTGGGGAGCAAGAAGATTCAACAAGAATTAGCAAAACCTAGCGTGCTTGAAAGGTGATTTTAGTTTTCAGTACCATGGGTGGAATGCAATTGAATGTTTTTACTATGTGCAGAACTGCATGTGGCACTATGGATCTACACAAGTTCATGACTAGACACTAGGGTAGTGACATAATTGGTATTATTATTGCTATACTGCTGCCAGCCTGCCAACAGTGATCACATCAATTATCAGTCTTTGGTATACATTAATACGATCTGACAATAATTTATTCCTTCTGTAGGTTTCTTGAAAATAAGGAGGAAATTGCCAAGCTTCGTCAATGCTTTGCAGGGCTATGGAGCTTGGATGATGAAGAAATTGTCAAATCTGCAATTGAAAATCCTGACTTGTTTGTCTTGAAGCCTCAGCGTGAAGGCGGAGGTTAGTTTTTAACAGAAATACATGCATATTATTTTATAGTTATTTTCTGATATGCTGTCCATGTACAGGGAACAACATATATGGCCTCGATGTGCGAGAGGCTCTGATCAGACTCCAGAAGGAAGGAGGAGATGCTCTCTCAGCCTACATACTGATGCAAAGAATCTTTCCCAAAGAATCTCTTGCTAATCTTGTCCGTGGTGGTGTTTGCCATGAGGCCCTCACAGTATCCGAGCTTGGGATATATGGAGCCTACTTGCGGTATAATCAGTGCTTGAAACACAAAAGTCCAAACACTAGTTCTCCTCATAAGGTGGTGTGTTTCCTGAAAAGGGGTTAATTACTTGATTTCTGATTTCAGGAACAAAGATAAGGTGATCATGAATGACAAATGTGGTTACTTGATGCGAACAAAAGTTTCTTCATCAGATGAAGGCGGCGTTGCTGCAGGATTTGCTGTCCTAGATAGCTTATACCTGACTGACAAGGTAATATACACGATGATTCACATTAGTTTGCACATATATTTCATATCACCAAATTACATTGTGTTGGATGTGTGTTAGCTGTAGGCAATTGGTTCTATCTGATACTTTCTTGGAAAATCTGAAAAAAAGACAAGGAAAAAGCTTTGTTGCCTTGTAGCCTCTACACCGATTGATGTGGGCAGCCAGTGAAATTCTGAATGATAATTTGGAAAGCGACTTAATCAAAACTGAGGCTTCACAATTATCCTATCTACTAATTTCCAGGCTTCTTTGGCACTAAACCTGTATTGTTGATTGAACCGCTCATTTGGTTGCTTCTGCAGTGACGAAACCTCGGGACTACCAGCTACAAGTTTCATCCGTCATTGTGTTTTAGCACTATGTTGCATTGTTTGCAGCACTTGTTATGTACTCCCTCCGTTCAGAAATAAGTGACTTGGATTTGTCTAAATTAGTGTATAGATACGTTTGAATCAATACAAAGCCAAGCCAGTTATTTCTGACCGAGGGAGTACAAAGTAGCTGCATAGTTTGCACCATTATCATACACCACAGCAGTGAAGAATAATCATGTTATGTATTGACGACTTGTGTCTATACTAAACAATAATCTTTCTGAAAAAATGGATCATGAAGTTTGTTATCTTTGAATCACTATGCCCTTACTCCTGGAGCGCAAGGCAGTTTTTTCAAGAACACGCGCGAGCACCGCGTGTCTTCACTTCATTAAGATAGAAAGAGAGTTTTACATTACAAGAATTAGGGCTAGTCGCAAGCAACCGGCGCCCTATTGCCACTGCACGCACACACCCCTACGTTATTCTCCACTGGTTTCCACTTCCACATATTTTGGCACGCACCCACAGTTCTGTGAGTGTGAACGTGAAGGTTATTTATGCAAGATGTCAGACCAAATAGTCTTAGCTACCACACATTCAAAGAATATATGACAGCAAGACTCAGCCTCAGTACATAAGACACAAGTCATGTCATCAACATTCTGCCTTTTAGCAAGGTTGTCTCTGGTGAGCAATTTATACTATGAGCCATCAACTAGAGAAGGAAATGAATCTTACTAGGTGGGATATTAATCTTCCACACAGCGTGGACATGTGAATGCCTCACACCTTTAAAATTAACAACATATAGGGATTTAACAGTATAGATGCCATTAGGTTCAAGTTTCCATAAAATAGTATCTTCTTCATCACTAAGGTGTAGAGTCTGAGCAATTTCTAAAACTTCGTACCAATTACTCAACATCTCATTACTGAAACATCTCCTAGATTTCTCAAAAAAAAATTCTCCTAGAAGTAACCTTTAACTGGTTATCATCCCAAACCCCAGCAATAGTTATACTTTTCTCATTGTGATCACATATAGGTCCCCAATACTAGATAGCCAGACTGGAATCACCAAACCATTGGTCCTCCCAAAATCCAATTTTCCTCCCATCCCCCACCTTCCATTGGTACTCATTTTGCCGCATTAGCGGCCCATAGGACACCTTTCCAGGAGGGGGAAATAGAAGCAGGGGAAGAAGTAAACAAGTTAGGGTCATTAACTACATACTTATGATCAATGATTTTCCTCCAAAGTTTATCTTTATCAAGATGGTATATTCTTACCCAAGAAGCTAAAAGGCAGAGGTTCATATTTGCAATGTTGGGTATACCCAAGCCTCCAAACTCTTTTTTCTGAGCTACTAAGCCCCAATTGGCAAGATGATACTTGAAATGTCCCTCATAGTCATCCCACAAACAATGAGCCAACTGGGAGTTGGTTAGGGTAATAGCCCATTTAGGGAATTTAAGAACACTTAGCAAATAAAGAGCGATGCTAGCTAAAACACTTCTAACTAGTTCCAGCTTAGCTGCATGAAACAACAATTTGCCCCTCCAACCAGAAGCTCTCTTAAGTAGTTGATTCACAATAGGTTGTAGATCTTCCTTCCTAAGCTTCTTATGATGTAATGGGACTCCCAAATATTTTCTGGGAAAAGACTCAAATCTACAACTTAAGGTTTGAGCAAACATCTGTGCCTCATTATCCTCAACATTAATGGGAACCAAGTCACATTTATGGATCTTTGATGTGAGTCATCATGTATATCATCTAATGTAACCAACTAAGCAACTGCTCCTTGACAATTAACAAATCCAATTGTTGAGTAGAGATAATTGGCAGTGCTATTGCCGTAGTTGATACCTCCGAGAGTAATTCTTTAGCCATTATGTTTGAATCTCATTTTCTTGCGCTACTAATCAACAAACACATTTCCACCATTACATCTTTCTAACCATTCCATGCCAAGAATCATATTATAGCATGCCAGTGGCAATACTCTGACATGTGTGTCAAACTGATTCTATCGCACCCCCGTTTCAAACTCTGTAAGCCAGTATCACTTAAACATTTTATCTCCATTAGCAATTGTTACTTATACTAGAGGAATGGTCCGCATATGTAATTGTAGTACCTGAGCTGCCAGAACCTATCAAAACAAGGGGTTGAGTTTTATCAGTATAGCCCAATACTCTCATTGTTCTTCTGCTTGTAGTTCCCTCAAGAGCTGTCACAAAAAGGCTCATAGCTTGTTCAGTATCATTGTCACTACTATTCTCACTAGATTTGTCTTCTTCATCTGAACTACTATCACTAGCAACATCCAGAGCTTCATTTCATCAATGACCGTCAATTCAACTTAATTTGGGCATTTATGAGCAGGAACATATTTGCCTCCACATATGAAGCATTCTCCTCTTACAAGGCATTGAGCTCTTAGATTATCTAGCTTGCCAAGTATAAGTGGTACCATTGCTTTAGCTACATCTTGCTTTGTTGACTATGTACGCCCGTGGGCATACATTACTTGTATTTATAACTGTAGCAATACAAAGATGATACACATACAAGCAATAGAACACAAGGAGAAAACAATGGTTGGACAACTACAAACCGTCCTCGCCGCAACTACTAAGAACCCAAATCCTTCACCATCGCCGGAGAAGGAGAAGATCACCGCCAGCTGGTCCACACTTTGGCACTGAAGAAACCCCTAACCATGAGGCGTTAATGAGCCGCAATGACCACTAGCCCCGTAAGACTGGATCTAGCCTGCTGCTAAGGAACATCGTCCGGAGGAGCCCTCCGAGCATCTTCAACGCTGGATCTGAGGCCAACGCCACCCCGCCTATCAAGCGGCTAGATCCTCCACCATCCACCACAAACGAGCAACAATCTGCACTGCCGCACTCCAAGGCCGCCAGGACCAGATCAGCGATGAGATCAACACCACACAAAGCCGGAGCACACGCCCAACAAAGACCATATCCCACAGGCTTCTCGACACTGTAAACGTCGCCGAGATGGGGTTGAAGCCGGGGTACCATTATTCGATGTAGCGCATCCACCGCCATCTGAGTTGTGTCACCACAACACCATAAAAATACTAACTTTAGGGACCTTGATGAACGCCGAGCATAGGTCCTAGGTCCCCACCTCCTCCCGCCCGCGTGAGCGGAAGCGGAGGAGGCGAGGACCCGTCGATCATCGGCGGAGGAGGAGGAGGCGGCGGTTAGGTTTTTTTGGAGGAGGCGGTGGTGGCAGCTCTAGCTACATCTTGCTTTGGTTCAACTGGATATTGTCCCAACTTGCCAGGTCCAACTTGATTATGTCACTTCTTATACTCATATCTTCTTTCTTATAATCATTAAATTGTGCTTCTTGTAAGAGAGCTAGAGAAATAGCAGCATCAACTATTCTAGGTTTATGCAGAATGATTATAGTTCTAATTTCTTTCCTTAATCCTTTAACATATTCGGCTACAATGAAGGTACCATCTAAGGCATGATTATGAGCTAGTAATTGATGCATTAAGGCCTCAAACTCTCTATAATAAGTTTCCACATCACTTTGTTGTCTAATACCCAATGCTTTGTTCATATCAGCATAATAAAGATCTTTAGAAATTTTTGGGAAAATAGCAACACAAAGATGTGCCATCCATCTATATCATGTTGGGCCTCATAGGTTTGCAACCAAAGAGAGGCAGAGCCAATGAAATGCAATGTGGCATAGTCTACTTTATATTCCTTGGGCACATGGAACATATTGAAATATTTTTCAGCTTTATCTTTTCATAACTTTGAATGAGTGCCATCAAATTTGGGAGAACTTGTTTTAGGCATGCGAAATTCATGATGATGTGATTCTCTACCACCTCTAATGTGACACATGTGATTGAAGTTGGAAATAACAGATTGAAAAGTGTTAGAGGAATTACGAGAGCATGGTCAGAAGCAGTGCCCTAGTTTTCCTTATCTTTACGGTGCCCATCTAGCCCTGAGGGATGTGCCCAACAAAGAAGTAATGGCATCCTCGATTAATATAAGGCGTGTGCCCATATGCACCATCTGATTTTCAATGGCATTCACTGTTAGTCATATTGTCTTGGTTCCTCAACATGCGCTTAGTAGTGACTCTGAGATCCATGCAACTGGAAGCATTTTGACTTGCACCAGGAACGTCCTCTCACTGCCGCCAATTTAAACCAGCTCTAGCACGACACAGTTGATGAGGTCGCTGCACACTGTCCCACGAGCACGAGTTGAACTGGGACTTAACGAGAGATCCCAATCCAATCAAATCATACCCGATTCGCGACCTAATCTCCAACTCACTGGAGTTCAAAATCAATCAAGAGGATTTTTGTGTTTGGGATTTTTATGAATAGGAAGCTGATCTCCTCAATTGAATGGCTCATGGTACCAATTGTAGCGATCCTCCTAACGGCAACACACCAAATAGTATGAATTCATCACTTAATCACCCACATGTACAAATCTAGACTAGAGTTCTTGGGAAGGAAGGGAGGAGAAGAAGGAGCAGGTAATAACCGTGTTCAACGCAATTACAATAATCATCATATCTCTTTTACACAGCTCGCCACTTTACGTCTTCTTTTTGGAGAATTCACTCGCCACTTTACATGTGGCGATGCCCCTCGCTGCGGTGGACACAGCTAGGCAATGGCAAAGTATTACTGGACCTCAGCTTTGGTGGGCTTCATGTCCCCAAGGGCATGGTCTGCGGTCGTGACAGTAACACGTTGGACAAAATGCATGAAAATGTAGGTAGGCAGACCATGCGAATAGCTAGCCAGCTAAGTGCTCCAGGATATCACACATGCGGACATGCCTACCCGAAAAGATGAGTTCTAGTGTTCTTAGTTGTTTGTTTGTGCTTTAGAAAAGCACGGTACTGAAATGGAAATCTGAGCCGAATAAGTGGGCATTGGGAAACCAAGTGACGGTGCTAGCTCCCTAGAGCAAAGACCGAATATTTCCCTAGGTCTCCTTGTTAGCTGTATTTTCTCCTTCGTTAAACCTTCTATACGTTATACACGTGATGGACTTGGAGTAGTACTCCTCTCCTAATCGTCCCCCTCTCTCCTTATTGTATGTGCCATCGATGGGGCTTTTCCATCGATATATAACACGTAACCGAGACCCCCAAAGGGGTTATCGCTTCTCCCAAAAACCTAATATGGTATCAGAGCGACCCCTCTTCCTAACCTAAGCCGCCGCACACCAAAAACCTCTGCCGCCGTCAGTGATGACTCCCATTGCCCGCCACCGCCGCTCACAACCAAAACACAAAGAGATCAAGCCGCCACCACCGTCGATCGCCTGTGATCTGCCGCCGCCGCCCCCCCCCCCCACAAAAAAAACCCAACCAAAGCCAAAAACCTAGCCGCCATCGCTGCTGATCCCCTTGATTTTTCGCCACCGCCGCCCAAAAACCAATCTAAGAAAACACTAGATCCCCTCTCCGACCTACATCATGTATGGGTCGTCATCAAGCTCGGCCACCTTCGCCGCTCTCTGATGTCTACGCACTTCTATTCTTCTAGACAGTTGTTGGGCTCCAAGTGCAGAGGTTTGTAGAACAGCATCAAGTTTTCTCTTAAGTGGATCACCCAAGGTTTATCGAACTCAGGGAGGAAGTGGTCAAAGGTATTCCCTCTCAAGCAACCCTACAATCAAGATACAAGAAGTCTCTTGTGTCCCCAACACACCCAATACACTTGTCAGGTGTATAGGTGCACTAGTTCGGCGAAGAGATAGTGAAATACAAGTGGTATGGATAATTATAGTGGTAACGGTGCTAGAAAATAGCTTGATGGCGTGGAAGAGATTAAAGGCAAACTGAAATAAAGATGGAAGCAAGCAAACATGTAACATATCTAGTTGCAAACGGTGTTTCAATGCTTAGAAACAAGACCTAGGGATCATACTTTTACTAGTGAACACTCTCATATAAATATCTTCTCTTTATGACACTACTCTTAACTACTCTCCGGTTGGACACTCTAATCCTTGGTAGGGCTATAACAACACACCTCAAAGTTCGCTTTCCGCATCTAGATAACCCCACACTGTCACCTTGAGCTCTAGATGGTTCCAACAAATACCACAATTTCATGAAGACACCCAACTCTAAATATAACTCATAACAAGTATTTGTAATCTCTAGCCTAAGTGCCACCATGGTGTGCACACTGTCAACTTCACACACATGGGGAGAGCAGAGATCTATTAAAGCACTTGAGTAACAAGGTAGATCTACTTGATTACAAAGCTCATGATCACAATATGATCATGCATAAAGAGAGAGATGAACACATAGCTACCGGTAGAACCCTTAGCCTCAAGGAAGAACTACTCCCTCATCATCATGAGAATCAGCAACGGTGATGGAGATGGCGGTGAAGATCGATGGAGATGGCTCCGGGGGCACTTCCCCGTCCCGGCAGGGTGCCGGAACAGAGACTTTCTATCCCCCAAATCTCCTCTTCGGTGGCGGCGGTGCTGCGGAACTTTTCGTGGCTGGAGGCTTGACTCCTGAGGGTTTTTGCATCGGGGGAGATATATAGGCGAAAGAGGCAAGGTCGGTGGCCGGCCAGGGGGCCCACACCATGCCCTGGCGCGACCAGGGAGACCCGCGCCTAGGGGTGGTTTGGCCACCATGTGGCCCCTCTCCGTCTCGTCTTTTGGCTCCGTGAGTCTTCCGGTAAAATATCAACTTCGGTTTTTGTCCCGTCTAATTCCGAGAATATTCATTTTTTGACTTTCTGGAACCAAAAACAGCAGAAAACAGGCAGCTGACACTGTGGCATCTTGTTAATAGGTTAGTCCAAGAAAGTGTATAAAAAGTACTCCAAAGTGTGGATAAAACATAAGAAAGTAGATAAAACCAAGCATGGAACATCAAAAATTATGGATACGTTAGCAACGTATCACTCTCCTTGGATCCCCTCCTGTGCAGCTGTTAACACGTGACAATTTCTTCCCATGGAACGCCCGCATGCTACCTGCCCTGTGTGGTGCCAGGGTTCTTGATCTTGTTGAAGGAAAAGACAAGGCGCATGCGCAAACTCTAGAGGATGAAGAAAAGGACGACAAGAAAATCACCGTCGAGAATACCGAGTATGCCGCTTGGTTCACGCGGGATCAGCAAGTACTTTGGTTTTTGCTGAATTCCGTGTCTCCCGAGATCGTCGCCCATGTCACTGGGCTAGACACGGCCGCCGAAGTCTGGGTGGCGCTCAAGGAGCTAGTTTCCTCCCAATCTCGATCGAGGATCCAGAGTATCTGTGGTGCCCTTCAAAGTACCAAGAAAGGAACCCTCTCGGCCACCAAGTACATTGCCAAAAAGAAGGCCATTGCTGCCGAGCTTGCTGCTGCCGGGAAGACGCTCGACGAGGATGAGCTGATTGGGTCTATCCTCAATGGGCTCGACCACTCCTACAACCCCTTCAAAACCGCCATCAATGCAAATCCTGGTACAACTCTTGCAGATCTTCTTAATCGGCTTGTTGCCTATGATGTTATGCAAGATGATCATGATGACACCGAGGGCTTCACTTCCTCGACTAACGTCGCTCGCCACAGTGGTGACACTTGGCCTCAGCCACGAGGCCGCACTGATGATCGCTGGCGCTAGGAGGACTGCCCATGCTAGGGCGACCGAGGCCGACAAGATGATCGCGGCTATGACCGCGACCACGGTTACGACCACGGTGATCGTATGCGCCAGGAGGACCGTGGCTATGACCGCGGATATGGTCATGACAATGATCGTGGATGCCAAGATGATCGTGGGTATCGCCACGATCGCTATGACAATGACCGTCGTGATGGTGGAAACTGGCGCCGTCGCGGACGTGATGATGGTGGCAGGCGCTATCGCGAAGGGCGTACACCCACACCCTTTGTCGGTGTAACCTGCCAAATTTGCAAGATACATGGTCATCCCGCCAATGAGTGCTGGTGGCGGTTCCAGAATGATCGTGATGACAATGGTGACAAGGGTGCAAACATTGCATCCTATGGCGTCGACACAAGCTGGTACCCGGACTCGGGTGCTACACATCACCTCACCTCTGAGCTGAACAAGCTCACCATGCATGAGAAGTACAATGGCAACGACCGCGTCCACACGGCCAATGGTAACGGTATGCGAATAAGTCATATTGGTCATTCTATATTAAGCACCCCACATGATTCTCTACAACTTAAAAATATTATTTATGTTCCAAGTGCTTCCAAAAATCTTTTATCTGTTCATAAGCTTACACTTGATAATAATGCCTTCATTGAGTTTCACCCTTGGTTTTTCTTAATTAAGGACCGGGACACAAGGAGAATTCTGTTTGAGGGGCCATGTCATGATGGTCTCTATCCGCTAGTTCCTACATCCACCAGGAATTCCAAGCAAGCCTTGATCACAATAAAGCCATCTTCTTCCACATGGCATCGTCGTTTAGGCCACCCCTCATCTTTTGTGATTCAACAAGTTCTTAGGAAAAACAACATTTCTTATTCTCCTGAAATAAACCCCTACATCTGTGATTCATGTCAACTAGATAAAAGTCATCAATTGCCATACCCTGTGTTTACTAGTGTTTCCACTGTTCCCTTGGAACAAGTGTTCTCTGATGTATGGGGTCTAGCACTTGAGTCTGCTAGAAAACATTCATATTATGTAAGCTTCATCGATGATTTTAGCAAATTTACTTGGATATACTTGCTCAAGAAGCGTTTTGATGTTTACCAACTGTTTCTTAATTTCCAACAACTTATTGAGAGAAAATTTGATAGAAATATTGTTACCATGCAAACTGATTGGGGAGGTGAATATGAAAAACTCAACAGTTTCTTCCAAAAAGTTGGCATTACTCATCATGTTTCTTATCCTCATGCTCATCAGCAGAATGGCTGTGCTGAAAGAAAGCATCATCATATTGCTGAAGTGGGACTTAATTTACTTGCTAACGCCTCCATGGCACTTAAGTTCTAGGATGAAGCTTTTCTCACTGCTACCTTTCTTATAAATCTTCTTCACAGTAAAGTAATAAATCATGACATGCCAGTTGAACGCCTCCTTCATACCAAGCCGAATTATGAATCTCTTCGTGTGTTTGCTTGTGCCTGTTGTCCCAATCTTCGCCCCTACAACCAGAGGAAACTCTCTTTTCGATCTACACGTTGTGTATTCTTGGGCTATAGTCCTCATCATAAAGGAGTTAAGTGTTTAGAGTGTTTAGATGTCTCCACTGGGCGTGTCTATATTTCTAGAGATGTAGTGTTTGATGAAAATATTTTTCCTTTCGCCGAGCTGCATCCCAATGCTGGTCGTCGTCTTAAGCAGGACATTCTTCTTTTGCCTCAACACACATCACATAGTGGGATGTTAATATTGATGACTATATGCCTTTGCCCGTTGTGCCTATTGTTACTAATAATGACGATGAAGATACTATAGATACTCATCATGTTTCAGATACTATGATTGAAGAACAAGATTCAACAAGAAAATCTGCCTTGAATGAGGCAGAAATGGAAGCAAACAGTCCTGCACATAATGCCAGGCAAAACGATCCGAGGAGGATCCTCCTGCCCTGATCCAAACTGATCCCGAGGCAGATCTTGTCAGTTCCGGTCGGGTAGGGCCACCTGACGCCACTCCAACGTGCTCTCCACGTGCGGACAAGTCACGCCAGCCCGCGTCGCCCGCCTGGACCCCACCTGCCGTGTCCCGGTCGGCCTCGCCTCGGACTTCGCACCACCAACGCGCGGACGAGTCCACGTCGCCAGCTCCAGCCTCATCTCGGTCTCCGCCCACCAGATCACTGCCGTGCACATCACCATGCAGTAATGAGGCGGGCGATTCCTCATCATCACACCATCATGAGTAGGATTCTGCTCCCGCCCGGCCCTGGCGCGGATCTGTCAGAAAATGATTCTGCATCACCGACTCCTCCCCCTCCCGAACCTCGTACACGACTTCAAAAAGGTATAAATCAGCCAAAATAGTACCCCGATGGAACAGTTCGCTATGGCATGTTTACATCTACAGGTGAACCTAGCAAACTTTCGGAAGCACTTGATGATGATCGCTAGAGGAAGGCTATGGAACAAGAGTATACATCGCTTATGGATAACAAGACTTGGCATCTTGTCCCTCCACACTCTACAAAAAATCTTATTGACTGTAAGTGGGTATATCGTATTAAGAAAAATGCAGATGGCACGGTTGACAGATACAAGGCATGCTTGGTTGCCAAAGGTTTCAAGCAAAAGTATGGTATAGACTATGAAGATAACTTCAGTCTCGTGGTGAAAGCAGCCACTATTAGACTTGTCATTGAAGGGAATATGCCCGAGAGGCAATAATAAAGTGGTTATTATCTTATTCCATGTTTATGATAAATGTATATTTTGCATGCTATAATTTTATTGATCGGAAACATCAATACATGTGTGTTTAATAAACAAAAAGGGTTCCTAGTTACGCCTCTCTTATAGACTAGCTTGTTGATTAACAAGATGATCAAGGTTTCCTGATTATGGACATTGGATGTTGTTAATAACAAGGTCACAACATTAGTTGAATGATGTGATAAACATTCATCCGAAGTATAGCATTATGATCAAAGTCATTATGTTTATATTGCTATAACATCATACGAAGTAATCTTTATCCTTAGACCATGAGATCATGTTAATTGCTAACACCTGAAGAGTATCTTGATAACATCAAACGTCACACCGTAACAGGGTGACTATAAAGATGGGTTCAGTGCTACGAAGGTGTTATGTTGAGGCTCATGGATCAAGAGTGGAATTTGTCAATCCCGATGATGGATAGATATACTTTGGGCCCTCTCGGTGATATCACATTAAGATAGCTTGTAAGCAAGTGATGTGATCACTAGAATGTTATATCACGAGAACGAGAAAAGAGTGCATGTCAGCAATGATATCAAACTAGGTATGGATATACCAATGATCGAATCTCGGACATGTAATATATCGCGAGACAAAGGGATTTAGTTACTAGCGTTAAAGGTTCTCACGATCACAGAAGTCATCGTTGAATGTGTAGGAATCAGTATGGATCTCCAGGTCCCGCTTCTGATTATTGATATGAGAGGAGTCTCAATCATGTCTGCATTATTCGCGAACCGTAGGGTGACACACTTAAGAGTTACCGGACACCATTTTGGAGCACATATGTTTCATATGAAAGAATTGCAAAGTGCAAGAATTGTTTCGATAGAAACCAGAAATTGTTTCGGGTGAAATTGCAGAAAGTGATTTTGCATGTGATATTGAAATATTGCAAGGGGTTATATGTGAATGTTTGTTAACTAAAGTAATTAACAAAATTCTGAATAAATTTAATAAAAGATTTTTATTAAACTAGAGAGCATTAAACTTGGAGAATTTTAATGCATTTAAAGTAGGGACTTTAAAGGGGAATGTGAAGAGGCAATTTTAATGTGGAGGGGTTACCACCACATGAATGGGGGAGGTGAGGAGTCACCCCCATGCGCTGGACATGAAGGAGGGGCACCCCCCTCCTCCTATAAAAGGCCACCCTCTTCCTCCTTCCACACACCTCCTTGTGAAGGATCTCTCTCCCCCTCTAGAATTATTCCCCCATGGTCTCGGATTAGCGAGATACATGTTCCCGGTGGCATTTCGTCTGGAAGGAGTTGCTGCTTCCGCTGGATCGCTGGAGCGAGGAGGTGGAGGTTTTCTGGTGGCTTGAACGTGTGTGCGAGTACGGATGCGCTGCTGAGTTGCGGCGCTCGGACTTCCTCACGATCTTGAGATTGGCAAGTGTACGACTACATCAACCACGAGTTCCTACTCGTTCACAAAACTCGTTGTCTTCGAGGGTAAGTTCTCGTTGGATGTATGTCCACCCGTTGCTTTGTACCTAGTAGATAGATCTTGGTGTGTAGTTCTCATCGTAGGAAATTTTTTGTTTTCTATGTTGCGGACCCAACAGTGGTATAAGAGCCTGATCTATGCGTAGGTGCTTTGCACGGGTAGTACACATATGTTTATATGTGGGCGATGATAATCATGTTATTGCATCTTCTATGTATTTTGGATATTGGTGGCATAGTGGGATGAAGCGGCCCAGACCAACCTTACATGTCATCGTACATGAGATCGGTTCCACGACTGACATGCAACTTGTTTTGCATAAGTGGTTGGCGGGTGTCTGTCTCTCCTACTATAGCCAATATCTGATTTACAACGAGTTGCTAATAACTTGGTTATCCTCGTTGTGGTTCATGTTCGTAGGTAAGAACGGTTCTATCTCTGAAAGCCCTAAGCCACGTAAAACTTGCAATTGATAAATTAGAGGCGTCTAGTTTAGATCGTTGCTGGGCTAGTATCTTGATATGGTATTGTTGTAAATAGATGTATGATATATACTCTTACAACACACTCAACGTGTAAGTTCCATAGACCTTGGCCTTGCACACAAAGGAATGATAGAGATCATACCACGATGAAAATGATAGAGATCAAATGCATGGACCATATCATCTCACTTTACACATTAGATGTTAGCATCTTATACTGCTAGTTTGGCGCCTTTGGTAGCATTGTAAGATGATCCCTCATTTAGATATCAAGATAAAAATGTGTTCTTCCTTAAGTATGCACCGTTCTATAGATCGTGTTTCGAGACATCACGTGATGATCGGGTGTACTCGACTCTACGCTTTCATACAACGGGTGTAAGACAGTTTTACACACACGAGTACTAAGGTTCTTACTTGGCGAGCCTAGCATGTACAGATATGGCCTCGGAACACGGACCAGAAGGTTAAGCATGAGTCATATAGTTGATGTGATACTCATATTGATGCTCGCCTTTGAAGCTACACCGACTCACGTGATGATCGGACTTGGTGTAGTGGATTTGGTTCATATAATCACCAAAAAGGCACGAGGGATGTCGTTTTTGAGTGGGAGTTCATTTCTAATTTGGACTAGTCGAACTCAATTTGTCATAAACTTAATCGAAGTGAATTTGCATAATTTGTTGTAGTCATTGGCATATGTTCACTACCTTATGCTTAGTTTTAATTGAGATAATAGAACTATAGAATTCTGGATATTTACTTTACCAGCTGGTATCGTATTGTTTTGAATGTCAATTTAAAGTTTATAAGTCCTATTGCAAACTTTCAGCAAACTCTATTTACTCCATGAAGTTTAATAAGTAGTATTAAATCAAGAGTAAGAATTCCAATGTTAGTATCTAAAGTATCATGTTTGCCTCCATGATTATTGATATTCAAAAGTTGTTTTAATATCAAGAGCATATAGGAGCTGAAAGAATTGTTTCAGAAACCATCATGTGTGAAAGATATTGTGATTTCTGAAACAAAGTTTTTGGTTGCATTATGATAGAGTATAATTTAGCAAAATACATGTTCTCATAATGTATGAGAATTTGTGAAGGATGGAGATGCTAGGCATCCGAATCTCCCAAAAGGTTTTGGGAACTAAAATTATACTCGTCATTCTTTCTTATAAGCTATAGTAGCTTGATCATGAAAGTTTTCATGATAAGGATGAATAGAAGATGTAAGTAAAATGTTTACTACACTAAAAGATTACAAAAGAATGGATTTTTGAAACAATGCCAAACATTTGATGATGGTGATCCACTTCAAAGTGCAAGTCCAAAGGTATTAGTATTTGACTATATACAAGCTTTGTACCATGTGTCATGTGAATGACACCACTATTGATGTTGATAGATTCTTTTAAAAGGAAAAGGAATTGCTGAAAAAGAATCTATAAAATATTTGGCAGAAAATAAAAGGTTGGAGATGTCCAACTTAGGTATATAGAAGATATACATGTTATGGCTGTATTCCTTGCTTGATTAAACAATGTGGTTCTGAGGTATTGGATACCGAATTGGTTGGTATGAAGTGTCATACAGGACAACACAATTCATGAACTGCAATGGCCTAAGTAACTAGCAAGAGAATAAGTGATGATGTTCATCGAAAAAAAATAAAGTGTTATTGTGTTTTTCTTTGACGTCAAACCTAGCCTACAAGATTTGCTTTAATAATTGTTATTTTGTTCTGGTATTACGAGAATAATGGTTGTTCAAATAATTACCGTATTCCATAAAGGATGGATGAATTTTTACAAGTCTAGTGGGAGAAATCACATCCATAAATGCTATTGCTAAAATGTCGCAAGACAAATAATTGAAAGATCACTTATGAAGTGACATCGCTGTTTTAAATTATATTGAAAAGAAAACATGAAGAAACTCCATGTTGATGGATTTTTGGATTCTTTTGATTTGATCAATTGACGCTTGTGAAACTTTCCTCGAGATAATTGAAACTACGTTCATAGGACAAAGAGGAACGGATGACTAGCTTATTGGAAATTGTACATGCTGATGTGCATAGTCCATTATGTGTAGCCATATGCGATGGATCTTTTTGCTTCATATGCTTTGTCCAGAAATTTAAGTGAATATATCTATATATTTACTTAATAAGGAAGAAGTATGAAGCATTTGAAAGTTGTTTAAAGACTTTCAAGATGAAGTGGAAAATCATTGTAACAAGAAAATAAAGAGTTTATGATTCGATCATAAAGGAAGATATTTGAGTTACATGTTTAGCAAAAACACCTAAGATTTGAGGAATTGTTCCATGATTTGTGTTTCTCGATAAACCATAGGAGTATGGCATATTCGAGAGATGAAATCAAACCATGTTTGACATGGTAAGATCAAAAGTGTCATTTATAAAACTGCCATTATGTTTTAAGGATTGAAGCTTTAGAGACTACGGCTTTTACACTGAAAAGAGCACCATCGTGATCCGTTGAAATGACACCATATAAGTTATGGTTTGGGATAAAACCTGAATTGTCTTTTCTTAAATTTTGGTATGCTATGCATAAGTAAAATGTTTACAACCAAAGTCGGATAAGTATGTCTTTGTAGGTAATCCCAAATAATTTGTTGGGAATTTCTCCATAACACCGAGGACAAAAGAGTTTGTCACTTGGAACGTCAAGTTTCTTGAGAAGGAATTTTTTGCGAAAAGTTAAGTGGGAGGACAATAGAACTTTTATAAGGTTGTTGAACCTTAGCTATATGTGCTAAGTAGCGCAACACCGGAAAGTGTCCCGGTGACGGCCACAATGATCATGGCTCCCGTGATTACAAAAGGTGTGATCTCGGAGATTAGAGTTCATATTGAACCGTGTGGGTCGGTAAGAATCAAATAGTGTGATTTGATAAGAAAGTTGTTATTGTTTTAACAATAATGAACCGACTACATGCAAAGAAGCAATGATGGACCCTGACTCCATAAAATGACTAGAAGTCATAGAATCCGTGATCGTATCCATACACGAGAAATCAAGTTTCTGAACTTGGAAGACCCTCCGGAAAGGCGTGAAGCCTATCGGTCGTGTTTGAATCTATAAAGAAATAGACATGGATGTTTAACATCTATGAAATAGTCAACATGTTGGAAACAAGTTTATGGCAATGTTCAAGGAGTTGACTATGACAAGATTTGATCTTTCATAGCGATATATAGTCTTGACGAATTAATGTAGCAACCACTACATATAATTTGGTATATGGTAGTTGGATAAACAAAACAAGGTTCTTATAATAGAATGGTTACCTAGGACGTGTACATGACATGGTCCGAAGGGTTTTGTTAATTCAAAGGGTGCTAAAAGGGCATGCAAACTTCAATAGTTGAAGTAAGCATAGCGGAGTTGGAATCTTCACCATGATGAAACTGTTAAAAGAGTTTAAATTCATCAGAGATGATGAAGATGCTTGCACTGCAAGAAATTAAGTGGGAGCGTTGAGACATATTTCTAATACATTATGTAGAGGACATATTGTTGATTGGAAATGATGTATCTTGTATTGACACAAGTTAAGAATTTCATTAAAATAATATTTCGATGAAAGACTTGGGCAAAACCGGAATATTTGGCATCAAAATCTATATGGATAGATTGAGGTGCTAATATGGTTGTGCCATACATACATATATGAGATATTGAAAGGGTTCAATATGGAAACAACAAGAAAGGTTCTTGCCGTATGGAAAGAATTGTATCAAGATTCAAGTGTTTCAACACTTGGTGAGTAAAGTCACATGAAGATTTTGATCGATTATACCATGATATGTATATATCCAAAATGTCCTATGCTCTAAATGTTATGAGCACATACTAGAATGATTCATAAGATGATCATTGGACAATAGTAAAGATATTCTTATGAGCTTTGGAAGAACTAAGAATATATCATGTATAAGTGACAAATAGTTAAAGGTAGTTCATTGTAAAGTGTTACATTGATACTAGTTTTGTCACAAGATATAAATTAAATTTATCTCAATTTAGACTATGGGTGGCACAATATAATGGAAAGGATGTTCCATGATGGATTTGGATGAGTTCCAAAGTTGAGACATTGTGACAGATACTACAACAAAGAGGCTAAGTATATGACTTGTATAGTAGCAGATAGGAGGGCATTTGTGTTTAAGTAGTTTGTTATCAAACTAGGTGTGGTTCAAAGTGGGCTAATACTATGAAGATATATTGTGTGACAATAATATCAACATATTTTAACCGGAACAAACTAAAGGTCTCACCAAAGGACCAAATTTATACAATGCCATCTCATTTGAAAATGAGTGATGCGTACAGACGCAAAGACATGCAAATACACACGGACCTGAAACTATCAGATCCAGATATTATGTTAACCACTAGCAATAGCGTATATGCAACACCAGGAAGCCATAGGTGTTCAATACGTAAAGTTTTTCAAACTAGATTATTGACTCTAGTGCAAGTGGGAGACTGAAGGGAATATGCCTGAGAGGCAATAATAAAGTGGTTATTATCTTATTCCATGTTTGTGATAAATGTTTATTTTGCATGCTATAATTATATTGATCGGAAACATCAATACATGTGTGTTTAATAAACAAAAAGGGTTCCTAGTTATGCCTCTCTTATAGACTAGCTTGTTGATTAACAAGATGATCAAGGTTTCCTGATCATGGACATTGGATGTTGTTAATAACAAGGTCACAACATTAGTTGAATGATGTGATGAACATTCATCTGAAGTATAGCATTACGATCAAAGTCATTATGTTTATATTGCTATAACATCATACAAAGTAATCTTTATCCTTAGACCATGAGATCATGTTAATTACTAACACCTGAAGAGTATCTTGATAATATCAAACGTCACACCGTAACATGGTGACTATAAAGATGGGTTCAATGCTACGAAGGTGTTATGTTGAGACTTATGGATCAAGAGTGGAATTTGTCAATCCCGATGACGGATAGATATACTCTGGGCCCTCTCGGTGATATCACATTAAGATAGCTTGCAAGCAAGTGATGTGATCACTAGAATGTTATATCACGGGAACGAGAAAAGAGTGCATGTCAGCAACGATATCAAACTAGGTATGGAGATACCAATGATCGAATCTCGGATATGTAATATATCACGAGACAAAGGGATTTAGTTACTAGCGTTAAAGGTTCTCACGATCACAGAAGTCATCGTTGAATGTGTAGGAATCAGTATGGATCTCCAGGTCCCGCTTCTGATTATTGATATGAGAGGAGTCTCAATCATGTCTACATTATTCGCGAACCGTAGGGTGACACATTTAAGAGTTACCGGACACCATTTTGGAGCACATATATTTCAGACGAAAGAATTGCAAAGCGCAGGAATTGTTTCGATAGAAACCGGAAATTGTTTCTGGTGAAATTGCAGAAAGTGGTTCTGCATGTGATATTGAAATATTGCAAGGGGTTATATATGAATGTTTGTTAATTAAAGTAATTAACAAAATTCTGAATAAATTTAATAAAAGAGTTTTATTAAATGAGAGAGCATTAAACTTGGAGAATTTTAATGCATTTAAAGTAGGGACTTTAAAGAGGAATGTGAAGAGGCATTTTAATATGGAGGGGTTACCACCACATGAATGGGGGAGGTGAGGAGTCACCCCCCATGCGCCGACCATGAAGGAGGGGCATCCCCCTCCTCCTATAAAAGGCCACCCTCTTCCTCCTTCTTCCACACACCTCCTTGTGAAGGATCTCTCTCCCCCTCTAGAATTATTCCCCATAGTCTCGGATTAGCGAGATACATGTTCCCGGTGGCATTTCGTCTAGAAGGAGTTGCTGCTTCCGCTGGATTTTCGCTGGAGCAAAGAGGTGGAGGTTGTCTGGTGGCTTGAACGTGTTGCGAGTACGGATGCGCTGCTGAGTTGCGGCGCTCGGACTTCCTCACGATCTTGAGATCGGCAAGTGTACGACTACATCAACCACGAGTTCCTACTCGTTAACAAAACTCGTTGTCTTTGAGGGTAAGTTCTCGTTGGATGTATGTCCACCTATTGCTTTGTACCTAGTAGATAGATCTTGGTGTGTAGTTCTCATCGTAGGAATTTTTTTGTTTTCTATGCTACGGACCCAACAGTTATGTCAGTTGTTGTTTCCAGGGGCTGGAGTCTGCGGCAGCTAGATGTTAAGAACGCGTTTTTACATGGCGTTCTGGAAGAGGAGGTTTATATGAGACAACCCCTAGGTTTTGAGTCTTCCGCCACTCCAAACTATATATGCAAACTTGACAAAGCTCTCTATGGTCTCAAACAAGCTCCAAGAGCGTGGTACTCTAGGCTTAGCACCAAGCTGCAACAACTTGGTTTTGTTCCCTCCAAGGCTGACACTTCACTTTTTCTCTACAACAAGGCTAATACCATGGTATTTGTTCTAATTTATGTTGATGATATCATAGTTACCAGTTCTTCAGATGAGGCCATTACTGCTCTTCTTTCATGATCTCAATGACGATTTTGCACTCAAGGACTTGGGAGATCTACATTATTTTTGGGCATTGAGGTAAAGAAAACTCAGAATGGTTTACTCCTCACTCAGGAAAAATATGATGTTGATTTATTAGTTAAAGTTGGTATGAAAAATTGCACAACATCTCCCACACCTCTATCATCCACAGAAAAGCTGTCTCTAACTGAGGGATCTCCACTTTGTCCTGAAGATAGCACACATATAGAAGTATTGTTGGTGCCTTACAATACTTAACATTGACACGACCTGATATTTCCTTCTCAGTAAATAAAGTCTGTCAGTATTTACATGCTCCTACTACTGCTCATTGGACAGCTGCAAAACGAATCTTAAGATATGTTCATGGTACTCTACAAATTGGGTTGACATTTCAGAAGTCTCCTTCTAGTTTGCGCAGTGCTTTCTCAGATGCAGATTGGGCAGGTTGTTTGGATGACAGGAGATCTACTGGAGGTTTTGCTATATTTTTTGGTCCCAGCTTAGTCTCATGGAGTGCAAGAAAACAAGCTATTGTTTCAAGGTCTAGTACTGAAGCTGAATATAAGGCCTTAGCAAATGCTACAGCTGAATTAATATGGGTTGAAGCTGTTCTTCAGGAACTCGGTGTCTCACTCAAGGTAAAATCATGTTTATGGTGTGATAATCTGGGTGCTATATATTTATCTGCAAATCCTGTTTTTCATGCCAGGACAAAACACATTGAGATAGACTATCATTTTGTTAGAGAAAGAGTTGCAAATAAAATGCTTGATATCAAGTTCATATCCAGCAAAGATCAAGTGGCAGATGGTTTTATAAGGCTCTTGCAGTTAAAGATCTGGATGAATTTAAGCATAATCTCAACATGTCTGCAGGTTATGATTAAGGAGGACTGTTAGACGTATTTTCTCCTTCGTTAAACCTTCTGTATGTTGTACACGTGATGGACTTGGACTAGTACTCCTCTCCTGATCGTCCCCCTCTCTCCTTATTGTATGCGCTACTGATGGGGCTTTCCATCAATATATAACAAGTAACGGAGACCCCCAAAGGGGTTATCGCTTGTCCCAAAATCCTCCTATCCCTAATGCGTTCCACATTTTCTGTTGTTTTCTTCTCTCGTGTACCACTATTGGCTTCTCTAACTAGCTAGCTAGCTAGCTGCTTCTTTGCCTTCCTGATCTGTGGCCTAAATGATAGCTACGGGTAAGTGTGTCATGACTCGTAGCTCGGTCTCATCATGCTTGGTGCGACTTGAATGGCAACAGAGGAGTGATATATATATACCCATGGTTTTTGGTTGGTCACTTGGTTTGGTGTTCCTGCATATTGCCTCGCATGAACCGCTTCATGTCATAACTATTTAATATTTATTTGGTATAAAGTGTGGTATATGTAGGTCTTCACTAAATTCTCAAAAAAGAAAAGGTCTTCACTACGACTTATTTCCATCGGCAGCAGCTCCGCCTAGTGATAGTCAGCTAGGAGTGTCAGGCGTCATGCGTGTGCAAAGAAAATCAAACAGCAAATGCGCCTGATACGAAACCACATGGAGCAATTCGTGGCTGGTTGTGCGACATGGAGATGAAGGGAACAAGGTGCGAACATGGTGGTCAAACCTTTTTTCTCTAAAGCATGACAAAAGATTTGCCATTTTAATTGATTAAGAAGTATTATTAGAAGTCTTACAAAAGGAAGCAAGCCTTGGCACACGGCCAAGGCCAAATAACGAAAGCTTACTTTCACGGCATAATATTACAAATTGCTTTAGCACCGGCAAGATTCCACATAGCCACTAAACGTAATATTGAATGCTGCATTGAATATGCAGCGGTACCTAGACCGTGTGTGATGTATATATACTAGCACAAATGCCCCGTTGCACCGGGATAAAAAAAAGTTTTTTGCGCGAACGCATACTTGAGATCCTGGCTGTTCTCACCTCTGAATTTCCCTGGTGGAATTTTCTCTTGAATACGCATATGTTCTCCTTCGTTTACTTTCTCCGCCACACCGTAATATATCGCGGTGGGACTAAACATGATGCTTTTACCGCACTTGGGTCAAGAGTAGAGAATTCGTGAAAAAATAAGTACATACACGAGGAGGGACCTAATAGAACCCGTTTTTGTATCTTCTTGTTGCAAATATGTTTTTCGATTTTTTAAAACTTTTGAATTCAAACTTTTATCTCCCGCGACCCGAGCGACTGGCATCTCCCCTTGTCAACCCTCTCTCCTGAGCCCTAGAATCCAAATTCGCCTACCACTCCTCCCTTCTCTGTTCCAGGTCTACCTCGCTCGAGAGCGCCGCTCGTGGAGCACCACCTCCGGTCGCCGACGGCAGCCTCAGAGCTCCTCACTCTCGTTCTATCTCGAGAGCTCGTCGCCCCCTGCTTGTCACCGTTCCAGCACCATCGCCGGAAGCCATTCTCCCCTCTGGCCGAGAGGTAATCTTTTTTTTAGTTTTGTTTCGGTGTGTCTGCACCACCTCTAGTCGCTGGCCTCACCTCTGGTGAGAGGGCACCCCCCCCTCGTCCCAAACATTGCCGTTTTATTTATCTCATCTAGCTCCTGTTGCTTGACTTGTTGACAGTCAGTCTAAAAAATATATAAATCGGTGGAATTTGATGTAAATGAGCGAAGTGGTACTATTCAATATCGCGGCAAGTGCTCAAGGCAGATAAGGCAGCCAGAGAGGGACGCGATGCCGGTTAAACACTCAGCGGTGTCATATCATGAACCAGTAACATGCAAAGACCAGCTCAATAGTAAATCCATCCACGTTCCACTATGTGAACAATGCACGGCAAGTCTGCAAAGAATCCGCCTCAGATAACGAGACCCATTGTCTGCCAAGTGCTAACTTGTCTTGCTCCTGCGCGAGTGCCTTGCTCACTTCCGTCGCGGTGGAAGATGGAAGATACCGTGCTGGTTGGGCTGGGCCTGGAGGTAGGCGACGGACTGTGTTCTGCTCAGAGAAAAAATAACCGAAGCAGTAGATTGGCAATAGTGTGGTGCGTTCGTTCGTTTCCTTTTATCTCGTATAATCGTGTTGTTGTGCTGGTCGTCGTGTTGGTTTGAAGTTGTATCAGATCGTGGAGATAAAGGACGTCCGCACCAGTCCATAATTTGAAAGCCAACGCGCACAGAATCCAAGTCGATTACTACTATGAGGAACCCAGCTCTACGTACAACCCACGACGGAATCACACGGAAGAAAACGTATAATGGAACGGACGAAAACGCATTATAACAGACCGTGAGAGAAACGTTCCGTACTCTATTATTATGTATAGATTAGATGAACAGTACAGGAGATTTAAATTGCCTTGTCCGACAAGGACTTTGTATACAGGCGGGATTCTATGTACAAACCGACACCGACCCTATTACATTATACTAGTTTAACATTCCCCCTCAATCATAACTTATCTAAGTTAATTGTGTTTAAAATCTTCTAATCGACTAGTAGTGAGCGCCTTAGTAAAACCAGTTGATCTCCTGAAGGTATAAACCGTATGTCCAAAATTTCTGAGCTACTCTCTCACGAACAAAGTGATAATCCACCTCTATATATTTTGTCCTTGCATGAAACACAGGATTAACAGAGAGATATATAGCTCCAATATTATCACACCACAAACATGCTGGTCTCGGTTGTGGTACTCCCAGCTCCTTTAACAAGGTTTGTATCCAAATTATCTCAGCAGTGGCATTTGCCAGGGCTTTATACTCAGCCTCTGTACTTGAGCGGGAAACTGTAGCTTGTATTCTCGCACCCCATGACTAGAGTAAAACCACTTGTACATCTTCTATCATCGGGACAACCTGTCCAATCAGCATCAGAGAATGCACTGACAAGAATAGATTTAGACTTACTTAACCTCAAGCCAACAGAGATGGTTCCTCGCAGATATCTCAAAATCCGCTTAACCGCTGTCCAATGAACTGTAGTAGACACATTCAGAAATTGACACAGCTTATCTACAATGCTCCTATAGCGAGTAGAATGTTCACTACTCAACACTTCACCATTGGTCAAAGATAGTTTCTCTGAAGTTGACAAAGGAGTATTAACAGTTTTGCACATCTTCATGTTCACACGCGCAAGTAAATCATTAGCATATTTCTCTTGAGATAGAACAATACCATTATGAACCTTCTTAACTTCTATTCCCAAGAAAAAGTATAATTCTCCTAAGTCCTTCAATGCAAAATCCATACCAAGATCATGAAGAAGTGTATCAACAGCTGTATCTGAGGAACTGACTACAAAACAATGTTATCAACATAGATAAGTATAAAGATAGTTACTCCCCATTTGTTGTAGAAAAACAATGAAGTATCAGCCTGTGATGCAGAAAACCAAGTTGCTGAAGTTTAGAGCTGAGCCGAGCATACCACGTCCGAGGAGCCTGCTTTAGGCCATAAAGAGCTTTATCAGGCTTACAAATATACTCTGAGCGAGAAGCATCAATATAACCAGGAGGTTGCCGCATATAGACCTCTTCTTTCAGAACACATGTAAGAACGCATTCTTCACATCAAGTCGCGTGAGCTTCCAATTTCGCGACACTGCCAAAGACAAAACCAATCGAATAGTGGCCGCCTTAACTACATGACTAAAAGTGTCTTCATAGTCAATTCCATAGCGTTGCTTGAATCCTTTCGCAACAAGTCGAGCCTTATACCTATCAACGGTACCATCAACTTTTTGTTTCACCTTATAAGCCCATTTACAGTCTATGACGTTCCTCCCAGAATTAGCAGGAACTAAGTGCCACGTATTATTACGCATAAGAGCAGAGAACTCATCATCCATTGCTGCCTTCCAACTAGGGTCACCCAATGCCTCCTCAACACTCTCTGGTTCACTAGTAGAATAGAAGTTGGCAAAACGGAGATTATCATACCGAATATGCCCATATGTGATTATCCGCGGTCGCACAATACCATGTTGTAGACGTGTACGTGGACGTTCTACCACAGGAGGCTGCACAGCTGCCGTAGACTCAGAAGATCCCATACATGTAGATGATCTCGTGCTGTTAGTAGAAAAGGCCACATGCTCGACCGTAGGAGATCCATGTGTCTCCGTGTGTGCACCCGTGGAAGGAGTGGCGCCCGCAGAAGATCCAGAGACTGGGTGCGATTCAAGCACCGAGGAGTCCACGTTCGGCGCGCGTACGGGAAAAGCGGCAGGCGAGTCGGGGTCCGCCACGCGTCGTGGGCCAGCAGGAGACCCACCTGCGCCTATACCTGGCCGAAGCAGTCGATCCGAGTTAGCTCGGGCGAGCGATCCTGAGCCAAATTCGCTCGAACTGTCTCCAAAACCGCTACCAGACGCCAAGAAATCAGCTGTGTCCTGCACAAAAGACTCAGCAATTGGGTAATTAGCTGGGTTAGCATCAACATTAGCTCGTACATCGGTACCCCCAAACATAAGACCAAGATTTGAAGGAAGAAGACTGATTTCAGCACGGAGTTGAGCACCAGCATTAGGATGAAGGGTGGCAAAAGGAAAAACAGACTCGTCAAAAACAACATCACGAGAGATGTAAATACGGCCGGTGGAAATATTAAGACATCGATAGCCTTTATGTTGACCACTATACCCAAGAAACGCACATTGCTTTAAGAGGAATTGTAGCTTGCGAGAATTGTAAGGACGAAGGTTCGGCCAATAACCACACCCAAAAAAATCGTAAAAACAAATAATCACCCTTATTTTTGAAAAGCCGCTCAATAGGAGTTTGATTATCAATGACACAGCTAGGAAGACGATTTATTAAGAAAACACCGTTTGAAACGCCTCATCCCAAAATTTAAGAGGCATAGAAGCATGAGCTAGTAACGAGAGACCTACCTCGACAATATGTCGATGCTTACGCTCAGCTGAGCCATTCTGCTGATGCGCACGAAGACAAGAGATATGATGCGAGATGCCTACTCGCTGAAAAAAGGAATTGAGTTTGTGGTATTCACCACCTCAATCGGATTGAAGAGCCAAAATCTTCTTATCAAAGAGTCGTTCTACGTGATGCTGAAAATCATAAAATTTCTAAAACACATCAGACTTATTTTTAAGCAAACATATCCAGGTGAACTTGCTATAATCATCAATAAAAGTGACATAATACTTGTTTCTTCCAACAGAGGGAGTAGCAGGACCCCATACATCAAAAAATACAAGCTCTAAAGGAGCAGAAGATTCACTAGAACATTTAGGATAGGGTAACTGATGGCTCTTGGCCTTTTGACAAGCATCATAAACTGACTCTTTATTTGAATCACTAAAGGGAATATTATTATCTCGGAGAATTTGTTGAACAACGATTGAAGATGGATGACCTAATCGTCTATGCCAATGCGTCGAAGATTGAACCCCCAAAGCTTGCTTCCTCGATGAAAAAGATGGAGACGGCATAGGATAGAGACCCCCGCACATCTATCTTGAAAAAGAATTTTCCTCGTGTCCTAGTCCTTGATGGAGAAAAAATTAGGCCAATACTCAAGGAAAACATGATTATCTTTTGCAAGATGATGAATAAAAAGAAGATTTTTGGTGGCATCAGAAACATGTAGAATATTATTGAGACGAAAATTATGATTGGGAGTATGATATAACGAATGACCAATGTGATGTATATCCATACCTTTACCGTTTGGCCCATAAATCTGGTCTTGACCATTATAGTTCTCCCGCATGGTCAATCTATCCGGCTCTCCTGTGATGTGATTGCTGGCACCCGTATCAGTGCACCAGGCAGGGTCTACACCATACGACCCTAAAGCCGCATTAACAGAGTGTTGGGAACTCTGAAAGTTCTTATTATATCTTTTCCAACATCGAAATGTAGGATGTCCTTCTTTGTCACAAATCTGACATGTGACGTCACGGCCCTGCTGACCATTGGGACGGCCTCCACCTTGGCGCTGCTATTGGTAACCTCCATAATTTCCGCTACCATAGTTTCCGCCACCATTATTGCCGCCACCTCCCTGATTGTTGCCACCGTAGTAGTGGTTTCCACGCCGTTTTGTGCACAACCACCACCACCACCACCACCAAAGTTGCCTCGTCCACCATCTCGACCACTCTTGTTGCGGTTCCAATTTCCGCGAGTTGCGGCATTGGTGGAGGGATCACCACCATTACCACCGCTAGGGTTTTGGCT
Organism: Avena eriantha; assembly: GCA_910589775.1. Lineage (NCBI taxonomy): Eukaryota > Viridiplantae > Streptophyta > Magnoliopsida > Poales > Poaceae > Avena > Avena eriantha. Next base: position 311,157,250 of record OU342744.1, on the reverse strand, counting down.
ATCAAGGCGAGAATCATATGAGATAAACTGTGAATATAGATCACCGAGGCTCACAGATTGCTGAGCCCTAATCAAGGCCGTGATCGCTGCCACGAATCCATTGTACTCATCATCCAGTCTAGCAAGCACGTAGGACGCGACATCATCATCATCTTGGGGCTTGCCGACGCTTGACATCTCATCGGTCAGAGACTTTATGCGATCAAAATAGGCCGCACCCGAGGTGAAATTCTCCCTCTTTGTCTGAGTAAGCTGGGTGTGAAGATGCACTATCCGAGCTTTCGATTGTGACGAGAACATCTCCGCCACCTTCTTCCACACAGCAACGGAACTCGCGAGTCCTACCAGCTGCGTTAGCACCTCTCTCGTCATGTTCCAGAGAAGGTAAGCGAGCACGAATTGATCTTGAGCGATCCATCGCGCGTAATCAGATTTGGGATCACCACCTCGACCCCGTCCTTGTCCTTCGTCTTGATCTCCTTTGCCGGTTCCGCCACTGATCCATCTAGATACCCCATGAGTTGGGCACCTCGAATCTCCGGCAAGACCTGAGATTGCCAAATCAGATAGTTCTCCCTCGTCAGCTTCTCGGTCACGATCCCTTCGAGCGATTCACCCGCCATCGCAGGCGCTGAAGAGGAAGAGGCGAAGCTCATGGCATTTTTTTAGATCCGATCAGGAAGATCGGCTCTGATACCATATAAAAAAACGTAATATTGAATATTGAATATTGAATATGCAGCGGTACCTAACCTGGCCCGTGCGTGATGTATATATATTAGATGAACAGTACATGAGATTTACATTGCCTTGTCGGTAGCGACAAGGACTTTGTATAAAGGCCGGACTCTACATACAAACCGACACCGACCCTATTACATCATACTAGTTTAACACACTTTCTATTTGATCTTCATGAAGAGCATGTTGGCGGTTGAAGATTTGTCTCTAGAAAACTCGGGTGTTCCTCTTCTTCCAAATTTTCCATGAGAGCATCATGCTTGGTGCGACTTGAATGGAGAATGAAGGAGTGATATATATGCACCGATGGTTTTTGGGTTGTCACTTGGTTGCTGTTCTTGCATACTGCCTCGCATCAACTGCTTCATGTCATAACTATTTATTTGCTAAACTGTGATATACGTAGGTGTTTCACTAGGACTTATTTTGATCATCGCCTTGCTCTTGCACAAGCAGCCGCTCTGCCTAGTGATAGTTATTGAAGTGTATAAGTTGACTGCATTAGCCCACTAGCTCTTTCCATTAGTTCAAATTTTTGAAGACCAATACATGGATAGAGGACGCATCAACAAATTTTTTTTAAACATATGCCACACAAGAATTAAACTCGAGACCTTGCTCTAATACCATGTCAAGCTTTATCAAAAGATTAGTCAGCTAGGAGTGTGAGGCGTCATGCGTGTCCAAAGTAAATCAGAGAGCAAAGGCTCCTGGTACGAGACCACATGGAGCTACGTATTTGTTGCATCAGGGCTGGTTGTGCGTCACATGGAGATGGAGGGAACAAGGTGCGGACAGCCGGAAACTCAAGCCGACGAAGGAACGGCTCACTCATAGATCTGAGTCGTGCTTCGTGCACATCCTAACCCAGTATCCATTCCATTCCCGACGCCTCCTATCTCTACAAGTTGCAGCATCATTTGGCTTTTCCATCATTTTGTCCTACGTAGTATGTTAAGTGTATTTCGATCTATCGTACAAACTACAAAAACTACAAAGCAGTACTTCCTCCGATCCATATTATTATTTTTAATTTTATCTAGATTTGTATAAATCTCGTTAAACATTTAGACTAAATGCATTTGCACCTAGACAAAGTTGAGAATATTAATATGGATCGAAGCTAGTAGTATAAAATTTTGCTTCGCCACTGCCACCAACGAGTAAAATTGTAGTGAGATGGCGGATTTTATTGGCCTCAAATGAAGATGAGGTGGTATATATAGGAGGCTTGGTGCGAAAATACTTATCTGATCTCGTGCGCAGATGAGCTCGTTTTTTAGACCGTTCGTTTTCGTTGAGATTCGTAGTATCCTGCAGCCGTGGGCTATAAGTATCTAGCTATTTTCCTCTCGATTCCAATCTTAGATGGGGAATTCGTCGATCGCTTGTTCCGCCCAACCACCCACCGAGCGAGTTCGATTACACACGGCAACGCCATTCCAGCCACAAGTCCTAGTCTGCCTCTCTTCCTCGCTAGTTCCAGAACTTAATCTACCAGCTACAGAGTACATGGGTCTCAAGCCCGTACGTGGCCTACAAGCCAGCCTGGAGGCCTTGTCTTCCTGATGGGCCGTCCGTTACCTTCGGGGCATGCCGCTGTTGTTGGGCTGCCCGTGCCTGGTGAGGCAGGGTCGTTGACATCCCCTCCCCCTTGAATTCCTGCTTTTCCCCAAGCAGGAGCTCTCGGAAACTGCCGTCGAAGCGACTTCAGGTCCTCCCAAGTAGCATCTGTTTCCGATGATCCGCTCCACTGAACCAGGGCTCGCACCACCGTGCCCAGACCACGCTACCGCACCCGCCTCTGTAACACTTGCACGGGAAACTAGTAAGTAACTTCAGGAGGGGGCAATTGCGAGAGTACCTCTCGTTCCGGGCCAACACATTTCCTTAGCCGCGAGACGTGGAACACAGGGTGCACCCTGCTTGTTTCAGGCAAGGCCAATTTATACGCCACATCGCCAATTCGCTGCACCACTGCATACGGCCCGAAGAACTTGAATGCCAACTTGTGATTTGCCCGATGAGCCACGGATGTTTGGATATATGGCTAGAGCTTTAAGAACACCAGATCGCCCACCTCGAATACCCGCTCTGATCTGTGCTTATCTGTCTGATGCTTCATGCGCTGCTGCATCTGTAACAGATGTTGTTTGACCGATGTCATCACCAATTTCCGCTCGGACAGCCATTCCTGCACATCCCTGGGAGCAATTTTATCAGAGGCAGAAATGCCAAAATAGCAGGGCGGCCTCCCATACAGCACCTCGAAGGGGGACTTTCCCAAGGAAGAGTGCCAATTGGTGTTGTACCAAAATTCGCACAGGGAAATCCATTTTGCCCACTGGTTAGGTTGTGCACTGATGAAACAGCGGAGGAAACACTCGATTGACTGTTGACATGTTTAGTTTGTCCGACCGTTTGCGGGTGGTGTGTTGTGCTCATCCTCAATTGGGTACCAGTGGCTTTGAATAGAGCTTGCCAGAACTGGCTTGTGAACACTGGATCCCTGTCAGACACCAACGACTTCGGCATGCTGTGGAGCTTGTATACATTGTCCACGAACAACTCTACTACTTTGCTTGTTGTGTAAGGATGACGAAGAGGAATAAAGTGGGCGTACTTGGTCAGTTTATCAATCACCACCAGCAAGCAATTGTATTGTCTGGATGGGGGAAGTCCATCAATGAAGTCTATGGTAGCCATTTCCCATGGTTCCGAAGGAATGGGCAATGGCTGAAGGAGGCCAGGTGACAATACTCGCTCAGGTTTTTCCTGCTGGCATGGGTAGCAGCTCTTGACAAATGTTTTGATGGCTGCCTTCATTCCCTTCCATTTGAACAATGACACCAAGCGTCGGTAAGTTACCGGGAATCCGGAACGGCCACCCACTGGACTATCATGGAAAGCTGCGATGATTTGATGCTGGAGTTCTGGATCAGCTCCCACCAGTACCCTGTTTTTGCATCGTAGAATACCTGCACTCAACGTGTGGTTAGTAACAGACAGCGGATCTGATACGTCCATTTTGCATCACTATTCTATGTCTTAATTCACTATTATTCATTGATATATTTCATATTGAGAGGTGATACTTATGTTATTTCATCTGTTTTTGCATGGTTGATGACTTTTGGAGCATGGACCGCTGCAGTCAGGATTCTGATGGAAAAGGTGCTGTTTGGAGGAAAAATTCATGAAGATTAGAAAATTCGGGAAAATATACGGAAAATCCAATTTTTCCAGAAGACTAAGGATGCCAGAAGACGGAGTGGAGATGGGCCACAGGGGGCCCACACCACCCCCTGGCGCGGGCAGCCCTAGGCCGCGCCAACAGGTGGTGTGGCCACCCTGGCCCACTCCAGGCTCTCTCCTCTGGCGTATATCATCCTCCCGAAACCCTAAGACTCGGGGAGCGACCACAGAAAGATTCCGCCGCCTCTGCACGGCGGAAAACACCGAGAGAGAAAGATCTCTCCGGCAGACAGATTTCTGCCGGGGGAATTCCTTCCCGGAGAGGGGAGATCGTCGCCATCAACACCACCATCAAGTTGGACTTCATTGGGATCATCATCATCATCACCACCATCATCACCATCAGCACCCTCATCACCATCTTCATATTGCTGTAACAATTGAGTTGAATCTTGCATTAGTTCATAGGGGAAACTTTCCCGGTGTTGATTACTCTTTGTAGTTGATGATATTGAGTGAACCATTGAATTATTATTTATGTTCAGATTGTTATACATCATTATTCCATCTCTGATCATGATCCATATGATGTCTTGTGAGTAGTTTGTTTTGTTCTTGAGGACATGGGAGAAGTCATGTTGTTAGTAGTAGAGTTGTGTTGAGAAACATTCAATAGTTTGATATTTAAATTGTGGTGTACTTCTTCTAGTGGTGTCATGTGAACGTCGACTACATGACACTTCACCTATATGGACCTAGGGGAATGCATTGTGTATTTGGCTACTAATCATAGGGGTTGCCGGAGTGAAAGAAACCTGAACCCCCGTTAGGAAAGCATTGCACAAGGGACATAAGGGTCTTAGAGTTTAAAGTTGTGGTTAGGTTACTGCCTTAATTACTTTCTTGTACTTACGGATGTTTGCAAGGGGTATAATCACAAGTATGTATTAGTCCTGGATGAGTCGGTACATTAGCACAGGTTCACCCACACAACACTTAGCAAGCTAAAGAAGATTTATCAACTATATGAAGCGAAAGCACTTGACAGTCTTCCCATGTGTCCTTGAGAATGTTTGGTCATCTTAAGTAATACAACCGGCTTGTCCTTTGCTGTATAAAGGATTGGGCCACTTGCTGCATTTATTCCTACTGTCTTTTATTTACTCGTACTTTGTTTACTTGCTTTATCAAAAACCCCTAAAAATCCGTTTGCTAAGTATTTGCAGAGAATTCCTGATCCATACCACTAGCCAGCATCTTCTTCTCCTCGTTGGGTTCGACACTCTTACTTATCGAAAATACTGCGATGCACCCCCTATACTTGTGGGTTATCAAGACTATTTTCTGGCGCCGTTGCCGGGGAGTGAAGCGCTATTGGAGAGTGGAACTGGTAAAGGAAACTTCTACTGTGAGTATTGTTTACTTCTGCTAGTTGCTTTATTTTTGTTATGGATAATTCGCTGAGTTTCTTATTTGGTAATGCTACTATCACTGCTAAGGTAGTAGATAAGCCACCACCTGCTGAGAATGATGTTTTCAAAATACCTACAAGAATTATTGATCGTGTTATGGATAACTACTATGTTGGGGATGGAACTGTCCATCCCGGTGATCATTTGCTCTTTATACACGAATTATGCGGGTTGTTCAAGTGTGCAGGTATTACTACAGATCAAGTTAAGAAGAAGTTATTCTCATTATCACTGAAAGGAAGAGCTGAGAAATGGTATAAGCTGCTGAAGAATGGTCAAGCTCTTGAATGGGAGGAAATAGTGCCTCTCTTTTATTCAAAGTTTTATCCTCCTAGTGAGATTTATAAAGATCGGAATCAAATATACAACTTTTGGCCTCTTGATGGAGAGAGTATAGCTCAAGCTTGGGGGAGATTGAAGTTACTAATGTTCAAATGTCCCATTCATGAGCTCCCCAACAATATTATTATCAATAACTTTTATGCAAGGCTCCCTCTATATGACAAGGATTTATTGGATGCTTCTTATGCTGGATCATTCACTCGTATGGAAGAAGAAGCTAAATGGGATCTTCTAGACCGTATTCAAGACAATGCTGAAGCTTGGGAGAATGACAAAGGTAGAAAGTCAGGTATAAATTATGATTATGAATGCATTGAATCTTTTATGGGAACTGATGACTTTCAAAATATTAGTAATGCTTATGGTCTTGATTTGCAAGTTATTATGAATTGCTTTAGAGCTTTTGCTTCTTATATCGAAATTCCAAAAAGGAGATGGAATAAATACCATGCACCTTACAAAGATATTGTTGACTATGTTCCTGTTGGGAGTGCTGAGTATTGCATTATTGATCCCATCTTACCTGAACCTTATATCGAGAAGATTCCCTTCCCAAAAAAGGTAAAGGACCATCCTATGATAACTAATGTAATCACCAAAAGTGAAAAGAGAACTGTAAAACCTGATGAACAAATAAACATTGAACCTGTGGTAGCAATTGTGAAAGACCTTGTCACTAAAAACATAGAAGATGGGCACATAGTATTTTGTGAGGATGCTTCTAATATTGTTTCACATCCTAATAGAACTAAAAAGGCTAGTGTTCCTGTGCTTTCTGTTAGAATTGGTGATCATTGCTATTATGGTTTATGTGATATTGGTGCAAGTTCCAGTGCTATTCCTTATGAGCTAGTCCCTGCGAATTGGAAGAGATTGATGTGGTTATTCACCTTGCTAATAGAGAGACCATCTCTCCAATTGGTATTGTACGAGACGTGGAAGTTCTTTGTGGTAAGATTAAGTATCCTGCTGATTTTCTAGTACTTGGTTCAACTGCTAGTAAAACTTATCCTATCATTTTTGGTAGACCCTTCTTGAGTACTTGTGGAGCTATTATTGATTGCAAGAGGGAGAAAATCTTGACTAAGTTTGATGGGGAATCTTATGAGTTTAATTTCTCGAAGATTTGCTAAAGAACCTTGTGAAGAGGAAACCCATAATGAGGATTTTAGAGTTGAACAACTTGCTTCTATTTCTCTTGCTCCTAACAATGCTTTGCAGCAATTTATGGAAGATCATGAAAGTGAAATCTTCATGGAAGAAAGGAACGAGATTGACAGGATTCTCCGTGATCAGCCTAAGATGCTTAAGCATAACTTGCCTGTAGAAGACTTTGGTACCACGTTGCCACCTAAAAAGGATCCGGTTTTCGATCTAAAACCTCTCCCTGATGATCTTAAATATGCTTATATTGATGATAAAAAGATATATCCTGTTATTATTAGTGCTAAACTTTCAGGAAAGGAAGAAGAAAGGCTATTGGAGGTTTTGAGGAAACACCGAGGAGCTATGGGCTATACTCTAGATGATTTAAAAGGGATTTCACCTACTACATGTCAGCATTCTATCAACATCGAACCAGATGCAAAGCCAGTAGTAGAGCACCAACGACATTTAAACCCCAGGATGAAGGAAGTGGTAAGGAATGAGGTACTGAAACTCCTTGATGCTGGTATTATTTACCCTATTGCTGACAGTGAATGGGTTAGTCCTGTTCATTGTGTTCCTAAAAAGGAGGTATTACCGTTGTTCCTAATGATAATGATGAGCTTATTCCTCAAAGAATAGTAGTAGGCTATAGGATGTGCATTGATTTTAGAAAAGTCAATAAAGTTACTAAGAAATATCATTACCCGCTTCCTTTTATTGATCAAATGTTGGAAAGGTTGTCTAAAAAGACCCATTTTTTTTTCTTGATGGTTATTCTGGTTTCTCTCAAATTGCTGTTAAACAACAAGATCAAGAAAAAACTACTTTTACTTGCCCTTATGGAACTTATGCTTATAGATGTATGCCTTTTGGTTTATGTAATGCTCCTGCTACTTTTCAAAGGTGCATGTCTGCTATCTTTCATGGTTTTTGTGAGGAAATTGTAGAAGTGTTCATGAATGACTTTTCTGTCTATGGAACTTCTTTTGATAATTATCTGCACAACCTTAATAAAGTTTTGCAGAGATGTGAAGAAACTAATCTTGTTCTTAATTGAGAGAAATTCCACTTCATGGTTAATGAAGGGATTGTCCTTGGGCATAATTTTTTTGAAAGAGGCATAGAAGTTGATAGAGCTAAGGTTGAGGCAATTGAGAAGATGCCATGTCCAAGAGACATCAAAGGTATTCGTAGTATCCTTGGTCATGCTGGTTTCTATAGAAGGTTAATTAAAGACTTTTCTAGGATATCAAAACCCCTTACTAATCTTCTTCAAAAAGATGTACCCTTCGTTTTTTATGATGATTGTAAGGAAGCTTTTGAAACTCTTAAGAAGGCTTTAACTACATCCCCTATTGTTCAACAACCTGATTGGAGTTTACCCTTTGAAATAATGTGTGATGCTAGTGATTTTGCTATAGGTGCTGTCCTTGGGCAACGAATTGATAAGAAGTTAAACATTATCCATTATGCTAGTAAGACTCTAGACGCTGCTCAAAGGAATTATGCTACTACAGAAAAGGAATTTCTAGCTGTCGTTTTTGCTTGTGATAAGTTTAGGCCCTAGATTGTAGACTCAAAAGTCACCATTCATACTGATCATGCTGCTATTAAATACCTTATGACAAAGAAGGACGCTAAGCCTAGGCTTATTAGATGGGTGCTGCTTTTACAAGAGTTTGATCTACATATAGTAGATAGGAAGGGTGCTGAAAACCCTGTAGCTGATAATTTATCTCGATTGGAAATCATCTCTTTTGACCCTATGCCTGTTAATGATAGTTTCCCAAATGAGCAGTTAGCCGCAGTAGGGGTAAGCTCGCGAGGTAACCCTTGGTACACTGATTATGCTAACTTTATTGTCTCCAAGTATTTTCCTCCAACTTTTACAGCTTAGCAAAGAAGGCAGTTCTTCTATGATTTGAGGCATTATTTTTGGGATGACCTACACTTATACAAAGAGGGAGTGGATGGTATTATGCGAAGATGTGTTCCAGAATATGAACAAAAGGAGATATTGCATAAATGTCATGGTAGTGCTTATGGAGGACATCATGCAGGAGATATAACTGCACAAAAGGTACTACAATAAGGTTTCTACTGGCCTACCATTTTTAAAAGATGCAAGAAAATTTGTTTTATCTTGTGATGAATGTCAGTGTGTTGGTAATATTTCTAGACGCAATGAAATGCCTATGAACTACTCTCTAGTTATTGAACCTTTTGATTGCTGGGGATTCGACTTTATGGGTCATTTTCCTCCTTCGAAAGGTTACACTCATATTCTTGTTGCCGTTGATTATGTTACTAAGTGGGTAGAAGCCATTCCTACAAAGAGTGTTGACGGGGAGACCTCTCTAAAAATGCTTAAGGATGTTATCTTTCCTAGGTTTGGAGTGCCTAGGTATCTCATGACTGATGGGGGTTCTCATTTCATTCATGGTGGTTTTAGAAAGACCCTTGCTAAATATGATGTTAATCATAGAATTGCTTCAGCCTATCACCCCCAAACTAGCGGGCAAGTAGAGTTATCAAATAGAGAAATTAAATCCATCTTGCAAAAGACTGTTAATAGATCTAGAAAAAACTGGGCTAAAAAGTTGAATGAAGCTTTATGGGCTTATAGAACTGCTTACAAAAATCCTATGGGGATGTCTCCTTATAAAATGGTTTATGGGAAAGCTTGTCACCTACCCTTAGAATTAGAACACAAACCTTATTGGGCAGTTAAAGAACTAAATAGAGATTGTAAGCTCGCTGGTGAGAAAAGATTATTTGACTTAAGTTCTTTAGATGAATGGAGGAGTGAAGCCTATGAAAATGCTAGGCTCTTTAAGGAAAAAGTTAAAAGATGGCATGACAAGCGAATACTTAAGAGAGAATTTCATGCTGGTGAGAAAGTTCTACTGTATAGGTCTCATCTCAGATTTTTTGCAGGAAAGCTACTGTCAAAATGGGAAGGACCTTTCATTATTGAAGAAGTATACCGTTCAGGAGCAATAAAAATTTCTTCTTTAAAAGATAATACTACCCAAGTAGTGAATGGGCAGCGGCTCAAGCACTATATTGCTGGAGATTCTTACAATGAAGATGTTGATGCCTTTCAAGTTATAACTCTGGAGAAATTCATCAAGGACCAAATTCAGAGACCTGGAGTGTCTGTTTTCAAATAGGTAATAGTTCTGGTAAGAAAAGTTCCGCGAAAATACAATCCAACTATATTTTTGAAGTTTTCAATCAATAAGGGAAGTTACGAAGAGAAAAAGGGACGGAAACGGAGCCAGGGTGGCTCACACCACCCTGTGGCGCGGGCCCACCCCTGGCCGCGCCACCAGGTGGTGAGTCCACCCCGGACTCCGCCTCCGACTCGTTTTCTCCCAGTACCTTCCTTTTGATATGAAACTTCGTTATATATAACCCCCGAATCTCCCGAGGTTCGTATATCGTGTTTTCGTTTCGATCTGTTTTTGCCAGGACATACTCTTTGAAAGTCTAGAAGCACCATGGTGTCCGCCAAGGATAAAGGGAAGGAGCCTATGGAGGAAGACCTACAAGACCCCAAGCAGGGGCTGGTACCTTTAGTTTCTAGCCCTGCATCAATGGAAGCCCTACGAGTCACTAAGGAGTTCTGCGATAAGTACCGAGACTTGCGGAGGAAGGTGGACATGCTTCAATGGGAGAATAATAGGCTTCACAAGATGCTGGAAGATTTCCTCACATCAACTAAGAAAATATTTCCACCACCACCAAAGGAGTAATTCGTCATCAGGTTTGGCATCCCCTTGGTTTGTTCCAAGCTTGGGGGAGTGTCACGGTATCACATCACTATCTTCTATCTTTTTACCTTATTAGTAGAGTCATATCATGAATAGAGGAGTTATTATGTAGGATGGTTTGCATTATGGAAGTGTCCCCTCTCTCGTTAGATATGTATCCCTTGGTGTGAGTTGCCGTTATGAAATATTAATGAGAACTTCTATCATTCACTCTTTTTCATAGCTTATATTAGTTTTCAATTCATGGTTATATGATTGATCTTGTTGTTAGTATTGGTATCACTTTGGGATCATTGAGTTAATTTAGTTGGTTTTGGCAAACTTGGCTCGGTCAGTAGCAACACTATTTTTGAGAGTTGAAAGAAAAGACAAAAGTAACTTTAAAGAAAAATAATTTCATCATCTTTCTTTCTTTATTTGCTCATAAGTCTAGTATTCTCTAGTTAAGATCTTTTGTTCTTCCAAGGAAGATTGCATGTTTTTCTTTATCACTTGTATGTTTGGTTGTTTCCTTCAACTCTTATACTTGCTCCACAGCCTTGCTAGCCCAAAAACCTCTACTGAGAGGGTATTCTTCTCGTGCATCCAATTCCTTAAAACCAAAACTTTGCCATTTGTGTCCACCATACCTACCTATTAGCATTATTGCTATTCCAAGTAAACTCTTGTTTTATCTACCTCCCAAATTAAACTTGTTATGTGAAAATTAGTGATTAAAGCTCTCACGAACTTGATGGCACACTTTACTTTCTTGCACTTAATAAACTTGAACCATTGTGCTCACCTATGTTGCGTATATGCTTGCGCTTTGTAAGTTGTGAATTAGCAGAACCATGCTGTCATGGGGAACGCTTTCAACATTGCGCTCGTACTTTGTACCAAGTTGATATTATGTTCTTTTGTCTATGGATGTCGTCGGTGTGAAATGAAAGGGGAGATTGTAAGTCCATGGAGTTATGCATATGTCTTAGAGAAATGCCTGGGCCGCTGGTCTAATCCATGCTGACATGGTGGAAACCTGTAGCGTAACCATAACGAGCATCTATGAAGCATTCTTCTTATAAAAAAGAGTTAGAGATTGAGAAAAAGAAAAAAAGAGATTATGAAAATAGGAAAGAGGGAAAAAAGCACCATATTCCCATGGTAAATAAGAAGATTGCTGAGATGCTTGTTGTCTGCTTTCCTTGTCATTTTGATATGGGGATTCTTCCATATCATCGGGCAAGGGGTACCCCGTTGGCGGTTCTCTATGATACACATATGCTTACGATGACAAGAACTTACCGGTGACTAAACTTGAGTAGCATGAGGAGCGACCCTCGTATTCAAGGGACATGAGATTCTCAACTTACAACTTGTCAATGCATATCCTCATATTTGATCACTTTAACCTTAATCACCTAAAGATGCCTATGATAGGGGCAATGAGAGCTGAAAGCTAGTAAGTATCATAATTTTTGGGAGCTCTTTATGAGACTTGCAATCCCTGTTTCCCTCTTTGAAGGGCCTTTCTTTTAATTTGTAGTTGAGTCAGTAAACCTATTCCCTTCTATCTCAACAAGTATTTTGAGTTGTTGTGTTTCATTCATTCATATGATGATTCATTCAATCATGTTTCTTATGTTCCTTGCTTTGCACATTGCTCTTATCTTGATGTTTAGTACTTTGAAAGCTATCTTTGAAAACCAGTTATTTGTGAACTCTAGAAAATTATCAACTATTCTTCGACCAAGAGCTAAGTTTGCCATTACCAATTATGATTCACTTTATGTGTCTTTATTGTGTTTCCTTTACTCATTCCAAGTTGAGTTATATAATAGTGAGTTGTCTTCTATTATGATCTATGCATTTGATGGATGTGATGCTTCTTATCCGTATTCTTTTATCGACTCTTCACTCCAGAAACCTGAGGCCATGTTTATTGAGCTCAGTTTCGCTTGAGGACGAAGTCTAAGCTTGGGGGGAGTTGATACGTCCATTTTGCATCACTATTCTATGTCTTAATTCACTATTATTCATTGATATATTTCATATTGAGAGGTGATACTTATGTTATTTCATCTGTTTTTGCATGGTTGGTGACTTTTGGAGCATGGACCGCTGCAGTCAGGATTCTGATGGAAAAGGTGTTGTTTGGAGGCAAAATTCGCGAAGATCAGAAAATCCGGGAAAATATACGGAAAATCCTATTTTTCCAGAAGACTAAGGATGCCAGAAGATGGAGTGGAGATGGGCCACAGGGGGCCCACACCACCCCCTGGCACGGGCAGCCCTAGGTCGCGCCAGCAGGTGGTGTGGCCACCCTGGCCCACTCCAGGATCTCTCCTCTGGCGTATATCATCCTCCCGAAACCCTAAGACTCGGGGAGCGACCACAGAAAGATTCCGCCGCCTCTACGAGCGGAAAACACCGAGAGAGAAAGATCTCTCCGGTAGACATATTTCTGCTGGGGGAATTCCTTCCCAGAGAGGGGAGATCGTCGCCATCAACACCACCATCAAGCTGGACTTCATCGGGATCATCATCATCATCATCACCACCACCATCATCACCATTAGCACCCTCATCACCATCTCCATATTGCTGTAACAATTGAGTTGAATCTGGCATTAGTTCATAGGGGAAACTTTCTCGGTGTTGATTACTCTTTGTAGTTGATGCTATTGAGTGAACCATTGAATTATTGTTTATGTTCAGATTGTTATACATCATTATTCCATCTCTGATCATGATCCATATGATGTTTTGTGAGTAGTTCGTTTTGTTCTTGAGGACATGGGATAAGTCATGTTGTTAGTAGTGGAGTTGTGTTGAGAAAGATTCAATAGTTTGATATTTAAGTTGTGTGTACTTGTTCTAGTGGTGTCATGTGAACGTCGACTACATGACACTTCACCTATATGGGCCTAGGGGAATGCATTGTGTATTTGGCTACTAATCGTAGGGGTTGCGGGAGTGACAGAAGCCTGAACCCCCGTTAGGAAACCATTGCACAAGGGACGTAAGGGTCTTAGAGTTTAAAGCTATGGTTAGGTTACTACCTTAATTACTTTCTTGTACTTATGGATGTTTGCAAGGGGTATAATCACAAGTATGTATTAGTCCTGGATGGGTCGGTACATTAGCACAGGTTCACCCACACAACACTTAGCAAGCTAAAGAAGATTTATGAACTATATGAAGCGAAAGCACTTGACAGTCTTCCCATGTGTCCTCGAGAACGTTTGGTCATCTTAAGTAATACAACCGGCTTGTCCTTTGCTGCATAAAGGATTGGCCACTTGCTGCATTTATTCCTACTGTCTTTTATTTACTCGTACTTTGTTTACTTGCTTTATCAAAAATCTGTTTGCTAAGTATTTGCAGAGAATTCCTGGTCCATACCACTAGCCAGCACCTTCTGCTCCTCGTTGGGTTTGATACTCTTACTTATCGAAAATACTGCGATACACCCCCTATACTTGTGGGTCATCAGGATCCACAGAGAGTTTCTGAAGCATCAATTGCAGATTGGTATCCCTGCTATAGCTTGCGGCCACCTGGTCCAACCAAGACGGTTGTGCTTCTGATATAGGGAACACCTGTTCCGCGTCATATAGTTTCCTGGACAGGGAGTCAGCGCCGCCGTTGTGAATACCCTTCTTATAAACCACGCGATACTGCAGCCCCATCATCTTGGTAAGTGCTCTTTGCTGCCATGCTGTGTGAAGCCTCTGATCAGCGAGGTGCATGAGACTTTTGTGATCAGTGCATATCAGGAATTCGCCCAGCTGCAAGTACTGTCGCCATTGCTGGGACAAGACCGCTCCAATTCTAGTGTCCAAAGCGTCTGTCTCGATCACAAACTGCTCTGTGAAATCTGGTAGGGCGAGCACAGGCGCGGACACGAGAGTTGTCTTCAGTGTTTCGAATGCTTCCTCTTCCACCGTTGTCTAGACATAAAGGGCCCCTTTCTTTAGTAGTGCTGTCAAGGGTTGGCTAATGATCGCATAGTGGCAGATGAATTTGCGGTAGTAGCCCGTAATGCCCAAGAACCCTCTCAGTTCCTTCAAGTTCTTAGGGACTGGCCAATTAGTGATGGTGGTGATCTTAGAAGCATCCGTGGCAACCCCTTCCGCAGAAATCCCATGCCCCAAATACGCTATGCGCTGCTGCGCGAAGGCGCATTTAGAGGGCTTGACCTGCCACAGGTCCCTCTGCATGATCTCAAGTACAACCTCGATGTGGCAGATGTGCTCCTCATACGTTGGACTATAAATCAGGATATCGTCGAAAAAACCAGAGCAAATTTCCTAAGAACTGGCGCCAATGAAGTGTTCATCGCGTGCTAGAAGGTTGCCGGTGCGCCCGTTAGGCCAAACGCCATGACCTTGAACTCAAAGTGGTCGTTGTGCGTCTGGAAGGCGGTCTTGAATTCCTCGCCAGGTGCAAGGCAAATCTAGTGATATCCGGTTTGCAGGTCTAATTTTGAGAACTAGCGTACCCCTGCCAGCTCGTCCACCAGCTCATCAATCACCGGCATGGGGTACTTCCCCTTGATTGTCAGGGCATTCAGGTGGCAGTAGTCGACGACGAGACGCTAGGCCTTGGTTTCCATGTCCTTTTCCTCCTTCTTGACCAAAATTACAGGGGATGAGAACTGACTGTTACTATGTTACTATGCGTAATCACACCTTGCTCGAGCATCTCCTTGATCTGCCGCTCAATCTCAGTTTTCATCTCAGGAGCCACGCGGTAGGGTCTCATTGACACGGGCCGCGCCCCTTGTATCAGTGGAATCTGATGGTCATACTGGCGCCTGGGTGGCAGCCCTCGGGGTTCAGCGAAAACTGACTCAAACTTCTTCAGGAGCAACTGAATTTCCTTTCTCTATTCAGCCTTGTCAGTGTCAGGTTCAGGTCGTACGATGTGTAGCTCTAGCAGCGCGTGCCTGGTGGCGGGCATACCTTTCCCGTGCATCACCACTAATTCCCCATTCCTCATAAACGCCATCCATTGTTGGGCCCAATGAGTTATCATGGGACTATGCTGTGCCAACCAATCCAATCCCACAATGCCATCATAGCTGTTGAGTTCTAGGACTTGGAATTGATCAGAGAACGTGTGACCTTGACAATGCCATTCTAATGCAGGAAAATGTTGGACACATCCCAACAGCTTACCACCAGCCACCCTGACGCTGACGGCTGTGTGCATGCCGCATGCCCCAGACAAAGTTACAGCTCTTTGCTTGTCCAGGAAACAAGAAGAGCTGCCGGAGTCAATCAACAAGTTCATCATCTGTCCTTGTATCTGCACCTGGACCTGCATAGATCTCGCGGATGCAGCAGTATGACAAGTTGCTGTCTCTGGCAGCATGTGTAGGTGTTGTTGTGATTGTTGGGTATTGGTGTTGCTGTGGCCGTTGGCAGCCTCATTGTCGGCATCGTCCTCTTGCTGCCACTATAGCTCTTCCTGGAAGCAGTCCATCATTTCCTGTACCACATGCAGATGGATTGATTTACTACATACGTGGTCCTTTCCCCAGCGTTCCCCACACCTGAAGTAGAGTCCCTTAGATTTGCGGTATGCCATCAGACTGCTCCATCTGTCATATGTCCTGCTTCCTTCAATCTGCTTCTTCTCTTCGACCAGCTTCGAGACCCATTTAGCAGGAGGTAGGGGTGGCATAGGTGCCTAGGGTGAAGGTTGGGCAGTGTGATGCAGTGGCTGTGGTGGCGGTCACCTTGCGTGGGAGCTAGCACTGGGCCTCATTAGGATTGGTTCCATTCCATCAGCATGTTCCTCATATAGCAGAGCCAATGTGAATGCAGTGTCCAAGTCGTCAGGCTGTTGAATGGCCACGAGCACTCTCACAGGCGGTGTGAGCCCATCCAGGAATCGCGAAAGATAATGCAGGGGATCAGAATTTGCCTCATATGCTGAAATTCTGTCGATCAAGTCTAAAAATATCTGAACATAGTCCTCCACCGAGCTTGTTTGCTGTATGTGATAAAGCCTCCTAACGAGTACCTGATGTTGATTTCTCATGAACCTGGCTTGTACTGCCTTCACAAATTCAGGCCAGGACGAATTGCGGTACTTGTTCAGGTATGCTTCTAGCCAGGTTGCAGCGGCTCCCGTGAACTGCTTGGAACCGTAAGAAATACATAGAGTCTCCGGCGTGCCCCAGCGCTAGAAGTACTCCTCGCAGCAGCGCTGCCAGAGTCGATGATTGGAACCCTCAAACGTGGGCAGTTCCACACGCGGAGCATAGACAGATGCATCAGAATTCATAAGAGAAAATGGTGTGTCTGGAGGCAGATGGTGGTGGCAATCAGTACCTCCTCCGAGAGGAGGCATGTGGAAACCACAGGCCTGCCCCGGGTTTGTCGTTGCGAAGCGGTGCCCAACTGGGCCGGCAGTCGCGCGCTCAGGCGGCGGGGGTGCCCTCTCCCCTACGGTGGTGCGGGGCATCGCCTGAATCGCGCGATCCAAGTTAGAGGCTAGCGCCGCGATCTCCGCACTGAGTTGGCTCTTGGCGGCTGCCAGATCCGATCTGATGCCGGACTTGACCTCCGCGAGCTCCGCACTCATTTTCGTGTGTACGGCGTCAAGGTTGTCATGGACTTGGCGGATCCGCTTCTTCGTGTCCTCCGTCGAGTTGCAGACGACGTCCATGACTTGTTTCTTGTGCTTGAGGAACCCCAGCTCGTACGCTTCCTTCGTCTCCGCCCTGAGAATTCCGAGCAGTACCTGGGATTCATTAGATAGGTCCTCCATGGCGACGGCGCGGCGGTGGTAGGCAAAACGAGTCTCGAATCGGTGGCTAGGTATTTCTAGGGTGTATGGATCTTGCTGGCTCTGATACCACTTGTAAGTATCTGGCTAATTTTCCTCTCGATTCCAATCTTAGATGGGGAATTCGTCGATCGCTCGTTCCGCCCACCCACCCACCGAGCGAGTTCGATTACACACGGCAACGCCGTTCCAGCCACGAGTCCTAGCCTGCCTCTCTTCCTCGCTAGTTCCAGAAATTAATCTACCAGCTATAGAGTACATGGGTCTCAAGCCCGTACATGTCCTGCAAGCCAGCCTGGAGGCCTTGTCTTCCTGATGGGCCATCCGTTACCTTCGGGGCGGGCCGCTGTTGTTGGGCTGCTCGTGCCTGGTGACGCAGGGTCGTTGACATCCCCTCCCCCTTAAATTCCTGCTTGTCCCCAAGCAGGAACTCTCGGAAACTGTTGTCGAAGCGACTCCAGGTCCTCCCAAGTAGCATCTGTTTCTGATGATCCGATCCACTGAACCAGGGCTTGCATCACCGTGCCCAGACCACGCCGCCGCACCCACCTCTGTAACACTTGCACGGGAAAATGGTAAGTAACTTCAGGAGGGGGAAATTGCGAGAGTACCTTTCGTTCCGGGCTAACACATTTCCTTAGCTGCGAGACGTGGAACACAGGGTGCACCCTGCTTGTTTCAGGCAAGGCCAATTTATACGCCACAGCGCCAATTCGCTGCACCACTGCATACGGCCCGAAGAACTTGAATGCCAACTTGTGATTTGCCCGGTGAGCCACGGAGGTTTGGATATATGGCTGGAGCTTTAAGAACACCAGATCGCCCACCTCGAATACCCGCTCTGATCTGTGCTTATCTGCCTGATGCTTCATGCGCTGGTGCATCCGTAACAGATGTTGTTTGACCGATGTCATCACCAATTTCCGCTCGGACAGCCATTCCTGCACATCCCTGGGAGCAATTTTATCAGAGGCAGAAATGCCAAAATAGCGGGGCGGCCTCCCATACAACACCTCGAAGGGGGACTTTCCCAAGGAAGAGTGCCAATTGGTGTTGTACCAACATTCGCACAGGGAAATCCATTTCGCCCACTGGTTAGGGTGTGCACTAGTGAAACAGCGGAGGAAACACTCGATTGACTGGTTGACACGTTCAGTTTGTCCGTCCATTTGTGGGTGGTGTGCTGTGCTCATCCTCAATTGGGTACCAGTGGATTTGAATAGAGCTTGCCAGAACTGGCTTGTGAACACCGGATCTCTGTCAGACACCAACGACTTCGGCATGCTGTGGAGCTTGTATACATTGTCCACGAACAACTCTGCTACTTTGCTTGCTGTGTAAGGATGACGAAGAGGAATAAAGTGGGCGTACTTGGTCATTTTATCAACCACCACCAGTAAGCAATTGTATTGTCTGGATGAGGGAAGTCCATCAATGAAGTCCATGGAAGCCATTTCCCATGGTTCCGAAGGAAAGGACAATGGCTAAAGGAGGCCAGGTGACAATACTCGCTCAGGTTTTGCCTGCTGGCATGTGTAGCAGTTCTTGACAAATGTTTTGACAGTTGCCTTCATTCCCTTCCATTTGAATAATGACACCAAGCGTCGGTAAGTTAACGGGAATCCGGAATGGCCACCCACTGGACTATCATGGAAAGCTGTGATGATTTGATGCTGGAGTTCTGGATCAGCTCCCACCAATACCCTATTTTTGCATCGTAGAATACCTGCACTGAGTGTGTGGTCAGTAACAGACAGCGGATCCACAGAGAGTTTGTGAAGCATCAATTGCAGATTGGTATCCCTGCTATAGCTTGCGGCCACCTGGTCCAACCAAGCCGGTTGTTCTTCCGATATAGGGAACACCTGTTCCGTGTCATATGGTTTCCTGGACAGGGAGTCAGCGGCGCCATTGTGAATACCCTTCTTATAAACCACGCGATACTGCAGCCCCATCATCTTGGTAAGTGATTTTTGCTGCCACGCTGTGTGAAGCCTCTGATTAGCGAGGTGCGTGAGACTTTTGTGATCAGTGCATATCACGAATTCGCCAAGCTACAAGTACTGTCGCCATTGCTGAACAGCCAGAAGAATGGCCAGGTATTTTTTTCATACACTGACAGTCCTCTGTTGCGCACCCCGAGAGATTTGCTAACATATGCCAATGGATGACCCCGCTGGGACAAGACCGCTCCAATTCTAGTGTCCGAAGCGTCTGTCTCGATCACAAACTGCTCTGTGAAATCTGGTTGGGCGAGCACAGACACGGACATGAGAGCTGTCTTCAGTGTCTGGAATGCTTCCTCTTCCACCGCTATCCAGACATAAAGGGCCCCTTTCTTTAGTAGTGCTGTCAAGGGTTGGCTAATGATCGCATAGTGGCAGATGAATTTGCGGTAGTAGCCCGTAATGCCCAAGAACCCTCTCAGTTCCTTCAAGTTCTTAGGGACTGGCCAATTAGTGATGGTGGTGATCTTAGAAGCATCCGTGGCAACCCCTTCCACAGAAATCACATGCCCCAAATACGCTATGCGCTGCTGCGCGAAGGCGCATTTAGAGGGCTTGACCTGCCACTGGTCCCTCTACATGATCTCAAGTACAGCTTCGATGTGGCGGATGTTCTCCTCATATGTTGGACTATAAATCAGGATATCATCGAAAAAAACCAGAGCAAATTTCCTGAGAACTGGCGCCAATGAAGCGTTCATCGCGTGCTGGAAGGTTGCCGGTGCGCCCGTCATGCCAAACGCCATGACCTTGAACTCAAAGTGGACGCTGTGCGTTTGGAAGGCGGTCTTGAATTCCTCGCCAGGTGCAAGGCAAATCTGGTGATATCTGGCTCGCAGGTCTAATTTTGAGAACCAGCGTGCCCCTGCCAGCTCGTGCAACAACTCACCAATCACCGGCACAGGGTACTTCCCCTTGATTGTCAGGGCATTCAGGTGGCGTTAGTCGACGACGAGACGCCAGTCCTTGTTTTCCATGTCCTTTTCCTCCTTGACCAAAATTACAGGGGATGAGAACTGACTGTTACTATGCGTAATCACACCTTGCTCGAGCATCTCCTTGATCTGCCGCTCAATCTCAGTTTTCATCTCAGGAGCTACGTGGTCGGGTCTCATTGACACGGGTGGCGCCCCTTGTATCAATGGAATCTGATGGTCATACTGGCGCCTGGGTGGCAGCCCTCGGGGTTTAGCGAAAACTGACTCAAACTTCTTCAGGAGCGACTGAATTTCCTTTCTCTGTTCAGCCTTGTCAGTGTCAGGTTCAGGTCATACGATGTGTAGCTCTAGAAGCGCGTGCCTGGTGGCGGGCATACCTTCCCCATGCATCACCACTAATTCCCCGTTCCTCATAAATGCCAGCCATTGTTGGGCCCAATGAGTTATCATGGGACTATGCTGTGCCAACCAATCCAATCCCACAATGCCGTCATAGCTGTTGAGTTCTAGGACTTGGAATCGATCAGAGAACGTGTGACCTTGACAATGCCATTCTAATGCAGGAAAATGTTGGACACAACCCAGCAGCTTACCCCCAGCCACCCTGACGCCGACGGCTGTGTGCATGTCGCATGCCCCAGACAGAGTTACAGCTCTTCGCTTGTCCAGGAAACAAGAAGAGTTGCCGGAGTCAATCAAGAAGTTCATCATCTGTCCGTGTATCTACACCTAGACCTGCATAGATCTCGCTGATGCAGCAACATGGCAAGTTGATGTCTCTGACAACATGTGTAGGTGTTGTTGTGGCTGTTGGGTATTGGTGTCGTTGTGGCCGTTGGCAGCCTCATTGTCGGCATCGTCCTCTTGCTGCAACTGTAGCTCTTCCTAGAAGCAGTCCATCATTTCCTGTACCACATGCAGATGGATTGATTTACTGCATACGTGGTCCTTTCCCCAGCGTTCCCCACACCTGAAGCAGAGTCCCTTAGATTTGCGGTATGCCATCAGACGGCTCCATTTGTCATCTGTCCTGCTTCCTTTAATCTGCTTCTTCTCTTTGACCAGCTTCGACACCCATTTAGCAGGAGGTGGGGGTGGCATAGGTGCCCGGGGTGAAGGTTGGGCAGTGTGCTACGGTGGCTGTGGTGGCGGTCGCCTTGCGTGGGAGCTAGCACTGGGCATCACTGGGATTGGTTCCATTCCATCAGCATGTTCCTCATATAGCAAAGCCAATGTGAATGCAGTGTCCAAGTCGTCAGGCTGTTGAATGGCCACGCGCACTCTCACAACCGGTGTGAGCCTGTCTAGGAATCGCGTCAGATAATGCAGGGGATCAGAATTTGCCTCATATGCTGAAATTCTATCGATCAAGTCTGAAAATCTCTGAACATATTCCTCCACCGAGCTTGTTTGTTGTATGTGATAAAGCCTCCTAAGGAGTACCTGATGATGATTTCTCATGAACCTGGCTTGTACTGCCTTCACAAATTCAGGCCAGGACGAATTGGGGTACTTGTTCAGGTATGCTTCTAGCTAGGTTGCAGCAGCTCCCGTGAACTGGTTGGAACCGTAAGAAATCCACAGAGTCTCCGGCGTTCCCCAGCGCTAGAAGTACTCCTCGCAGCGGCGCTGCCAGAGTCGGGGATTGGAACCCTCAAACATGGGCAGTTCCACACGCGGAGCACAGGCAGATGCATCAGAATTCATAAGAGAAAATGGTGTGTCTGAAGGCAGATGGTGGTGGCAATCAGTACCTCCTCCCGGAGGAGGCATGTGGAAACCACAGGCCTGCCCCGGGTTTGTCGTTGCGAAGCGGTGCCCAACTGGGTCGGCGGTCGCGCGCTCAGGCGGCGGGGGTGCCCTCTCCCCTACGGTGGCGCGGGGCATCGCCTGAATCGCGCGATCCAAGTTGGAGGCGAGCGTCGCGATCTCCACACTGAGTTGGCTCTTGGCGGCCGCCAGATCCGATCTGATGCCCGACTTGACCTCCGCGAGCTCCGCACTCATGTCCGCGTGTACGGCGTCGAGGTTGTCATGGACTTCGCGGATCCGCTTCTTCGTGTCCTCCGTCGAGTTGCGGACGACGTCCATGACTTGTTTCTTGTGCTCGAGGAACCTCAGCTCGTACGCTTCCTTCGTCTCCGCCCTGAGAATTCCGAGCAGTACCCGGGATTCATCAGATAGCTCCTCCATGGCGACGGCGCGGCGGTGGTAGGCGAGACGAGTCTCGAATCGGTGGCTAGGTAGTTCCAGGGTGTATGGATCTTGCTGGCTCTGATACCACTTGTAAGTATCTGGCTAATTTTCCTCTCGATTCCAATCTCAGATGGGGAATTCGTCGATCGCTCGTTCCGCCCAACCACCCACCAAGCGAGTTCGATTACACACGGCAACGCCGTTCCAGCCACAAGTCCTAGCCTGCCTCTCTTCCTCGCTAGTTCCAGAACTTAATCTACCAGCTACAGAGTACATGGGTCTCAAGCCCGTACGTGGCATGCAAGTCAGCCTGGAGGCCTTGTCTTCCTGATGGGCCGTCCGTTACCTTCAGGGCGGGCCGCTGTTGTTGGGCTGCCCCTGCCTGGTGAGGCAGGGTCGTTGACATGGGCCCACCTCTGCACATGTATTAATGTGCCCCTGACTGACGGGCATTAATTTTTCTGACGGAGTGGACTTGTCGCTTTTGCATGTGCGACGGGGAAGGAGCAGCAGCATCAGCCGGGAGTTGGCGCCGGCTGGGGTCGCCGCCGAGAGGGACACCATGGCAAAGGCATGGATTGACGAGGACGAGGCGACTACCACTGGCTCGCGGCGGTGGAAACTCCGGTGGCAGCCGCAGCGGCTCAGAGCAGAGCGGCGTTCCCGTCGGCTGGGGACGACATGAACTCGCTGCAGCCGTCGCGCATGTGCGCACCCATTCGTGCAGCGTGGTTTCGCAGGCACCCTCTATATCTCCACGGCAACTGATATACATCACCCCCTCCCCATCTGTTCCGCTTGTTCCATGTCCATGGTGCGGCGATGAGATCGTCCCCCAGTCTGACGTCGCGGAAGCCGCCCCGACCGGTGTTCGGTTCTACTAGTACAAGATTGTCACTACGGTGTAAGGATCTCTCGCCACAACCACACGCCAGATCACAGCATTGCTAGTCTCGTGATTCGTAGTCTTTTAATGCATACATCGCAAGCCGGCGCATGTGCATTCTCCGAGTGGCAGGAGATGTATGCGTCGTTCCTGGAAGATCAATAGTAGCTCCAGAACGCCCGCCGCCGCACAAGCCCTGCTGCAGCATCCAGTCCAGGACAACCCACTCGGTAAGCAAGTCCTTCAAGGGCATTCCATCCAGCCCGCCCCAGCTGCCGCACATGCCGGCGCAGAAGACGGCCCCCATCTCAGCCTGGAGATGAGCAGAATACACGGGGAACTAGTTTCTGTATCTAGCTAGTACATAATTTCGGCCATCTGTACCATTGGTCCAACATTTTTCCTGTCAAATCCGGCTGAAAACTTTGGCCCACCATAGTCCAATCAGGAAACGAGTGCATGTGTGCTCGTAAGCCAAAATGCCTTGTCGGTTCCTTTATCTTTTTTATATGTCGGTTTCTTTATCTCCGTATTACTCGACCCTTCTCTCTCCTCACCCGACCCAAGCCCATGCGTCCTATCCTCTTCCTCCCCTTCTTGCTCGCCGCACCGGCGCTGCCCGTGCTTAAGAAAGAAATTCCCAATCCCATAATGTGTCTCCCGAGCTGGCGGCCGCACTATCCTCTTAGGAAGCAGTCGAGCGTGGCAATCAATTTCTCGTATCCCGTGAAAAGGAAGGGGAAGAGAAAGCCAACGAGGAGGTTGGGCGCCCCCTCATGAGAGCAGAGCGAGGGGAGGGGAGTCCGTTTCTGTAGCCGACATGGACGTGGTGGTGAAGCTTTCGCCGAGTCCGCACGGGTCACATTACAGGCGGCCGTGTACCTCTCGCTATGGTCGCCGTCGTTGACTCGTCGTGGACGAGGGCCTGGGGGTGAGACGAGGTTGTAGGCAGCGGTGCACTCTAAGCACATGCGGCTACGCTACCAGCTAGGTGTAGCAGCAAAGGTGACAGCTTAAACTCTGTCGGCTTGGTTCAGTTTAGGCCACCGGTTCCCTCCTCCCTATGAGGCTCAAGCGCATCAGCGGGCACCTCGATAGAGGGTTGGATGGCTGGATCGATTCGAGTCAACACACATGCCCCAACTCGATTTAAGGTAGGTAGACGCCTCCCTCCCTCCAATCTAGTATACAACCGTCTTCCAAATCTTGCAATCCAGGATGGTTGATGCTATGTTCCATATTAATTGTCATTGATTTTGTACAATGTTCCACTAAATCGTCAACAATTATCATGGAACAGAGGAAGTAATTGACATGGTTGTTGTGATATACTAGATTTTAGTCCTCCACCTAAGAACAAACAAACCATAAATTGGAATTCAACCACGAAATTTATTAACTGGGGGCTATCTCACCGTCCTAAGAACATCTTGTCTTATCAAGTGGAATCATCGGCTTATCCATGGGTTAATATAGAGGGTTTTACCATCTCTAAACATTACTTACTTTTATCGTTATTCGTAATTCCGACAACACACGATTTTCAGAAGGGAAAAGATCGCTAGGTTCAATCTCTGATCTTAGAACCAAATGAATCGAAAGATTCATGTTTGGTTCGGGAAGAGATCATACTAATTGTATATTTAATAGTCTTTTTTAGGCAATTAACAGTTAAAATTTGTGATATTTCCATACATTATTTCATTCTTGCTCCCTATTGGGTTTGATACCGATATTGAAAAGGACTACGGTTTGGTTTGCAGTCCGTGTGTACTAAGACGTCTCATGTGAGGCAAACCGAGGCCTTCCCATATGGAGAAGTTTTTGTTCATAGTCTACATAGCAGTTATAATTATTGCTCAGCTCAAGTTTGGGCACAATAGTTGACCAAGCATTGCTCTCTTATGAAAATTAATGATTCTTCAGCTCAATCAGCCACGCCAGCAGGGATAATATTCTATAGCTTAAGCCTGGTTGTCTAACCGCCGTTCTCACCACGAGCATTTTCAACCGTTGGATCTTGTGTGAGGGCAAAAGATTCGCCTAGTGAGGCTGGTTAGCACAGTTGTTGGGTACGATCCACGATGAAAATAGCTCCTGCCTCTCTCCTCCCATCATGATTCCATGTCGTGGTCGCCTTTGCTCGCGCCACCTCCTCCCACAGTCCTCCCTCACGTCAGGTCTAGCCCCGCCACCACCCACGGCCCTTGCTGGCTCGACATCCAACTCGCAACCAGAAGCAGTCAGTGTCACCTCCTCCCGTGGCTTTCGCTCCGCCTCCACCCACAACCAGGAATGGCGCAGGGACACGGGAAGCGCCACATGTCAAAGTTGCAGGGTGCGCACCTAGATGATTCGAGGTGGAGCCTTGGGAGGCGCACATCTCTAGAAGGAGATGAAGGTGCTCGCAGGTCCACCAACACTGGGAAAGACGGGGAGGTCGAGGTCGAGCGCATGCAGAGTTTGCAGAGGTCCAGGTAGGCGCGACCAGCAGCGACCATGGATTGTAGAGGTCGTTGTGGAGTAGAGTGGCCAACGAAGCTCAAACACCATATCAGGAGGGACCCGAGGCGGCCTTGCAGGGGCGTCGACGTCGGTGGGAGAACAAGCGGCGGGGCAAGGCATCGGCAACAAGGAGCGGAGCAGAAGGGTGCAGAAAGAGGTGATGGAGATCAAGTAGTAGGGGCGGTGCATGATAGAAAACGAGAGAGGGGGTGGGGTAGGTGGCATCGTGCATGGGTTGTGTGGTTGGGCTTGTTCTGCGTCGTGTGTGTGCATGTCTCGTGTGGGGTGTGTTGTGTGATGTGTCGTGTGCCTGTGTGTGTGGTTAGGGTTAGGCTGGAGTTAGGTTTAGGATATGGCGTTGTCATTGTATGTGAAATGGCAGTGCCTGAGAAGGCTAGATAGAGGTGTGGGTAAACGGCAGGGAAGCTATCGACGGTGTCTGCAGGCGGGATTGGATACAAGCCAACGTAGCGAGATGCAGGAAGTACCCAGGTTCGAGGCCCCCGTGAGGAGGTAACACACCTACTCCTACCGATCTGACTATGGTATGATCTACACGAGAGCTATAGAATGCTCCTCGAGCTATATGAACTGCCTATCTAGTAAATCCAACTAAGACCAACCCTTGCTACGTGAGTCTTGCTCCCCCTTATATAGGCTAGGGGCAGCGATCTTACTGGCTAGGCCGGCTGGCGGGTCCCACAGGCGGGCCCCAGCCGACTGGTCATCCACAATACCACGTAGTGGCGGTATAGTCTATAGTGCCTACCGTGCGGAGCGTCGTGGGCACAGTGGACATCGTGCAAGCCACCGGGAGCGTGGCGTCAGCAACCAGCCACTATGCCTCCCGCCAGCCACAAAGTCACTGGCATGGGCCTCGTACTCTACTTGCTTTACATCTTGTCGATAGGCCAGGGCGTACCGTGCACTATGCCGCACGTCACCCTGCCTGCTGCCTCCATCTTGACTTCGTCCGGCTAGGATCGTCTAGCCAGATCGACACCTTGCCAATCTTCTTTTATCCGGCTGGCTTGTGTGCCGGCTTTCCCTGGTCCGGTTTCTCCATTGCGCCCTGTATTGAGCTTCCGTCTGGCTAAGCCCAGCTAGCTAGTCGTGTCTTGCTTGCCTTATTCTTATCCGGCAAGGCTATCCGGGGGTCATCCCCCTGACACTAGCCCCCGAGCACGTGTAGATTTTGTCCTTAGTTCAAATGTGTGCGTGCTCCTCTCCTATTTTGAACTTGCATCCGACTTATATCTAGCGGTTGCGGTGCCTCGCGATGTCACGGCTGACGCCAGTCACGCCCACGCGCACCATCGTTGCACTGCCGCGCGTAGCGTCACGTCCCATCGCACGTCGCCGAGGGAACTGCCGCTCGGCGCTTTGGTTTCGGCCCCCGGATCTTCTGCGCGCGACACCGCCACACAAGATCCCGAGCGGTGGGTGGGGGTGTGGCGCGGCCCGGTGGGTGCCAAGCGGCGACCCGGACGGTTGCTCTCCCCCGGGGTTAAATACTGCCCGAGGGAGCAGCTCCCCCACCCGTTGCTCACTTGTCTTCCTCGCCCTGCCTCTGCTCTTTGCCTCGCCTCTGCTTTCGCTCTGCCCAATTTTCCGTGCCTCCCGTTCATGGTCCTCGGCGACATGGGCCCCTGCTTCTCGATGCTTGCGACAATAGCAGAGGAGGAGGTGATGGCGTTGGCCTGCGGCGCCTGGTGCGGATCCTCGGTGACGGAGGACCACATCGTAAAGTACCGCGCTACGCGGGTCCTCCCGCAGGAGTCGGAGGTGGTGGTGCGGCTTGTGCCGGTAGAGGAGGAGGAGCCACACCCCTAGGAGGGAGAGCGGGTCATCTTCCTATCGCACCTTGGCCGCGGCCTTCCTCTCCTGATGAACCCATTCTTTCTGACTTTCCTCGCCTTCTTCGACCTCCATCTCCACCATCTCAGCGCCAACGCCATCGGCATCCTCACCCACTTCGTCGCCTTCTGCGAATACTACCTCGGGATCCAGCCGGATCTCGAGCTCTTATGTTGACTCTTCCTCATCCGGCCCTAAGTCCAGTTTGCCAAAGGCCTGCTCGTCGCCTGCGGCGCCGCCTCCGTTTACTCCCACATGCAGACCGGCTACCAGAAGTTTCGGCTGCAAGATACGATCTGGCTCTGGCAGCAGACATATTTCTACGTCTGCAATGTCACTGAAGTCAACCGGATCAACATTCCGGTGTTCCAAGATGTGGAGTCCAGCCGGCAAAACTGGGACCTGAAGTTCCATGGTTCCAAGGTGGAGTCAGAGGAGCTGCTGAAGCGGATGAGGGCGCTCGTCACCGCCGGCTTGACCGGCCTGGACATCACGCTCAGCTGGATATCCCGGCTGATGATGCCGCTTCAACATCGCGCACACAAGATGTGCTTCTACTCTGGCCGGCTGGACGTCCCGTCGCGATCCCCGCCACTCCAACCTTAAGGAGTGGGTGTGGACGATTACGAAGGAGAAGCTTGTGGAGGGCTAGAAGTTCGGGCTAGCCCTATGCACGCGTGAGAACCGCGCCCCTCGGGTGAGTCTTCTGTCCTTCCTCTTCTTTCCGTTTCTGGTTTTGCGCGTTCATCCGACTGATGCCTTTACTTTTGTGGCACCACTTTCCATGCAACACCCGGGAGGAAGGTGAGTCCTCCCTTTAGGGTAACATTGCCGACCAGCCAAAGCTACACGCAGGCGAGCCGACGAGGAGTCCGATGGCGAGGGCGACGTCTTCCCCAGCCGGAATGATGAGCCAGTGAATGAACAACATGGGTCTGTCATCGAAGATGCGGAGGCCGCCCTAGCCCTCGAAGTGAGCCGGTGTCGGGCGGCGGACGGTGAACCCAGCCGGTCCGCGATAGGGGGAAGCAAATCCAGCCAGCCCACGACGGAGGAGCCGACACCCAAGAGGAGCCGGACTGGCGCCCTGCACCCGAGCAGAGGTGGCCGCAAGAAGGCGGCGCCTCCTGTGGTCCAGGGTTAAGGTTTCTTGCTTCCTTCCTCTGTTGGGTTTCGCTCCTGTCTTCGCGCTTCTATCCGATTTTACTCTTTTCTTATTTGGTTGATCTAGCTCATTTTCTTCTCTTTTCCAACTGGATTGTAGCACCCTCATCTCCTTCAGCACGGCAAGCCCCGCGCGCGTGTCTACCGCCTCGCTGCCCCACGCTCTCCTCCTTGATCCAGATGCCTCCTCCGGTGCTGCCCCTTCTCCCTCGTAAGAGGTTCTGATGGCTCTACCATCTACGTCCACATTTAAACTGGATATTAATCATATTCTTGATGAAATATCTCTCTAAACCCTGCCACTAATGCTAATATTTAGAGGGGTATGCAATCCTTTATTTTGTATTTTTCATGCATAGATAATGTCGTTTAAAGGAGGGAATCACTACAATAAAGTCAAAGATGCGAGATTTCCAACAACCAGAAGAAACCAGGAGCCGAACAACGGAGGCAGACGCTTTAATGACCAACTGTACGGCTGGAGCAAAAAATTCGACCGAATAGCTCCGGTCATATAGTTGGCGTCGCTGCCGTTAGGTCAACAGAACAACTTTCGTGAAGGGGCCCCTATATAAAGAAGCCTCGAGTGACAAGAAAACAAGCCAGACCTCGCCAAAAAGTCTCTGCCACAGATCACAGCTGCCTCCAGATCTCCAAACCCCTCTCCATCTCCATAGCCATATTCCACCACTTGTAATAGTAGATCTCTTCTCCGATTGGCAACATTGTAAGACTATTGCTATCAATCTTATGATTTTCATTACAATGTTTGTGATTGTTGATCTCATCTCTATGTGTGAGTAATTCTGCTTGGGCTAAGGGCTTTGGCCTAGCCATGTGGCAATTGTGCATGTGATTTATCATAGATGGGATCGTGTATTAGTTTGTATGACATGATGATTATTGTATCCTCTCTTGCCTCAATCAAAGGACTTGTCAGGTACCCAAGACCCCGAGGGTTGAGACAAGTATAGGGAGTATGAGTGATGACTGATCTGCAGGTTGAGAACCCTAGTGACAGAAGGGGTAGTATGGCTGTATGTGAGGGATTTGCTTGGGATTAATGGTGACATCACTATGCATATCATTAGTTCTCTTTCTTCTATGGATAAGACTAGTAGGTTATTGCTATAAGCGGTTGCGGAGGCAATAGCAATTATAGATGCACTGCCCACATATAATTTATCTTGCTCTAACAAGTACATGCATACTTTATTTCTATATTTTATTTCCATCAGATGTTTTGCATAGCTACAGGTGAAATCGAATGCCCTAGGCCCTCTCTCTCCATCATCGACAACAACAAAAAGACGCAAGCTACTGGTCTGGTAAAAAACACAAAAGGAATTCTAAAACTCCCGAAGGTCCGTTAAAGTAACTTCACTACGCATTCGCTTCCTGAGGATTCGATAACCTAGGTCTACTAGGGAAAATGAAGCTATACTACATCCGTAATCCGGATCGAAGGTATCAGGTTCCTCCACCGCGCCGTGAAGATTCGGATGATACAACCGGACCCAGCGGCGATGCCCCACAGACCATCGTGGTCTAGCCGGACACCGCCATGCCGAGCCTGGGTAGCGGTGGGGGCTACGTGCTGACAAGTGGGGCCGCGTTCAGTCGGGTCTCGTAGTGGACCCTCGTCATTACGTGTTGACAAGTAGGGCCACGTTCCCTCGCTGTTACATGCTGACAAGTGGGGCCGTGTTCAGTCACTTCGCTTAGTGGACACCTCTCTCCACTTATCCAGGTCAGCATCAGACCCACACCTTATCCACGTGAGCGCTGGACCCACGGCTTACCCAGGTTGGCGTTGAAATATGGGACCCCGAGCCAGCCCCGCGCCCGCGCCCATGTCGTTGCCTCCCCTTTCTTCTTCTTCTCTGGCGATGGATGCCCTTTGTCTAGCTTCATTTTCATTCAGTGAAATGTAATGCATATACAAAAATTATACATCTTTGAACTCTTTGAAATCGCACTTAGGACATGATAATGTTGTGCTAATAAAATCCTGTCATTTATCATTTCCATGGAGTGAAATATAATGCATAAACTTGCGTATAAGAAAATTATAAACCTTTGAAAATTGTGCAATGGCACTTAATACGTGATAATAATGTGGTAACAAAATTTTGAGAGATTATTATTTTCTCCCCCATTTTCATAGTGGAATGTAATGCATAAACTTGCATATACGAAAATTATACACCTTTGAACTCTTTGAAATTGCACTTAATACATAATAATGTTGTGCTAAGTAATGTTGAGAGATTATCATTTTCATAGAGTGGAATGTAATGCACAAACTTGCATATGCAAAAATTATAAAACTTTGAACACTTTGAAATCGCACTTAATACGTGATAATGATGTGCTAACAAAATATTGAGAGATTATCATTTTCTCCCCCATTTTCATAAAGTGGAATGTAATGCATAAACTTGCATATACGAAAATTATACACATTTGAACTCTTTGAAATCGCACTTAATATGTGATAATGGTGTGCTAAGAAACTTGTGAGAGATTGCCATTTTCATATAGTGGAATGTAATGCCTAAACTTGCATATACGAATATTATATACCTTTGAAATCTTTGAAATCACACTTAGGACATGATAATGTTGTGCTAATAAAATCATGATCATTTATCATTTCCATGGAGTGGAATATAATGCATAAACTTGCGTATACTAAAATTTTAAACCTTTCAACACTGTGAAATCACACTTAATAACGAGATAATGATGTGCTAGCAAAATTTTGAGAGATTATCATTTTCTCCCCCATTTTCATAGAGTGGAATGTAATGTATAAACTTGCGTATACGAAAATTATACACATTTGAACTCTTTGAAGTCGCACTTAATACGTGCTAATATTGTGCTAAAAAATTCTTGAGAGATTATCATTTTCATATAGTGGAATGTAATGCACAAATTATACACCTTTGAACACTTTCCCTTCAAATTATATTCAAGTTCATTGTTTATGGAGTTAAAGTACCGATGGCAAACTCATTATTTTGCATGGATAGAGGGGTGCCCCCCCGACAGATATAGGGGTTATCATGTCCGGTAGATCATAGAGGACCAACGGTTGGTGGGCACGATCTGCGTGACAACTGTCTCAACCAATCAGAGCGTAGCAGCCAAGATGAGCATAGGTGTGAGAGATTGTGACTAAGAGAGGGGAAACTGAGTACAACTTAAGAACCAAGGGCAAAACTGAGTAGAACTTAAGAAGTGGTGATTTAAGTTAAAACTTGATTTATATACATTTCTTATGGTGGCAGGTCACATAATAAGACTCCCTGGGTATATGCCACTATGTTTTGATCTTTTTGAATTTGTTGTGCATAAAATGACTCAATTAGCTAGCTAAAACCTATACATTGACTCTCTGTTGACCAGCCACCGGAGGGTAAAACTGAGTATATTGCACACGGTAGTGTTAGTACTGGAGGGCAAAACTGAGTACAACCAAACTGTCAGTGTTACACTCGAGGGCAAAACTAAGCACAACTAAGTCGCCAGGGTTAGACACGAGGGAAAAAACGTGACTCACGGTACGTGTGTGCGGTGCACGGGGTGGTAGCAGACACGTGTGGTCGTGCACGGTGCAGTAGCGTAAGCGGTTATGCGGTGCACTGTGGTGCAACGGAACATCGCTTCCCTTCTCCTTTATAGAGGCCTCCTCAGTCTCACTCAGCACTCACTCGCTCACTCAACTGTCTCTACTGTCCCATCACCTTCTGCAAACCCCCAAGAAAAACCCAACCACACCGATGATGGAGAAGAACGGTGCGGTGTCCATCGACGCCTCCAAGGCCGCCGACGAGGAGGCCCCCGTCCCCGTATAGGCCCCCGTCTAGGCATCGAAGGCAGCTACTGACGAGGGGTAACCTCGGCAATGTCCATGATGATGGACTTAGGGTTTCGTGGAAAAGAGAACGCTAGGGATTTCGTTAGATGTCGGGAAAACGATGAAGACAAAGTCGCCTGAATATTGGGAAAATACACTATTACAAGTTGTCTACTAGATTTCGATACCCTCGCTTGGACTTCTCCCATCCTATATATAATAGGCCGGGTCTCAAAGCTGTATGCGGATAGGTTTCATACACGCGTGATTACAATACCAACATAATGTCGGTTCATGGTTCCTTCCCTAATACAATCAAAGTCTTTGTCTTCCTTGGGCTATTATCTGGAATCTTCATGGGCCGTAGGCCTTTTACCCAATGTAGGGTAGCCAATCATAAGCATCCAAGTTATCATACCTATGTCAGTAGCCCCCGAGACTCTACCTGAACCACAGTTTCAGGTTGAGTCTCAAAGTTTTCTTTTTCCATTACTTTGTCACTTTTTGTGTTTTGTAGGGATTTGGTACAACGAGTCTGATGCTTCCGACGGATCGGGAATCAGTTAATTGCTCCTAGGCAAAAACAAGGTTGACCTACATCAAATTCAAGTCCCCAGGCTCGAATTCGGAATTTGTAACTGGCGTAATTCAGTTCGAGCCGCTGAGGTCTTACCGAATACTGAATTCCAGTTATCTATTTTTATCGGGTACCCAACGTGTCCATCGGGATTTTTCATCGTATCATCGATACAGATATTTTACTGGCAGAGCGCATTCTTGTGCGATTACCAGGCCACACAGGATGAATCCTGGGTCTTACCTTCATGTTTCTGAACACGACATTCGGATTTTTGTCGCATCTGGTGCGGTCCGAGAGTTTTTTGCTTTATAGTAGCTGAAGAACCATTTTATTTTTTGTAACCTGCTCCCGATAGGACTATCTGTCGTTGAATTTTATTGGGTGCACGCCAGCGCTTGATGACCCACAAGTATAGGGGGTGTATCACAGTATTTTTGAGGGAAGTGAAACCCAATTTATTGATTCGACACAAGGGGAGCTAAAGAATATTTATAAGCCTTAACAACTGAGTTGTCAATTCAGCTGCACCTGGAAATAATCTTGCTCACTACAGTTTATCAGTAGCAATAGTTTTGTAGTAGGAGTAGTGAAGTAACAACAGTAGTAAAGTAAAGACAGTAGTAACAATAGCAGTAAACAGTAGGATTAAAGCGCGGTAGGCATAGGGATGGATGGATGGGTGTTGCATGGAAAAGACAATTCATATAGCAATCAGAACATAGGGCAATTGCAGAGAAATAAGATAAAGCATCCAAGTACTAGAAAATCCTAGGAATGTGTCCCAAATATATTCATATGTGCTCGCAATGAGAACTTGCACAACATCTTTTGTCCTGTCAGCCCATTTGTAGCGGGGCCTCAAGGGAACTACTGGCAATTAAGGTGCTCCTTTTAATAGAGCACCAGAGCAAAGCATTAACACTCAGTGAACACATGTAATCCTCACATCAAAGCCATTCCCTCCGGTTATCCCGATTTCTGTCACTTCGGGGCCATTGGTTCCGGACAACAACGTGTGTATAAAACTTGAAGGTAAGACCAAAAACAATATTATCATAATGAATCAATAACATGTTCAGATATGAAATTATGGCACCTGGGCCCTAGTGAGAAGCATTAAGCATAACAAGTTGCAACAAAGTCAAAAACACTAATAATAAATACTAGGCACCATGCCCTAACAATCTGATGCCATTACATGAACGATCTCCTCCAATCCCTACCATCCCCATAGCCTACAGCGGGGGATTACTCACTCATAGATGGGGGAAACATGGATGGTCGATGGAGAAGCGATGGTGATGATGATGGCGATGATCTCCTCCAATTCCCCGTCCCGGCAGGGTGCCAGAACGGAGTTTCTGGTGCTGTTTCATGGAATCTGGTGGTGGCGGCGGAGTGGAACTCCTTCTAGAAAAACGTCGAACCCCCCCTGAGTTTTTAGGTCAGAAGGCATCTTATAGGCGAAGAGGGAGACCGAGGGGGTGTCTGGGGTAGCCAGACCACCCCCTGGTGCGGCCAGGCCCAGCTCGCGCGGCCAGGTGGTGTGGCTGGGCCCCAGCCCCTCTTCGTCTCGTATTCTGGCGCTAGTGTCCCTCGGTAAAATAATGACTTTGGCTTTTGTCCTGTCCAATTCCGAGAATATTCATTTTCTGACTTTCTTGGAACCAAAAACAGTAGAAAACAAGCAGCTGGCACTGTGGCTCTTGTTAAAAGGTTAGTCTAAGAAATCATATGAAAAGTACTCCAAAGTGTGGACAAAACATAAGAAAGTAGATAAAATCAAGCATGGAACATCAAAAATTATAGATACGTTTGCAACGTATCAGTGCTCCTGATAAGAGTAGCCCCGAGGCTATGTTTTGGATATATGTATCAGAACATAGGCTCGAAATCTTTAATTTTATGATGCCAGTGTTTCTATGTTTTTACCGGGTGCACGACCAGTGCTCCCGATAGGAGTAGCCCCCGAGGCTACAGTCGTAATATCGTGTATTCGAGTGCAGTCTCGAATCTTCACCGGGAGGAATTTACTTCGGCTCCAATTTAATTTTGTCGGGTCATATCTTTTTAAAACAGAGCCGCAATTTCTTGCAGTGCTTCTGCTATGACATCAGTTATGACGTATCTGATGCTATTGATTTCCATATAAACGCGCCCTGGCGGGACGTGTTGAACATGGGCCCATGCAGCAGTAATGATGACGCGTGATAGCATATTCATTGGAGATTCTTGACTGCACGTCCCCGCTCCACGCGAAAATCGAGGCGTCACTCGTAGTTTTCCGTTTATACCGCAGCCATAACTTCTTTGAATTCTTTCCTTTACGGAACCTTTGTAACACGTGTCATCATCCTGTGATCTTATGTCAGTTTGTTTTTGCATCGAACGGTTGAATCCTTGTGTTGTTGCTCTTTATAAGGGAGGGGATATGTGTTTTACTATTTCACCTGGCCTCCCCCTACTCCATCTTCCTCCTTGCGCTCTTGCCCCGTTGTGAACTCCTGCTATTGCTTCCTCGCGAACTTTGGTTTTCGTGCTCTTCTTTCCCCTTTTCGCCACCATGGGCAAAAGCAAAGCTGTTGGGACTTCCGCTGCCACCGCGAAGGCCACTAGGAAGAGATCCGTCAGGTGGGCTCCCACCAAGTGCACGATGCTAGAGCTCTACGAGGCGCGGAACTCCGGCCTTCTGTCGGAGGGTTCCTTCAAGCTCCCTGGAGACGAAGCTGCTCCCATCCCCGAGCCTGGCTGGAGGGTAATGTCCCTTCCTTTCCTCTTCCGCGTCGTTCTCTTCCTGTCCACGAGTTTCTTTGTGGCCTTTTGTTTGTCTATGGCGTGCAGCTTTATCAGCTCACGCCCAATTACATTCTCCACGTTGCTTGTTTCGTCACTCTTTGCGAGTGTTTCCTTGGGATTCATCCCCATTGGGGCCTTTGGAAATACTTCTTCTATGTTCGTCGCAACGCCAGTATCACCATTGTCCATGATGTTGGTGGCGCCATTTTTCTGTCCGATTCAACGTTGATTACTTGGACTTCAAGCTCACTGATTCTGTCCAAGGTTGGAAGTCCAAGTGGTTTTATGTCAAGGATCAGCCACTCGAAGGCCAATCTTTCGGGTTAGCCCCCTTTGAACCTAAGAAAGTCTGTCGTAAACGTGACTCCTAGGATCAGCGCCCTTCTGCCGAGGAAATGGCAGAAATCCAGCCCTATGTTGATCGTATTTCGAAGCTGCAGCATGAAGTTGGCAAGGAATTGTCGGGTCTCTAGGTCCTGGCGTACTTTTTGCAGATTCACGTCCAGCCACTTCAAGCCCATCTTTTCAGCATGTGGGCGTACATCGGGAGGAAGGACCCGATGAGAATTTCTTCGGAAGACCTCCCCCTCAAGTTATATGAGAAGAGAGTCCAGAGCTTCACCACTTTGAATGCAAAAATCCCGGTTCCTTCAACTTGTCTTGTGGAGCCATTTTTCAAGAAAAACCGGCTTTCCGAGGTAAATTTTTGTTGCCTTCGCCTATTCCCTTCTTCTTTTTGTAGATGCACTTGCATTCTTTTTCGATGACAAGCGTTTTTCCGCGTCTTCTGCTTGTGTAGGATTTTGATCATTTAAAATCGCTTCCTCCTCTTCCTGGAAGCTGTGATCCCCTGTAGGTCCTTCCGCATCCGACGATCTTCCTATGACTGGGACTGCCACAGATGAGGAAGGGGAGTTCTCTGCATCTCAATCTTCTTCGAAAACGCCATCTCTTCCTTCAGCTGGCTTCGGAGATTTCCTCGTGGAGCGCACTGGCGAAAAGAGGAAATGCCCTTATGCTATGGAAAGGGTCAAAGACTCAGATGACTCGATTGCTTCCAAGCCTTTTGGTTCTTCTCCGATTGCGGCTACTCCTGCCCAGGTGAATTTATTCCGCCTTGCGCAGGATGTTTCTTTGTAAGTATTTGCTTGTTTCTTTTTCCGTTTTATCGGGTGGTTTTGCTGCTGATGCTTGTTCCACTTGTGTTGTTCTTCTGCAGTGATGACGAATATCCTCCCACATCTCCTCTTCGCACATCTGTGGGCTTCTCTACAAAGATATTTCCTCTGCCATATGCGGAGCCGAAAGAAAAGCTCATGCTTCCTCTGGAGAAGGTCATCCAGAAATACGTTGCCGCTTCATCCAAGCCGCCGCCGCAGAAAATGAAGAAAGCAGCGGGGAAAGGGGTGGTGATATCAGAGAACCCTGTTGATATGGATATGAAACATGTAAGCCATCCTGTAATTTGTAACTTTTTCTGTCAGTAACCTCTTTTATTTTTGCCTTGATATCTTCTTTTGCGATGTTCTTCTTCAGCCTTTGATGCGCGAGATGGTCGACATGGCCTCTCGATTTATAAAGATTCGTGATGAAGTTGAAGAAATGAAAGGTATACCTTTGTTTTGTTTTCGGGATTTACTTGTGAGGTTTTCTTCCTTGGTTTTCATGATCCTGTTATGCAGCAACCGCCAAAGAATCCGAAGTCATTCGGGACCAGGCGATGAAACGTGCCAATGACCTGGAGGCCAAGTTGTGGGTTGCTGAGGAGGCTTTGGAGGTTGTCAGGCAGAAAGCAAAGGCTGATGCCGAAGAACTGGCCAAGCAAGCCGCTATTCGAGATGAAAATCTTCGGAAGCGCTTGGAGGCCCTTAATGCTTCTCTGACCCGTAAGTTTTCTTCTCTTGCGTGTCTTTATTTCATTTATTCCCTTTGATAACCAATCCTTTCCTTCTTATTTTATTTTCAAAATTGATTGGTCAAGACCTGGCGCTGCATGAAGATAAGAAGGTTAATCCTTTATCGGATGTTGTTAGCACCTTGGAGGCCAACAGTGTTCGTGGGTGCAATCTTCTTATCCGCTCCCTCCGTGCCTTTAAGAATCTGCATGCCAAAGTATTTCCAACCAAGGACGTGCCGAACAACCTGCATGATCTTGTCGCCGTTTTCG
Organism: Avena eriantha; assembly: GCA_910589775.1. Classification (NCBI taxonomy): domain Eukaryota; kingdom Viridiplantae; phylum Streptophyta; class Magnoliopsida; order Poales; family Poaceae; genus Avena; species Avena eriantha. The sequence continues at coordinate 311,118,835 of OU342744.1, read as the reverse complement.
GTGCTGATCCCGGCCCCCTTGTTGGTTATAGTTTGATGCAGCCGAGGAGCGGCGCCGAGACTTCGATGGCCCTGGCGATGGCGCACGGCGAGAAGGTCGACTGGGAGAAGGTTAGCTCCTCTGTCCCAGTCACCCCCGATGGCTGAGTTGTTGCCCTGAAGCCTTATATTAAGAGGGCCAAAAAATATTCTCGGCTGCTCCTAGGTATGGGCTCGGGTATAGAGAATCTTGCTGCCCCTTCTTCAGTTGCCGCTACTACGACAGACGCTCCTTCTTCGGCTACTCCTGTAGCTAATACTCCTTTCGCTAGTGCCACCCTATCTTTGAAGGATACGGCGTCGTAGGCTATGTTTTGTAAATTTTATCGTGTCTCCCTTTATTGTAATGGATCTTGAACTTATCCAGCCTCCGTTTGCTTATTTTTACAAGAAAGCAACTTTTGAATATATGCGTGTGAGCTTGCTTTTGTATGTTGAGTGTTCCGTATATTTTTTGTCTTGTCAGATCTTGAATGATTCTTCGGCTCCTTCTGGTCCTACGCAACTGTCAGGTATTGTTCCGTCCTCCGTTGTGGTAGGTGCGACCAGTTCCGCCATTGTGCGTACGGTGGACCCACCATTGTATGCTAAAAAGATAGAACAGGTGAAGAAACTTGAAGGAAAACTTCGGGTCGTTCAATCGATGGTGGATGTTTCCTAATCAAAAACACCCTAGGCTCTCAACCGGGAGGCTTTTTTCTTGGAAGAGATCTCCAGGGCGAGCGAAAAGCTATTATGTAAGTTGCCTTTTTCTTCGGTTGCTTTTCCTATCTTGCTAGAAATTAACTTCTCCCCGATCTGTAGGCATTCGATTGTGCGAGAGGGAGGAAACCCATCGTTTGCACGACCGAATGCACGCTCTTGTGTCTGCCTCTCGAAGTTCTGAATCATATTTTTGGACTGATCACCGTCGTTCCTACACTGTCGCGCTGCTGCAGGATCACATATCAGAGCTGGAGCAATTTGTCGAGTGTTGTCGCAGATCTCTGGCTATTGTTTACAATGCCATGTTTCCTCGGGATCCTCAGCCTTAGACCTTGGCAGATTTACTTATGAAGTTTCGGCAAGGTGAGAGGATCCACCATTATTGAAGCTTCAGCTTGTGGCGGGTGCCAAGCTCGCGCTCTCTTGGGTGCATGCGCATCACCCTTCATTGGATCTGGACATCATATCTTAGGGTCTGCCTCCCCCTTCCGATGGCGACCTTGTTTATATGGCCCGCCATTAGGATTGTGCGTAGGTGCTTAGAAGTAGACGAAGATTTTTTTATTAACTTCGAGATCTGACTCCTTGTTTGTGCAGCCTTGTACTGTATAACCGAAATATTGTATAGACATTTATCAAAAAGGTCATATGTTTTATACGAGATTTTGATTGCATGTTGTATTATTTTAATTTGGGGATCCGACGAACTAATGTTCGTGTGCCATAGAATTTCGCGGAATACTTTCTTTATTTATTGATAATAATGGGTAGAAGTACATTGCGAGGGCGTGATCGCCTGGCCGTTGGCCTTTATTGAATATAAAGTGCGTCTAAATGGAGGTTTTCTGAAGAAATCTTCGGCTTCTGTTCTTGAGGGTATTCATCATCTTCCGTGTCGTGGTGCTCATGTCTTGTCGATCAGTGGGTCTTCTTATGCAGGACCGTTATTGGAGGCCTCATACGCTGCTTTTGCGAGATCGTTGCGTTTTTGATCTTCCGCCGTTTTCTTTTTGCGGGTGTGTGCTTCATGTGTCGGTTCTTTGTCCGCTATTTTCAGTTGTCCGAGTCCTGCCTCCATCCCGAAAGATTCTGAGATTTTGTTGAATTCCCGATCGCAGCTGTCCGTGTGGATGAAACTTCCTTTGACTGTTATGAGCCCATTAGGAGCTGGCATTTTTAGCACTAGATATGCGTAGTGAGGTACTGCCATGAATCTAGCGAAAGATGGTCATCCCAGGATCGCGTGGTATTAGGATGGCCAGTCAATGACTTCAAATTCCAGCTTTTCTCGTCTGAAATTATTTTTTGACCCGAAGACTACGTCGAGGTGGACTTTGCCCAATGGAATTTCGGCTTTCCCTGGAACTATCCTGTGGAAAGTTGTGTCTGTTGGTGCTAGATTCGTCATGGACCAGTTCATGGCTCGTAGAGTTTTGGCGTAAATCAGATTAATGTTGTTTCCTGCATCTAAAAAGGCCTTGCTCATGTCAAACCCGTCGATTTGCGCTTCCACTATTAGTGCTGACTGGCTTGGCTGAGGGACCCGTAATGGACGGTCAGCTCTGCTGAAAGTAATTTCTTGTTCTGCCCAATGGAGATACTCCGGCGTAGGGGGTGGCTTTGTTACTGCTAAATTTACTTGCCTAGTGATCAATTTCTGTGTTCTGTTGGAGGGTGGCCCCTTCTGGATCATCGACATTGCTCCCTTTGACCTAGGGTATTCGTCGTCTTGGTGTATTGTATGTTGCGGGTTCCCTACTGGCGGATGCCCCTACAGCGGCGGTGGCACACCGATGGCCAAGGTGCCAGGTGCGGTAGCGTAGCCTCGGTTTGCTACTTCGGCTACCCTTGCATTGCATAGTTCTTGCATCTTTAAGAATATTCGATAGTCTTTTAGGAGATGATTTGACCGCCGCTTCCCTGTTGACTTGACGTAGTAGTGCATATTGCAGGGTCCTTCCAGCATTTGCCCTGCTGACATGGGTGGGTCTCGATTTGTCGTCTTGTATCGCTGTTGCGACTGGCTTCCACTGATGATGTCCCTATTGCTGCGGTATCCGCTATTGTAATCATCACTTCGTCGATTGTCCCCTCCGAAGAAACTTGCTACAGCGTAACTTGGTGTATGGTGTCCATCATTGGTTCATCATCTTCGATCATTATTACGCATGTCTCTGTCGTCTTTGGGTGAACGGGCTCTTTTGTTGTGTATTGTGTCCTCTCCATCAGCCCATCGATTGGCTATGTCCATCAGCTGCGAAATTGTCTTTGGTTTTATCTATCCTAGTTCTTTTATGAACTCCTGCCAACGAAGTCCGTTGTTGAAGGCATCGATTGCTCTTTCATCAGATATGGCTTCAACCAATTTTTTAATGATGTTCCATAGTTGGACGAAGGCCCGTATTGATTCTCCCAATTTTTTTCTTGCAGGCCCGTAATTGCTCCAAAGACGCGGGTTGCTTGAACGTGGAATGGAAATTCCTGATAAACTTGTCCTCAAGATTGTTCCAGCTGCTGATAGACTCTTCGCGTAATTGTTTTAGCCAGGAGCGTGCCGCACCAGTTAGGTGCAGCTGCAAGCTTTGCATTGCTGTTGCTTTGGATCCGCCATGTAGTCTGACGGTTGCCAGGTAGTCTGTCAGCCAAGCTTCGGGTTCTTGCAAACCGTCGTACTTTTGGCGATCTCGGGGTAACTTAAAATCTTTTGGCACCGGAGTTTTGTGAACCCGTCGGGTAAAGAAACTAGCTCCGCATAATTCTTGTTCTTCTTCGCTTTCACCGTCATAGTATCTTTGGATGCTACGTTCTTCTCTAGATCGGTCGATCTGTCGCTGAGTGATGTCGTTTCTTGCGTCGTTTCACGGTTCTGATTCTAAAAAGTGGACCCGATGTGGCGATCGTGATCGTCGGGTATGACCTCCGTTCCGAGGGTGCTGTGATGGTGCGGGGATCTGTCGGGTTGTCGCGTGGTTTCTTTGTATGCTTGCGCGAGAGATTCGCCTACCATACCGAGGTTCATCAGGGTGGAATGGTGAAGGGCCGTGCGAGGATCATCTGGTGCGGGTTGCGTTGTAATTAGATATGTTTGTGCGGCTATGATGGCCGCTTGAGCTATTTTTGCCTTGATATTTCCAGCTTGGTCTATGGACATGAATGACAGATCAAGGTATCGGATTATTCCGCTCCTCTCTTCTTCAAGGATATCTTGTAATCTAGACGTTCCTCTACTTAGCGATGCTCCTCCTGTTATGCTTCTTGATCCTCGGGTGGATCTTAACTGCGCTTGCCGTAGGCTAGATTCGTCGGCTACCCTCTTCCTTTCTTCGAGTTGCCTCTACATCCGGAGGAGGTCTCTCTTTTTGCGATGAAGAAGATACTGGTATGCCAATAGATCTTCGTGGGTAGCATCCGTTGTCATTGGGACCGCACCTGATATTACCGCTCTTGCCTTTCCCCATGCACTAGCTGGTAAGCTAAGGGTTTGCCTCTCACCCTCGCGCGGGTGTTCTTCTTCTCAATTTATACGGTTGGATGTTGGGTCTCCGCGTTACCTCGACTTCCTTCGTTGTCTTCACTTCCTGCATTATGGCTTGAAAGAATATCGTCAGGATTAAGAATAGGGTTACCATTGGAGTCTTGCTAGGTCCTGGCATCTCCGATGATCACGCATACTTGGTGCTGGGTGGCATATGGACTGGTAACGTCGTCGTTTGCACCGATGGAGACACTATCGGATGAGCCAGTGAAGTCCATCAGTTTCTGTTCTGGATAGATTTCTGCCATTCGAATAAAGACCGTCGAGATCCCTCAGGTTCATCTCAATCTGCTCACTTTCATCGCCTGCTTCGATCTGTGCTTCGACTTCCATTGAGGATCCGATGGAAAGTTCCGGTTCTTCTATTGGCGTAGCTTTATGGGTGGGTGGGTGTGGATCTGCTTTCGTCCAGTTGATGCTTGGTGGAGAGCGTTCCGCCGAATCCTTGTTTCTAGCGTTCAGGTTTCCCATAGACGGCGTCAATTGATGAGGGGTAACCTCGGCAATGCCTATGATGATGGACTTAGGGTTTCACGGAAAAGAGAACGCTGGGGATTTCGTCGGATGTCAGGAAAACGATGAAGACAAAGTCGCCTGAATATTGGGAAAACACACTATTACAAGTTGTCTACTAGATTTCGATACCCTCACTTGGGCTTCTCCCGTCCTATATATAATAGGCCAGGTCTGAAAGCTATATGCGGATAGGTTTCATACACGCGTGATTACAATACCAACATAATGTCGGTTCATAGTTCCTTCCCTAATACAATCAAAGTCTTTGTCGGTTGCTTCCTTGGGCTATTATCTGGAATCTTCATGGGCCGTAGGACTTTTTACCCAATGTAGGGTAGCCAATCATAAGCATCCAAGTTATCATACCTATGTCAGCTGACGTCCCCATCCGCGCATCTGCCATAGCTGCCGCCGGTCTCGGGTAGATCCCGCTCGGGTGGGACCCCTACGAGGAGGTTGATTACATAAGGCCGGAAAACCCCTACGCCACCAGCATCGCCAACCCATGGTCGGATGTAACTAGGGTTTTCTCCCATTCCCTTGTTCTTCCCCCATTCCCATCGTTGGATGCTAGATCGCATGTTATTAGGGTTCGACTGTTCGTATTTTTACAGTAGCTAATCCTCTTGTGTTAGATCTCATATTTTGATGAATCCCCCTATTCGTAGTTAGGATCAGTATTCGATTTGGTTTGATATTTGGGGAATAATTAGGGGATCGCAATCGGTTAATTTATGCAAATAATCAATCCCGATAATCAAAGTATCTCAATCATGTCCTTATTGTACTCTACTGTTTTTTCCAACAGGAGGATAGCAGCGACGTGTGTAGTGACGACGAGTCCAAGGACACCAAGACTCGTCATGTGCTTAGGAGGCTGAAGTCTGGCCAGTACAACAACTTCTTCGCCGACGACGTCTACATGTGCCCCTTTTGCACCACTAGGAGGCTCCGCGCCACTGACTTCAACTCCCTCGTGAAGCATGCCGAGGACGTGAGGACCCGCGGCGAGTCCGTGAACGTCCACGGCTTTAGAGCCAAGCACCAGGCGCTCAGTCTTCACCTCCGCAACCTCCAGAAGGTGGCTATTGAGGAGGGTCGCGTGCCCCCGATCAAGCCCAAGGCGCCCAAGGTCAAGGGACTGGGCATCAAGAAGTGGAGGAGGCGCTAGAGGGAGGAGGCGGAGGCCATGAGGGGCCACTGATCTTGTGCTATGCTGCTGTAAAGTAGCTTCTTTTGTCTTGTCTGTGTTGAACTTGTCCGCTGCTGCTGCTGCTGAGCAGCCTAATTTTCCAACCTCGTTAAGTACCATACTATATAACCTATATTAGCTGCTTTATCTACATCTGCTCTGTTTACTGATTTATTTATGGTGTTGGTTAGATTTGCTGATCTAGATTTGCTACCAGATTGGGGAAAAACGAAGGCCAAAAGGAACAATGAATGAAGAGAGAAGCTGCTCTAGATTCGCTACCTTTTTGGGCAAAAAACATAACTGTTAGCGAGAGAGACGAGAAAATGCGCTCTTAAAAAGGCCAATCATAAAAATAACAAAACAAGAAAACTTCCAATTTAGGCGACAGGACGCACGTAACCACCAAGGACGCCCCACATGGTCCCACACCACGTCCCCCATAATGTGTTCCCAACAAACCTGTCCCACGCAGTCCCACATGGCGCAGCCCCACACGTCAGCATAACGCGTTCCTAACCAAACGAACCCATGTGGTCCCACACCGCGCGGCCCCACACGTCAGCCAACGGTCAACCTAACGCCAGCTATCGTTAAAGCCCTTTGATGGGTTTCCGAGAAGGAGAGGGCAAAAGTGAGGAAAAGTTAAGCGGCTGGGGAAAACTGAGTACAACTAATGAACCAGAGGCACAAAAATAGAAATCCCTTTCTTTTATGCATTGTGTGTTTGCTTTTTATTTTTCCTTCTGTTTTTCTGCACATCAGATGTCTTCCGATCTTGTCGATTAGGCTTGCCCGATTACTTTCATCCAGCTGAACTTATTTACCCGGGGGAACTATCACCTCCAGTGGGGGCGTGTCAGCGCACCCACTGGGTGTAGCCCCTGAGATTCGGAGCGCTTGACGAAGGAAAGTGTTTCGATTCTTCTCTCTTTCTTTCCTTGAAATTCTTGCTTTTCTTCTGACAGAATATCTTCATCCGGATAACTAGACCTTACTTGGCCAACCGGACAACCATGACCAGCAGTGGGGGTGCGTCAGCACACCCACTAGGTGTAGCCCCCAAAATTCGGAGTAGTTGGCGAAGCCAAGTGCTTCAAATCTTCTCTTTTCTCTTCTTCTGCCCGCACCCAGGCCAAATTATCCGGCTGAGGCCCTTCAGCCGGTCGGAACTACATGATTCCACTAGGGACGCGCGAGCGCACCCAGTGGGTGTAAGCCCCGAGATTCGTAGTGCTTGACAAAGGCAAGTATTTCGAATCTTCCCTGCACTTGATATCCGAATCGGTGTAGTCGTGCAAACGGACATACAAATGGATTTGTTGTTAATATATTAATCGGTCAATACGCGCATTATCAATCGAGTAATGGTTTTAGTTTTTCAAAAACTAGCTTGCACTTCTCTGGACACTTAGTCACTTTCTTGTGCGCTCTGCTATTTACGATGTGTCCTTGCCGGGCTGCCAGGTTGCGGTCTAGAGCCCCAATCGAAGGGGGAGATGACAATACATTGTGGACGGTACTGGAGGCTTGGCAGCCAAAAAATTCAAACTAGGCACAAGGACGGAATGCCCAATCTGTCGTATCCTTCACCGTTTTTCATGTGGGATGCATCGGGCTTTTGCTCTTGCTAACCGGACAGCCGGGTTGCGGTCTGTAGCTGAGATGAAGAGTGGGCCTCTGACACCATCGCACACTACTCAGTCGGTTTACAGAATTAGCAGGTCGAGCAAACCGGCGAGCCCCGGGGTAGGGGTTGCCGGAGCCAGAAAATTGAAAGCAGGAAAAAGTGACATGAAAATTTCTGGCAAGGAGCCCTCGAGTCTCTCGGGGTTCCACATTTTTAATTCATCCATAGGGTTCATGAGATGCATACACTGTCATACGACTAGGTGTAAAACGAGCGGAGCAGGGCCGCGTTCTAGGGATGCTCGGTCTCCTCATCCGACTTGTCCATCTTGTTTTTGACGGCTGCTGCACATTTATGAGGTAGTAGGAGTTGTTGCGCAGTGCCCGGCTCATGATGAAGGGGTCCTCCCAAGGCGGCGATAGCTTGTGCATGCCCTTCGTGTCTTGCACCAGTCGGAGAACCAGATCGCCCTTGTGGAACACGACGAGCCAAATCCGGCTCGAATGGTAATGGCGTAGGCTTTGCTGGTACAACGCCGACCTAGACAGCGCCAGCTCATGGGCCTCCTCTTGGAGATCCACGTCGTCTTCCAGTGCCTCTTGGTTGTATTTCTCGTTGTAGTGGAGCTTGCGGGGCAATTCAAACTCGATGTCCATCGAGAGGGCAGCCTCCAAGCTATAGACGAGGAAGAACGGGGTGAATCCGGTTGATCGACTCAGAGTGGTGCGGAGGCTCCATAGCACAGCCGGAAGCTCCTTGATCTAGCATCTGCGGGACCGCTCCAAGGGCTTGATGAGTCGTGGCTTGATGCCGACTATCACTAGGCCGTTTGACCTCTCGACCTGCCCGTTGGACTGCAGGTAAGTGACGGATGCGAGGTCTAGCCAGATCCCCTTGTTGCTACAGAACCGGGCGAAGGCCCCCTTGGCGAAGTCCGTGCGATTATCTGTGATGATGTTGTTGGGCTAGCCGAACCGGTTGATGATATCCGTGAAGAAGGTTACGACTGTCACCCCATCCAGCTTCTATCCACTTAGTGAACTTGTCCATCGAGACCAGCAGGTGGGTCATGCCAGCACGAGACCGCTTGAAGGGGCCGACCATGTCCAGCCCCCAAACAGCGAAGGTCCAGGTGATCAGGATGGTCTTGACCACCGCATTCGGCATGTGCCTTTGTTGACTGAAGCGCTGGCACCCGTTGCATCTGCGGACTAGCTACTCTGCATCCTCGAGGGAGGTGGGCCAATAGAAGCCGTGGCGGAATGCCTTGGTGACTATTGCCTCAGATGAAGCATGGTGCCCGCACTCGCCCTGGTGGATGTCTTTCAGCAGCCGGTAGCCCGTGTCCACATCGACGCATCGCTAGAATATGCCAGAAATGATGCGCTTGTATAGCTCCTTGTTGATGATGATGTACGTGTGCGCTCGCCTCCACATCTGCCTGGCCTCCACCTCGTCATCCGGGATCTTGATACCTTCGATCCGGATTACGGATGTAGTATAGCTCTTTTCCCTAGTACCTAGGTTATCGAATCCTCGGGAAGCAGAAAGCATAGTGAAGTTACTTTAACGGACCTTCGGGAGTTTTACAATTCTTTTTGTGTTTTACCAGACCAAGAGTTTGCTGTCTTTTGTTGTTGTCGATGAAGGAGAGAGAGGGCCTAGGTCTTTTGGTTTCACATGTAGTTGTGCAAAACATCTAATGGAAATAAAAGATAATAATAAAGTATGCATGTAATTGTTAGAGCAAGATAATTATATGTGAGCAGTGCATCCATAATTTTTATTGCCTCCGCAACTGCTTATAGTAATAACCTACCAGTCTCATCCATAGAAGAAAGAGAACTAATGATATGCATAGTGATGTCACCGTCAATCCCAAGTAAATCTCTCACATACGGCCATACTACCCCTTCTGTCACTGGGGTTCCCAACATGCAGATTAGTCATTAGTCATACTCCCTATACCTGGCTCAATCCTCAGGGTCTTGGGTACCTGACAAGTCCTTGGATTGAGGCAAGAGAGGATACAATAATCATCATGTCATACAAACTAATACATGATCCCATCTATGATAAATAACATGCACAAAAGCTACATGGCTAGACCGAAGCCCTTAGCCCAAAGATAATTAGTCACACATAGAGATCAAATCAACAATCATAAACATTGCAATGGAAACCATGAGATTGGTAGCAAATAGTCTTACAATGTCGCCAATCGAAGATGAGATCTACTATTACAAGGAGTGGAATATGGCTATGGTGGTGGAGTAGGGTTTGGAGATTAGATCTAAGTCTATTCCTCCGGTGGCTCTTTGGTGTTGTGGATGCAGGTTTCTGGGGTTCTGGGGGCGCTTGTTTCTCGTCGCCCGAAGCCTCTTTATATAGGGGTCCCTTCACGAAAGTTGTTCTGTTTGACCTAGCGGTGTCGATGGCAACTATACGGCTAGAAGTATACTGCCGGAATTTTATTCCCACCATATAGTTGGTCGTTAAAGCTTCTGTCTCCCCTTCACGACCCCTGGTTTCATTGCGTTGTTGGCAATCTCGTATCTTTGACTTTAATGTTGTGATTCCCATCATCAAACATCATTATCTACGCAGGGAAAAATAGGAAGAAATGATTGGATACCCCTTTGATCATTAGGCATTAGTGGTAGGGTTTAGAGAGATATTTTATAAAAAATATGAATAATATCCAGTTTAAATGTAGATGTAGATGGTTATAGTTCACAGCCATCAGAGCTCCCCATTGGCGATGTAGTTCATGAAGGGTTGTGGCCAAGATGGTATCTCCCGGATGGTGATGATGCTCCCTTGCTCCAGCTTGGGGATGTCAGGAAGCCGCCCGGGTGGGGTACCCGGACTAGCAGCCCCCGAGCCGCTTGATAGCAAATAGTATTACAATGTCGCTGTTGAAGATGAGATCTACTATTACAAGGGGTGGAATATGGCTATGGTGGTGGAGAAGGGTTTGAAGATTAGATCTAAGTCTATTCCTCCGGCGGCTCTAGAAGTGAAACTCATTCCATTATAATAAAATTCCGGGGAAGGGTCTATGCCAGTAAAGGATCTACGTAAGACATTAGCATTATTGTTTGGAAAATTAAAACATGCGCACCATTCAGCTAGTGATAAAGCATAATCGTTGTTCAAAAGTCGGAAAGAAATCATGTCCTCTCCATGCCATGTTTTAACGGTGCTTTGCAAAGAACTTAGAAATTCAAGAGTTAACCGGCGATAAGTAGGCACATCATTGAATACAAAGTTTGGCAGGCCAACTCTATTGTAAAGTAAATTTAAGTCATTAGAAATACCAAGCTGATTCAATATAATGTGGCAATCCCATTTGGTTGTCTTCACTTCTCGGTTCTTAATCCTCTTGAAGCGATCATGTTGGAGCTCATCCTTGAACTGTATCCCCATACGTTCTTGAGCGACAGCCCGAGAAGAACTAGCGGCGGCACAAGCACGAGTTTGGATCCTTGTGTTCATCATCCAAAATAATAAGGAAAGACAAAAAACTTTTTGATCCAACAATAATAAGCATAACATATTCCTCATCATAGCATACTAAAAAGTCCCCTCAAAATAATAATCTAGGCAAGAGAATCATGGCAATTAGTTCATAGTAGGTCTCACCCTAGATTGATAATGACAACAGATCAAAAATAAATTTGCAAAAAGTAATTGGAAGATGGAGGAGAAACACACCGTAGATCACCTGTGTGCGAGGAAATCGAACGAAATTAAGTAGAGATGAAGATCTCTTGAGGTTTTGAGAGAGTTTGGAGGTAGAAGAGAGAAAAAAGAATTGAAGTTTTGGTGTTGGGGGTACCTTCCCGTGGCGATTTTGTGGTCGGAGGCATCTATACGGCCAAACTATACGGCCGAAACAATTTGTTCCCACTGTATAGTTGGTCTGATGTTAAAAATTTAGGGTTTTCTCCTGGCGGCGCAACTATATGGCCAGAACTATACAGTCGGGATTTTTATCCCTGCCGTATAGTTGGTCGTCAAACCTTTTATATCCTGGAAAAGAAATTTTACAAAGGCAACGATAACTATACGGCTGGAATTTGTATTCCTGCCGTATAGTTGGTCGTTAAACCTTCAGTACCTATGAAAGAAAATTTGTTGATGGCAAAGATATCTATACGGCCAAACTATACGGCTGGAATTTTTATTCCTGCCATATTGTTGGTCGTTAAACCTTCTGTAGACATAAAAAAAATCTATTTCTTCAAGAATTCTTTCTTATCCTAGAACTTAGCGAAACCGCTAGTTTTTTGATAGACAAAAATGACAGTAAAATTGTCGACCAACATCAGCATATATAGAGCAAGATTTTTAGTACTACCGAAGTTCTTTTCCTCAACTGGAGCTTTCTAGCATTCTTTATTAAACATAAAACTTAAACTTAAAAACTTTACTCAAACCTTTATTTCACATGGGTTGCCTCCCATGAAGTGCTCTTTTATGGTCAATAGCTTGACCTCCATGTTGCTCACTTAGGCCAGATGAGTGGAACACCCACTCTAAAATAGTTGGCCTTTCAAGTGATGGCCTCCTTTTCATCATGCTTGGATTTCTTCTTCCTAGGAAAATAAATTATTAAAATGATCCCACGAAGGCAATTAAAGCTTCGCGTTCTCTTCATGTAGATTAATCAAAGCCTTAATAGTTCTTAAGAATGGACGACCTAATATAATAGGAGCAGTAGCATCTTTAGGCATGTCAACAATAACAAAATCAATCAGAGCATGACAGCCTTTAATGTATACTAAAATATTTTTTAATCCCTATAGCTTGTTTGTAGGTAGAATCTGTTAGATGTAATTTTAACTCGGTGAATCAAAGGAGCCAAGATTTAACTTATTAAAAAGACTTTTTGGAATTGTTGAAACGCTTGCACCTAGATCACAAAGTGCAGCTATCTCATTGGTCCCAATTTTAATCTTAATAGTAGGCTCAAATATAACATCAAGCTTCACAGGTAATTTTTCAGCAATTTTCTTATATTTTCCTCAAGCTCATGTACCTTTATTGCTACCTGATTAACAAAGTGTTGATACATAACTTCCTCATTTCCTTCACTTACCGGAATCTTGATATTGATCCTTTTTACAAGATCTTCAACGATGTAATTTGGTGAAGGGCCATACTATAATCAAATTCTCCAGGCTCTTCCCTTTGGATTCTCATCATCTTGAGGTGTTCAACGGGATTGGGCTCAGCTTTACCTGCAAATTTAGCTAGAACAAGAGTTTGATTCTTAGTTATCTTACCTAGCTGTGCCTCAACAATCCTTGTTCTTTCTTAGAGGACCTACAAATCATTCCTCAAACTTACAGCTTGGTTAGATAATATACCAAGCATAGCATCATGGTTCTTCGTTATTTTAACAAGGATATTGTTTTGCTCATTTTTTGAATCTATAAGGACTTAAGTGTTTCTTGGAGACTACCATTACTTGTTCCCATATTATTATTAGAGTTACCTGCAGGACTAGAATAATGTTTCTGAAAATTAGGATTATAATTCTTCTTCCAAGCAGGGTTATAATCATTACGAGCTATGAATTATATTTCTTTAATATTTGATTCTAGGATAGCTCTTACCTGATTTTACTTACCTTTTACGGCTAATATGAGCTCATCCAGCTTAGCATTGAGTTCTTCATTTTCTTGTGGTGAGACGGAGTTCACCTTCTTCATGTTTGATCTATCCACATGCCACTGGGCATGGTTGTCTTGCATATTGTCTAGCAGCTGCTTTGCTTCGCTAATATGTTTGCCCATAAATGTTCCTCCAGCTGCAATATCAAGTATAGACTTAGACACAAGGTTAAGAGCATTATAAAATAAATGGAGAATTAACCAATCTTCCATCCCATAATTGGGACAGTTTCTCATGCATTCTTTCATCCTGTCCCATGCAAGCGCTAGTGGCTCATGCTCTTCCTGTCTAAAACCAGTAATATTAGATCTTAGTTGCATAGTCTTTGCATGTGGGAAAAATTTAATCGTAAATAAAGAAGTACACTCCGCCCATGATGCAATAGTATTTCTAGGCAAAGATAGCAACCATTCGTTTGCTCTTCCTCTAAGAGAGAAAGGAAATAAGTGTAATTTGACCACATCGGGGTCAACATATTTCATGTGCATCATATCACATATTTCAGTGAAAGTGTTCAAGTGCATACTTGCGTCCTCAACAGCAGAGCCTCCAAATTGATTATGTTGAACCAAACTTAAATAGTGGGGCTTAATTTCATAATCATTAGAAGTAATTGCTGGCTAGGTAATAGGAGTATGCAAATAATCATTGTTGGGAGTTTCAAACTCCCCAAGCTTCTTTTCAGCCATATTTCCTATGTTTTTGGGTTTTCTTAAACAAAGAGTTATGATAGTAAAAACAAGAATTTAAAGACTAACTAATTTTTTTGGTTTTTCAAATAAAGACTGAAAGCAAACTAACAAAATCAAAAACAAGAACTAAAACTAGCAAGGTTCCTACTACCCTCACCAGGGTAGCTATTGCTTCCCCAGCAACGGTGCCAGAAAAAGGGTTGATACCCTCTATCCGGATTACAGATGTAGTATAGCTCTTTTTCCCTAGTAGACCTAGGTTATTGAATCCTCGGGAAGCAGAAAGCGTAGTGAAGTTACTTTAACGGACCTGAGGGAGTTTTATAATTCTTTTTGTGTTTTACTGGACCAAGAGTTTGTTGTCTTTTGTTGTTGTCGATGATGGAGAGAGAGGGCATAGGGATTTCGGTTTCACCTATAGCTGTGCAAAACATCTGATGGGAATAAAAGATAATAATAAAGTATGCATGCAATTGTTACAGAAAGAAAGTTATATGTGAGCAGTGCATCCATAATTTTTATTGCCTCCGCAATCGCTTATAGCAATAACCTACTAGTCTCAGCCATAGAAGAAAGAGAACTAATGATATACATAGTGATGTCACCATTAATCCCAAGAAAATCCCTCACATACAGCCGTACTACCCCTTCTGTCACTGGGGTTCCCAACCTGCATATTAGTCATTACTCATACTCCCTATACCTGGCTCAATCCTCGGGGTCTTGGGTACCTGACAAGTCCTTGGATTGAGGCAATAGAGGATACAATAATCATCATGTCATACAAACTAATACATGATCCCATCTATGATAAATAACATGCACAAAAGCTACATGGCTAGACCAAAGCCCTTAGCCCAAAGAGAATTAGGCACACATAGAGATGAAATCAATAATCATAAACATTGCAATGGAAACCATGAGATTGATAGCAAATAGTCTTACAATGTCGCCAATCGAAGATGAGATCTACTATTACAAGGGGTGGAATATGGCTATGGTAGTGGAGTAGGGTTTGGAGATTAGATCTAAGTCTATTCCTTCGGCGACTCTTTGGTGTTGTGAATGCAGGTTTCTGGGGTTCCAGGGGCGCTTGTTTGTTGTTGCCCGAAGCCTCTTTATATAGGGGTCCTTTCATGAAAGTTGGTATGTTTGACCTAGCGGTGTTGATGGCAACTATACGGCCAGAATTTTATTCCCACCATATAGTTGGTCGCTAAAGCTTTTGTCTCCCCTTCACGACCCATGGTTTCTTTGCGTTGTTGGAAATCTCGTATCTTTGACTTTAATGTTGTGATTCCCATCATCAAACATCATTACCTACGCAGGGAAAAATAGAAAGAAATGATTGCATACCCCTTTGATCATTAGGCATTAGTGGTAGGGTTTAGAGAGATATTTCATCAAAAATATGAATAATATCCAGTTTAAATGTGGATGTAGATGGCTATATTTCACAGCCATCAGAGCTCCCCATTGGCGATGTAGTTCATGAAGGGTTGTGGCCAAGATGGTACCTCTCGGATGGTGAGGATGCTCCCTTGCTCCAGCTTGGGGATGCCAGGAAGCCGCCCGGGTGGGGTGCCCGAACTAGTAGCCCCCGAGCCGCTTGACGAGCCGGTAGCCCCCGGGTCTTTCGAGCTGGGAGGTGCGGGCGCCTCGGAGTCGGTGCGGGCCATCTTTTTTGCCGGTTCCGAGGGACCCGGTCGGTCGATTCGGCGGTCCCTAGGCTTCCGGCCCAGATGATGGAGTCGGACTCAGGAGACGGGGTGATGGGTGGCTTGTGCAGATGCTCCAAGGAGACCCCTGGCAGGATCGCCTTCCTGGTGGATCCGACTCGTGCGAGCGAGTCGGCTGCCTTATTGTTGGCGCGGGGGACATGATGGAACTCGCATCCATCGAAGCAGGCGCTGAGCTTCTGCACATGGAAGTGGTAGAGGGCCATGTTCGCATCGCGGGTGTCCCATTCTCTGGATACCTGCTGCACCACCAAATCTGAATCCCCGAAGCAGAGGATCTGGTTGATCCCTATCTCCTTGGCAAGCCGGAGGCCATGCACCAATGCCTCGTATTCGGCGAAGTTGTTGAAGATCTTAAAGTGGATCTGGAGGACGTACTCCAGCCGGTCCCCCTTGGGCGAGGTTAGGATGATGTCGGCTCCCAAGCCCCCGAGCATCTTCAAGCCATCAAAGGGTGTCTTCCAGTGATTCGAGTCGGGAGCCGGCGGTAGGTACTGGGTCTCTACCCAGTCGACTAGAAAGTCCGCCAGCGCCTATGACTTGATTGTCAACCTGGGCTCATACTGGATGGAGTAGGTGGCAAGATCAATTGCCTATTTGGCAACTCGGCCGATGGCATCCTTGTTGACAATGATCTCCGAAAGGGGTGCGGTGCACACCACCTTAATCGGATGCTCCTGGAAGTAGTGCTTGAGCTTCTTGCATGCCAGGTACACTCCGTAGCACATCTTTTGGTAGTGGGCATAGTTCTGCTTGGAGAGGGAGAGGACTTCGATCAGGTAGTAGACGGGCCTCTGAACCGGCTGAGCCTTGCCTTCCTCGGGGCGCTCCACCACCAGGACGATACTGACGACCCGGCTGATGGCTGCTATAGAGAGCAACATCGGCTCCTTGCTAGCCGGCGAGGCTAGCACCGGTGCCGTGGATAGCATGCGCTTGAGGTCATGAAATGCGGCATCCGCTTGCGAGGTCCAGGAGAACTTGTTTGTCTTCTTCATTAACTAGTAGAGTGGAAGTGCCTTCTTGCCCAGCCGGCTAACGAAACGACTGAGGGAGGCCAAGCATCTGGTGAACTTCTGGACTCCAAGCAAGCTCTTGGGCAGCTGCATCCTCTCGCTGGCCGCGATCATTTTCGGGTTCGCCTTGATTCCCTGTTGCGAAATGAGGAAACCGAGGTTCTGGCCGGATGGGACACCGAAGATGCACTTCTCTGGGTTCAGCTTCATCTAGTACCAGCGGAGGTTTCCAAACGTCTCCCGAAGTCCTCGAGGAGCGTGCGCTTCTCCATTGTCTTGATGACGAAATCGTCCACGTAGGCATGCATGTTCTGGCCGATCTGCGAGTGCAAGCACTTCTTCATGCAGCGCTGATAAGTGGCGCCTGCATTTTTCAGACCGAAAGGCATGGTTACGTAACAGTAAGCCTCATACGGGGTTATGAATGATGTCTTCATCTGGTCAGTCGGATTTAGCCGGATCTGATTGTAGCTGGAATAACAGTCCAGGAAGGACAACAAGTCGTAGCCGGCCGTGGAATCGATGACTTGATCGATATGGGGCAAGGCGAAAGGGTCTTTCGGGCATGCTTTGTTCAAGCTGGTGTAGTCAATACACATGTGCCAAGTCTTGTTTTTTTAACACCAAGACTGGGTTGGCCAACCAGTCTGGGTGGTACACCTCCATGATGAATCCGGCTACAAGGAGCTGGGTGATCTCGTCACCTATGATCTTCCTTTTATCCTCCGTGAAACGGCGGAGGGGTTGCTTGACTAGCTTGGCGTCCGGCCGCACATGAAGTGAGTGCTCGGTGAACTCCCTCGTGACACCCGGCATGTCCTTTGGCGACCATGCGAAGATGTCCCGATTCTCACGGCGGAAGTCGATGAGTGTGCCTTCCTATTTGCTATCCAAGATGACACCGATGGTGACGAACTTGGTCGGGTCGGAGGGGTCGAGCAGGATCTTCTTTGTCTCCTTGGCCTGTTGAAAGGCCATGACTCCAGTCGGCTTCATGCTAGCAGCATGTCCTGCTGAGCCAACGGAGATTGCGCATGATCTCACGCTTCTCCTCAGCAATGGTGAGGGCTTCAACTATCTTCGAGCCCGCTGCTGTGCACTCCATCGACCGCTAGAAGCAGCCAGCCACGGTGATCACGCCGTTCGGCCCCGACATCTTCATCTTGAGATATGCGTAGTGGGAGACGTCCATGAGCTTGGCAAGGGAAGGACGCCCGAGGAGAGAATGGTAGGTGCTGGTCAGGTTCACCACCTCAAACCATACCGGCTCGCATCGGAAGTTCTCCTCGGTTCCGAAGATGATGTCCAGCCAGATTTTTCCCAGTGGGGAGCACGATGGTCCTGGCAACACGCCGTGGAACGCCGTGGTAGTCGGCTGCAGGTCATACTCCCAGATGCCTAACTTCTCCAGGGAGGCTCGGTAGAGCAGGTTGAGGCTGATGCCATCGTCGATGAGGACATGAGAGAAACGACAGGTGCGCTCATTGGAGACGAGGAGGGTGTCAAGCACCATAGCCCCCGGGATTTGGCAGGAGATCTGGCTGATCCTCTAGGATCCAGGTGATGGGAGTATCCGACTAGTTTAGGTACTGGGGGACCAAGGGGAAGATGGCGTTCACCTCCTTGGAGCATCGTCTGTGGCTGTTCTTATCATCTAGCTCTGTCTTGAAGATGTGGTAGTTGTCGTGCGGCTGCAGAAACCCGTTGTTGTTGTTTTTGTTGTTGGCGGCTACCCTAGCCGGTGGTGGTGGTCCACCGGGAGGGGCAGGGGAGGAGGAGGAGGCAGGCCCCCTTGGTCCTTCATCTGGCGGGTCCAGCTGCAATTCCGGGTGGTGTGGGTAGCCGGTTTGAAGAGTCCGTTGTGCCACTTGCACATGCCGTCGAACATCTGCTCGAAGGTGAACCGCGGCTTCTGCCGTCTTGCATCGCCAGCCGGCGCCTCCAGCGCACCCTCCACAGCGTTGACCTGCCTCGAGTGGTAGCGAGGCTTCTGCTATCCGGCTGACCGATCGCCCTGGAAGCGGTTGTTATTGCCCGGCCGCCTAGACGATCTGGCTTCCCTACCCAGGTTACTTGGCCGGTCGCGACCCGGATCCGTAGGAGTCGGTCGACCTTCGGCGTTCACTCGGAGGTGTTTCTTCATTGCTGCGTTAGCCGTGACGTACTGGTCCACAAACGTCATGAGTTCCACCATGGTTTTCGGCTCGTCACACAGCAGCCGGTGTTGGAGCATGGTTCCTTCTCGGCATCCCTAGATGAAGAACCTGATCGCATGGCTCTCCAAGACGCCTTCGCAGGTGTTGCGTAGCTCTGTCCATCTAGCGAGGTACTCATGGTCCGACTCACGGTCTCCCTGGATGCACAGGGCCAGATCGCGAGGGCGACCCGGACGCTTGTACGTGCCATTGAAGTTGCGGATGAATACTTTCTCGAAATCGGGCCACGCGATGATGTTGTTGGGTGTGAGGCTATTGAGCCAAGTTCTTGACGACCCGGTCAGCATGAGGGAGACGTAGCGCACCGCCACACGCTTGTTCCCATGGGCGACTCCGACTGCTGTGGCGTAGTCAGTCAGCCAGTCTTCCGGTTTCATGTTGCTGTCGTACTTGGGGGTGTCCCGCGATAGCGTGAACTTATCCAGGAATGGCTCGTTCCGGATGCGTGGTCCGAAACAAACCGGTCCCATAGAATCTTCCTCCTCCCTGATACGCGCTTGAGCCAGGAGCTCAATACGGTCACGCGCATCCAGAGTATCCGGGTTGGGGGCTCCTACCCGTCTCGATACACGAGAACCAGCAGGTCATGCCGCTCCGGCTGGCGGAGGGTTGTTGTTTACCGTTGTGCCCTGCTCGTGGCACTGCTGGCTCTTATGGCCCGAGTCGCGGCGCTTGCTGCGGGATTTCCCCGCCGGAGGAGAAGATGCTTGCTGGGTCTCGCGGGGTGCGCCCTTGCTGTTGTCGGGTGGCTTGCTCCCCTTGGAGCTGCTGGGGTTCTCGTGCATCTGCCGGATGGCGTCAGCCTGCTCGTCCGCGATCCGGAGGAGCTCCTGCACCCGCGCATCTTGTCGGGCTCGCGCCTCGCCCTCTAGGTTAGGCAGTTTGTCTGCCGTGGCTCGCACCACGTGCAGGTTCTTGATGGGCATGATATAGGTAGGCCGGACGAGGATAAGTGGTGGATCCGACTCGCCGTCCCTCTCCATCCTTTCTCCTAGCTCGCCGCCTCGGCGTCGTACCTGCCCACATCGGCTCGGCTCCTTGCTAGCCGGGGTGAGGCCGTGAGCACGGTCGTACTCGTGCATGGTGATGTCGATCTTTTTCTTGGTAGCAGCCAAGTCGATGGCCTCCCGTAGGAGGATCTCCCTTTCCACGGCGATGTTCGTGGCGGCTTCCTCCGGATCGTTTCTGAGGGTAACTGGAGTGAGGAGTCAGTCGATGGTGGCTTCCACCGGATCCTTCTCCCGCGGAAGGGCGTAAGTTCTGGCTCCCTCCCCGGTGTGCTCTAGAGGGCAACGTTGCTGCGTGCTGGAGCTGGCCATCATGACCTCCACGCCGCGTGGAGCGACGGGAGCGCTGCTACGTGAGAACAGCGGCTTCATGACGGAAACAATCTCCCGAGGGAAACGCTCTGGCACAGTGGCGACGTAGACCGGTAGGTCGCCGAATAGTAGGACGGTGTCGTTCCCCGGGAAGGTGGATCCGGCAAACACGACGTGTTGTCGATGACGCAGTCGATTTTGCCTAGCGTAAGCATGAGGCCGGAGGCCACGCGCTCACCGGTTGAAGTGTGGGGTACCGTATAGAACATGACTCCAGTCGAAGCCATTCTGCCCCACGGTGGGCGCCAACTGTCGTTGTATGTGAAACGACGGTGCCTAAGAAGGCTAGATAGAGGTATGGGTAAACAGTAGGGAAGCTATCGACGGTGTCCGCAAGCGGGATTGGATACAAGCCAACGTAGGGAGACGCATGAAGTACCCAGGTTCGAGGCCCTCGTGAGGAGGTAACACCCCTACTCCCGCCGATCTGACTATAGTATGATCAATATGAGAGCTACAGAATGCTCTTCGAGCTATATGAACTGCCTATCTAGTAAATCCAACTGAGACCAACCCTTGCTGCGTGAGCCCTGCTCCCCCTTATATAGGATGGGGGCAGCGATCTTACTGGGCAGGCTGGCTGGTGGGTCCCATAGGTGGGTCCTAGCCGGCTGGTCATCCACAGTACCGCGCCGTGGTGGTCTAGTCTACAGTGCCTGCCATGCGGAGTGCCGTGGGCACAGTGGACGTCGTGCGAGCCGCCAGAAGCGTGGCGTCAGCAACCAGCCACTATGCCTCCCATCAGACACAAAGTCGCCGGCATGGGCCTCGTCCTCTGCTTGCTTTACGTCTTTTCGATAGGCCAGGGCATACCGTGCACTGTGTCGCGCGTCGCCTTGCATGTTACCTCCGTCTTGACTTCATCCGAATTGACACCTTTCAATCTTCTTTTATCCGGCTGGCCTGTGCGCCGGCTTGCCCTGGTCCGGGTTCTCCGTTACGCCCTGTATTGAGCTTCCATCCGGCTAAGCCCAGCTAGCCGATCGTGTCTTGTTTGCCTTATTCTTATCCGGCTAGGCTATCCGGGGGTCATCCCCCGACAGGCGTGGGGATGGCCAGCTAGGCCTATGAGCCTGGCTGGCTGTCGAAAATCATTTTATTTTGTTTTAAGCGAATTTACAAATAGTTCTAGATAATTCCAATAGTAGAAAAAATATAGTTAAATTCGAATAAAAGATGGGTAGCAATGTAGAAAAAAAAACAGGATTTTATTGAAAATAATTGTAGACACAAATATATGATGATGCATGGTGATGTGAAAAAACAAAGGCAAATTAATATGAAATATATTTTCCAGATGGCGTTACATTTTGTATAACTTGCCGGGTTAATGTTCAGTTTTATCTAAAACAGTTGATTGCCGTGTGAAATATTTGTTCTTCCATATTTGCAGGTCAGATTATATTTGTCTTTTTCTTAAATGGGTGATATATTACTTAAAGAGTTTAAGTATTACACTCGTTCTATGTATAACCAGGATGCACACAACCAACACAAGTCCAAAAAGCAGAAAATAATAGTAGGCAAATTACAAGGAGCTGATGAACATCCGGATGCGCCTATGACTATGGCGGTCCAATACGAAGATCACATTATCAGCCATGTCAGGAATATTATAGTCTTCGTAGGAACACATAATGCAAATATATTGAATGAATCGGACAAATTTAGATAAAGATTTTAAACAAGTACTTTGACTGTTTTCAAAATATAATATGTTTTAGCTTTTATAAAACGAGTGCATCTAGGCGTCTTTTCCAACCGACACAGTAAAGTGTTTAGATGTATTCTTTTTACCAAAACTAAAACATCATATATTTTGAAACAGAGGGAGTACCTAACAATAATAATTTAAGGATGTTTCATCTTGCACCGAACGAGCATTTTTGCCTTTCAGTTACTTATACATATTTACAGGTTCTTTCTGCCCCAAGTCAAATAAACACATAAATAGATAACTAGCACCAAAAACAAACAAGATACCGTTGGTGTGTTCCATGTATTTAATATATGTGCGACACTAAAAGAAAAGGAAAAATAAAGGTGTGAGGACCTAAGGCCAAATAAACATACAAACCCAACATGCACCTCAAAAGCCCAAACGCATTCTAAGCGGCACGGCGAAACGCGGTTACCCATCTAGTTTTTTAAATCTTTGCAATATTCTTTGAACGTGAGTGGGTGGATGCATGGTGCACACACCTACTAAGCTCGAGAGTGCTCGACTCGTCCCCGCATAGCTCAGAATCAAGATTGAAAACATGTGCTACCAACAAATTGTCCTTCAAGCCTATACATCATGATCATCTGATTTTCTTATGTCTGGCTTAGAGCTGAGCTCTTTCTGCTGGGCATACCACACCCATATCTGCATTGACGTCCTCCCCCCATCCAGATCGAGGACAATGTACACTGAGATGAAACGAAATGTGGGTCATCACGCGTAGCCACCGCACACAACACGGGGAAGAGGACCGATTTGGTAAGTTGAGACTCACACTGGTTGTCCCATTTGTTGCGATTGAGATCTTCACCAAGAAGGTGGACACTGTTGCAACTCAAGCCATCGCTCAGTTTTTTTCCTGTCCCTCTCATTGATGAAGGTTTTACCCATCTAGGACACCTTTTAATTCTGCCCGGAAGAAACAGAAGTGAATCTTACAATTTCATCTTTCAAAAATTTAAATCTAAGCTCTCCACTTACAAAGCAAATACGTTTTCTCATGCTGCTAGGCTGGAGTTAATTAAGTCTGTTTTTGCCTCCATACCTGTTTACTACATGTCTAACATCATTTTCTCCAAAATTTTTTTCGAAGATACACATAATTATCACGACTTTTTGGTGGACAGGAGCCTCATCGGAACCAGCCTCCAAACCTCTATGTTTGATGGCTTGGAAGAATATTTGCGCGCCAAAAGTGAGGGTGGGCTGGGAGTTCGAAATTTACAGGCCACAAACATGGGCCTAGTCTTATCAGTAGCCTGGAGGATCGTAGAGAGGCCTAATTATTTTCTCCATGACATCTTGAAGGCCAAGTACTTTCCTTCGTCCTCAATATGGAGGCCCAACTCAAATACCCCAAAATCTGCCTTTTGGTCCTCAATTCTCAAGGTACTTCCTCTTTTGCACCAAAACACTTTGATTCAACTATGCAATGGGACTTGTTTCATATGGAGCTCGCCTTGGTTTGTTGGCTAAGAGAATATCTATGATAATTTGATCGTGCAAAACCAAGGTTTTATTTACCCAGCTACAGTAAAACAATTGTGGCTACCTGGGAGGAAGGAGTGGAACAATACTATGCTAGACTCACTTTTTTGCAGCCTATAGCTCAAGTAATAAAAACACAACAATTGTGCCAACTGAAGAATACGAGACCTTATGTTGGAAGCTCACCCCAAGTGGTAAATGTAACTCTAAATCCACCTATAAAGCCTGTTTGCAAATGCTTTTTGATACAAGAACTCCAAGTCCGGATCAGGTTCAGGTATCCACTAAGAACATCATGAAGCAAGTTTGGAGATGCAAGAGGATGATCCCTAGGATAAAAACCTTTGCTTGGAGATTACTTGGGCAAGCTTTAGCCACTGGGAACAGAGCCTCTCAATTCTCAAGGAACATTGATAAGGTATGTAGCAGATGTGCAATGCCTAAAACTGATTTGCACTTGTTCTTTTTGTGTCCTTTAGCAAAATCTGCATGGTTTGTCCCTCCCCTGTTTGTCAAATCTGATATGTTGGTTGCAAATTTTCCTGATATTTCACACCTTATACTTGACTTTCTTAACCAAGGGCACCCTGCTATAAATTTGAACTTCATGTTCACTTTTCTTTGGTGTCTGTGGAAAGCTCGAAATGATCACAGGTTCAACAGGAAAGCGACAGCATGTGGCGATGCAATCCTATGCGCTCATAAATAACTTGGAGATGAACTCGCATGTACCAACCCAAGCGCCAGTTCAGCCATCTCCTAATTATGGATTATCGGTTCCCTCTGACTTCCACTTTGCATGACCAAAAATTTACGCTGACGCAGCCTGGAAGCCGGGACATTTGTCGATTGCTGCCACAGCGGGGCTTGGAATCTACTATGTTGAAACCAATGATCAAGGTCGTTCTGACGTCTTTATTTTGGCATCGATTAGAGGTGTTGAACCTGCTTTGCAGGCGGAGGCCCAAGCTATGCTGCTGGCTGCTCACTTTGCTTCAGCCTTCGAGCTCAAAGAGTCAGTTTTCTTCACTGGCTGCCTCAACTTTGCAAAGGCTGTAATTGCGCCTGGGGAAAAAGATCATGCAATGCTTTGGGAAATAATAAGACAGGTCATCCAGTTCCAGAACATGATCCATCCTTTGCAGGCATCTATCTTCCACATTCCCAAGAGAGGTCAATGGTGTGGCCCATAATTGTGCTCAGTAGGCAAAACGATCTTCTAGATCCATGCCTACCTGTTATTGTAGGAACCTAGCTCATAGCAACATCTCTTGCCCGGTGCTGGCCATAGTTGATGCGATTAGGTATCTGGGTTTTGTATTTCACGATGTACAATGCTTCTAAGTTAACGAAAATTTAGGGTGTGTCCGCACCCTTTCCCGTTCAAAAAAAAACCAAGAAGGTGGACATGTCTAGCTAGCTAGGTATTCTTACATCATGGGGACCTCGCTCATGGGGAAAAGATCTTGGATTGATTGCCTTGTTTTGCTAGTAAGGTGAAGGAAATATGCCCTAGAGGAAATCATAGAGATGATTGTATTTCATGTGTATCCATGAGTTATTATAATGTTCCTTGAATATCCATATACCAGGCAACTTGTATTGATTGGCAATTATGTGAATTGTTTGTGAAACTCTTTACTTGTATGGTTATCTAATAATTGTCCCTAGTCGGAGTTCATGCGAGGACACACGTGAATATTAGACTAGCACATCGATTGGTTAATGACTATGTTTCGCAAGTCATTGACATAGAGATGTCAAACCAATGATGTGGACACATGTTATGAACATGGGGTTGGACTGACCCAACATGAGACTCGCAATAATACTTGCAGCTCTCTCTACACATCGTGTACGTTTTGTCCTTAGACCTGAGATTGTTGCATGTACTTGAGATGTGGATCGACCTACTTTGGGGCTATCAAACACTACTCCGTAACTGGGTAGTTATAAAGGTAGCTTTCGGGTTTGTCCTGATACATGCTGCAAGGCATCGGTCAATCAAGATGGGATTTGCCCCTCTCTACTTGAGAGAGATATCTCTGGGCCCCTCGAGTGATCGGATCCAGAAATGCATGGCCGTGCTACATATGGTTAAGAGTTAACCTAGTAAAGGGATTCTGAATCACAGTATCGAGAAAGAGAGGTCAGCTTAGAGCTAGACCAAATATCGTGAGGCAAAGGGAAAGACATGTACTCAACCTTGTGATGGTTCGTCCGAATGATCTTTATATGCGTTTAGGAGTTGGCACGTCTTGCTAGAGGCCGCTACCAACTATTGACGGAGTAAGTGTACTCGCGTCATGTCTATACGTGTATGAACCTATAGGGTCACACACTTTAGGGGCTGGAAGCCTAATGAGGATTGGATCCGAATTAGACCAGGCTTAGGCTGCTAATGGGCTGCTAATGTAGAAGCCCACCAGGGATGCCTATATAAGAGGGAGTGAGGCGAGCTGAAAAGGAGAGAGGATTCCACCCAGCCGCCACTCCTTTTCCGCCTGTGTTGCACGCGCAGACCTAGCAGTCTGGCGTGTGACGGCTTCCACTCCGGACGTGTGGATACCTCGGAGGTGCTGCATCTGTAGCACTTGGACGAGCCGCGCAAAGGGGAGCTGCTCGTGGGACGAGGACGAGGAGGAGACGTAGAACATCTACACTGCCGCAACGTGCTTCATCGAGTTCCGCACCTGCGCGTCTAGCGGTAATCCCGTGATCTATGACCATAGTATTCCTGGTTGACGCGGTAGAAATTTTTGATTTTACGCTAGTGTAGCCTACCCGTTACCCTACATAAGGAACCCTGGTTTGATTCGGTATTTGATTGCTTCTTTTTTTCGCGAAAACGCAATAGACTGTTGCGTTTCTTTTCATTGCACATGTAGAAAGAGTTCAGTTACAGGCACCGCTAAGCGGTTGTTGCACGAAAAGGAAAACACATCAATGAACGTCCTAGGTTGTCGGGATAATGACGCGGAACCCCTGGCTCCGGCAGCCATCCACAGCGCAGCCTCTTCCTTGATATCGATCAGCAGTTGCCATGCGAAGGGCGTGGCGTGGTCGAACACACATTTGTTCCGGTGTTTCCAGATCATCCATAGCGTGAGGAGGGTGATGGAGGCAAGCCCCTTGCGCATGGGCTTCGTCAAGATGTGGTGCAAAGTCTGCCACTAGTCGAACAACGAGGGTTCATCGCTCGGGGCTAGGCAAGGGAGCCGTAGCCAGGAGAGGACCTCGTGCCAGACCTGTCTAGAGAAGGGGCACTCCATGATCAGATGGTGCATCTTCTCAGGAAGTTGGTCGCAGAGCAGACATCTGGTGTGGTGCTGCAAGCCTCGGCGTTCCAGCCGTCCCGCTGTCTAGCACCTGTTTTGTGCTGCCAGCCAGTGGAAGAATCAGATGCGCAGCAGTGCCAAGGTCTTCCAGATTAAACGCTAGCACTGGGAGAAAAAGGATCCCTAAAACAGAGCTGTGTAGCATGATTGCGCGATGTAGACTCCGTCAGTGGTCCACTTCCAGATCAGTCGGTCATCGTCGTGGCTCAGCGCAGTGCCGGTGATAGTTTGCCATCGACCCAGCAACTGGCCAATTTCGTGGATGCCAATGGTGCCCTAGATGTCTCTGGCCCAGCTGTTGGCCTGAAGCCCATCGGCGATCGTCCTAAGCTTCCGTCGCCGCGCGGGGATGCAAGCATAGAGTTGTGGTGCTATCTCTCATAAGGCGCGGCCGTCAATCCAGCGGTCTTCCCAGAAAAGGGCGGTCTGGCCGTTGCTGATCTGCATAGTGGTGGAGGCGAATAAAACGGTGCACTCCGCATCGAAGAACTGCAGCTTCAGGCCTAACCAGGTGCGTCGGTCATCCGTACGGGAGAACCAAAGCCATCTCAGCCTCAACTATAGGCCAGTCTTCTCCAGATCATGCACACCCAGACCGCCGAGCGATAGTGGGCGGAAGACACGGCTCCAATTGACGTGGCAACTTCCGCCGTTGGCTTCGAGCCGCCCCTCCTAGAAAAAGTCACGCTCAATCTTCTGGAGCTACTTGAAGATAGACTTCGGCGGATCAAGCACAAGCAGCTGGTGGATCGAGATCGCGCTAAGCACGGCCTTGATGTAGGCCAGCCGACCGGCTTTGTTCATGAGCTTGGCCTTCCAAGTGGGGAGGGCGGCGACCACTTTCTCGATGAGGGGCTGCAACTGGGAGGCGGTGGGGCGCCTGATGGTCAAGGGTATCCCTAGATAAGTGAAGGGGAGCTCAACGATGGGGCAGCCCGGGCGCTGGATGACGTGCGAAGTGGAGTCCAGATCGTAGTTGAGTAAGGAGGCGGAGCTCTTGGCGTAGTTGACCAGGAGGCCTGACGCGTGCCCGAACAACTTCAGGATCTCCTTGACGGCGATGGCTTCTTCTGCGGTGGGGTGGCAGAACAGGATGACATCCTCGGCGTAAAGCGAGCAGGCAAGGATGGGGTGTCGCGGGTGCAGGGGCTGGAGGATGCCGCGGTTGATCACATACTGAATGAGTTGGCCTAGCGCATCCACCGTGAGCATGAAAAGTTGAGGCGATAGGGGGTCGCCTTGCTGCAAGCCACGCTGGTGCCAGATCGGTGACCCCGGTTCTCCGTTGACGAGCACTCTGGTGCTGGCGGTGGAAAGCAGGATCGCCAGCTAGTCGATGAATCGCTCACTGAAGCCATAGCGTCGCAGCACCTCGAAGAGGAAGGCCCAGGAGACGGTATCGAATGCACGAGCTAGGTCAAGCTTCAGGAGAAGGCGGGGCGCGCGCAGCTGATGAAGCAGCCTTGCAGATTGCTTGACCAGCACATAATTGTCGTGGAGGCTCCTCCCAGGGATGAAGGGGTTCTGGTTGGCACTGATGAGGTGATCGAGCTTTGGGGCGAGGCGTAGCGACAAAAGCTTCGCAAACGTCTTGGCGATCAGGTGGATCAGGCTGATGGGCCAATAGTCGCCCAGGGATGTCGCATCAGCCCGCTTCGGTAGCAGCGTGAGCACGCCTGGTTCAGGCGGTGGAAACCACGCCCTCGTAGCTCAAAGAGCTGCTGGAAGACGTCGACCACGTCCTGCTTCACCGTGCTCCAGCATGCACGGAGGAATTCCACCGAGAACCCATCGGGGCAGGGCGCTTTATGAGCCAGCATCTTCTTGATCGTGCTCCAGATCTCGTTGGCAGAGAATGGCGCGTCCAGGTCCTGGAGATCAGCGTCGGGCGTGATCAGATGCTCAAGGTTCAGCGTGTGCGCTTGCTCAGCGGTGGTGCCCAACAGCTCGTCGAAATACCTAAAGGCGGCCTCGGCCATGCCAGTCTAGTAGGTGAGCACGACGTCGCCATCAAGGAGTGAATGAATCCTGTTCTTCTGCTGACGGTATGCGCACTGGTGATGGAAAAAAGCCATGCTGGAGTCTCCGTCTTTGAGCCAGGTGATCCGCGAACGCTGGCGGGTGATGGTTCGCTCGAGGGATGCCAGGCCGAGGTAGGTGACCTTGAGCTGCATGTGGAGCCACACGCCTCATGGTGGGATAGCAGCATGTCCTCCAGTGCCGCATCGAACCGGAGGATGATCTCACGGGTGATCGCGAGCTTGAGCTTGATGCACCTGGCAGTTTTGGCGCTCCAGCTAGCGAGGGCGCGGGCCGTGGCCTGCAGGCGGAGCGTGAGCCACTGTAACGGGTCCGGGTCGTGGACAGAGGCCCAAGCGCTCGTGACGGTGTCGTGAAATCCATCAGTGCGCAGCCAAAACTTCTCGAAACGGAATCTCCGGCGGCTGGGAGGCAAAGGCGCGCAGTCGAGTAGCAAGGGGCAGTGGTCCGAAACCAGCGAAGCCAAGCATCGCAGGTGGCATCCGTCGTGCACGTCCTCCCAGTCCGAGGTGCAGAAGAAGCGTCGTGCACGTCCTCCCAGTCCGAGGTGCAGAAGAAGCGGTCGAGGAGGACCAGCGTGGGAGGGTTCTGCCCGTTAGACCAAGTGTATCTCTTCAAGTTCTGGTTTTAAATATATCTTTTCTTCATTTGATGTGGCTGCCAGCAATAAATTCAACTAATCCAATACATTTACCCATCCATTGTTCAGTTACATCACCGTTCTTCCGCCCACAGTCAATCCCTGCTGCCACTATTCCTTTTTTAAACACCATGACGAGAGAGACATTCTCGCAAATGCAGCCGTGTTCAAACATCACATTCGAGTCACACGTTTACAAAATATATGGAGTTTTTATCACTATCTCTGAAGTTTTGTTGTTCGGGTTCAGGATATGGGTACTCTACTGCTAGTAGTAAAACATACCGCATAGATACATCGGCATGAAAGCTGAAAAGTGCAGACCTTCAACTCTTCAGGTTACACTGATTTATTTTTGCCACATATCAGGATTGCTCTCACTAAACTAATACTCCCTCCGTCCCAAAATAAGTGACTTGAGTTTATCTAAACTCGCACGTATCTATATAATAAAATATGTTTAGATACATGCGAATCTAGATAAATCCACGTCATTTATTTGGGACGGAGGGAGTACTACGTTATAGTAATTGTATCCTGCCTCTTTATCACGTGCAAGATTCGATCATGTTAGCCACAGAGAACAGAACATCAAATCTGTTGGGTGAAGGTGAACTGAACATAGAGAACAATGATACTGGGTGAAAGTCTACAATAGTGGAGCTGTGACACAAAAATATGTTCACAAGGAAAGGGCATTACTGACATGCACTAGGAAGAAATGGTGTTACAGAAGCTGTAGATCACAGTCCATCTTTGAATGAAGCAGCGACGTACTGCCATAAGAACTTCGAAACCTACAGTTCGTCTTTTGGTGCTGCTAAGCAGTCCTCATCCCAGAGGAAGGGGAACTTCAACTTGGCCGCTGTGTGAGGCATACTCCAATCGTCATACAGAAATCTACAGCAAACAGCATTTCAAGATCAGCAAACAGTATTTAACGTTCGTAGATGCATTGCTCATGTGAATTAAGGCGTAGAATGCTAGACATCTGGAGACGACATCATGTGTTATCGTAGAGCGCGTATGTAGCAATCTGTCAGAGTGTTTCTCGTCCGTTTTAAGTCACAGGTATACTCTGTAAGATTTGGAATAAGTCGCCAATGTTCGATTATGCCTCCTTCTGAGTATACCATCAACTTTGAACCAGAAAACTTACAGACCAAATATCACACTTGATAATAGGGACACTTACTGCAAGTAATTAACCCTAATTACAAAGGTATCATAGCCTTCTCTGTTAATGAAGTTTGGTCATTTCAGATTTGTTATAACTGTTTTTAGACATGGCTATAAAGCTGTGACAAGAACTCATTATTGTAGGTAAGGCTTACATAAAATGGAAACCATAAGAAATAATATGCAAAAGGTTCACAGTACATATGTGCATCCAGTGTTAGGAAAACAAAAGCAAACCCGACAGTTTTCAGTCAAACCTATCTGTGTCATTTATGTACGCTGGTTTAGGCCCTATATGCATGTCCACCTCCCCATGTTAGGAGATCGGTAACTAGTAGTTGTACTATTACTTAGGTTTTATCAGAACTCCGAATGTTGCGTTTTAAAGGAAGAAAGTATCAAAAAAATTACTAGGCCATCTTTTCAGCCTGGAAGCAGTATTTCTTTCAGAACTGCAGAAGCAGCGGTGTTGGGATAAAAAATGTTTTGAGATAGCACTCAACACAAGCTACTCTACAGTGATGAGTATGAACAATTCAACCTAGTTTATCTTGTCAACTACAGGACACAACATTCAAGAGAGGTATACATACACTTTGACAGGTGGGCGCGATATGATCACAAGAAATTGCAGATCTTCATGTTCATCAGAATTCCAAACCTGCAATCCAGAGAAACACGGTGTAAACACTAACATGCAAATCGATTCCCATGCGACCCAACATAAAAATATATATCATGTGATGGTTTCATGACCGTGAATTTGCTGATTAATAACACCTTTGCAACCCTCATATTTACCTGGTGTGGATCATTTATAGGAACCGTGAATGTGCTATTCTGAGAGAAAGGAATCTCTTGAGGCGTCCCTGGGTACTTCAGTGATGTCGAGCCCAGAAAGAGTGTGCCTCGCCCTTTGAGGACAACAAAGACCTCCTCACATGAGTGCCTGTGGATCGGCGTCCTTTGGCCCGCGCTAACTGTCTCAAGCCACACCTCCACCTAGAATAAAAACATTACACATATAAGTTAAAGAAAACTCTAACTCGATTCACATATCGTCCAATACTAACAACAGAAATCATATATCTACACATGCCTACACCCAAGGTATGCGTAAATTCATACCACCATGCAATGGCAAAACTCAAAGTAGAGTTTTTGGTTCTTGGATTCATCACTCACCTCTTTCATGCCGTGAGCTAGCGCTCCGGCAACAGTTATATGTGATAATCCTTCCAACCCATAGTTGCTCTGGTGCATTTGGTTTATGTCTTTCACCACAGAATTATCTGCATACATACAACACTAGGAACAATTTGGCACTTGCTTGGGCTGTGTGCATCTACTTGATGCAAATTCCAGAGATGAACAATTTTTCATTCTTCAAAAAAAAACATAGAGCCAATACAGTCAAGGAACCACAAATATTGTGACGAACTAAGAAAAACTCTTGGATATTTTTTCCCATAACCGCAGCTGCTTGGGGACTCGACCACAGAGACACATACGACCCAAATCTTAAGCTCGAGGGGTGACACTTGCTAGAACTGAGCTGTCTACTGGTTCTGTATTTAATCGGAACCGGCACAAATCTCATTGATATAACATCTAATGCTGAACTTAAGAAATTGTCCGAACTCTGATCCGGCTTTTATTTGACCTTGGCAAGTAACGCGAGGTAGTAAATGGAAAGGGGAGGGGAAGAAGAGCACAGGACAGACCTCGCGGGCAGGAGGGCTCAGCAACTGGGAGGAAGGCGGCCGCGGCGACGAAGAGCAGCGCGAGGATAAGCGTGCCTCGGCAGCCGGCGCCGGCGAAGCGGAGCCCGCGGACGGCGGCAGCGATTTCTGCTCGGCTCTCCATCTCTCTAGTGCTTTCTCCCAAAAGTCTTCGCTGTTTCTCGACGATTCTGAATTACTCCCTTAACTTTTTTTTTTGCGGATAAAATTACTCCCTTAACTGACGGCGTGTTGGTTAGTTTGGGACAGCTTCGCGTACGTCGTACCACGCGATCACTCAGAGCGCGTGTGAAGAGGACATGAGATCGTGAGGAGATAAAAAGCCAGATCGGTGGACCGCGATGGATACGTAGGAACGTGGTTGTTTATATTTGGCTGGATCACACGCAACCGGGTTGTGTTTCGTCCTCTTCGAACCCAGCGCGCTCTCTCGCGCCATTGTTTGCTAATGACATTTTAATTATGTGATAGGTATGCTAATTTGCTAATGTGTAAATTGTTTTGAATTTGCTTCGCCGTGGTCTAGGCTTGTTACACCAGAATAATCCATAGCTAATCTCACAGACATATGGCACATTGAGAAAAAAACAAAGACATTGTTGAAGTATGATCCAAATTCTATTAAGGAGAGTAACTTCTGACGGAGCGGAGCGAGGTCCGTCGCCGGAAGGCTTAGACAGAAATTTGATCTCTCTGAGTACCATGGACGTTGATGGATACAAATACGCCGGTGGACGTAGATTGTTAAAGATATCAAAATGTTCTCTTATTCATATGATAGGTGATATGAATTCTGCGAAGTTATATATTTTTAGAGGTAGCACTTTGTCTGGTATTGCTGCTGCTGTTACTTCTAATGATTCTGATGATTGTGGTAAAACAAATCTGTGGCATATGCGTCTTGGCATATGAGTGAACATGGCATAGCAGAGTTGTTAAAGAGAGAGTTGATTAATGGTTGCAATTTGGGTAAATTTGAGTTCTATGAGCACTGCGTTTTTGGTAAGCATAAAAGAGTTAAATTCAATGCTTCCGTTCATACCACCAAAGGCATATTAGATTATGTGCATGCTGATGTATGGGGACCTTACCGTAAG
The DNA here is from genome assembly GCA_910589775.1 of Avena eriantha. NCBI lineage: Eukaryota > Viridiplantae > Streptophyta > Magnoliopsida > Poales > Poaceae > Avena > Avena eriantha. The sequence continues at coordinate 311,085,248 of OU342744.1, read as the reverse complement.
ACTTTTATTGATGGTGCTAATTACATGCTTACTATTATTAATTACTACTCAAGAAAAGTGTGGTCATATTTTCTAAAACATAAATCTGATGCTTTTAAGAAGTGGAAAGTTATGGAAAAAGCAAACTGAAAAAAGGTAAAGGTACTACGTACTGACAATGATATGGAATTTTGTTCTAATGAGTTTGATGAGTTTTACAGTAATGATGGTATGATCAGACACCACACCATCCCTTACACTCCTCAGCAGAATGGCGTGGCTGAGCGCATGAACAGAACCACGATCTCAAGGGCTCGATGTATGTTGTCCAATACAAGTATGCATAGATGATTTGGGGCTGAAGCAGCCAACACAGCGTGCTACCTCATCAATAGGTCACTTTCTATTCCACTCGAGAAGAAAACTCCCATTGAGGTATGGCCAGGTTCACCTGCTGATTATTCACAGTTGAGAGTTTTTGGTTGCACTGCTTATGCTCACGTTGATAATGGAAAGTTAGAGTCTAGAGCTGTTAAGTGCATGTTCCTTGGTTATGGTTCAGGAGTTAAGGCATATAAATTATGGAATCCTGAAACTAAAAATATTTTGTTAAGTAGGAATGTTGTTTTCAATGAATCTGTTATGTATCATGACAGGTTGCCATCAGATCCCTCTCTTGTTGCTATTGGAGAGGAGTTAGTTAGTGTGTAGGTGGAGCACCTGCAGAAAACTGTTGATAATAATGTTGTCGTTGATGATACTCATGAGGAAAATATTGATGATGATGTTGTTCAGCACTCACCTACTGTTTTGGAGCAGCCACAGGAATCTATTGTTGCTGATAGACCGAGGCGTAACACGTTTTATTGAAGAGTGTAATCTTGCTCATTATGCTTTGAGTTGTGCTGAACAGGTGGAACATGATACTGAACCTGCTACATACAATGAAGCTATTGCATCCGTTGACCGCGAGAAGCGGGTTTCTGCTATGCAAGAAGAGATGCAATCGCTTGATAAGAATGACACATGGGAAGTTGTGCACTTGCCTAAGCAGAAGAAGGCTATCCGTTGTAAGTGGATATACAAGAGAAAGGAAGGTTTGTCTCCTAATGAGCCTCCAAAGTTTAAGGCAAGGTTAGTAGCAAAAGGTTTCAGCCAGATTCCAGGTATTGACTAGTTGTGAAGTATAGTTCTATTCGTGCTTTCTTTGGTATTGTTGCTATGCATGATTTTGAGCTTGAACAGCTAGATGTAAAGACTGCTTTTCTGCATGGTGAACTGGAGGAGGAGATTTTCATGGACCAACCTGAAGGGTTCATAGTTTCTGGAAAAGAGGATTTGAAGAGATCGCTTTATGGTTTGAAGCAATCTCCAAGTATAAAAGGTTTGATTCATTTATGATCTCACAAGGTTTTAAGAGGTCTCAGTTTAATAGTTGTGTTTACATAAAGTTTGTTAATGGATCGTCTATTTACGTTGATGATATGTTAATTGCTGCCAAGAACATGAAAGAAATCACTATTTTGAAGGCACACCTAAGTAGTGAATTTGAGATGAAAGATCTTGGTGCTGCTAAGAAAATCCTAGGTATGGAAATTAAACGGGACAGAAAATCTAGGTTGTTGTTTCTTAGTCAGCAAAGTTACATTAAGAAAGTTCTTTAACGTTTTAATATGCATGATGCAAAGTCTGTTAGTACTCCTATTGCTCCTCACTTTAAATTGTCAGCATTGCAATGTCCTAGTTCTTATAAAGAGTATATGTCTCGAGTTTCTTATTCTAGTACTGTTGGTTCTTTAATGTATGCCATGGTTGTTCTCGTCCTGATTTATCATATGCTATGAGTTTGGTGAGTCGTTACATGGCTAATCCTGGTAAAGAGCACTGGAAAGTTGTTCAGTGGATTTTCAGATACCTCCATGGCACATCCAATGCTTGCTTGAAGTTTGACAAGACTGGTGAGGGACTCGCAGGCTATGTGGATTCAGATTTTTCTGTCGACTTGGATAAGAGGAGGTCTCTCACATGTTATATGTTCACAGTAGGTGGATGTGCCGTGAATTGGAAGGCAACGCTGCAACTAGTTGTTGCTTTATCTACAACCGAAGCAGAATATATGGCTATTGCTGAAGCTTGCAAAGAGTCTGTTTGGTTGAAAAGTTTGTATGCTGAGCTTTGTCAGAATAATTCTTGCATTAACTTGTTCTGTGATAGTCAAAGTGCTATTTACCTTACTAAGGATCAAATGTTCCATGAGAGAACAAAGTATATTGATATCAAGTACCATTTATGTTCGTGATGTTGTTGCACAAGGTACACTAAAGGTATGCAAGATAAGCGCTCATGATAATCCTGCTGATATGATGATAAAGCATGTTCCTGTTGCTAAGTTTGAGCTATGCTCAAGCTTAGTTGATATAACTGTTTAGCCTAAGTGGCTGTTGGCGACAAAAGTGTTCTCTTTGTTTGTTCAGAGAGATGATTGTTGTTGATGCTACAAGAAGAATTTTGTGTCAAGGTGAAGTTTGTTAAGTATGATCCAAATTCTATTAAGAAGGGTAACTTCTGATGGAGCAGAGCGAGGCCCGTTGCCGAGAGGCTTGGGCCGAAGCGGAGCGGAGTCTGAAGTTAGCCCATACCATGCGCAACAGGGACGCATGTGGGGGTGCGGGGAGCGACAGCCCCCCGCGGTACGGATTGTTGATGACCTAGGTTACTACCGTTATATATACCTCATGTAAGTCTCTGGCCGGGATAAGTTGTATCTGTGAAATCCCCGGTGTTGTTAGACACTCCCCATTATAGTGAAGATTTGTTGGCTGACGTCTGTGGTTTTTCCCCTCTCTTTGTTGGAGAGGATTTTCCATGTTAAATTTGTGTCCCCCTTGCTACGATTTTATTTTTGTTCTTCGTTATTTACTTGTCGCAAAGCTAACAGACGTCAGCATCAAAAGACAACGGAAAAGGTGTATTCCAGCATTAGCGAACCCAGCTGAACCATGAGCAGCACAAATGGAAAATTGACATGATTTTTTGGATGTTTTCTTCTTTCTTTTATTTTTACTATGTCTTTGGTTTTTTACTTTCTTCTCATTTTACAATTTTTCTCTAGCTTTTCTCTTTAATTTCTCATAGTTTCTAATTCAAAAATTTCTATTGAATTTTTGCTTTTTATTTTCATTCTTAATTTTTTCATTTTGTTCATGTTTCAGTTTTCCCTTTTCTCCCTTTTTTCTTATTTTATTTTTACACTCTTATTTATTTTTGTGATTTTAAAAACATATGACTATTTTGTGTGGAACATGTGAATATATTTTAGTCTTATAGATGGTATGACCATTTTTCATCTGATAAATTTTTCCAGACCGATGAATATTTTTCAGATCATTTCAAATCGATCAATATTTTTGAATTGATGGACAATTTTAGAAATTACATAACATCTTTTTATAGATTTGTGAGAATTTTTAAGACTAGTCGCCATTTTTTCAATCCTATGAACAAATTTAGAGTAATAATTTTCCAAAGCCATAAATATTTTTCTGAAGTTATGTGAACATCTTTTTCCAGACATGTGAGAATTGGTTTTGGACCGATGAACATTTTTCAACTTCATGACCATTTTTCAAAACTGCGTGGACATCTTTTTACTCCGTGTGATTTTTTGACCGATGAAAATACGTGTATGTTGTTCTATACTAAGTGAACAATTTTATTCTTTGGTGTGAACATTATTCATGTTTTCGGATTAATATAAAATTTGACATTATAACTAGAAATTTAACAAGCATTCTCTACGTGCATATGCCTAGGAACAAGCAGAGGCACACATCTAGCAAACCAACAACTTCTCTCAAAAAAACCACGTAGGTATGCAAGCAAGCAGAGGGACTCAACCAGCAAAGCAACAACCTATCCAAAAAAAAACAGTCGAGCAATCACATGCCTTCAATTCAAGGGAGGTTAGAACTCTTAAAAATATAAAATCAAAGTGAGAGCTACGACCTAAAAAAACATTGATTTATACTCGCTCCGCTCACAGTACACTAAAACAAGTTGTCAAAACATATGTTGTTGTAAGTTGTAATGGGTAGATATGCCGGTGTCAGTTTAGTTGAACTAGTAAGGTGGGACTAAATCCAATCTCTTCATCACTTGCACGCATACTCATATATAGAGATTTGTCACGGTTACATCATAGACAAAAACAACTCAAATAGGCCACAAACTCTTTCGACAAAAATGTCGGTTTGAAAGCATGTGAGTGAGTAAAATTTCGAGTTAATAGGTTTTACAAGATAAAAGGGCAAACAAGCAAAAAGTTATGTTTCGAAATTCTACTGATTTATTAATAACATCAACTACAGTGCAAAGAGTCTCAATACTAATGAAAATTATAAATAGGTCTTTGGACCGCCTAGCATAATTACCGAAGGTGTGCCACCGTCCTCACTCATCCATCACCGGAGACATGCAAAACTTATCGTAGTAGACACACGGGAAGTTATTGTGCTAAGAGCATCTCCAGCCGGTCCCCCGGGAGCCCCCAGGAGCCCTTTTTGTGTTGGCAAAGCAATTTCTCCCAGTTGCCCTCCTAGAAGCCGATTGTTTGCCGTATTGGGCCAAACTTTGAGCCGGCGAACCTAGATCGAACCCAGCGCCCTACGGGCGCTTGGGGGCGTCGGACGAAGCGAAAAAGAGTGTGGGCCAGCTTGTAGGCGACACAAGTCGAGGTCCCCTGCCTTTTCCATTTCCCTCCTTTTCCTCCCCCATATGCCCGTCGTTCGCCCATATCCCGTCATTCGCCCACCTCATGCCGAGATCCTCCTGCACAACCTTCATGGCAACGAAGAAGTTCAAGGACCTTGGTACTTCGTCGAAGAAGGGGGAGCCAAAGAAGAGGAAGAAGAGGGAGGAGAAGTAGAGGCCACCGGGAATGACCAACACCGAGTGGGTGGCCGACATCAACCGCAGGAAGGCAGTCACAGAAGATCACCGATAGAGAGCCCTGGAACTCATGGCGAAGTAGGCGGAGAAGGCGGCGCAGGCGGCACAAATTTTCATGAAGAGGAAAATGGCCATGAAGCGGTTGAGCCAGGGCAGCCATGATTTCCCCAGAGGCATGAGGAGCAGTCAAGTGAGCTTGGCCTCTCCGTCGGGCTACTCACCCACATCTCCGGCGATGTTCCAAGAGATACAAGTCCATAGCACACCGCTCACGCACTTCTTGCGTCCATCCGCGGAGTATGCCGATGGCGATCTCCTCAGCAACTTCAACCACAACACTGCCTTCCAGCACCTCCCTCCTCGTGGCCCTCCCGTCTTCAACGCCGACCTCAACGTCCCCTACCATGCCTCGCCAGCGTACGCCAAGTCATCGGTGCTACGATGCGGCCCCCATCCCTTCGCCCCAACCATGGCGCCGGGTCGTCGAGCCAGTTCGAGGGTGCCACTATCAATGCCCGTAGCGTGCTTTGTGGAATGTGAGGCGAAACGTACATGAGCGAGCTCATTGCCACCAGCTCCATGGCCATCGTGTCATCCCTCGGGTTGTTCATAGGAGAGGATAATGGCGGCATGGACTCGCAGGAACTCGGTAAGGACTCGCATGATCCCGAAGAGGAAGGCGAACCAGAAGAAGAAGAGTTGGTTGTTGTTGCAGCAAAAAAGAAGAAGGGAAAGGCAAAAGTTCACGCGTCGACCGAGCCTCAATTCAAGTGGATCTCCAAGGAAGACGAGTGCCTCGTTGAAGCCTAGAAGAGTGTGAGCATGGATCTGATCACCGGCGTGAATCAAAATTCTGAGAACTATTGGAAGAGGGTGAAGTCAGCGTTCGACGAGCGCAAGCTTTGCGACCCTGAGTACATGTCAATTCATATGGAACGCGGCGAGAAGGCCATGGCCAACCATTGGGCGATCATCTAGCAAGCATGCAACAAATGGCACGGCATCCAAGAGGAAGTGAACAATTAGCCAGAGAGCGGCGCCAACTTTGATCTCAAGGTATGCGCACTCGACACAAGCCCGCCGATCTTGCTGCCTATCTATTTGCTGACACCTTGTTTTGCAGATGGTCCGAATGCTCGACAACTAGCACTAAGATAGCAATGGCGTTGACTTCAAGTACGACCACGTCTTCTCGGGGAGTCAAAATTGTGAGAACTGGAGGGACTTCCACACTTCGTTGGCCAAGGGCAAGGATGGCATCTACAACCCTGATGAGCCAGTCCCAAATGCGGCGGATGATCGCCCTGATGGACAGGAGAAAGCCAAGCTCGTTAAGAACATGGTGCCGGCCTAAGAAAGGTTGGCATCATCGATCGAGCAGTGTATCGCCAATGTCAAAAACCACACCGTCATGAGGGAAGAGAAGAATGACACGAGGTGGACGGTGATATTGTAGAAGTAGGATGTCAAGATCGGCCTACTACGGGCCAACATCGTAGCATAGAAGAGGAACACCGACCTCGCGTTCCTGCTGGGAGGCGATGGACGATGAGATGAAGGCATGGTACATGGCGCAGTGTGTGCTCATCCTGGAAGAGATGCAGTTGCCTCCACCGAGCTCTGGTACGCCGATGATCTCCATCACGAACGCAACCACTGTTGCGGCCACTACCTCGCCCGACTTTGCTCATGTGTCGTCCTCCATGCTGTCGCCGAACTCTGCCCCCATGGAGGAGGACCCTTCTGCCATGGTGGAGGAACTTGCCCTTGATATTTCCGCTCTGTAATAATAATTTCATGGCCGAACTATGGTCGGTTAGATTGTCGTACTATTGAATTGGGTGAACTTGTGCCTGTTTTTGGTAGCGGGAAACGTTCTTTCAAAAAAATGCCGATGTATGCATATTAACTCTCAAATATTTCGCGAGGATTTTTCCGCCCGTGGCAGTTGCGGGTACCCATGTGTCTGGCCCTTCTTCTTCAGTTCTGGCACTGCATTCTGCTACTCTAGCATCATCTACGGAGGCCCTACTGCCCATTGTATGTCACCCTAACTCGCATATTGAATTAGTGGTTAGGGTTTGTTCGACTGGATTTTCCCAAAACAAAGTGCAATTTAGGGTTCGGTTAGCGATTTTGGGTATCAATCGGCCAAGTTAGGCATCCATTACCATTTAGGATTTGCCCGATTGGGGATTCATGCTCATGCATTCCACGATTTGGGATCCGAACTGGCAGATTTTCCCAATTAGGGATTTTTAGATGATCATGAACCAGGTTAACATATCTCTAGTACTTGTTCCAGTACATTACCATTCATGCAACTATGTTCATGTGCACTGCCTGATTTGGGAATGATTTAGTTCATTGCCCAACCGAGGTACATTGCCTAACCAGGCCATGATCTAGTACATTGCCCAACCGGCCATGATTTAGTACATTGCCCAATCGACTTGGACAATGTAATTGTCTTCATGGAATTGTCTTCTTGTGCACTTCAGTTGTTGGTCAACATTGTTTGTAGTTGAAGTCGACACCATGCTTTACCACATTTGTGCACTGTCGTCCTGATCATTTTCTTGCTCATAAGGTTGTGAAGCAAGAGTGTGAGATGGTGGGAAGGGACTGGCATCCTCCACTGGGTTTTTAGGACCTACTCCCACTGAGCCGCTGGGCTCAGGCCTTGAAGTCGGTGGTGCCTGGTAGGGGGAGGCGGCGCTGCATCCTCACAACATGGACGGCCGTCAGCCCAAGTTGGGACACTATCCTAGGGCTCGGGTTCCTCGCTGGGGTGTCGTCCTACTAGACACACATGACATGTTCGTGCTGGTAATTCTGTCGATGTTCCAGAAGGGCCTAAGAGACTAGATCAGGATCCCACTGCCTCGTGTCGTATCGGTGTTTGCCTGTCGCTAGTGTGATGAATGGGTCTAGGTGGACTACTTCGACGACCGGGTGGTGCTGAAAAATAATTGGTCGGAGATGGTCTACAAGTATGATCTTCAACGCGATGACCTTGTGGAGTTCAAGATTTAGGCGTTCGCCCTGAAGATGATGATCTACAATGGCGGCTCCTCCACCGCCAGGTAGTACATCTCCCCTGACCACGTCTAGACGGCAGACTGATGTTATGTAATGTAAGTACACAGTAGTAGTTATAGTGTGCTCGTGAACAATTGGACTACTGATGAATTTTGATCAAGGGTTAAACCCCTAGTAGTTCAGGGGCATGGGATGCCTCTATTGATGCTGGTTTTTATTAGTGGTGTTAGTAAGAGCCCCTAATTATGGCGTGAAGGTGTTAAAGAACCTACTAAGTAAGATGGTTAAGGTGATCTGTTTATGTGTGTTGTGCGATGTGCGATGTGGGTGTATGATGTGCTCTTGGGCATGTTGTGTGCAATGTGATGGTAAGATCACTCAATTTGAAATGAGTAATCATTTCTCAGGCATGTAAGTGCAAAACCAAAAACCAAACAAAACTTAATTGCGTCACCTGTGAAATAAACCCCAAATACATGCAAACAAATAGTGTGCCAAAACTATACCAAAACTAGACGTGGGTAACCAATCAAGATGCCCAAGTTGGCCCAAACTTAGTCTCACCGGATGCAGCATCCAGCAGGCCAAATGCCAAAAATGTAAAATTTCGATCCGAGCAAGAAAACATGCCCTAGATTGGTGTCATACGTCGTAAACGTATCTATAATTTTTGATGCGTCATGCTTGTTTTGTATCAACTATCTTATGTTTTGTCTACACTTTGAGGCATTTTTATACATTTTCTAGAACTAACCTATTGCCAAGATGTTGTAGTGCCAGTTGCCTGTTTTCTGCTGTTTTGGTTTCAGAAAAGCTAGTAAAAAAATATTCTCGAAATTGGACGAAACAAAAGCCAAAGTTCCTATTTTTTCCGACATGACATAGAAGTACAAAGCAGAGACAGAGGAGAGCCACAAGGCGGCCACACCATAGGATGGAGCCCCTCCCCCTGGGCATGCCAGGCCCTGGCGTGGGCCCCTCGGGCGGCCACTGACCTCGCCTCTTCGCCTATATAAACCCCCCGAGACGAAAACCCTAAGAAGAAGATCAGAATTCCATGAAAAAGTTCTGTAACACCGCCGCCACCGAAGAGGAGATTCAGGGGACAAAAGTCTCTGTTCTGGCACCCTGCCGGGATGGGGAAGTGCCCTCAGAGCCATCTCCATTGACTCCACCACCATCTCCATCGCCGTTGCTGACTCCCATGATGAGGAGGGAGTAGTTCTCTCTCGAGGCTAAGGGCTCTACCGGTAGCTATGTGTTCATCTCTCTCTATGCGTGATCTTATTGAGATCATGAGCTTTGTAATCTAGTTGAATAAGTAGATCTATTCTGCTAATCAAGTGCTTTAATTAATCTCTTATCCCTACGTGTGTTAAGTTGACAGTGTGCACACTGTGTGGCACTTAGGCTAAGGTTACAGAAATACTTATCATGAGTATTTTGAGTTGGATGTCTCTATGAGATTGTGGTGTTTGTTGGAACCATCTAGCGCTCAAGGTGATAGTGAGGGATTATCTAGATGGGGAATGTGAACTTTAAGGTGTGTTGTTATAGCCCTACATCGTCCAACCGGAGAGTAGTTCAGGGTAGCATAATGAAGACAAGATATTTATATGAGAGTGTCCACTAGTGAAAGTATGATCCCTAGGCCTTGTTTCTAAGCATTGAAACACTGTTTACAATCAGTCATGTTACATGTTTGCTTGCTACCACTCTTATTTCAGATTGACATTACCACTTATAATCATCCATATTACTTGTATTTTACTATCTCTTCGCCGAACTAGTGCACCTATACACCTGACAAGTGTATTGGGTGTGTTGGGGACACAAGAGACTTCTTGTATCTTGATTACAGGGTTGCTTGAGAGGGATACCTTTGACCACTTCCTCCCTGAGTTAGATAAACCTTGGGTGATTCACTTAAGGGAAACTTATTTTTGTTCTACAAACCTCTGCACTTGGAGGCCCAACACTGTCTACAAGAATAGAAGCGTGCGTAGACATCAAGCTATTTTCTAGTGCCGTTGCCGGGGAGGTAAGGTAAAAGGTACTGACATCCTCTGGCTACTAAGCTATCTTCTAGTACTGTTGCTGGTGTGTGAGTGCTCGAAGTTATTTCCTTTAGATTCTGCAATTATATCTTTTTGTTTCTTGTTTTTATTTTCACTAGTTTGGCTTTATGGAAAACAACAACAAAATTAGAGAGCTTTTTAGTATTTTTCCTGAGGTAGAACATGAATGGTTTGAAAAGAAAATTAAAAAACCCATGGAACTTTGTTTGCATGCTAATAGCAATGTTATTAGTATGAATTTTTTGAAGACCTTTGTTACTAATGCTTTGGAAACGTCTAAGCTTGGGGAAGTTAGTTTTTATGAAAATGATCTCTTTAGTTCCCCAGCTTTAGCGGAGAAAATTTGCTCTAATGATACTTTATCTCCCATATGTGGTAATTCTAATGATACTTGTGATATTTTAAATCCACATACTGAAAGCGTCCCTTTTAAAATACCTATGGAAATTGTTGAACGTGTTATGAATAACTGTTATTTGGAGATGGAACTGTCCATCCTGGTGATCATTTACTCTTTATACATGAATTATGCGAGTTGCTCAAGTGTGCAGGTATTTCAATGAACCAAGTTAAGAGGAAGCTATTCTCTTTATCACTTAAGGGCAAAGCAAGGTAGTGGTATGAGCTACTAGACGATCCTCATCATTCGGAGTGGAAGGAACTTGAATCTCTCTTTTACTCTAAATTTTATCCTCCTCATGAAATTCATAAAGATAGGAATTATATTTATAATTTTCATCCTCATGATGGAGAAAGTATTGCCCAAGAATGGGGTAGATTGAAGTCACTAATGCTCAAATGTCCCATTCATGAGCTCCCCAGTAATATTGTTCTTAATAATTTTTATGCAAGGCTTTCAAGACATTACAAGGACTACCTAGATACCTGTTTAGAGGGATCCTTCACAAGGAAAGAGGTCAAAGCTAAGTGGGATCTTCTTGAAACAATTCAAAGCAATACCGAAGATTGGGATAACGACAAAGGTAAAGAACCAGGTATAAACTATGAGTATGATTGCATTAAGTCTTTCGCTGAAACTGCTGATTTTCAAGAGCTTAGTGCTAAATATGGTCTTGATCCTCAAATTCTTGTTGATTTTTGTAGAGCCTTTGCTTCTCATATTAATGCTCCTAAAGAAAAATGGGACATCTATCATGATACTTTTAAAGACACTTGCTTGAAAAATGAAATTGTTATTAATGATAGCAATAAACATGCTCAAACCTCTAAAAGTACTATTTCTTATAAGCATGTTAATTTTTGTGGAGTACATAGACCTTGTGAAAAGAATCAAATATAGAATAAGAATATTGTATCACCCATAGGAATGAAAAACTAGAACGTGGTATAGGGCTCTAAATGATCTTGATAAAAAAATTTGTGCCCTCTATCCTTTTATTTGTGAACTTTGCTTTGAAGTGGGTCATTTCAATTTTGAATGCTCATGCCATAATAATAGCCCTTCTAATCCCATGAGTACTGCAAGTTTGTATTGTGATAATAAGATCACTCCTAATCATCATGATGAACTTACATTATTTTTGGGGTGTGAAGAGTTATCAAGAAAAACTTCTTTGGTAGATATGAGTGCTTTTGATATGAATAGCGTCATGCATGGTTGTCATCTTTATTATGTTGATAATTTCCACACAAATACTTACATACAAAATATTATAAAAGATGAGATTTTACCAAAATATGATAGGACTAATATGTGTTTTGTTCTTATTAATGAAAAGGAGGAATCCTCCAAAGTTTCTTCTATTGTCTCTAACAAAAAACCAGAGTATATGGAGAAGCTTCCTTTCAAGCCTCTCCCTCCTAAAGAGAAGAAGAAAAAGAAGAAGAGGAGGAGTAAAAGGAGGGAGGAAACGGTATTTTCCCCTAAGTATGTTGCTCCTATTATAGTTTTTAATGAGTCTGAACTCGATGATGTTCATATGCCTATTACCTGTAGTAGTGATCATGATTGGGAAAGCACACTACTTTTGATATTGAAAATCTCTTCGGTACCAATTCTGAAAATGATGATGTTAATAATTGTTGTACTATTAGTACTATCCATGCTCCTTCCAATGATGATATGTTTACAAATGAACACACTTTGGAAGATAATTATTCTATTACTTATGATGATACGATACTTCCATTATATGATGATTACAATGATGAATATGATATTTTCAGTCCACCTACTATTAAGGAGAAAATTAATTATGATTACAATATGCCTCCTATATTTGATGATTATGGTGATGAGAATAATAATGATAGCTATTTTGTTGAATTTGCTCCCACTATGATTAATAAGAATGACTATGCTTATAGGAAGAGTAATAATTATTTTATGCATGTGGCTCATGATAATAATGTTTTATGTGATATTTATATTGTTAATTTTATTCATGATGCTACTGAAAGTTATTATGAGAGAGGGAAACATGGTTTTATGTATCTCAACAATATTAAGTTTCCCCTCTTTATGTTGAAACTTTTGAAGTTGCACTTGTTTTGCTTTCCTATGCTTGTTGCTTTGTGCTTTCATGACTTGTTTCTTTACAAGATTATTTTTCATAGGAACTTTTGAAGTTGCATTTGTTACATATTTGCTTCTTGATGCTCTCTTTTACTTCAATTCATATTTCTTATGTGATCATCATCGAAATTATCATGCCTATCTTAATGGCAATAAAGAAAGAGCTTTTGGGAGACAACCCATTATATTTTTACTTTCAGTTTTTTTGTTGAGTCTTAGAAGTTATTGTCTCTGTAATAACCTCTCCTTATCCTTTTTGTTTGGTTTTTGTGCCAAGAATAACCTCTAATGAGAGGGAAGTAAGATATGGGGAAGTTGCTGTCCCGAAACAGATTTATGTGCGTCACTGTAAACAATCGTGAAAAATCTCAGTATGTCGGTGATGACCCACAAGTATAGGGGGTGTATCACAGTATTTTCGAGGGAAGTGAAACCCAATTTATTGATTCGACACAAGGGGAGCCAAAGAATATTTATAAGCCTTAACAACTAAGTTGTCAATTCAGCTGCACCTGGAAACAATCTTGCTCACAGCAGTTTATCAGTAGCAACAGTTTTGTAGTAGGAACAGTAAAGTAGCAGCAGTAGTAAAGTAAAGACTGCAGTAACAATAGCAGTAAACAGTAGGATTCGAGTGCGGTAGGCATAGGGATGGATGGATGGGCGTTGCATGGACAAGACAACTCACATAGTAATCAGAACGTAGGGCAATTGCAGATAAATAAGATAAAGCATCCAAGTACTAGATAATCCTAGGCATGTGTTCCATATATAGTCATACGTGCTCGCAATGAGAACTTGCACAACATCTTTTGTCCTGCCAGCCCGTTTGCAGCGGAGCCTCAAGGGAACTACTAGCAATTAAGGTGCTCCTTTTAATAGAGCACCGGAGCAAAGCATTAACACTCCGTGAACACATGTGATCCTCACATCAAAGCCATTCCCTCCGGTTATCCCGATTTCTGTCACTTCGGGGCCATTGGTTCCGGACAACAACGTGTGTATACAACTTGCAGGTAAGACCATAAACAATACTATCATAATGAATCAATAACATGTTCGGATCTGAAATCATGGCACTCGGGCCCTAGTGACAAGAATTAAGCACAACAAGTCGCAACAAAGTCATAAAGCACTAATAAAAGATACTAGGCACCATGCCCTAACAATCTGATGTCATTACATGAACGATCTCATCCAATCCCTACCATCCCCATGGCCTACAATGGGGGATTACTCACTCATAGATGGGGAAAACATGGATGGTCGATGGAGAAGCGATGGTGATGATGATGGCGATGATCTCCTCCAATTCCCCGTCCTGGCAGGGTGCCAGAACGGAGTTTCTGGTGCTGTTTCGTGGAATCTGGTGGTGGCGGCGGAGCGGAACTCCTTCTGGAAAAACGTCGAACCCCCCGGAGTTTTTAGGTCAGAAGGCTTCTTATAGGCGAAGAGGGAGACCGAGGGGGTGCCTGGGGGCCCACACCATGCCCTGGTGCGGCCTGGGGGTATCCACGCCTGGGGGGGTGGCCAGGCCCTGGACCTCCTCCGTCTCGTATTCTGGCTCCGTGAGTCTTCCGGTAAAATAGGAACTTTGGCTTTTGTCCCGTCCAATTCCGAGAATATTCATTTTCCGACTTTCCTAGAACCAAAATCAGCAGAAAACAGGCAGTTGGCACTGTGGCTCTTGTTAATAGGTTAGTCTAAGAAATCATATGAAAAGTACTCCAAAGTGTGGAAAAAACAAAAGAAATTGGATAAAACCAAGCATGGAATATCAAAAATTATAGATATATTTGCAATATATCAACATCCCCAAGCTTAATTCCTGCTCGTCCTCGAGTAGGTAAGTGATAAAAAGAAAGAATAATTTTTGAGGTGACATGCACCATCAAAGACTTGATCAAAGTATTTGTAAAACATTCAAAGCTGGGATCATAGTACTTCAATCATAACATGAAAGACAAGGTTCTAGCAATAAGACAAAGAAACTATGATGCAACATGAAAAGGCACAAACAAAAGATTCATGAATAACAATTCTTTGCAAGATGTTTGTTTGTTTCACATAAAGAAAACATAGCATAATAGTATTCATCTTGTCACTCATAGAGTAGCAAATATAAATGCATAGTACACCTTCAAAGTTCATAAGAGTGACTAGATACAAATAGTTTAAAACAAGCAATATCAAGGTATGCATCAATCAACAAGTCTTGGGACAATGCACATAGAACTATGAATGGCCACTATGCTCTCAAGAAAGTGCTTATAGAATGTGTGGAGACTCAACAAGGAAATGAACAGGTTTTGAAAAGTTTGAAAGGCTTCCAAATGCTGAAAGTATGGTACTCATTAGCTTTGAGATCTCATTGCCCCTATCATAAGCATCTTAAATGGTTAAGGTTAAAGTGACACAACTATGATGATATGCTTGACAAGTTATGGATCGAAGTCTCATGCCCCTTACTTACGAAGACCGATCCTCATGCTACTCAACTTCAGTCACGAGTAAGCTCTTGTCATTGTAAGTATAAACGTATCATAGAGAACCGCCAACGGGGTACCCCTTGCACATGATATAGGAGCTATCCCATAATCAAAATAACAAGGCAAGGAGACAATGAGCATCTCAGTGATCTTTTTATTTACTATATGCATAGATTTTTATTGAGGATGCTTCATAGAGTGCTCATTATGGTGATGCTGCAAGTTTCCACCATGATTAGGCATGGCTTAGGCTAGCGGCCCAGGCGTTTCTCTAACATACATACAAACTCCATGATCTTACAAGTTCCACTTTTATTTCACACCCCCGGGATCCATAAGCAAAAGAACATGATATCAACGAGGTACTAAGTACCAATGTAATGTTGAAAGCATTCCCCATGATACATGGTTCTGCTAACTTCAACTTATAAAGCGCAAGTATATACGCAACAAAGAAGGATGCAATGGTTCAGGTTTATTAAATGCAAGAAAATAAAGTGTGACAACAAGTTCGTGAAAGCTTTACTAACTAACTTTCTCATAACAAGCAAACATTTTATTCGGAAGAAAACAAGGCATATTAAATATGCACAGAAGTAGCAAATGATTCTAATAGGTAGGTATGGTGGACACTTTGGCAATATTTGGTTTTAGGGAGTTGGAAACTTGAGTAAAACATACTCAGTGTAAGTGAAGGCTAGCAATAGTAAGGGAGCGACAAACGAGAGAGCAATAATGGCCATAATCATGCAGAGCAACAAAACATCATTGATCAAAGCATAAAGTGAAACTACAAGTTGAAAACTAAAGGATCATAAAGGCTTATGGTGACTTGGGATAGTAATAACATGGTGTGAGCATGTGCCAAGTCAACCGAAATAAAGCATCAAAGGAGAATACCACAATACTATGCTTTAATATGCTAAAACAACGCATGATTCTTCCAAGGCACATTAAGCAATCTCAATTGTTTATAACAAGTCATGCTAAAGAAAAGAATACTAAGCATAAAGCCAAAACAATATCAAACATGGCATGACAAAGCACAGGCCACAGTCAAAAACAAGCTCTTTTTACCACATAAGCATGAGCTTTCCTACTCTTTCCAAACCAAACCAAACTATTTGAACACCAATGTATGAAAGAGGGGGGGGGTCCAACTAATTTATTAAGCAAACTAAGCAAACAAAGCAAATAAAAAACCAAAAAGAAAACGAAAAAGAAGACGCTCCAAGAACAACACAACTTATGCATGAAACAATAAAAATGAAGCGTTTGGAAGAAACCTGGGATTTTTATTGATGAAGAGGGGGATGCCTTGGGCATCCCCAAGATTTGATGCTTGTACTTCTTGGATATTTCTTGGGGTGACATGCGTGGCATCCCCAAGCTTGAGCTTTAGTCCATCCTTCATCTCATTACTCATTCCTTCCATACACCTGAAAATTTTCCTTTATACAAAACTTCACACAATCTTTATTAGCAACATTAGTGCACTCAAGATAATAAGTATTTGGGTTCAGTTTCAACATCAGTAAAACTTCCATTAAAACACAAGCTACTGTAGCACTCCCCTCAAAAAGCTCAATTCCCCAAAAGAACTCAAAAAGGAACCAACAAGAAGCAAATGCAAATAATGGCAGAAATCTGTCAAAACAGACCAGCAGGTAAAGACGAATTTTTTCGAATACCTTCTGCTGCTCAAATCGAAAAGTTTTGAACTAACGAAAGTTAGATAACAACCTGGGGAAGAATCACAAAAATTCACCCCTCAAAAGGACGTACATAGATTTTACAAGAATTTTTACGGTAAAGCACAAAAATCTGTTTCGGGACAGCAACTTTCCCAACCATTACTTCTCTCTCATTAGAGGTTACTCTTGGCACAAAAAGCAAATAAAAAGGATAAGGAGTGGTTATTACTGAGGTAATAACTTCCAAGACTCATCTAAAACTTTTGGGTTATCTCCCAATAAGTACTTTTCTTTAACGCCTTTAAGTTAGGCATAAGCAAAAACTAAAATGGATAGAATAGAAGTAAGCGGGAGATAATCGTGGTGAACATTGTTTTATTCAGTGAAATCCTTTTGTTAACAAAGTTGATCAGGTCTTGTTACCAAAACAATTTCATATGAGACAAAACTTTGTATTTCACTAATGATTATGTTACCTCAACCTTGATAGCAATGGTCCCAATCATAATAGTTTCAAATTTTTCTCTTGGTATGGGACAATATATTTCTCCAACTTGAATGCCCTCAACATGTTCAATTGAATTCAAAACCATAAGTCCTATCAATCTTCTTGGGGAAATAGACAGTATGTTTCTTGTCATTAACGTTGAAGGTCACCTTCCCTTGATTACAATTAATAACAGCTCCTACAGTATTTAAGAAAAGGTCTCCCAAGAATAATAGACATATTATCATCTTTAGGCATGATAGTTTGAGAGGATGCTCACAAGAAATATGAGTTGAAGTAAAAGAGAGCATCAAGAAGCAAATTCAAAACACATTTAAGTCTAACCCACTTCCTATGCATAGGAATCGTGTACGCAAATAAATTCGCAAGGAACAAAGTGACAGGCATAGGAAGATAAAACAAGAGTGACTTCAAAACTTTCAGCACATAGAGAGGTGTTTCAATACCATGAAAGCTTCTACAACCATATTTTCCTATCTCATAATAATTTTCAGTAGCCTCATGAATAAACTCAACAATATAACTATCACATAAAGCATGTTTTTCCTGATCTACAAGCACTAGAGCTTTATTGTAAACATCTTCAAAAGAATCCTCAGGAACATAACATTCATCCTTCTTTAGTAAGCAAGGGGGACAATCAAATAATGTAAGGGATAAAGAGTTACTCTCATTAGAAGGTAGGCATGGGTAGCTAATCCATTCTTCCTTCTTTTGTTCATCACTCTCCTCCCCTTTTTCATCTAATGAGATTTCAGGTTCATCAATTTCTTCTTCCATAGGATCCTGCAAGGCATTAGTCTCTTCCATTTATGGAAAGCATCTATTAATATATTCAAGAATATAGCCATTTTCGTCCTTGTAATTATCAAAGCAAAATTTAAGTATACCATAAACCTCATATTTATAAGGTGAATCATTAATATTTTCAAGCAAACTAGCAAGTTCAAATGCACCCTTCCAAGCAATAAATTCTTCAATTTGTTCCACATCATAGGTATTCTCCTTTGATGCTTTATTTGGGTTGACTTGGCACATGCTTACACCATGTTAAGACTATGAACCAATCACCATAGCCTCTATGATCATTTAGTTTTTGACTTGCAATATCACTTTATGCTTTAATTAATAATGTTTTGTCGCTTTGCATGATTATGGCCATTATTGCTCTCTTAGTTGGTCGCTCCCAGTCTTTTGCTAGCCTCCACCTGTACTGAGTATGAGTTCTACTCATGCATCCAACTCCCAAGAAACGAAGTTATTCCAAAGAGTCCACTATAAATTCCTATGCATGGTGTGTTGCACCATTCCAAGTATATTCATGTGTTTATCTATCTTCCAAATTAAACTTTTGCTATGTGAAAATTAGTGATTAAAGCTCTCACAAACTTGATGGCACACTTTATTTTCTTGCACTTAATAAACTTGAACCATTGTTCCCATCTATGTTACCTATATGCTTGCATTTTATAAGTTGTAAGTTAGCAGAACCATGTTACCATGGGGAACGCTTTCAACATTGCACTTATTATTCAGTTGATATCATGTTCTTTTGTTTATGGATCCTGGCTGTGTGAAATAAAAGGGGAGCTTGTAAGATCATGGAGTTTGTATGTGTGTTAGAGAAACTCCTGGGCGGCTAGCCTAAGCCATGCCTAATCGTGGTGGAAACTTGCAGCATAACCATAACGAGTATTCTCTGAAGCATCCTCAATAAAAACCTATGCAAATAGCAAATAAAAAGATCGTTGAGATACTCGTTGTATGTTGCCTTGTCATTTTGATATGGGAAAGCTCTTGTGTCATGGGGCAAGGGGTACCCCGTTGGTGGTTCTCCATGATGCACATATACTTACAATGACGAGAACTTGCTTGACACCAAAGTTGAGTAGCATGAGGTTCGGTACTCCTACACAAGGGGCATGAGATTTTCAACTTATAACTTGTCAAGCATATCCTCATATTTGTGTCACTTTAACCTTAATCACTTCAAGATGCCAATGATAGGGGCAATGAGAGCTCAAAGCTAGTAAGTACCATAATGTTTGGAAGCTCTTTATGAAACTTGAAATCCCTGCTTCCTTCTATGAAGGGCTTTCTTTTTATCTTTTTATGTTGAGTCTCCATTTTCTATCTTTATGCACCAATTAAGAGAGCATAGTTGTCATTCTTAGTTCAATGTGCATTGTCCCAAAACTTATTGACTGATTCATAATTTTGGTATTGCTTGCTCTTAAATTATTTGTATCTAGTCACCCTTATGAACTTTGAAGGTGTCCTATGCATTTATGTTCTGCTAATCCATGAAGGACAAGCTGATTACCACTTTTATTATGTTTTCTATATGTAAAACAAACAAATGTCTTTCAATGGATTGTTATTCATGATATTTTGTTTAAACCTTTTTATGTTGCAACTTAGTTACTTTGTCTTATAATTAGAACTATATATTTCATGTTTATGTTAGAGTACTATGATCCCAGTTATCAATGTTTTACAATACCATTATCAAGATTGTGATGGTGGATGTAACCTCAAAAAATATTCTTTCTATCACTTACCTACTCGAGGACGAGCATGAGTTAAGCTTGGGGATGCTTGATACGTAGTAAATGTATCTATAATTTTTGATGCTCCATGCTTGTTTTGTATCAACTATCTTATGTTTTGTCTACACTTTGAGGTATTTTTATACATTTTCTGGAACTAACCTATTGACAAGATGCCGTAGTGCCAGTTGTCTGTTTTCTGTAGTTTTTTGTTTCGGACAAGCTAGTAAAGAAATATTCTCGGAATTGGACGAAACAAAAGCCGAAGTTCCTATTTTTTCTGACGTGATAGAGAAGTCCAAAGAAGAGACGGAGGAGAGCCACGAGGCGGCCATACCATAGGGTGTACCCCTAGGCTCGCCAGGCCCTTGTGTGGGCCCCTCGGGCGGCCACCGACCTCGCCTCTTTGACTATATAAACCCCCCGAGACGAAAACCCTAAGGAGAAGATCAGAATTCCACGAAAATTCCCGCAGCGCCGCCGCCACCGAAGAGGAGATTCGGGGGACAAAATTCTCTGTTCCGGCACCCTGCCGGGACGGGGAAGTGCCCTCAGAAGCATCTCCATTGAATCTGCCACCATCTCCATCGTCGTTGCTGACTCCCATGATGAGGAGGGAGTAGTTCTCTCTCGAGGCTAAGGGCTCTACCGGTGGCTATGTGTTCATCTCTCTCTATGCGTGATCTTATTGAGATCATGAGATTTGTAATCTAGTTGAATAAGTAAATCTATTCTGCTAATCAAGTGCTTTAATTAATCTCTGCTTATCCCCACGTGTGTTAAGTTGACAGTGTGCACACTGTGTGGCACTTAGGCTAAGGTTATGGAAATACTTATCATGAGTATTTTGAGCCGGATGTCTCTATGAGATTGTGGTGTTTGTTGGAACCATCTAGCGCTCAAGGTGATAGTGAGGGGTTATCTAGATGGGGAATGCGAACTTTAAGGTGTGATATTATAGCCCTACATCGTCCAACCGGAGAGTAGTTTAGGGTAGCATAATGAAGAGAAGATATTTATATGAGAGTGTCCACTAGTGAAAGTATGATCCCTAGGCCTTGTTTCTAAGCATTGAAACACCATTTACAATCTGTCATGTTACATGTTTGCTTGCTGCTACTCTTATTTCAGATTGCCATTACCACTTATAATCATCCATATTACTTGTATTTCACTATCTCTTCGCCGAACTAGTGCACCTATACACCTGACAAGTGTATTGGGTGTGTTGGGGACACAAGAGACTTCTTGTATCTTGATTGCAGGGTTGCTTGAGAGGGATACCTTTGACCACTTCCTCCTTGAGTTCGATAAACCTTGGGTGATCCACTTAAGGGAAACTTGCTGCTATTCTACAAACCTCTGCATTTGGAGGCCCAACACTATCTACAAGAATAGAAGCGTCCGTAGACATCAGGGTGGTTTTAGAGCTTCTCTAGATCGCCCTGCCCTACCACTACAAGAAAAGTTGGCTTTTACAATGGATGATTTTCATGGTTAAAGGCATGTTTTTCATGGCAAAAAAGTCTTCCGTGACAGATGGCCTTCGTGGTAAAAGCCCCATCACAAATGAATTAACCATGTTTTTCTCCCGTGGCGGATCTCACCCTTGAGCCACGAAAACTTGTTCCATCGTAGATCTATTCGCTAGCCGCGTTGACTGCTGACGTCATGCAAACTGCCACGTGGCAGCCGCCATTAGCGTCCGGTTACCACCATTAACGGTCACAGAAACCATGGCAGAAGCCAGGCCCAGCCAAGGCCTGCTAAATACTAACTAGGCCGACCCATGAGGAGAGCCCAATAAGAACATGGTCTGTTATTGTTTTGTCATGCACTGCTTGAAATGGGCCCAACAATGCAGCCAGCAGCAGCCCGTGAACTTTTAGGCCCGGTTCTGTTTCAGCCTACAGAAGGCCCATGTTGGTCCAACACTATGCGGCCCATTAGCAGCCTGTGCCAAGTCGCTCCTATACACATAAGGCAGTGGTCAGCCCATCGTGGGCCACCTACTAAAGGCCCTTCTTTGAGATGGTCCGTTACTGTTCTGGCCTTTTACTGTTCTGGCTGTTAACTGTTCAGGCCAACAAGCGACCTATTACTGTTCTAGCCTGGTAAATTTGTCGGCCTGTTACTGCCCTCGTCTGGAAATTTCTCGGGCCGTTACTGTTTAGGCCCGTCACTGTTCTGGCATTTAACTACTTTCGCCTTTTATTGTTGTGGCCCTTTACTGTTGAGGCCCGCTACTATTTTGTCCTGGCACTGTTCTACCATTTTATAGTTTCTTGCATGTTACTATAATGGGTTGTTGCTATTCTAGCCTGCTACTGCTCTGGCCTGCTACTGTTATGGCCTGTTACTATTATAGCATGCTATTGTTATGGCCTGTTACCACATGTGGGTTGGCCCATTACGTTTACGGCCTTTTACAGTTTCGGCCGTTTTGAAGCCCATGCCAATATCATAAAACGTGTATAATAAGCCAACATCTTTTACTGTTCATCATCGTCCGAATACAAGACGGGCCAATAACAAAGCACGATATTGTTCCCTAATCAACATGTCTGGCGTAGTTACCGTAACGACTACCACCATGTGTGGACGGTGTCAACTAAATGCCTACATGGCCTATGTGAGTTATCTAGATATTACATCAGTTGCAAACTTCTTAAAATTATTACATATTATCAACTCAAGGGAAAGAAAAATTGGCATTTCAGTTGACAATCAAATTGATAGCAGAGTCCTCAATTTACTTTCTCAATCGATCACCTGCATCTTCCTTTGAGTGTGACAGCTACATTTGAGGAGACATGATCTTGCAGACCCCCCTTTGGTGGCGATAGCAATAACTGCAGTCTGAAACTAAGTAATAACAAGTTAACACATCAAACAAGACAAACTACTCATTTGACTGATATGACAGGAGCTATGAACTGGAGTTTACAACTGGTCATTGGTTCAATTATTGACCAACACGTCAAACAAACAGGACAAGCAAGCACACATTAAACAAGTGTGCCTACCGTGAAACGAGAAATCAAAAAATGTGAGTGTGTGGCTTAGAATTTCAGCAAATATAAACTAGCCAGGTCATTTCAACAAATATATATGGAAGAAGTTGTATACCCTAAAATGCAAGAGACATTGGGTGGCATGCAGTTACTGTCATAGCGAAGAATGAACCAAATAGAAATTATAACCGCATCATACGAGAACTTGTAGAGCAGGAATGCAAACCACGAATGAACTATATATTGTAAAGGAATAGTTATGTCGTGTCTTAGGACGAACCAGAACCAGATGCGAGATATAATGGCATTGCTCATGAACCTGTAGAACAGGACAAACAAGCATTAGACAAGTGTGCCTAGAATGAAATGAGCAATCAAACAAAGTGTTTCTTAGAATTTCAGCAAATATAAACTAGCGAGGTCATTTCAGCAAATATATATGGAAGCAGTGGCATCACCTAGAATGCAAAGAGTCATTGGGTGACTCGGAATTTGTGGTGAGCTACACAATGGCATGTAGTTACTGTCTTAGCTAAGAATCAGCCAGATAGAAATTATAATGGCATCATAAGAGAACTTCTAGAGCAGGAATGCAAACCACCAGTGAACTACATAATAGAGGACAGTTATGCCATTGCTCAGGACGAACCAACACCAGATAAGGAAGTAATGGCATCCCTTGTGAACCTATAGAATAGGCTATGCAAACCAATATATTCATTGTTCCATTTTGAGCTCTATGCAAGAAAAAGGTAATAGTTAGTGATGCAGCTTTGAAGTACCAGATGGCAACAACAAAATTATAATTGAATTAGTACAAAGAGTTTGAACGGCTACTACAAGATAGCAGAACAATGCCAAGGAGGAAATAATAGCAGGAACTGATCTTAGGACGAATCAGATAGATTCAGCAACTATAGAGTAGGGAATTCACACTAATATTTTCCACTGACTTCAGATTTTGCAAGAATTACACGGTAGCGGGCAATTACTGTTGTATGGAGTAGCTAAGAACATGTGCATGAAAAAATAATAGACATTTGCATGACTTGAAATTTGTAGAGTAGTGAATGCAAACCAACATGTCTAATGACCTTGTATATACTAGCACGAAAAACAGGCGTGCCCAGTGACTTGTATGCACTAGCACGATTACAAAAATGTAGTTCACTGCGACAGGCTTGAACCTACTATACTGCTAACAAAATAAAAACGGGTTGGAGATTTGGTTAACCTTGGACGGAGAGGCATCTAACCATCATAGATACCGTGTGAGTTATGTCTAGGTCACCAAGAGTGCTGCGGTTGCGGTGGTTGTTAGCGTCGGGGAAGCAGATCTTGGGCAGTCAATGCAGGCTTGAGCGTGGTGGACGAGAGTGTCGATGAGGCAGATCTGGTGCAGTGTACGATGATAGCCGTGCAGCTGGTCTAGAGTGGTGTACATGGAACTCTTTGAACTAGATCACGTCCGGTGGACACCGGTGAAGTGGATCTGGTATGGTTGGGTAGCTTTTGGTGGCGAGAAAGCAAGGCTTGGGCGGTCGATGACGCCATCGGCGTGGTGAATGACACCGCAACTCCTAGATCTGGTAGGTGAGTGTCGGTGAAGTGGCTCCGTAGTGGTGCACGAGACCGCAACTCAAGCCGGTGTGCGCGATGGTCGTGGAGGGGACAGAGGAGTTTGGGATTTTTGGGAGGGCCGGCGGGAAAAACTAGGGGAATCGGGACCATCGAGGTGGGGAAAATGGGTAGATTTGGAATTTTAAATTCTAAAGTTTTTGAAACGGAAGGACGCGAAATGCTTCAAGGTTGGTGTGTGGTTTTGTCGCTCGATTGAGAATTTGAATTTGGCTAGCGCCCATCTAATAATAATAGAAAAATGGTACTCCCCTAGTTAGTGGGATAATTTGGCTCAAACTTTTTGAAATAGTGGGGCGGGAAATGCTTCAAGGTAAGTGGGTGATTTTGCCGCTCGATTGAGATTTTGAATTTGGCTAGCATCCATCGACTAATAGAAAAAAGGTAGTAGACCATACGCTATATGTCTAGGAATTCAAGGTTGAGAGTCACATCAACTGATCATCCATAAACATTTTTTTGCACAGAAACTTGGATACCTTTGATTCACACAGCATAGGCGGTAAATTTTTCCGCTTAACTTAGATTTCAAATTTGGTTAGCGTCCATGTAATAATATAAAAATGGTACTACCTCGGTGGGGGATTTTCCTGAAAATGTTTGAAACAGAGGGGTGCAAAATGCTTCGGGGTCGGTGGGTTATTTTACCGCTCGATTGCGATTTTGAATTTGGTTGTGAGCCAAGTTTTATTACTAGAAAAAAGGTTGTGTAGATCGAACGCCATCTGGTCAGGAATTTAAGGCGAGAGTTGTTGGAAATATACCCTAGAATAGGCTATTTAAGGCGAGGAATTTAAGGCGAGAGTTGTTGGAAAGACAAATAATAATAAGGATTATTATCATATTTCATAAAGTTTATGATTAAGTTTTATATCATGCTATAACTGTATTGAAAGGAAACGTCAATACACGTGTGATATATAAACAACCAGGGGTTCCCAGTGAAACTCTAGTCACTAGTTCATTGGTCAACAGATGATCAAGGTTTCCTGATCATGTGGCATTTTATGCCAATTGGAAATGGAGTCAACTCATTATGAGAATGGGATGATGAAACAATACCCAACCTAAACATTGTGACCCGATAATGTCACAAAGTTCAAGTTAAGATGATTAGAATGGATCCTCGTAGACTATTTCTTAGACCGTGAGGCTATATCAATCACTATCTCCCGAGAGTGCTTAGATAGCATCAAGCGTCACCTGGTAACACAGTGATTATAAAGGTGTGTTCAGGTACTCGGAGGGACCGTAGAGGCAATATATGTCAAGAGCGGGATTTGTCCGTCCACGTTACGGAAAGATACTTAAGGGCCCACTCGGAGAAGTTATATCCAATAGCTGCGCAACATGTGATTTGATGACAGGGATATCACTTGTCGGAACGAGTCAAGTAACATTGTTCGATAACAAGATTGAGCACAACATGGTGATTTCATTGATCAGATCTCGGGCAATGCAAGTATCGAGAGACAAAATGAATAAGACACGATTGTCCGGGTTCAAACGACGAAAGATCTTCGTGGAATGCACAGGGGTCACATGGCCATCCAGGTCCCTCTATCGATCATTGCTCCGGGAGTGTCCTGACCATGTCTGGAGTGTTCCCAAACCATGGGGTATCACGCTTAAGGGCTTGATGATGCTTAGAGAGTGTTTATAGGATCGGTAGAATCACCGAAGAAGAGTAGAGAGAAAACCGGAAGGGTTTTGGTAAGTCCGGAGGATGTCCGGAGTGGAGATGGAAGGTGTTCCATAACCATGGAGATTGAATAATATGTTAATGAATGTTAAATATTGATTTAATCATTTATCCATAATTATTTAATAAAAGAGAAAATCAATTTAAAGGTCAAAAGGCTTAATGGGCCAATTCCGGAGAGAGAAGGGCCCATGAGGGAAAGGCAAGAGGAGAGAAGGGGCAAAGGGGTGGCCGGCTAGGCCAAGTACCACCCCCCCGCACCCGGGGGCCACTAGGTCTGGCCGGTGGCTCCACCCCTCTCCTACTCCTTTAGTCCCACCCCGGGACTTTGAGGGAGGTAGTACGTCCCCTCCCCCTATATATAGTGGGCGTATTTGGCCAGATAAAAACACACAATATTCAATAAAGGTTTTGTCACTTTTGGGGAGACCTCCAGTTTATATTCTCTCTCTCACGTGACCATGGTCCCAAGTTCGGGATGCGCGAACGAGAGACATCTTCACCATGGAGCATCGTCGCGCTGCAGGATTCGGATCCAGGAGCTCTACTTCCACAACTGTTGCTGGATCAGGGAAGCGAGAGTCATCGTCAGGCACCGGATGTGTGTAACTCCCCACTAGGTGTCACACTTGAGGCACTCAAGTTGTTGAGCCATAGGAGCGCAAGGACTTCATCACGACCTTGAGGTCGACTTTGGATCGTCTACATCAACCACGCTCTCCTGAGCATTGGCAACGCTTTTCGGTCTTCAAGGGTAAGTTCACGAAAAGCCCCTCTCGTTACTATATTACTAATAGATAGGTCCTAGCAGCATCAGGGGTTCATGGGCATAGGATAAAATTTTATTGTTTTCATACGCGAACCCCTTCAGTGGTATCAGAGCTAGATCTATGCGTAGTAATGCTAGTACGGGTAGAACACACGAGATGTAGCGTGTGGGTGTTGATATTTTAGTTGTTACCCTCCCACGTGTACTTGTATATACCGCAGTAATGCTTGATGAAGCGGCCTCCAACCGACTTTACGAGTTCGTTCGTGAGACTGGTCCACGCTTGACATACGACTTGTATCGTATAAAGTGGCTTTGGGGGTGTCTGTCTCCCTCACATTAGTTGGTATGCCATTTGCAACAGAGGGCCCCGAAAGGGGTATAGTATAGACAACTACTTGATCAGCATTGTGGTGAAAGTTCGTAGGTAAGAACGGTTCTTGTGCGAAAGCCCATTCAGCCACGTAAAACATGCAAAGATAAAGTAAAAGCGTCTAACTTTGTTTTGCAGGGGGCGTTGCTTTGTGATATAGTTGTGGCAAAGGTAAAGTGATTACCTTATGTTACGAAGTAGTAGTATATAGTTGTGGCAAAAGTAAAGTGATTACCTTTCAACATTGCACTTGTACTCTGTACCCCGTTGGTATCATGTTCTTTTGCTTACGGATCCCGGCGGTGTGAAATAAAAGTGGAACTTGTAAGATCATGGAGTTTGTATGTGTGTTAGAGAAATGCCTGGGCCGCTAGCCTAAGCCATGCCTAATCATGGTGGAAACTTGCAGCATCACCATAATGAGCACTCTATGAAGCATCCTCAATAAAAACCTATGCAAATAGCAAATAAAAAGATCACTGAGATGCTCATTGTCTGCTTGCCTTGTCATTTTGATTATGGGAAAGCTCCTATATCATGTGCAAGGGGTACCCCATTGGCGGTTCTTAATGATACACATATACTTACAATGACAAGAGCTTGCTCGTGACTAAAGTTGAGTAGCATGAGGTTCGGTCTTCGTAAGTAAGGGGCATGAGATTTCGGTTTATAACTTGTCAAGCATATCCTTTTAGTTGTGTCACTTTAACCTTAATCACCTTCAAGATGCTTATGATAGGGGCAATGAGAGCTGAAATCTATAAGTACCATAATTTTTGGAAGCTCTTTATGAGACTTGAATCCCTACTTCCTTCTATGAAGGCCTTTCTTCCACCATTATATTGAGTCTCCACCTTCTACCTTTATGCACCTACTTTGAGAGCATAGTGGCCATTCTTAGTTCTATGTGCATTGTCCCAAGACTAGTTGATTGATGCATAACTTGATATTGCTTGTTTTAAACTATTGTATCTAGTCACTCTTATGAACTTTTAAGGTGTGCTATGCATTTATGTTTTGCTACTCTATGAGGGACAAGCTGAATACTATTATGCTATGTTTTCTTTATGTGAAACAAACAAACGTCTTGCAAAGCATTGTTATTCATGAATCTTTTTTTGTGCCTTTTCATGTTGCATCATAGTTTCTTTGCTTATTGCTAGAACTTTGTCTTTCATGTTATGATTGAAGTACTTTGATTCCAGCTTTGAATGTTTTACAAATACTTTGATCAAGTCTTTGATGGTGCATGTAAACTCAAAAATTATTCTTTCTTTTTATCACTTACCTACTCGAGGAAGAGCAGGAGATAAGCTTGGGGATGTTGATACATTGCAAATGTATCTATAATTTTTGATGTTCCATGCTTGGTTTTATCCACTTTCTTGTGTTTTGTTCCAACTTTGGAGTACTTTTCATATGATTTCTTGGACTAACCTATTAACAAGAGCCACAGTGTCAGCTGCCTGTTTTCTGTTGTTTTTGGTTCCAGGAAAGTCAGAAAATGAATATTCTCGGAATTGGACGGGACAAAAGCCAAAGTGCCTATTTTTTCGGAAGTCATCAAGTGCCAGAATACGAGACGGAGAGGGGACAGGGGGACACCACACCACTTGGCCGCGCGGCCAGGCCTGGCCCATGCTAGGGGTGGTGTGGCCGCTCCCGGCACCCCCTCGGCCTCCCCTTCCGCCTATAAGATGCCCTCGGGATGAAAACCCTAAGTGCCCGATCAAAGATCCACGAAAGAGTCTGTAGCCACCGTCATCTCCATCCCTAGATCGGGAAGGATCTGAAGCTCTTCCTGGCACCCTGACGGAGAGGAGAATTCACCCTGGAGGCCTTCTTCATCACCATGCAAGCCTCCGGTGTGATGCGTGAGTAGTTCATCCTTGGACTACGGATCCATGTAGTAGCTAGATGGCTGGTTCTCCTCCTTTGTGCTTTCATGTCTAGATCTTGTGAGCTCCATTCATGATCAAGATCATCTATTTGTAATTCTGCATGTTGTGTTTGCGGGGATCCGATGGATATTGAGATGCTATTTTAGATTGATTATTGATTCTATCATGTCTTTGTTATTTGTGATCTTGCATGCTTTCTGTTGTTAGTAGCTATCTTGGCCAAGTAGATGCTAGCAACTCCAAGAGTTAGTATTTATGCTCGATAGTGGGTCCATGCCTCTGGTAATCTAGGGAAGTGACAGAAATCTCTAAGGTACTAGATGTGTTGTTGCTACTAGGGAGAAAACAACAATCCTTTGTTCATAGAACAATCGTATTGTTTACTTTACACGCAGTTCGTAAAGCAATAATCTGTTGCTTGCAACTTAATACTGGAGGGGGTTCGGATGATAACCTGAAGGTGGATTATTAGTCATAGATGCAGTTGGATAGCGGTCTATGTATAATGTTGTAATGCCCAATCGAATCTCAAAGGAGTCAAGATGATTAGTATATGCATGTATTGCTTTCTCGATGTTTGTCAATTGCCCCGCTGTAATTTGTTCACCTAGCATGTTATCTATCTCAAGGAGAGCCACCTCTAGTGAACTATGGATCCCGGTCCTTGTCTTTCACATACAATCTATAAACTGTTTACTACTTTGTGTTTACTTTCTGCAAACTTTTACTTCTTTCCATTCGATACATTTAATCCTTTGTTTTCCGCAAAACACGGTGAGATTGACAACCTCATCGCAAGTTGGGGACAAAGTTCTATGGTTGTGTTGTGCAGGTCTCCACGTTGCTACTAGCACCGGTAGTGCGCCCTGCCAAAGCTCAGCTAGTAACACCTTTGGGGTGTTTCCTTGCTCCTACTGGTTCGATTAACCTTGGTTTCATGCTGCTGTGCTCATCGTACCTTCGTCTGGGGGTTCCCAACGAGCTCTACATCAACCACGCACCAGCACTTTTCTGAGCGTCGTACACAGAGCCATCAAGCATTTTTCTAGCGCCGTTCCCGGGGAGTCAAGGACATCTTCACAAGGGGAGTCCCTCATAACCAATCACTTTACTTTGTTGTTTTTGTTTTGCTTAGTTTCTTTTTGCTTTGTTTGCTTGTTTTGTTATTCAAAAACACAAAAAAATTAGTTTTACTAGTTTGCTTTCTTATTTGAAAAACACAAAAAAATTAGTTCCTATCTTGAGTTGCCACTATGTCTAGCCTTCCTCCAGTCACTATGTCACCCAGAGCAGCAGGAAGACTACTATAACAGTCGTGAGATGGCCTCCTTCATTTCAAGTACAATGCGTTTCAGAATGGTAGATGAGTTATGGCCTATCGTGGGTAATGTCGACCCTCGTACGGTAATGCTGCAGCTTAGGACACATTTCGTGGAACAAGCACGCATATGGGAGCATGAGCTGATGGGAGACTTCCTCTCCATTGAGATGGAGGAGAACTCTTCACTTGATGAACACTTGGAGCGCATGCATGATGCATACATGAGGCCGGCATACTTTCTGGATAGCTAGATGACAAGCTCTTTTGCAAATGGCGTTGTGCTACGGTCGCTGCCACCAATCTACCAAGCGCATGTCAGGATTTGCATTATGAGAGGCGACGCGGAAACATAGGATTTCCACAAGTTCATATCACATCTCAGGAATGTGATGGTTGAACCCGTTGTCGGTGAGGTCATCAATGACAAAGGTATATACTTGATATACAATTTTATAAATGTTATAATCTTGCAGACACATTTATAGTGTTAAGTATATTTGATACTTGTTCTATTTTGCTAAAAAAGGTCCTTCTGCATAGAGGTGCTTGCTAGAGAGGAGGTGATGTTGCGTGTTGATGGCGAGCATGATGATGATGGCCAACGACACTCTCCCCCAACATTTATCACTTAGTTTATGTTTAGGATGATTACTGTAATCAAAAGATTGTGAACTTCTTTAGTGTGTCTCACACTTTGTGAGACGGTTATTCATATGAGTTTGTAACAAACAGTTGTTCCACTTTTATGAATGATTTCTATTTGTGTTCATATCTCATTCGATTACGTGTGAATTATCCTTGTTTTGAAACTAATTGATAATGCATGAACATTTGTAAAATATTGAAATGCCTTGAAAAATACCCAACTTAATGATATATTCATTAATGAATGAAACCATTGTTTAAATTCAAAGTTATATTGATAATATGTGAAAGACACTTGTTTTCTTGTCACATATGAATCATGCCTAAGTTCGGCAAAATAACTTGAACACCGTGTATTACTTGAATACAAAGTGTTTGATGAATTGTTAGAAGTAAATACATATTCTATGTATTGTGTTTTAACAAAAATGGTGATTATCATTATATGATTGTTTAAATGTGTGAAGAAGTTTACCAAAGGAAACATGAAACTATTTGATGTGATCAAAGCATTTTCATCAACAAAAGGGTATTAAAGATAAATGAGAATCTAATTACTATGATTTGATCAATAGTAATGAAATTCAACTTTATAAGATTGGCATAAAATAAACTGTGAAATGCAATGCGTTTGAAATGCAAAGCATCACAATATGATATTCGATATCAAATGGGTGAATAGATGGCGTCAAATAAATCGTTATAGTGTAAATGTAGAGACCATTAGTTAGAAATAGTTATCACTCAATTAAAACATATAGTGAACCATCTTGATTCGTGAGATCAGCTCCATATCTAGTATGGATCGTCGTGGAAGTTTTGGGGTTATTCGATATAACCAAAACAATAGCGAATAAGTCCTTGTAGAGTATTCATTAGAAATTTTCAATACGAAATCCATAGCTGAAACCAAAAGGAAAGCAAAACTAGTACTGCTTGGATTTTGGTGCATTCTCGAGAAAGTTCACATTCAATGATATTTCTCTATTATGGAGCAAATGGAAGATAGTGAAAAACATGATGAGGATTCAAATCACTGCATTAGAGTATTGACAAGTGCAACGGAAAGCATTCCTAAACGATTCTCCTCACGAAGGAAAGAATCAATAATAGTGATCATTGTGTTTTCCCCACTGGTGTTTTCACTACATGAAGTAGGATTCAATATGTAGCCCATATCTTGTATGGAGACATTTGTGAATAATTTGTCATGATTACTGGAATATGACATACCTACGAACTACTAAGGAAATAATGGTAAGCTAAAGTTATGACAAATCCTATAGCAAAATTTCCTTGAGATTGGAAAGCAATTCGTTGTTGAATCTTACAAGTAAAGGGGTTACTTGGATTTTCCCAAATGAATGCAAAGCCATAGTGGAAAATGGGTGAATGACAAAAGAACAATTTGTCAAGTATTGGACAAATTCAAATGAATTTGATTCAAGTGTGCTGAAGTCTGGTGGATTTAGTACTAGTAAAGTACTAGTATCTCATAGTAAATCTCCTAGTTTGATATTTGATCAAAGGATTTTGAAGTTGTTCAAAATAGGAGTGGATATGCAATTTGCATGAATTGAGTGGGATCTATGAAAGTCTTCCTAAAACAATATGTGAATGACATATTTTGAGTGGGAGCAATGTAAGTCTCGAACTCAAATGTGTCGGGAACACATTTTGAGTGGGAGCAATATAAGTCTCATATTCAAATATGTAGGAACATAGTTTGAGTAAGAGTAGTGACTCATACCCAAATATGTTGGGAATGTATTTTGAATATGAGCTTAAAGGAGTGATTCTTAAGTGTGTATACGACACATTGAGAATAAAAGTGCAAGTACCAATAAATAATGATTTATAGGGAGTAGAAGTTGATAATAATAATATTATGATATTATGTAGTATTCCTTAAAGGATTCTGAAAAGGGTTTCAGAATAGAAGTTAATTAAGGATCGGGTCCTTGATAACTCAAATTAGGAATAGTATTAAGTTTAACATCAATGGTTAAAGAAAGAAAAGGATGATCATCATCCACTATGTTGAGACATATGTTTTATCTTAGAAAACCACGATGATAACTTAACATAATATGTGATCTAAGAATTTGAAAAGTGATTAAGTTTGAATCACGGAACGTTGAGCTAAGTTTGTCTATAGTGTCTAATAGAGAACTGTAGACATGTTTGTCCAAATCCATGAAGGATGACATATCTTAAAGCATAAAGGGTTATGTTATAAGGGAATATGTTGTGAACTCCTATAATACCAACTAAAGTCAAGTAGGAAGCGAGGTGAACAAAAACATCGAAAGTTGCACAGGGAGCACTCGTGTTTCGATAATTACATTTATAATAATAGATAAGGGTACCATCTAAAGTGTTGTATAATGTTATGGCAGGGATAGTTCGCTTTTAACATAGAATGATGTGTCCCAGGGCACAGTGTCCATGAGAAAGCCCTCGAGGTTGATCAAAAGTCACTGTAGGCTCCTGGAATACGACCTCGTTCTGCTGCCATAGCGACAATGCATACACAAATATGTTATCATATGATGATAAAGTATTAATGTCAATCAAGGTGACATTAGTAAGTTGCAAAGGATTTGAGACAGTAAAGTACAGGCCCCAGATTCAACCACTT
Organism: Avena eriantha; assembly: GCA_910589775.1. Lineage (NCBI taxonomy): Eukaryota > Viridiplantae > Streptophyta > Magnoliopsida > Poales > Poaceae > Avena > Avena eriantha. Next base: position 311,051,422 of record OU342744.1, on the reverse strand, counting down.
CCATGAGCAAGCATGTGCAGGGTACCGGAAATATGGTGCCAATGATTAAGAACAAATGCAGCTAGTTTATTTGTACTCTAGTACAAGGGGGAGACTGTTGGAAATATGCCCTAGAGACAAATAATAATAAGGATTATTATCATATTTCATAAATTTTATGATTAAGTTTTATATCATGCTATAATTCTAGTAAAAGGAAATGTCAATACACGTGTGATATATAAACAACCAGGGTTCTTAGTGAAAATCTAGTCACTGGTTCATTGGTCAACAGATGATCAAGGTTTCCTGATCATGTGGCATTTTATGCCAGTTGGAAATGGAGTCAACTCATTATAAGAATGGGATGATGAACCAATACCCAACCTAAACATCATGACCTGATCATGTCACGAAGTTCAACTTACGATGATTAGAATGGATCCTCGTAGACTATTCCTTAGACCGTGAGGCTATATCAATCACTGTCTCCCGAGAGTGCTTAGATAACATCAAGCGTCACTTGGTAACACAATGATTATAAAGGTGTGTTCAGGTACTCGGAGGAACCGTAGAGGCAATATATGTCAAGAGCGGGATTTTTCCGTCCACGTGACGGAAAGATACTTAAGGGCCCACTCGGAGAAGTTATATCCAATAGCTACGCAACATGTGATTTGATCACAGGGATATCACTTGTCGGAACGAGTCAAGTAGCATTGTTCGGTAACGAGATTGAACATGACATGGTGATGTCATTGATCAGATCTCGGGCAATGCAAGTATCGAGAGACAAAAATAATAAGACATGACTGTCTCGATTCAAACGATGAAAGATCTTCATGGAATGCACAGGGGTCACATGGCCATCCAGGTCCCTGTGTCGATCATTGGTCCGGAGTGTCCTGACCATGTCTGGAGTGTTCCCGAACCGTGGGGTGTCGTGCTTAAGGGCTTGAAGATGCTTAGAGAGTGTTTATAGGATCGGTAGAATCACCAAAGAAGAGTAGAGAGAAAACCGGAAGGGTTTCGGTAAGTCCGGAGGATGTCCAGAGTGGATATGGAAGGTGTAAGTCATGTTATGGGATTCAGATCCAGGAGCTCTACTTCTGCAACTGCGGCTGGATCGGGGAAGTGGGAGTCATCGTCAGGCACCGGACGTGTGTAATTCCCCGCGAGATGTCACACTTGAGGCACTCAAGTCGTTGGGCCACAAGAGCGCAACGACTTCATCATGACCTTGCGGTCGGCTTCGGTTCATCTACATCAACCACGCTCTCCTGAGCGTTGACAACGCTTTTCGGTCTTCAAGGGTAAGTTCACAAAAAGCACCTCCCATTATTTTATTACTAATAGATAGGTCCTGGCAACATGAGGGGTCTAGGGGCGTAGGGTAAAAATTTATTGTTTTCATACGCGAACCCCTTCAAGAGTCACATCAACTGATGCCTCCGATTCAAACGGGGTAGGTGTTAGGTTTTGGCGGTCGACTGTGATTTTGAATTTAGAGATTGTCCAGAGAATAATTAAAAAAATTGGCCATTCTCCCTCTATTTTAGGGATCCAAGTCGGGGAGAGTGATTATCTACCATGCGTATGAAAATGCAGATCTCTGATACAAGAATGTTTGTTTAACATAACAACAAACGAATGTCTGAAGTAGCTCTGATTCAAGCATGTGAAAATGGTGTGCAACCAAGGTCTACTAATTATTTAGGTGTCGGCACAGACTCTTCTACAAGAAGCACTAACTGAATGGTAGTACTAATTCAGATCAAATAAAAATCCTACTGCAAAACAAATACTCCTACTACTACATACTATCAAAACAGAAACACTAGCTAAAGTATATGTAGAACACATAAAACAAGATTTCATCACGCATACACTACTATATAGAGAACACCATTTCATCATATAAAACAATGTTTTAACAGACACACATAGGCCCCCAAAACGAACAGACGACTCTAATATTCCAACCCTTGCCGATGTGACTGCAGCACAAACAAAGGTGCCACCACAGTTTCATCAGCTACCAAAACAAACAAACATTAGACTACAGCTCCAAATAACACAACCTGTGCAAACACATGCTTTCCCAAACAAGTCTTGCTTGTTCATCTGAGTGTTATTTTCATCTCCTTGATGTTGCAGTCTGAATCAGTTGTGTTGCTGACAGGACTTCCTTTTCGTTTCTTTGATTTAACACTCGGAATCACGTTGGTTGCTGAAGGAAATGAACAAAATGATCAGCAAAATCATAGGTGTACAAAAATGCAAGGGTTGCACATGAATGACTGCACTAACAAGGTGTCATTACGTAGGGATGTAAAGTACACCAACATTTACGAGATCTGAACTTCTTAGACTTCATGCTGCTGAGATCTAATTTGAATACTCCCTCCTTCGCCCATATAACCAGCATTTCTCTATCCTCAAATGTGCAGAGTAACCTTACTGCATCTTTCTCACGATATGCCCATGATTTATCAAGGCCAAGGAGAGTATCCAACTCAACCTTTATATGAGGCACCCAAGCTTCCCATTTGCATGTTGATGATCTTGCACTGGACCACGTGTTTAGAGTGAAGTCTCTTATAACCGCAAGGGCAACATCTCCATTATGCCCCTTAGCGATGAAAAAATTGCCTCTAGAAATATCATGTGTCTCATGGGGGAACTCAATATAACACAGTTTTGTTATCATGTTGTCAAAGGCAATTATATATTTGGAGTTCATTGTTAGCTAGTACAAAATGTCCCCTATGAGAGTTGATAACCTACGATCAATCTTAGCCAGCATCTCAGCAGGTTCAATCTAGTCCTCCCATTTTCCTAACTCTGATGAGTACCTCTGCACTAGTGCTTGGTTACCATTGGTTACTATCCAAACAACCTAGAAATTGATGCAACAGTGTGAAGACAATTGCCCATGATTTCTCGAACAGAGAATTGTGCCGCTATCATACTCACATCTCCGCCAAATTGGTGGTTCTGGTATCATTATTTCACTTCCACTAATTGGATCCTAGGCCTTTATCATGTTATACCCTTGTAGATAATGAAGTAGCACCCTACCATTGCGACATCCGGGTACATATGGTTTGTAGGCTTTATGTACTTGCACCAGCCTATTCAGCTTCTAGAAGATCGATTGGTCAAGATTATGATTTGTTAAGAATCGAGCATCCTCGGAGCTGTTGGTGAAAAACACAAGTAACGACATTCCTCTTTTGTGTGACAGGGTTAGCCTTTTGAAATTGTTGCTTCCCATGAAGTCCATCTAACATTTTTGGGCGAGTGATGCCCACAGTATGCAGGATGGGTGCGGAGGAAGCCTGACAAGAATCTGGCCAAATACATAGCTTGTCAAGTTGTTGATTGTTGCATATGTTCTTCCACCAAAGCTAGTAGGATGATGCAAATAGCATAAGTGCATCATCAGAATTAAGTAAACAGCACAATGCACAACCCTAAAAAAATAATTACGTAAACACCATAATGCACATTACAATTTGACAGGAAAATTTATCATCAGAAGTTCCTAAACTGCACGCATCTGAAAAACTACCTAAAAAGTAGAGTTTGTCAACAAAATAACCTAAATAGCACAAGGAATCAACCAGAGTAGTACAACAGCACCGCAAAATGCTTCAGCATGTCGGAATTGGGTAAAGGGAATGAAGAACTTTTTTTTGAGGTCACCGGGGAGGACAGAAAAGCCCCCACCTAAATTTTCTGGTTTTATCATAAAGAAGGGGAGAAAAAACGGATGTAGCTTTAGTGACTTGGTGAACCCAAGTCTCATGGTGACTTTCCCCAAGATCCACCTTCCATCTTAGATCCAACGTATGATAGTAGCTCAGATTTTGGACTAAAATGTAAAACTATTCGAAAAAATTGACAAAAATCAGTCGGTGCCTAGGTTTGAATCATGTGAAAGTTTCATCCCATTTGGATCACTAGTTTGTGATTAAATAGTTTTTTATGTTCCTAGTACTACTAGTTTAAACTAATATCCACTGCGTCCAGAAAAAACCACGGAGCAGAATACATAAAAGAGGGAGGAAGTGAGGGAGACAAAATCCAACGAAGAACTTACAATGGGGTCGACGAGTTCTAACAGATGGAGCAGGCACCACCGATGAATGATGGCCCACAGTTGTTGACACTGAAGAATCACGACCACGAGCTGATGCATTCCTAGCATCCCACATTGTCGTCGCTTTCGCAGCGACAGCCAACATAGCCGAATTTTTTCCAGCAGCAGCCGACGAGGATTTCGTCTATGCCTCCACCGCTTTCCAAGCATCACTCAACACTACCCAAGACTCTGATGCGGTACAAGCATCGGCCTCCACATCCGCTTCACATGTATCCATTGGTGCTGCTTCAGCATCTACCTCTGCTTTACAAGCATCCGCTGACGCAGAAAATGCATCCACCAATGCCGATTCCATTTCCTGGAAATGCCACTAGCTTATTTAGGTCGCAATGCGCAAAAATAAATGCATTCTATCCTTCAGAAAGCCCGTAATGGCTAGAAGTTGGGGACGTACATACCAGTGAACACCGGTGCGGTGGTGTTCAATGGTGGACCGGCAGGGACGGTCCGGTCGAGGGAGGGCGACCAGCCGGAGAATATGACGATGGGGTCAAGGGGCACATGACTGAGCTTCCTCGAACTCAAAACTAACTTTCGCCCCTCTATATATATTTTTTGCGAACCCCACTTTTTTAGGGGAAAACCCTCGTTGTATTAATAGTAGCAACCACACGACTGATACAAGTTTGTGCACTGGAGTTGCTCAGTTTCCCGCCTACAGACATCAAGTTTGTGCACTTATTCGTGTGATACAGTGAATTGTTAGGAAAAATATTCTAGGTGGTAGAAGCCTGCCCTTTCTATGACATCAAGATCTAGAGTTCAAACATCGACCTAAAATTCCACAATCTACAACTACAAGTTTTGGTTTACTACTAGAAACATGCTAACAAATCACTCGCAACTGGCTTTAACATCATCATTAACAGATCTTAGAAGGAAAAAAATTGAAAGGTAAAAAACCACCACAAGTTCGAATAAGATGACTGTTGTTGCCAAATATAGTCACATAAATCCAGGTCCAATATATATGTCATAATAGTACATCAAATATATAGATTCGTGGACACCACACACCAGTAGAGCAAAAGCAACAGCTATAGTACCTGACTTAACAAACATTCATCCTCATAAGAGACCCAAACCCTTCAAAAATGAAGGTAGAGCGTATGGGCGTGGAGAATCTCGAATTTATGTCAAGGTCTCATCTGCTTCTAGAGCCTAATTGAAAAGATTGTCAGCTCGCATTCCCACCTATTCCAAGAATTGGTCATATGCCTAACCAATCAGCTCGTCTCCATCCACATGAGGCAACTAGGAAACTAAGTTGCCAGCCATAAACTTTTGAAAATCAACAGCAGCACATTGAGCAACTGAAAATTTATGTAATCCATCCTACAGTGAAATCAGCTATCCGCTTAGTGGATTGGCCACTTCTTCCTTCAGGCGCCTAATCGGTTTGTCCTGGTGTTTCTCTTTCTCTTGAAGGCACGAAAACATGTGTCTATGAGCTTTGTATTTCTCTCGGAGACGGGCAATTGTCAAATCCTTGTAGTGACCAACACCATTACGCCATGAGCAATATGAATAAGGTGGAAACTGCAGATAACAAATCCAAAATTAAACCAGATTCTCATTTCAAAAAAATTAAACCAAATTCTCGTTTCAAAAATAATAATCCAAATTCAGTTGCACACATCATGCAAGCTCCACAGGCGTACTACAAATGGCAAAGAACCATATAGGCATATTGCCCAAACATGGGAAACAAAACTGACATAAAAAGGGTCGTACTTTAGGGTTTGTCTTCTTAGCTAGCACATGAGCAGTCATGGCCTTAGTAAGTGGCAACAGATCAGAATGACTTCGTTTCAATAAATCATAATGCAACAAAAATCATCAGTATATTTTAGGGGATATTTTAAGTAATAAAGCACTCTTTATCGGAAAAAAAAATTCGGGAACAAAGCATAGGTTATTGAAATTCCAGCAAAGCAACTAGATACATAAAAACACTTGTCACTCGATAATGCCTCCTCCACGGGTGGGACATGCGCATGATGTTAAATGAAATACAGCAAAACCCGTAAATTTTAGGAAAGAACACATCAACTTCACAATGCAAAGAAGGATACATGCATTAATCTGATGCCAAGGATTGGGCTTGTTCCCCTTTATCAAAAAATATAATTTAAAGAACTCAACAATGCAGGACACCAGCAAACAACAATCTGTTTATGAACAATATGCAGCAAATTACATTTGCATTGTTCAGCAGAGGACCGTTCTGTGAAATAAAGCCACGGCAAGCTTCCCATCCTCATAAGACTCTTCTTGGTAGCATATACTTGCCTATTCTCAGTGGACCTTATAAATAATTCCGTGTCTACATCCATGGTGATCCTAGCTTCCTAATGTGGCATATAGATCTACTATTTCAAATATCAATCACCGAAACAACTATTTGTATGGTTGTGTACTCACCGGAGATTGCGCTGATGCGATGGAAAGGTGGACGATGCTAGGTAAATAAGGTGCACGATGGGGGAGGTGCACAAAAGTGCAAAAATGTAGCGATACTCGTATATAGATAGAGATAGTATTAACACATAAACCAGATCAATTAGTAGTAACCACAAACTCCATATAGGCTATAAGCAAACTGTCAACTACTCCCATATTAATTAACCTAGTGTAATTTAACGTGACAGTACTATGCGATGGTGAGTACTAGTAAATAAAAGGGGATTACTTAATTATAAGTGGAATCTATAGCCAGGAACTAAAAGCATCATGAGCATGCTAAATATCTATGTTGTAGACCATACTTGGTTAAGAACCTAATGTCCAGCTCTAATTACCCCAATCTAAGAGCATCTATCCTATTTACGACTAAGTGCAGTGATTTGGAGACATTCGGTAACTGTGCAACCATCTCCTTGGCATGCATCTGATGGCGCTACTGCTCCTCCTCTGCAAGGTCATCGTGGATCTCGAGCTATAACCACAGCGACATCATCGCACACTATAGCAAAAGTGAGTGCGGTATATCTACCTAGTGGATGAACATGCAGAGCTCACATTCGTAGTTGCAACCCAAGAACCTGCGGCCGAAGTTCATTCCCTTGAATGCGACGCGGCGACGGGGCGCCAGGGCGCAGTCGCACCAGAGCCGGAGATCCACATCGGTAACAATGCCGTACCACTCCACGTCTACCATCCGTGTCGGTATCTGAACCCAGGAAACATCATCGATCGAGATGGATAGAATAGAGAAAAAACCCCAAATGGAGAGAATCCATAAGCTGAATTCAAGAAAATAAACTGAGGCCGTGAACTTTGGCATACTTACCCTAACCCGGTCGCCTTGTGCATCAAGATCCCCCGTCGTTCGTAGGACCGGCATGACTGAATCTGTTAACATTGCTCGAAAAAAGAGCATGCCTTCAAAGCCTAGCACAGAGGCTTCATGGAGAAGGAAGAGGTAGGGGAGCCAGTCCTCACATTCGCTGGCTACTATTAGATTTAACTCGACCACTGTTAACTGGGGCCCGCGCAACAGAGCCCGTGGGCCCCCAAACATCACTCACCTAGTTTGACTTGCATTACATGTACTTTTGGAAAACAGAACAAAACTCAATAAATAAATAAACCAAAGCCCCCCTCTCTTTTTGCGAAAACCTACTACAAAACGGAGACGCTCACAAATGCATACACACACTCACCCCTATGAATGCAGGTATGCGCACCCTACACCTATGAGCACTTCAGAAAGACTGGATCTTGAGACAGATCCGGCGGGGCTTGAGCTTGGTGAAGTCACCATAGGCACCTCGCTATATATTGACGGGAACGTCGCCTCTCACTACCCTCATAACCATCCTTCAAATTCGAGCGTCGAGGCTTCGTGGTGAAGGAAGTGCTAGGGGGGACTGAGCTCACATTCGATGCCTGCTATGGGATGTAATTGAACCACTAATAATGTGCCCCCTGGTAGTGGGCCCATAGACCCTAAACACCAGTGACCATTATAATTACTTTGGGAAAACCAAGCAAGACTTAATATAAACGGAAGGCCCATCTCTCTCTTTTTTGCGAAAAACCCACTACAAAATGCACATGCTCACAAATGCATACACACACTCACCCCTATGAATGCATGAACGCACATCCTACCCATATGAGCACCTCCGAAAGATTGTGTCTTCAGACTATCTGGTAGGGGGCTTGAGCTTGACGAAGTCACCATAGGCACCTCGCTGTCGACGGGAACATCGCCTCCTACTGCCCTCATAACCATCCTTCAAAGCCGAGTGTCAAGGCTTCATCGAGAAGGAAGATCTAGAGGAGTCAGAGCTAACATTCATTGGCTGCTATAGGATATAACTAGACCACTAATAACAACGGGCCCCCACGGTAGTGAGCCCATAGGCCCCATACATCAGAGCAAGCATGGCGTCAAGTCTTAAACATATGTCTAAATGGTGAAGTGGGTAGTGCTAACAAAAAGATTCTTCAAGGTGATTCTAGTGCTAGACTTATGTCTAAGAGAACCAATTGCAGGAGGGTCCACTAGTCGGTGGATAAGAGTCTATTTTTCTTTTTCTTTTTAGCATGGTTGTGTGGATCCACTTCAGTTCTAAACACTAGAGAAAAATTATTTTTCATAGCTACTTATAGACACTGCACACGCCCTTACTAGACGTAGCTTAGAAATTTACTAGCCTCATGTCTAAGAAAATAAAAATCTGCTCCACCGTTTAGACCAGATAGGGGACTCACTCATCTGAGTTGAAAGATACAATAAAGAAAACCTTCTGGACACTAACGAGTGGGTATGCCTGCCATTTGATTCCCTTAGACATGTGTCTTGTATAGACCTAGGGTCCAAAAAATTTAGCTAGCTAGACTCACCCTATCTGTTGTTTAGACCTAAGTCTAGTAATCTTACCACTATATAGTGTACGGATAACTTTAGATTTTGACCGTTGGATCGTCCCTCGTGAATCCAAGCATTTCCATTCTAGCATATAGAAGATTCTATTGATAGTCTTCAGCATAATTAATGATATGCAAAAACCTCAAAACACACTTCTCCATCATACTAGAATCTTCTCACTCGTTTCTCTAGAACATGTCACCAAAAAATTCAATTGTTAGGTAGCTAATAATCTTTGACTTCTATACATGATGATACAAAGTAGAAGAACCAAATATACACCCATACTTTATATATGTTGATCAAATTTATATTTTCTGCTTTATCTATTGTAATTTTATATAGTGATGATATGTCAGACGTCTATTATCTGAGCCTCACATGCAGGGCACGTGCAACTTACTAGTTAAAAAAAATATTCTCTTAGAGTACGCCCCAGAATTCCAACGATGCACCATGCTCTTAGTGACCTAGCTAGTTTGACTTGCATCATAGGTAATTTTGGATAACCGAGCAAAACTCAATACAAACCAAAGGCCTCTCACACATTTTTTGCGAAAACCCAATACAAAACACAGACACTCACAAATGCATACACACTCACCCCTATGAACACACGCACACCCTACCTCTATATGACCACCTACGAAAGACTGTCTTGAAACTAATGCGCGGCGGGGCGCTTGAGCTTGACGAAGTCACCATACACACCGAGCTATAGACAGGGACATCGCTTCCCACTTAAGAATAATATTCCGCCTTTTAATGGACACAAAAGTGCCAAACCTGATGGGGATTGAACTCTGGTGGGCAAGGGGTTACCACTTCACTTAGAACCATCCAACCACGGGTTATGAGCTCAATCTCTCTCTCTCTCTCTCGTATATGTAGAACATGGTACATAATTAAATAACTAGCATAGAATAAATTAGTCGAATGCACTTTCTAAGCTCTTTATTGTGACCGAGCTCTTAACGAGTAGCTCAAGAAACTCTTTAAAACTATATTGTTTAGTACGTTAACATTAACGAGCAAAAAATGTTGCTCACATAAGTTTGTTAAGAAAGCAAACCAAGCTCAAACGAGTCGACTAGATGAGCTAGGGATCACTAAACTTGCCACGCAAGAGCTTGCCACTGCCCATTTTTAGACAAATGAGTAGACATGTGTTTAGGGTTTAGGGTTTGGGGTTTTAGCGTTTTAAGGTTTAGGGTTTAGGGTCCTTGTGCTAAATACATGGGCTTGGATGCACTTTTCATTTATTATGAGGTCCTCAATGTAACTTGTACTTCCACCGACCGTGTTAACTCAAGCACCTCGATCCTATGGGACTAACCATAGTTAAAATAAAATGCAACCGCCCCAATTATATATTACACAAAGTGGACCTCGGTTTCTTATACGTAATACCCATTTTTTAGTACTAGATAGGAATTTTCAAGCTTGCTAGCTAATTTCACACACTTTAGAGACTTCTTGCTGATTTAACGAATTGAGGTCAAACTTGAGCTACAAGTAAGCACGATAGATTGCTCTTGAATTAAATGTCTTTTGAGAGGTAGATGGGTGCATATACTATCAGGAAAGAACATTCTCAATTTCTCGAGTGATGTCACGAGGCAAAAATTTAACAAAATTAAATGTCGTTTTGAAGTTATATTAGGTCAATTTGAACTACAGGTAAATTGTAGGCTGCTTCGAAAGTTTTATGAAAAAACTTTTGGAGGTACCCATCCGGGGGTCAATTAATATATCACGAACCACCGAGAGTTTTGACGATAGGTTCAACTTATTGCTAAGATAGATTTTGCATCTTGCCAATTTAACGAAATTAGGTCAAACTTGAGCTACAAGTAAGCGCGGTATAAATTTCTCTTGAATTAAATGTCTTTTCGGAGGTCTCATGGCTCAAGATATCTCGAGATTGTTGGGAACCCCAAGAGGAAGGTATGATGAGCACAGCAACAAGTTTCCCTCAGTTATGAAACCAAGGTTATCGAACCAGTTGGAGCAAGGAAACAACCCCAAGGTGTTGCTACCAACTTGGAATCCTGCACAACACAACCACAGAACTTTACCCCAACTTACAGTGAGGTTGTCAATCTAACCGGTTTTGCTGAAAACAAAGGATTAAATGTATTGTGTGGAAGATAGTGATTGCTTGCAAAAAGTAAACAGTAAACAGTAAATAGTAGATGGTATATCAATGGTAAAAGAATGGACCGGGGTCCATAGTTCACTAGAGGTGATTCTCCTTAAGATAAATAACATGTTGGGTGAACAAATTACAAAGGGGCAATTGATAGACTCGACAAAGCATACAATGCATACACTAGACATCTTGACTCCTATGAGATTTGATTGGGCATTACAACATTATACATAGACCATAATCCAACTGCATCTGTGACTAATAATCCACCTTTAGGTTATCATCCGAACTCCCTCCAGTATTATTTGCAAGGAACAGATAATTGCATTAAGTAAAGTGTGTAAAGTAAACAATACGATTGTCCCATGGACAAAGGATTGCTGTTTTCTCCCTAGTAGCAACAGCACATCTACAACCTTAGAGATTCATATCACTTCCCTCGATTACTAGAGGTATGAACCCACTATCGAGCATAAATACTCCCTCTTGGAGTTGCAAGCATCTACTTGGCCAAGATAGTTACTAACAACGGAAAGCATGCAAGATCACTAATAACATAGACAGGATAGAATCAATAATCAATATGAAATAGCATCTCAATATCCATCGGATCCCCGCAAACACAACATGTAAGATTACAAATAGATGATCTTGATCATGAATGGAGCTCACAAGATCTAAACATGATAGCACAAAGGAGGAGAACCAACCATCTGGCTACTACATGGACCCATAGTCCAAGGATGAACTACTCACGCATCACACCGGAGGAAGTGATGGTGATGAAGAAGGCCTCCAGGATGATCTCTCCCCTCCGGCAGGGTGTCAGGAAGAGCTTCGGATCCCCCCGATCTAGGGATCGAGATGGTGGCGGCTACAGACTCTTCCGTGGATTTTTGATTGGGTCTTTGATCGGGTCCTTAGGGTTTTCATCCTGGGAGGCTTTTATAGGCGAAAGGTCAAGGTCAGTGGAGCACCAGAGGGCCCACACCCCCTGGTGGCGTCCCCCCTCCAGGCCACTCTGCCACCAGGTGTGGCTGCCCTGGTGCACCTTTTCGTCTCCCCTCCGGACTCCGTGTTGCTTCGGGTAAAATATTGACTTTGGCTTTTGTCCCGTCCAATTCCGAGAATATTTCCTTACTAGCTTTTCTGAAACCAAAAACAGCAGAAAATAGGCAACTGACACTGTGCCATCTTGTTAATAGGTTAGTTCCAGAAAATGTAGAAAAATACCTCAAAGTATGAACAAAACATAAGAAAGTAGATAGTAAACAAGCATGGAACATCAAAAATTATAGATACGTTTATGACGTATCAACATCCCCAAGCTTAACTCCTGCTCGTCCGAGTAGGTAAGTGATAAAAAGAATAATTTTTGAGGTGAGATGCACCATCACAATCTTGATCAAGGTATTTCTAAAACATTCATAGCTGAGATCATAGTACTCTAACATAGACATGAAAGATATAGTTCTAACAATAAGACATAGCCACTATGTTGTAACATGAAAAGATACAAACAAAAGATTCATGAATAACAATGCTTTGAAAGACGTTTGTTTGTTTCACATACAAAAAACATAATAAAAATGGTATTCAGCTTGTCCCTCATGGTGTAGCAAAACATAAATGCATAGGACACCTTCAAAGTTCATAAGGGTGACTAGATACAAATAATTTTAGAACAAGCAATATCAAAGTTATGAATCAATCAACAAGTTTTGGGACAATGCACATTAAACTAAGAATGACCATTATGCTCTCTCAATAGGTGCATAAAGATAGAAGATGGAGACTCAACATAAAAGTAAAAAGGAAAGGCCCTTCATAGAAGGAAGCAGGGATTCAAGTTTCATAAAGAGCTTCCAAAAATTATGGTACTTATTAGCTTTCATCTCTCGTTGCCCCTATCTTCAGCATCTTTAGGTGATTAAGGTTAAAGTGAACAAATATGAGGATATGCTTGACAAGTTATAAGTTGAAAACCTCATGCCCCTTGATTACGAGTACCGAACCTCATGCTACTCAAATTTAGTCACGAGTAAGTTCTTGTCATTGTAAGTACATGTGTATCATAGAGAACCGCCAACGGGGTACCCCTTGCCCCATGATACATGAGCTATCCCATATCAAAATGACAAGGCAACAAGCAATGAGCATATCAGTGATCTTTTTATTTGCTATTTGCATAGGTTTTTATTGAGGATGCTTCACAGATTGCTCACTATGGTTATGCTGCAAGTTTCCACCATGATTATGCATGGCTTAGGCTAGCCGCCCAAGCGTCTCTCTAACACATATACAAACTCCATGAGCTTACAAGCTCCCCTTTTATGTCACACCACCGGGATCCATAAGCGAAAGAACATGATATCAACTAAATAATGTGCAATGTTGAAAACATTCCCCATGGTAACATGGTTCTGCTAATTCACAACTTATAAAGCGCAAGCATATACGCAACATAGATGGGCACAATGGTTCAAGTTTATTAAGTGCAAGAAAGTAAAGTGTGTCATCAAGTTTGTGAGAGCTTTAATCACTAATTTTCACATAGCAAAAGTTTAATTCAGAAGGTAGATAAAAACATGAACATAGTTGGAATAGCAATAATGCTAATAGGTAGGTATAGTGGACTCTTAGGAATAACTTGGTTTTATTTGGAGTTAGATGCTATTGGGGATATACTTTCCGGGTATCCTCACAGTTCCTCACTGACCAGGGTGGCCCACTTCGGGTTAGAGCTTTGCTTCACGGGCGGCCCAGTCAAGGAGAAAGACGGAGTCCAATCCGGCTACGGGAAGGCCCAGAAGACTTACCGACTTAGGCCCATAATGTTACTTGTAGTTCAAGATGTACTCTGTAACCGACTCTTAGTCGTAGCCGGATAGATCTCTCTTGTAAACCCTAGGCCGGATATCTATATAAGCCGTCCTAGGGAGAGCCTTTAGGGCACAACCCAATACTTTAGACCCTCAACTCGCACAGGCGAAACCATTGTAACCCATATTCCGGCTCTGCCGTATTACTGGATTGTTAGCAGGAGTAGGATCCGTCCAAAGCCGGCAGATTCGAACCTGGGTAAACTTGTGTGCTCACCGTCCCGGAACACCGTACGTCTCACACCCCTCTCTTCCGCACGCTTCGAGGACCCCCTCATGGTGAACTTGTCCTCAATCCGACGACAGTTGGCGCCCACCGTGGGGCAAGTGAGCTTCGGATCTGCGTTCCGAGCGGAATCTGCAAGAATCGGAATTGGCGAGACTATCGCCGTCAGTCGCATCCTCTACGCCAGTGATGTCCCTCTCATCGTTCTCGACGAGACTTGGATTCCGGCTAGGGAGGCCATGACTGCTTACACAATCATGTGTTTTGGCGAGATCGATGTTTACATCGGTTTCGCTGAACCTGCCCAACCCACCCAGCGGTGATGATAGAAGCAGAAGAATTTTCTAGGTCCCCTTTGTCCGCGGAGGCGGCAGAGTTCCAGATCTCAGAAAACCCTAATCCCACCTAGCCCGCACCAATTGTGGAGATAGTGGAGAAATCCGAGCCTGAAGAAGACCTAGCGTTCCAAGTCGAATCTGGAGTGGAGCTCCCTGGAGAAGCCGGATCCCAGATCGACCCACCCGTGGAAGTCGAAATTCAAAAGGAGCATATCAACGACAGTGATTCCGGCTCTAACGACGCTGGGACAGACATGCATTTCCTGAGGTACACACTGAGACGTATGATACTACAAGGCAAAAGCGCATATGCCATCCTCGAGACCATCAAAAGTTTTGACATGGCTGATCGCGAAAGCCACAGATACCTCAGGAGGCACGCGTCGCACTTCGTCGAATATGTGGGATCCGGATCCGGCTCTGCCGATGCTGGAGAAAACACCAACTCTGTGTTGGAGGCAATTGGAACAAACGCCGACGTTCCCACATCCTTGGATGAATCTATGACGTCGACAGATTTCCGAAAGTTCTCCACGGAATATGAAGAGGAGTACAACTCCAAAGCTGTAGAAGAAGGAGAAGCCATGGATGAAGGATCCGGGGAACACTCTCCCAAAGCGCAGGATGACATGGACGTCGGAGATAATCCTGAAGTCCAAATGTCCGAAAGTACCGATCAGAGCTTGACTCCAGGAAACGGACCCAAAGCCGTCTTTGCTACTGGCGCTGCCAAGAACGCAAAGAAGAAGAACAAGAAGAACAAGACCCCAGCAAAAGACCCTCTGATAGAGGAGGTGATTGCCAAGGAATATGAAGAAGACTTGGATGGAGCACTCATCCCAGAAGAGCCAAAAAAGAAGCATCGGTGGATGGACACATGATCACCGAAGGTGCGCGTAAACTCATCGATGCTGCATTAACCACACCTATCCCTACAACCGCAGAACTTACTGCGGATGAGCTGGACAAAAGGGCGCAAGCCCTAGAAACACATCATCAACAACTCCTCGATGAAACCAAAAACATCGAGGTGGAGAAGAAACGCATGTAAACTAAGGACTACATGTCTAGGTTGCATCAGAAGACACGGAAGCGTCACACCAATGACGACCCATTCCCACATGTCCGTGCCGTCCTGTTTGGAGATGAGATGGGGAAGCCACGGAAAGATAGCAATGGAGATTGGGTTTACCCAACACCAGTACAGAATACCGTGGCGGCCCGAGAAATTCTATCGGCTATTCCAGGACCGAAGGAGATCCGTTTGGGTATTAAACTACTCAATAAGGGACTAAAGCAGCAAAAGGTCGCCCTGTCCGGAAGTCAAAAACTGGTCTCGGACTCTGACCAATGTCGCACAGATCCGGCATGGGCTGGCGTAAGATCCCATTACGTTCGGGCGCAGTATCATAACCCTGAACGACGGGAAGACAATTATTCAAGAACCGGATCATCAGGACAGCATCACAGAACTACCCGTAACTGGAGCAACGTCGCTCCAGAGGCCGAGAAAGATGCCATTGCTGCACCGAATCTGAGGAACCCTCCCCGACGAGAATCTAACGATCGAAGGGGAGAAGATAAAGAGAAACGTAGGGAGGAGGATCGTCAAAAAATGCCACCTCCTAAACATGCAAGCCGTCCGGCTGAGCCTCATCGTGGTGGGAACGACGGACGAAGGAACGACGGAAACCATGTTGGCACAAGCCGGCAGGGGGCTCGTTGTAGTCAAGATCCTCCCGGAACCGGAATAATGATGCTCTGGACGAAGGCCGACGATCAGCCGGAAACAATTCAGCTGCCCCACCCTCTCCACCAAGCAGTCATCACAACGGCTCCCAAGGGGGACAAGGAGGACGATGTGGCGGAGGAGGTGGTGACAGAAGCCAAAGTCCGGCTCCAAGGCACCGCATCCACAGCCGACATTCGGGACAATCTCTATCCCTGAGTGACGCAAGGCACGGGATCAATTCCAACATAGAGGCGCGGCGCTATGAAAACGATGACATGTACATGGGCCCAAAGTGCTTCGGACCACGCATCAGAGCTACAAGATTCCCGGAAGGATTTGCTATCTCAAGGCACATCCAAGCCAACGACGGCATTGCTCGGCCAGATACTTGGCTACAGGATTTTTTTCCAAGCTAGCTGCATCGCCAAAGGCAGAAACAGCCTGGTCGCAACCCGATATCTCCCGCTTATGTTGCGGAAGACGGCGCGATCATGGCTCAATGAACTTCCAGAGAACACCATCCATAACTAGTATGACATGCAAAGTGCGTTCTTTCGGAATTTCGAAGGCACATATCAGAGGCCCTGTTCGGTCGGAGACCTACAGCGTTGCACCCAAAAAGCCGGAGAAACTTGCCGGGATTACCTCGGACGATGGATCGACACCAAGAACTCCGGTGAAGGAGTAAATGATCAAACCGAGATTGAAGCTTTCATCGCAGGACTCCCAATTGGTCTACTACGTCATCGCTTGAAGTGTGACAAGGTCACTGATTTGGGAGAGATGATAGAAACAGCAAGCAAGTATGTAGATGCTGACGACGATGCAGAGGGATTACTCAATGTCCTAGCTGTGCCTCAGTCGGCAAGATAACCAAAGCAACAAGCTCAGAAGCGCAAAAATACCTCGGAAGAAAAACCCAACACGGAAACAGCGGTGGTTACTACTGTTCTGGGTCTGGAGGACGAGGAGGACGCGGCGGAGGCCGCGGGCGTGGCTGTGGGACTTCAAGGGTCCAAGGTAGAGGAGAACAACAACCAGGCAAAACCTACTCTTGGGCCGACATTGCCAATAACCCATGTGTGCATCACTTAGACGCCAATGGGGGCTCATCCCACACCAACGCTGAATGTCGTTTTAATGACGACATCAAGAGAGATGATACCGCGGGCTACAAAGCTAAGCGGAAGAAGGGAAAGAAAAATCCCGAAAAAGACAAAGAGACCAAGGAAGATTCCGACATGGGGGAAGCTGATACTTCAAATCCCAAGCCGGAAGGGAAGAAAACTTTTCCCACCAAGAAGGACACTTACGTCACCTTCCTCGGATCTCAACCAGCAAAGGTCAAGAAAGCAGTTCTCCACGAGCTCAATGCAACAGTTCTGGCTGTCCCTCAATATCTGGACTAGTCGGAAGTGGCAATCACATTTGACCGCGCTGATCATCCGCCTAACTTGCACAGGCGAGGAAAATACGCCTTAATCGTCAACCCACTTATTGATGGTTATGGTTTCTCCAAGACCCTCATGTACGGTGGTAGCAGCATCAATATTCTCTATGTCGAAACGCTACGCTGGATGAAGATCTCGGAAACCCAGCTGAACCATAGCTCTGTGATCTTTCACGGAGTTGTCCCAGGAAGACAAGCTAATTCCCTGGGAGAGATTACTTTGGATGTTACCTTTGGAACTCCAAAGAATTATCGGACGAAGGCACTTTCCTTTGAAGTGGTCCCATTCAAGAGCGCATACCACGCTATATTCGGACGTCCGGCTTACTGGGCTTTTATGGCTAGTTCGTGTTACATTTACAATATGATGAAAATTCCAGGTCCCAACGGCGTGATCACCATCAGGGGAGACCCAAAGAAAGCGCGAGAGTGTGAGGATGGAAATGCCGTCTTTGTAGAAGCCGTGTTGCACGCCCAGGAGTACCAGGAGATCAAGAAGAGCATAGATCCGTCCGAGATGCCCGCAACGAAGAAGGAGGTGACAAACCCAAATCCGGAGTTCAAGGCATCGGAAGAGACGAAGAAAGCACTGTTGAAGGATGATGACCCCTCCAAGGTGACCCAGATAGGCGTAGGCCTAAGTAGCGCATAGGAAAGCACGCTCGTCAAGTTCCTCCAAGCAAATCAAGATATCTTCGCATGGCAGCCATCTGACATGACCGGAGTACCTAGGGAACTTGCCGAGCACTCTCTAAATGTAAACCCGAATGCTAAACCCATTAAACAGTCCCTACGATGGTTTGGCGACGAAAAGCATAAGGCGATAGCTAAGGAACTAGCGCGGCTCGAGTTAGCCGGATTCATAGAAGAGGTCATCCACACTGAGTGGTCGGGCAATCCTGTAATGGTCCCTAAAAAGGACACCACTGATTTAAGGATGTGTGTTGATTATACTGCCTTGAACAAGGCTTGTCCAAAAGATCCGTTCGCTCTGCCTAGAATTGATCAAGTCATCGATTCTACGGCAGGCTTGGAACTCCTCTGTTTTCTCGACACATATTCCGGTTATCACCAAATCCGGATGAAGGAATCTGACAAAGTCAAAATTTCATTCATAACCCCTTTTGGAACCTTCTGTTTTGTTACAATGCCCTTTGGGCTAAAGAACGCAGGAGCTACGTACCAGCGCACGATGCAGCGTTGTCTCCATGACCAACTCGGACGCAATGTACATGCATACGTGGATGATATCGCGGTGATGTCCAAAAATAAGGAAACGCTGATTTCTGACTTGGAGGAGACGTTTGCCAATCTACGAAAATACAACATCATGCTTAACCTGAAGAAATGCTTCTTTGGAATACCAGCCAGAAAATTGTTAGGTTTTATCGTGTCTCAAAGAGGCATAGAGGTGAACCGAGACAAAATCAAGGCTATACTCAATATTTCCAGGCCAACTCGCCTGAAGGACGTACAAAGATTAACTAGTTGCATCGCTGCGGTCAGTCGATTTGTAAGCCGGCTTGGTGAAAGAGTCACACCGTTATATAAACTCCTAAAAAAGACCAAGGATTTTGTCTAGACTGACGAAGCTGAAGCTGCACTACAAGATGTGAAGATTACTCTCATCTGCTCCTATCCTTGTAGCGCCGGAACCTCAGGAACTGATGTTGCTTTACATTGCTGCGACAAATAAGGTCGTTAGTATCATCATGGTGGTGGAGAGACCAGAGGAAAATCAGTAACACCTGGTGCAGCGTCCGACTTACTTTGTAAGTGAGGTCCTGACAGAGTCAAAATAGCTGTATTCGCATTATCAAAAGTTGGCTTACGGTGTTTTTCTAGCATCTCGTAAGCTACGACACTTTTTTCAGGAGCATCCAATTACCATGGTGAGCAAAGCTCCCATCAGAGATATAATCAACAATAGTGACGCCACAGGACGCGTCGCCAAATGGGGAATAGAGCTTTCAGCTTTCGATATTGAGTATAAACCTCGGACAGCAATCAAATCCCAGATCCTTGTTGACTTTGTCGCTGATTGGACAGAGACGAAGGAGAACATGATCCTCCCTGAGTCAGAATATTTGACCCTCTTTTTCGATGGGTCCAAGGCTCGAGGGGGCTGGCGTGGTGCTCAAATCGCCCCAAGGAGACAAACTTTTATACGTGTTGCAGATCCACTTCACAGCGACAAATAATATTGCCGAGTATGAAGCACTGCTGCATGGAATCCGGATTGCTATCGATATTGGCATCCGACATTTGATGTGTTACGGAGATTTGGATCTTGTTGCTCAACAAGTGTCGGATATTTGTAATGCAAATAAACACATGGCAGCATATAAAGCTATCGTGGATGATCTATCTAAATCATTCGAAGGGTTTGAAGTTTAACACATCCCTCGAGCAGAAAATGAGGAAGCAGACGCACTATCTCGGATAGGTTCTGCGCGGAAAGAGGTCCCGGATGGTGGTTTTCTAGAGCATCTCAAAGTTCCCTCAATAAAGGGAGTAGATGAGGAATATCCGACCAAATCTGACTCACCTTTGATAGCAGTTCTGGCTGTAATTCCCAGCTGGACTCAACCCTACCTCGATTATTTGGTAGATGGAAAATTACCTGAAGACGAGGTGCTGAGCCGGCAGATTATCCGACGAGCAAAAGCCTATACTATTGTTAAAGGTGAGCTCCATAAATGGAGTGTTTCTGGGGTTTTTCAGCGTTGTGTATCTCCGGAAGAAGGAGTGGAAATCTTAAGAGAAATCCACGAAGGCGAGTGTGGTCACCACGCTGCAGCCAAATCTTTAGTGGCAAAAGCTTTTAGACACGGATTTTTCTGGCTTACAGCTCAGGCAGATGCCGAACGATTAGTCAAGACGTGCAAAGGCTGCCAAAAGTATGCCAAGCAAGCTCATGTTCCGGCTGATCAACTGCAAACAATACCTATAACTTGGCCCTTCGCGGTCTGGGGGCTTGATATGGTAGGACCATTTAAATGAGCTCCAAGTGGATTTACTCACCTCCTAGTGATGGTGGATAAATTCACCAAATGGATTGAGGCTAAACCTGTCACTAGTTGTGATGGACCAACAGCCAAAAGATTTGTCGAGGATGTTATAATCCGGTATGGTTATCTGCATAGCATTATCACGGACAACGGGAGTAACTTTTCTATGGGAGAATTGGCTAAATTCTGCAACAAGCAAAATATCCGGCTTGACATTGTGTTAGTCGCACATCCACAAGCTAACGGACAAGTCAAAAGAGCAAATGGTTTAATTCTACAAGGCCTAAAACCAAGACTCGAAGCACCACTACGACGTGCTGCGGGGGCTTGGGCAGAGGAATTGCCCTATGTAATTTGGAGTTTACGAACAACTCCAAACAGGTCAACAGGATACACACCTTTCTTCTTGGTCTATGGCGTAGAAGCAGTTCTTCCTAGTGATTTGATTCATACTTCTCCTAGAGTGGCCACGTATATTGAAGAGGATGCCGAGATTTCTCGACAAAATGATCTCGACTTAGTCGAAGAAGTTCGCGTCGTTGCTGAAATGAGATCTACAGCCTATCAGCAGAAGTTACGCAAGTATCATAGCTAGAGAGTCCGAGATAGATCTTTCAATAAAGGTGACTTGGTTCTCCGGCTTGTGCAACAAAGAAAGCACAAATTTTCCCCAGTATGGGAAGGGCCCTTCTTAGTTAGTCGAGTACTGCACAATGGATCGTACTACTTAACTGACATGAGGCTAGCCAAAGAAAGACCTGCTACTAAGAAGAGAAAGAGAGCTGGAGGCAGTACAAATCCAGATGAGGTAGACAGACCATGGAATATTGCTCAGCTACGTCCCTTTTATTCTTAGTTTATCCTTCTTTGTAATCATACATATGTACATGTTCTCTGAGAAATAAAAGTTTTGGTTGCCTCAAGTTTTTCTGAGAAGTTTTTACCATCTTATTTCCAAATGATCATGTCATAGTCAAAAATCCCAGAATGCTTGAAAGTACTTTATGCTCATGTTCGTTCTGGTCTAGATTTCTGATTCTAAAATTGCTACCTTCGGGTATAACTCTAAAATTTCTAGTCTTTACTTTGGTTATTTGTCTGATTGCTGGATGCGGGCATTTTCCGAGTAGTGAACTGTTGGTACTGGAAACCGGCTTTGTTTCCGAGTTTAAACTGGTTTAGCAATTGAGCTCCGTTGCTCGGCAAAGTTTCCGGCGGAAGGTTTAGCCGGCTCACGGAAGGGACGAGGTGGAAAGCCAGATAAACGATAAGTAGAGACGAAAAAATACAAGTGCTTATGTAAACATTTCAGGCACACAAAAAAAAACTTAAAGCCAAAAAGTGCTGAATAGATCAAAAGCTTAGCACTAGCAAAGTTAAAGTATTGCATATTTACAGACGCATCATGTTTTTCCGGAATAATACAAAACTTTCTGATCTATGATGCAGGAGGAGATGCAGGAGCTCCCGGCTCGCTGGATACGTCGCCTTGATATCTTTCCGAGATGTCCACATCCGAGGTGGTGCGTTCATCGTCGGAAATTTCTGTTGTTTCTTCTGGAGGCGGAGGCGGAGTGTCCACACGTTTGAAGAATGGAGTATCGTAGCTGGTCAAGTCAGCTACATGACACCCATATCCGGCACAGGAGTCTATAATGGCCTTGATGTCCTGCTCCTGGCCATCTTCGTCCACTGTAGAATACCCTTTGGTCACTTGCCATATCTCCATGTTTCCATGGTGGCTCATGACCATGGTGAGAGCGTTCTGCACTGGTGATCATGCGTAGGACATGTTCCAATCCTGGATGAGCTGCAGCATCTCCTTTGCCTTGTCCCGCACCTGAAAATACGACATGCGATGCATGTCCGGAATCTTGAGAGCTCCGTCGATGTCCTCAAGGGATTGGCGGAAGTCATGAAGCAGGTCACCGACTTGGGTAAGCCGGTGGGTGCGGGGCTCAGCAGAGGTGGAGTCCGTCAAGTTTAGAGGACCTATATACAAAATAAGTTAACAAATATCCGACATTGAAGAAAGTCGAAGAAAAGATAAGTCAGACAGATGGAACGTACCGAAAATGACGTCGTCAATTTTGGTCTTCTCCTCCCGGAGACTTTGGAGTTCATCCCGAAGCGCCTGGGAAAGGTCCCTCTCTCTGCTAAGCTCATTATTGAGATCCAAGATTATTTTATCTTGAGCAGCGATCTTGCGATCACGCTCTTCAGTAGCCATGGAGGAGGATTCAAGGACTTGAGCTATGCTCTTTTCATGATCTTCCTTAAGCTGGTTTAGCTCTTGGTGAAGCTCCTTGTTCTCCACCACCAAGGTCTTGAGGTTCTCGGCCTCTTCAATCATGGCGCAGGATTGTTTCACCAGCGTTGTAAGCCAAAAAGAACAAAAGTTCAGAAAAAATCGACATTGAAATACAAAGTCAAGGTTTGAATCTCGGAATGTTTACCTTCCGCTTCATCCTTGGCTACTTTTAGCTCAGCATTTTTAAGCCGGAGAGCTTTGATCTCTCTCCGCTTATCGCAAACATTCTTCAATAAATCTTGGTTATAGGAACATACTTTCTGTAAGTCAGAATACCCAAAGTTAGAAAGCTACTTAAGACTCGGGCTAATATTTTTGCTAATATCAGCACGAGCCTTGGGGGCTACACTAGTTCGTTCTTTGGCATCCTAATAAAGCATAAACCCAGATTATATATCCTACTTCATGCTTGGGGGCTAGAGGATATGATATAAAATAAAGGAAAAAATGGGAGTTGGAATTCCGACTTACATATTGTTCGCGGGTAAGTTTATCCAAACCCGTGTTCACTTCAGCAGCCACCTTCTCGGCGAGAGTTAGAGGAATCACTGGTGCTGTTGGAAGCTCACCAGTCCTTATCCTCTCGTCGCGGAGGCGCACCTGGGCAAGAAGGTCGGAGAACTTGACGTCCTCTGCCTCTTGCGCTTCTTCTTTGGCAGATAAATTTCTCTTCTCCAGGCACTGCCTGGCTAGCCGCTGGATCTCTTCTGCAGATTTCCGGGACAGGCTAAACTTGGCAAGTCCCGGATTGCTAAGAAGGTTTTCAGCGAAGGTTTCTGCCGAGGGATCATTACCCAATGAGGGTTCACCCTTATCTAAATCTGACTTACCCATGGTGACGTCAGTTTGCGATTCAAGGATCGCAGGCTCCGTGGAAGGAGCCGGATCTTCTACGACAATCGGAGAAGGAGTGATCACCGGCGTTGCGGAAGGTTGAGGGGCAGGAGTCGTAGGAGCCATGGCAGGAGAAGCTATGGTAATCTTCGTGTGCCGCAGCGGCTTCGAAGGAATCCCTTTCCCTTTGCCCTTGACGAGCGGCTTTGCGCTGAGAATGTAATAAAGTCGGAAACATTACATCTCGGAAAGAAATTCGAGTAAAGTACAAAGGCGGAAATTGTGATTGAAAGTTACCTCTTCACAATAGGCACCTCCTTTGTGCCAACAGCCACTGTCGGAGCTTTGCGCTTCTTGAGCGCAAGGTCCGACAATGGAACCACCTCTGTCTTCCGAGAGAACTCAAGAGGATAACCTTCGAGCGGAGCAAGTTCCGACTCGGGGAGGTCAGCGAGCTTATATAGCCCTGTGTGGTGTAGGATTTGGGGCTAATGTGGAGGGAATCTTTCTTGGATGATGTGATGGAGTGCATCAGTCGATCCCCATGGTACTGAAGGGGCTGGATCCGACGTGAGACCCAGCATTGGACCAAGTCGGATCCCTTCAGACCCTTATGTTTGATCAAATATTCGATCCGCCTCTTAGCGAGGATCAGATCGTCGGAAAGAGCCGGAGCAGCCTCGTCCCAAGAAGGTTGGGCCGTGGCAGCTTCGTCAACAAAAGCCGGCAAAGCAGTGGCTTTGCCCGGATCCGGAATATCCTTATGATAGAAAAATGTGGCTGGCCATTGTTTGACCGAGTCACTAGCTAGAATTTTAGGATATGCGCGCTCGTGTCTAAGAGAAAAACTAATAGTGCCGGTGATATAAGGAACACCGGCAGTGACGGAGTTTCTCCGGACATGAAAATAGTACCGGAAAAGAGTCAAACTCGGCCTAATGCCGAGAAAGCCCTCACACGACGAAGCATATGCGCTCATCTCTAAGAGAGAGTTGGGAGGAAGGTTATGGAGTTGAACTCCGTAATGATCAATCACCTCGGAGAAGAACTCCGAGGGAGGAAATGACAAACCTCTGCCGAGGTGGGTGCCAAAGTGGACCCGCTCGCCGTCACGCGGGTTGGGGACGGTTTCCTCGAAGCCACTCCGCCAGTTGCCGGCGGCGAGAAGCCCCTCCTTCTCCACGTTCTTGAGGCCCTCCTCGTTGAGTGTGCAGGGAATCCAGATCCCGCAGAAGCTCTCTTTCTCCGCCACCGCTTCCGCCGCCGCTGCCGCCAAGCCGGAGGAAGAAGATGAAGCCATTTCTCTGGCGAGAGGTTGACCTAAAAGGGGCGGCGTTGGGAGTTCTGTGGGGGAGGAACTGGGGAGCTCTATGCGCAGGAAGGTTGGGAGGAGAGGAAAAGGCAAAGACTGGTGGAAGGAGAAGGAGAAAATCCTAACCCCTTATATCCACCTAACTGCGCCAAGATTCGTGCAGATGCTACAGTGTAACCGCCACGCGTCATGGAAAGAACTAGGAAGGACCCACGCGATGATTGCGTCGCCTCGATCTCCACGCACGCATTGAAACGGCGCCTCGGTTCCGCGAACCGCGGACCCACCAATGGTCATGCTGACGGCATGCCTGTCAGATGACGTGACTTGACCATGACTTGTGTCAGGTGGCGTTAGAAACCAAGTTCCGGCTTAGTTTGAAATCAAGCTAGAAAATCCGAGTAACGTGTTGATAGGTCCGACTTATTTTTAAAGACCCGGATCGTATTTTTTGTTGTGAAGTTTCAGGAACCCTTCAAGATTCTGCAAGCCGAAGAACAAGCTAGACGATGATAAATCCGACTTTGGATCTTGGAGGCCTCCGGGGGCTGCTGTTGGGGATATACTTTCCGGGTATCCTCACAGTTCCTCACTGACCAGGGTGGCCCACTTCGGGTTAGAGCTTTGCTCCATGGGCGGCCCAGTCAGGGAGAAAGACGGAGTCCAATCCGGCTACGGGAAGGCCCAGAAGACTTACCGACTTAGGCCCATAATCTTACTTGTAGTTCAAGATGTACTCTGTAACCGACTCTTAGTCGTAGCCGGATAGATCTCTCCTATAAAACCTAGGCCGGATATCTATATGAGCCGTCCTAGGGAGAGCCTTTAAGGCACAACCCAATACTTTAGACCCTCAACTCGCACAGGCAAAACCATTGTAACCCATATTCCGGCTCTGCCATATTACTGGATTGCTAGCAGGAGTAGGATCCGTCCAAAGCCGGCGGATTCGAACCTGGGTAAACTTGTGTGCTCACCGTCCCGGAACACCGTACGTCTCACACCCCTCTCTTCTGCATGCCTCGAGGACCCCCTCATGGCGTACTTGTCCTCAATCCGGCGACAGATGCATGAGTGGAACTCATACTTGGTACATGTGGAGGCTACCAAAAGACTAGGAGCGACCAACTAAGAGAGCAATTAATGCCATAATCATGCAAAGCAACAAAACATTATTAATTAAAGAATAAAGTGATATTACAAGTCGAAAACTAAATGATCATATAGGCTATGGTGACCGGTATAGTCTTAACATGGTGTAAGCATGCGCCAAGTCAACCCAAATAAAGCATGAAAGGAGAATACCACAATATTATGCTTTTGTATGCTAAAACAACGCATGATTCTTTCAAGGCACATTAAGAAATCTCAATTGTTTGGAACAAGTCATGCTACAGCAATAATCACTAAGCATAAATTCAAAGCAATATCAAACATGACATGATAAAGTCTAGGCCACAGTCAAAACAAGCTCCTTTTGTACCACTTATAAGCATGAACTTCCTACTCTTTTCCAATCCAAATCAACTTATTTGAAAACTATGTACGAATGTGGGGGTCCAACAATTTATTTAAGCAAACCAAATAAAAGAAAACTAAAAACAAAAATGAAGACGCTCCAAGAACAACACAATTGTGCATGAAACAATAAAAATGAAGTGTTTGGAAGAAAACCTGAGATTTTTATTGATGAAGAAGGGGATGCCTTGGGCATCCCCAAGCTTTGATGCTTGTACTTCTTGAATATTTCTTGGGGTGACACGGGTGGAATCCTCAATCTTGAGCTTTTGTCCATACTTCATCTCATCACATTATTCTTCCCTACACTTGAAAAATTCCTTCATACAAAACTTCACACAATCTTCATTAGCAACATTAGTGTGCTCAAGATAATAAGTCTTTGGGTTCAGTTTCAACACAAATAAAACTTCCATTAAAACACATGCTAATGTAGCAATTCCTTCTAAAAGCTCAAGTGAGCAAAGAGAACTCAAAGAGAAAGAGATTAAGAGGCAAATGCAAATAATGGCAGAAATCTGTCAAAACAGACCAGCAGGTAAAAACCGATTTTTTAGAAAACCTTATCTTGCTCAAATCGAAAAGTGATAAACTAACGAAAGTCAGATAACAACCTAGGGCATAAGAACAAAACATTACAGCTCAATCCGACGTATAGGTATTTTTCACGATTTTTTACAGTGAAGCACAAAAATCTGTTTTGGGACAACAACTTTCCTAAGTCTTACATCTCTCTCATTAGAGGTTATTCTTGGCACAAAAACCACACAAAAAGGATAAGGAGAGGTTATTGCTGAGGCAATAACTTCCAAGACTCAACAAAAGAAAAACTTACTGAATAAAAATTTGGGTTATCTCCCAATTAGTCCTTTTCTTTAACGCCTTTGAGCTAGGCATAGGAAGCAAGATTCAAGTATTTTCAAATGAAGAAGCATTAAGACCAAATTTCTTGCCCAACCTTTCTTACCTTTATTCTTATCTTTAGAGAATGTATGATTGTTTGGTAGAGAAGCAAAATGCATGATGCCCTTTTCCACATCTATTATCGCTCCAAGGAGTTTTAGTAGGGATCTTCCAAGTGTAATTTGTCCTTTTCCTACACATTCAATAACAAGATAATCAGTAGACACCACTTTCCCTAGGATCTTTGTAAACACTCCTTCAGCTATTCCAATGGATAATACTGTGGCATTATTAGTAAGAGATATTTCTTCTCCTCCTTCAGAAAGTCCCCAAAGGTTCAAAGATTCATAGACATCTTTAGGCATAAGACAGAATTCAGACATGATATCACAACGAGCTTAAAAAGTTTCATTATTTATAACAACTTTTACTGTAGGAAGCCATTTTGAAGATTTAGAATTTATTGGAACAATTCATGATGCTATCTAAGCATGTTATAGCATTTTTTTTAAACTAGCAGTGTTGGTCTCAAGAGTGTTCAATCTAGCAATAATGTTTGTAATGGAGGAATCAGATTTTCTAGTCAAGTCATTTGTTGCAACAAACTTTTTTATGGCATTAAAAGCTTCACCCTCATTGCACTAGAGGAAATCTCCTCCCACTACAGCATCAAAAGCATATATATAGCAAAGAGCAAGTCCAAAGTAGAAAATGCTAAGAAACAAGCTTAGAGTCATTTTAGGTTCAGTTTTTTATGTAAATCAGAGATTCTAGACCAAGCTTCTTTGAAACTCTCTTCAATTCCTTGTTTGAAAGTAAAAATTATTTCCTCAGGCGACATAGTGATTGGAGAAATGCTAGAAACAATAGGAACTTGAGATAGGAACTGAATTTTTTGTGTTTTTGGTAAATAAAAGCAAACCAGTACAACTAATTTTTTGTGTTTTTGATATAAAGAAACAAGCAAACAAAGAAAAAATAAACTAAGCAAAACAAAAAACAAAGTAAAGAGATTGGTTGTGAGGGACTCCCCTTGTGAAGTTGTCCTTAACTCCCCGGCAATGGCGCCAGAAAAAGGCTTGATGGCTCAAGATATCTCGAGCTCGTTGGGAACCCCAAGAGGAAGGTATGATGAGCACAACAGCAAGTTTCCCTCAGTTATGAAACCAAGGTTATCAAACCAGTAGGAGCAAGCAAACAACCCCAAGGTGTTGCTACCAACTTGGAATCCTGCACAAATCAACCACAGAGCTTTGCCCCAACTTACAGTGAGGTTGTCAATCTCACCGGTTTTTCTGAAAACAAAGGATTAAATGTATAGTGTGGAAGATAGTAATTGCTTGTAGAAAGTAAACAGTAAACAGTAAATAGTAGATGGTATATCAATGGTAAAAGAATGGACCGGGGTCCATAGTTCACTAGAGGTGATTCTCCTTAAGATAAATAACATGTTGGGTGAACAAATTACAGCGGGGCAATTAACAGACTCGAGAAAGCACACAATGCATATACTACACATCTTGACTCCTATGATATTTGATTGGGCATTACAACATTATACATAGACCATAATCCAACTGCATCTATGACTAATAATCCACCTTCAGGTTATCATCCGAACCCCCTCTAGTATTAAGTTGCAAGCAATAGATAATTGCATTAAGCAAAGTGTGTAAAGTAAACAATGTGATTGTCCCATGGACAAAGGATTGCTGTTTTCTCCCTAGTAGCAATAGCACATCTACAACCTTAGAGATTACGGTCACTTCCCAAGATTACTAGAGGCATGAACCCACTATCAAGCATTAATACTTCATCTTGGAGTTGCAAGCATCTACTTGGCCAAGATAGTTACTAACAATGGAAAACATGCAAGATCACAAATAACATAGACATGATAGAATCAATAATCAACCTGAAATAGCATCTCAATATCCATCGGATCTCCGCAAACACAACATGTAAGATTACAAATAGATGATCTTGATCATGAACGGAGCTCACAAGATCTAAACATGATAGCACAAAGGAGGAGAACCAACCATCTAGCTACTACATGGACCCATAGTCCAAGAATGAACTACTTATGCATCACACCGGAGGCAGTCATGGTGATGAAGAAGGCTCCAGGGTGATCTCTCCCCTCCAGCAAGGTGCCGGGAAGAGCTTCGGATCCCCCCCCCCCCCCCCGATCTAGGGATCGAGATGGCGGCGGCTACAGACTCTTCTATGGATTTCTGATTGGGTCTTTGATCGGGTCCTTAGGGTTTTTGTCCTGGGAGGCTTTTATAGGCAAAAGGGCAAGGTCGGTGGAGCACCAGGGGGCCCACACGCTCTGGTGGCATGCCCCCCTAGGCCACGCCGCTACCAGGTGTGGTCGCCCTAGTGCGCCACTTTGTCTCCCCTCCAGACTCCGTGTTGCTTCAGGTAAAATATTGACTTTGGCTTTTGTCCCGTCCAATTGCGAGAATATTTCCTTACTAGCTTTTACGAAACCAAAAACAGCAGAAAATAGGCAACTGGCACTGTGACATCTTGTTAATAGGTTAGTTCCAAAAAATGTATAAAAATACCTCAAAGTATGAATAAAACATAAGAAAGTAGATACTAAACAACCATGGAACATCAAAAATTATAGATACGTTTACGATGTATCAAGGTCTATAGGTGGATCTTGTTGTAGTAAACAATTCCATCAGTATGAGTTTCCAACTATCTTAGGAAAGGACATTCTCAATTTTCCGAGATTTTTCTTTCCCATAAAGCAAGTCCGAAGAATATGGATCTGAATGACACACGAGGCAAGATTCTAGACATATATTGTGGACCAACATGTTGTACTTAAAATTTCCCATGTTTTGTGAGTTCTCAAACTTCCTAGCTAACTTCGCCCACTTGATTGATTTTATTCCGATTTATCGAAATTATTAGGTAAAAATTGAACTACCACAATTAAATTTTAGGTTGCTTTGAAAGTTTGACGAAAGATCTCTCTTGGAGTTACCCATCGGGGGAAGGGGTCAATTAATATATCGGAAACCACCGAGAGTTTTAACGATAGGTATGGTTCAACTTCTTTCTATGATTTTGCATCAATTTAATGAAATTAAGTTAGACTTGAGCTACAAGTAAGTGTGATAGACTGCTCTTGAATTCAATGTCTTTTCGGAGGTAGATGGGTGCATCTTCTTGTAGTAAACAATGTCGTTGGTGTGAGTTTCCAACTATTAGGAAAGAACATTCTCAATTTTACGAGTGATGTCATGATCATTCTCTCCCATAAAGGAAGTCCGAAGAATATTGATCTAAATGCCACAAGCCAAAGTTTTCACACACACACACACACACACACATATATATATATAGTGGACCAGCATATTGTACTTATGATTTCCCGTGTTTCATGAGTTCTTAAACTCCCTACCTAACTCCGCCCACTTGAATGACTTTATGTTGATTTATCGAAAATAGGTCAAATTTGAACTAGTCCAAGTAAATTGTAGGTTACTGTGAAAGTTTTATGAAAAGCTTTTGGAGGTACCCATCAGGGGGTCACAATTAATATATGAGAAACCATCCAACAAGATTTTTTACGACAAGTTGGATCAAGACTGGCAAATCCAAACATTTTGCTAACTGTTGGATCTTCTTTTCTATTCTTAGCATCTAGAAAGATTCTACTAACTTGATGAGCACAATGAACGCTAGTATGCGCAAACCTCAAAATACGCACTTCATTGCTCAGTTTTAGGGTCCTTGTGCTAAATGCATGGACTCGGATGCAATTTCATTTTTTATGAAGTCCTTGATGTAACTTGAACTTCCATCGACTGTGTTCACTCTCAAGAACCTCTCTCCTACGAGACCTACCATTAGATTAGCCATTCGTAGTACTTCTTATCTTATCTTTATCTTGTCTTATCTCTTACAATACCATACCACTACATATAGTGTACGGATAAACTTTGAACATTGACCGTTGGATCAAGACTAGCAAATCCAAACATTGGTAACCGTTGGATCTTCTTTTCCATTCTTAGCATCTAGAAAGATTCTACTAATAGTCTTTAGAACGATGAACGCTAGTATGTGCAAACCTAGCTCAAAACACACACTTTATTGCTCAGTTTCAGGGTCCTTGTGCTAAATGCATGGACTTGGATGCAATTTTCATTTTTTATGAGATCCTTGATGTAACTTGTGATTCTACCCACCGTGTTAACTCTCAAGCACCTCTCTCGAACGAGACCTACCATTAGATCGGCCATTATTCGCAGTGCTTCTTATCTTATCTTTATCTTGTCTTATCTCTTATGTATAATACCATACCACTTCATATAGTGTACGGATTAATTTTGAAACATTGACCATTGGATCAAGACTAGCAAATCCAAATATTGTTAACCGTTGGATCTTCTTTTCCATTCTTAGCATCAAGAAAGATTCTGCTGATAGTCTTGAGCATGATGAATGCTATTATGTGCAAACCTCAAAACACACAGTACTTCTTTACTCAAGTTCGGGGGTCCTTGTGCTAAATGCACGGACTTGGATGCAATTTTCATTTTTTGTGAGGTCCTTGATGTAACTTGTACTTCCACCAACCGTGTTAACTCTCAAGCACCTCGCTTTTACGAGACCTACCATTAGATGGGCCATTTGCATTACTTATTATCTTATCTTTAATCTTGTCTCTTATCTCTTATAATACCATACCACCACTAAATAGTGTAGGGATTAACTTTGAACATTGACCATTGGATCAAGACTGGCAAATCCAAACATTGCGAACCGTTGGATTTTATTTTCCATTCTTAGCATCTAGAAAGATTCTACTGATAGTATTTAGCACGATGAACACTAGTATGTGCAAACCTCAAAACACACAGTACTCCATTACTCAGTTTCAGGGTCCTTGTGCTAAATGCACGGACTTTGATGCAATTTTCATTTTTAATGAGGTCCTTGATGTAACTTGTACGTCCAACGACCGTGTTAACTCTCAAGAATCTCGCTCTTACGAGACCTACCATTAGATCGGCCATTCGTAGTACTTCTTATCTTATCTTTATCTTGTCTCTTGTCTCTTATCTCTTACAATACCATACCACTACATAGTGTAGGGATTAACTTTGAACATTAACCGTTGGATCAAGACTGGCAAATCCAAACATTGCTAACCGTTGGATCTTCATTTCCATTCTTAGCATCTAGAAAGATTCTACTGATAGTCTTTAGCACGATGAACGCTAGTATGCGCAAACCTCAAAACACACAGTACTTCATTGATCAGTTTCAGGGTCCTTGTGCTAAATGCCTAGACTTGGATACAATTTTCATTTTTATGAGGTTCTTGACGTAACTTGTACTTCCACCGATCGTGTTAAATCTCAAGCACCTCACTCCTACAAGACCTACCATTAGATTGGACATTTGCAGTACTTATCTTATCTTTATCTTGTCTTATCTCTTACAATACCATACCACTATACAGTCTTACAATACCATCGTGTTAACTGTCAAGCATCTCGCTCCTACGATACCTACCATTTGACTGGTCATTCACAGTACTTGTTATCTTTATCTTGTCTTATCTCTTACAATACCATACCACTTCATAGTGTATGGATTAACTTTGAACATTGAACGTTGGATCAAGACTGGCAAATCCAAACATTGCCAACCGTTGGACATTCTTTTCCATTCTTAGCATCTAGAAAGATTCTACTAATAGTCTTTAGCACGATGAATGCTAGTATGCGCAAACCTCAAAACACACACTTCATTGCTCAGTTTCAGGGTCCTTTTGCTAAATGCATGGACTTGGATGCAATTTTAATTTTTATGAGGTCCTTGATGTAACTTGTACTTCCACCGACTGTGTTAATGTTGGAGATATGCCCAAGAGGCAATAATAAAGTGGTTATTATTATATCTTTATGTTTATGATAAATGTTTAGATCCCATGCTATAATTGTATTAACCGGAAACATTAATACTTGTGTGTTTTGTAAACATAAAAGAGTCCCTAGTAAGCCTCTTGTTAAACTAGCTTGTTGATTAATGGATGATCGTGGTTTCCTGATCATGGACATTGGATGTCGTTAATAACAAGATCATATCATTAGGAGAATGATGTAATGGACACACACCCATAGTAAGCATAGCATAAGATCAAGTCATTAAGTTCGTTTTGCTACAAGCTTTTCAAATGCATAGTAACCTAATCCTTCGACCATGAGGTTATGTTAATCACCATCACCGGATGGGTACTTTGATGACATCAAACGCCGGTTCGTAACTGGGTGGTTATAAAGGTGACATTGGGTATTCTGAAAGTATGTGTTGAAGCGCATGGACCATGATTGGGATTTGTCCATCCATATGACGGATAGATATGCTCTGGGCCCTCTCGGTGGAATGTCATCTAGTTAGCTTGCAAGCATGTGACTAGGTCACAAGGGATGACATAACATGGAACGAGTAAAGAGTACTTATCAGTAACGAGGTAGAACTAGGTATGGAGATACCGACGATCAAACCTCGGATAAGTAGAGTATCGCATGACAAAGGGAATTGGTTTCGTATGTTAATGGTTCTATCGATCACAAAGTCATCGTTGAGTATGTGGGAGCCGTTATGGATCTCCAGATCCCGCTGATGGTTATTGATCGGAGAGGTGTCTCCATCATGTCTGCATATTCACGAACCGTAGGGTGACACACTTAAGGTTCGAAGTTGTTTTAAGTAGATATGGAATGTGCGTTGGAGACCGAATGTTGTTCGGAGTCTCGGATTGGATCCGGGACATCACGAGGAGATCCGGAATTGTCCGGAGAATAAGATTCATATATTGGGGATCATTTTCTAAGTTAGGAAATGTTCTGGAGTATTTGTATGGGGATTCTAGAAGGTTTCGGAATGTTCCGGAAGGTTCTAGAAGATTTCTTGGAGTTTGCTTGAAAACCAAGAAAGGATCAAGGAATCCATGTAGGCTAAGACAAGGATTCGTGGGGGAGTAGGACTCTCCCCCCACCTCCTTGATCCGCCGGCCAAGGGAGAGGGGAGTCCTACAAGGACTCCACCTCCCCATGGCGCCTCCCTCCTTTAAATAGAGGGGTGGAGGCGCCACCCCCTGGCCCCCTCCACTTCAAACCCTAGCCGCCTCTCTCCTCCTCCTTCCTTCTGCTCTGGCTTAGGCGAAGCCCTGCAGAATTCTCTACTCCACCACCACCACCACGCCGCCGTGCTGCTGGGATTCTGTGGAGAAGATCTACTACCTCCGCTGCTCGCTAGAACGAGGAGAGGAAGGTCTACTTCGACTCCGCACGTGTGACCGACTGCGGAAGCGCTGCCAGAACGCGGCGCCGGAAGGATCGTCTACTCGATCTTGAGATCGGCAAGTGATCGACTACATCAACCACGAGATCTGAATCTCGTAACGCTTTCGGATCTACAAGGGTTAGTACAGATATATCTCGTTGCACATGTCTAATAGATTAGATCTTGGCTTTTATCTAGATTAGATCTGGGTTTTGTTCGTTCTTGCGGTAGAAATTTTTTGTTTTCCATGCTACGAACCCATTAGTGGTATCAGAGCCGTGTCTATGCGTAGATCTGTTGCACGAGTAGAACACAATGGTTTTGTGGGCGTTGGTGCTCGTGCCGTCTTTTGCTTTGTGTACTTTGCATCTTGCGGTATGGTGGGATGAAGCGGCTCGGGCTAACCTTACATGTCATCGCACATGAAGCTTGCTCCACGCTTGACGTGTAACTTGCTTTGCACAAGTGGCTTTGCGGGTGTCTGTCTCTCCCACCATAGTATAGATCCAATCTACACTTTGCAACTTGATAGCACTTGTATCAACGTTGTGGTTCAGTTTCGTAGGTAAGATCCGTTCTTATTCGAAAGCTTCGAGCCACGTAAAACATGCAAAGAAAATTAGAGGCGTCTAACTTGTTTTTGCAGGGGTTTTGTGATGTGATATGGCCATCATGTGATTGTGATTATATTTGATGTATGCAATGATCCTTGTTGTAATATGGCAACCGGCGGGAGCCTAATGGTTGTCTTCAATTCTGTTAAGACCTGCGTGTCTATTCATCTTGTAATAGCTTTGTTCCAAGTAGTTGTAATAGTTGCTAGTGATGATGGACAACCATTAAGCGGCGCCACTGACCTTGACGCCATGCTGGTGATGATGGAGATCATGTCCGTGCTTTGGAGATGGAGATCAAAGGCACAAGAAGAAGGGCCATATCATATCACACTAATTATGAATTGCGTGTGATGTTAATCCTTTATGCATCTTGTATTGCTTAGATCGTGACGGTAGCATTATAAGATGATCCCTCTCACTAAATATCAAGTAATAAAGTGTTCGTCCTTAGTTGGCACCGTTGCTAAGACTCGTCGTTTCGAAGCATCTCGTGATGATCGGGTGTGATAGACTCTACGTGTGCATACAACGGGTGCAAGCCAGATTTGCACATGCGGAAACTAAGGTTAACCTTGACGAGCCTAGCATGTACAGACATGGTCTCGGAACACGGAATACCGAAAGGTAAAGCATGAGTCATATGGATGATATGATGAACATGTTGATTGTTCGCCTTTAAAGCTACATCATCTCACGTGATGATCGGACTTGGTGTAGTGGATTTGGTTCGTCTAATCACTAAAACAACTCGAGGGATGTTGTTTTGAGTGGGAGTTCATTTGTAATTTGGGTTAGTCAAACTCAATTTATCATAAACACAATCAAAGTGAATTTGCATAGTTTGTTGTAGTCATTGGCATCCATTCACCACCTTACGCTTAGTTATAGTTGAGATAGTGGAACTATAGAAATTCTGGATATTTACTTTACGAACTGGTATCGTATTGTTTTGAATGTCAATTTAAAGTTTATAAGTCTTATTGCAAACTTTCAGCAAACTCTATTTACTCCATGAAGTTTAATAAGTAGTATTAAATAAAGAGTAAGAATTCCAATGTTAGTATCTAAAGTATCATGTTTGCCTCCATGATTATTGATATTCAAAAGGTTGTTTTAATATCAAGATTATATTGGAGCTGAAAATTGTTTCAGAAACCATCATGTGTGAAACATATTGTGATATCTGAAACAATGTTTTTGGTTGCATTATGATAGAGTATAATTTAGCAAAATACATGTTCTCATATTGTATGAGAATTTGTGAAGGATGGAGATGCTAGGCATCCGAATCTACCAAAAAGGTTTTGGGAACTGATATTATATTCGCGATTCTTCCTTATAGGCTATGGTAGCTTGATCATGAAAGTTGTCATGATAAGGATGAATAGAAGATGTAAGTAAAATGTTTACTACACTAAAAGATTACTAAAGAATAGATTTTTGAAAGAACACCAAACATGTGATGATGGTGATCCACCTCAAAGTGCAAGTCCAAAGGTATTAGTAGTTGACTATATACGCTTTGTACCATGTGTCATGTTGATGACACCACTATTGATGTTGATAGATTCTTTTAAAAGAAATGGAATTGCTGAAAGAGAATCTATAAAATATTTGGCAGAAAATAAAAGGTTGGAGATGTCCAACTTAGGCATATAGAAGATATACATGTTATGGTTGTATTCCTTGCTTGTTAAACAATGTGGTTCTTAGGTATTGGATACCAGTATTGGATACCGAATTGGTTGGTATGAAGTGTCATACATGACAACACAATTCATGAAGTGCAATGGCCTAAGTAACTAGCAAGATAAAATGTGATGATGTTCATCGAAAACAAACAAAGGGTTGTTGTGTTGCTCGTTAACATCAGAGCTTGCCTTCAAGATTTGTTTCAATAATTGTTATTTTGATCAGGTATTATGACGACAAAAGGTTGTTCAAATAATTACCGTATTCCATAATAGATGGATAATATACAAGTCTGGTACGAGAAATAACGACCATAAAACTAATGCTAAAATGTCGCAAGACAAATACTTGAAAGGTCACTTGCGAAGTGACACCGCCGTTTAAATTATATTGAAAGGATATATGAAGAAACTCCATGTTGATGGATTTTTGGAGTCTTTGATTTGGATCATATGACGCTTGTGATACTTTCCTGGAGATAATTAAAACTCCGTTCATAGGCCAAAAGAGGAACGGACGACTAACTGATTGGAATTTGTATATATTGATGTATATAGTCCATTATGTGTAGTCGTGGGCGATGGATTTCAACTTCATATGCTTTCTCCGAAGATTTGAGTGACTATATGTATGTACTTACTCAATAAGGAAGAAGTATGAAACATTTGAAAAATGTTCAAAGACTTTCAAGATGAAGTGGAAAATCATTGTAACAAGAAAATAAAAGAGTTTATCATTGGATCATAAAAAAAGATGTTTGAGTTACAAGTTTAGCAAAACACCTAAGATTTGATGAATCGTTCCATGGATTTGCATTTCCCAAAACACAATAGGAGTATGGACTGTTCGAGATATGTAATGAAACCTTGTTTTACATGATAAGATCAAAAGTGTCATTTATAAAACTGCCATTATATTTTAAAGATTAAAGCTTTAGTGACTACCGCTTTTACACTAAAAAAAGCTCCATCGTGATTCGTTGAAATGACACCATATGAGTTATGGTTTGGGATAAAACCCGAATTGTCTTTTCTTAAATTTTGGTATGTTATGCATAAGTACAATGTTTACAACCGAAGTCGGATAAGCACGTCTTTGTAGGTTATTCCAAAGAATTTGTTGGGAATTTCTCCATAACGCCGAGGACAAAAGAGTTTGTCGCTTGGAATGTCAAGTTTCTTGAGAAGGAATTTTTCGTGAAAAGTTGCGTGGGAGGACAATAGAACTTTGATAAGGTTGTTGAACCTTAGCTATATGTGCTAAGTAGCGCAGCGCCGGAAAGTGTCCCGGTGGCGGCCACAATGCTCATGGCTCTCGTGATTACAAAAGGTGTGATCTCGGAGATTACAGTTCCTATAGAACCGTGTGGGTCGGTAAGAATCAAATAGTAAGATTTGATAAGCAAGTCGTTGTTGTTTTGACAATGATGAACCGACTACATGCAAAGAAGCGATGATGGGCCCTGACTCCATAAAATGACTAGAAGTCATGGAATCCGTGATAGTATCCATACATGAGAAATCAAGTTTCTGAACTTAGAAGACCCTCCAGAAAGGCGTGAAGCCTATCGGTCGTGTTTGGATCTATAAATAAATAGACATGGATGTTTCAAATCTATGAAATAGTCGACATGTCGGAAAGAGTTTATGACAATGTTCAAGGAATTGACTTTGATAAGATTTGATCTTTCATAGCGATATTTAGTCTGGAGGGATTAATGTAGCAACCACTACATATATTTTGGTATATGGTAGTTGAACAAACAAAACAAGTTCTTCTAGTAGAATGGTTACCTAGGACGTGTACATGACACGATCCAAAGGGTTTTGTTAATTCAAAGGATGCTAAAAGAGTATGTAAAACTTCAATGGTTGAAGTGAGCATCGCGGAGTTGGAATCTTCAGAGACGATGAAGATGTTTGCATTTTGCAAGAAATTAAGTGGGAGCGCTAAGACATATTTCTAATACATTATGTGAAGGACATATTGTTGATTAGAAATAATGTATCTTTTATTGACACAGGTTAATAATTTCATTTCGATGAAAGACTTAGGCATAACTCAAGAATTAGGCATCAATGTCTATATGGATAGATTGAGGCGCTAATATGGTTTTGCCAAATGTACATAGATAAGATGTTGAATGAGTTCAATATGGAAACAACAAGAAAGGTTCTTGACGCACGGAAAGGACTAAATCAAGATTCAAGTGTGTTGACACGAGATTCAAGTGTTTTGACACTTGGTGAAATCACAAGAATATTTTGATCAATCATTCTTTGAGATGTACACATCCAGATATGTCCTATGTTCTAAATGTTATGAGCATATACCAGAATGATTCATAAGATGATCATTGGAAAATAGTAAAGATATTCTTATGAGATTTGGAAGAACTAAGAATATATCATGTATAAGTGACAAATAGTTAAAGGTAGTTCATTATAAAGTGTTACATTGATACTAGTTTTGTCACAAGATACAAATTAAATTTATCTCAGTTTAGACTATGGGTGGCACAATATAATGGAAAGGATGTTCCATGATGGATTCGGATGAGTTCCAAAGTTGAGATATTGTGACGGATACTACAACAAAAGGCTAAGTATATAACTGCTATAGTAGCAGCAAAGGAGGGCATTTGTGTTAAGTAGTTTGTTATCAAACTAGGTGTGGTTCATAGCGGGATAATACTATGAAGATGCATTGTATGACAATTGTATCAACATAATTTAATCCCAAGGAACTAAAGATCTCACCAAAGGACCAAATTTATACAATGCCATCTCATTGGAGAATGAGTAATGCGTAGAGACGCAAGGACATGCAAATACACAGGGACCTGGAAGTGTCAGATCCGAAGATTATGTTTACCACTAGCAATAGTGTCTATACAACACCAGAAAGCCATAGGTGTTGAATGCACAAGTTTTTAACTAGATTATTGACTCTAGTGCAAGTGTGAGACTGTTGGAGATATGCCCAAGAGGCAATAATAAAGTGGTTATTATTTTATCTTTATGTTTATGATAAATGTTTGCATCCCATGCTATAATTGTATTAACCGGAAACATTAATACTTGTGTGTTTTATAAACATAAAAGAGTCCCTAGTAAGCCTCTTGTTAAACTAGCTTATTGATTAATGGATGATCATGGTTTCCTAATCATGGACATTGGATGCCGTTAATAACAAGATCATATCATTAGGAGAATGATGTAATGGACACACACCCATAGTAAGCATAGCATAAGAGCAAGTCATTAAGTTCGTTTTGCTACAAGCTTTTCAAATGCATAGTAACCTAATCCTTCGACCATGAGGTTATGTTAATCACCATCACCGGATGGGTACTTTGATGACATCAAACACCGGTTCGTAACTGGGTGGTTATAAAGGTGACATTGGGTATTCTGAAAGTATGTGTTGAAGCACATGGACCAAGATTGGGATTTGTCCATCCATATGACGGATAGATATGCTCTGGGCCCTCTCGGTGGAATGTCATCTAGTTAGCTTGCAAGCATGTGACTAGGTCACAAGGGATGACATAACATGGAACGAGTAAAGAGTACTTATCAGTAACGAGGTAGAACTAGGTATGGAGATACCGACGATCAAACCTCGGATAAGTAGAGTATCGCATGACAAAGGGAATTGGTTTCGTATGTTAATGGTTCTATCGATCACAAAGTCATCGTTGAGTATGTGGGAGCCGTTATGGATCTCCAGATCCCGCTGATGGTTATTGATCGGAGAGGTGTCTCCATCATGTCTGCATATTCACGAACCGTAGGGTGACACACTTAAGGTTCGAAGTTGTTTTAAGTAGATATGGAATGTGCGTTGGAGACCGAATGTTGTTCGGAGTCTCGGATTGGATCCGAGACATCACGAGGAGATCCGGAATTGTCCGGAGAATAAGATTCATATATTGGGGATCATTTTCTAAGTTAGGAAATGTTCCGGATTATTTGTATGGGGATTCTAGAAGGTTTCAGAATGTTCCGGAAGGTTCTAGAAGATTTCTTGGAGTTTGCTTGAAAACCAAGAAAGGATCAAGGAATCCATGTAGGGTAAGACAAGGATTCGTGGGGGAGTAGGACTCTCCCCCCACATCCTTGATCCACCGGCCAAGGGAGAGGGGGGTCCTACAAGGACTCCACCTCCCCATGGCGCCTCCCTCCTTTAAATAGAGGGGTGGAGGCACCACCCCCTGGCCCCCTCCACTTCAAACCCTAGCCGCCTCTCTCCTCCTACTTCCTTCTGCTCTGGCTTAGGCAAAGCCCTACAGAATTCTCTACTCCACCACCACCACCACGTCGTCCTGCTGCTGGGATTCCGTGGAGAAGATCTACTACCTCCGCTGATCGCTGGAACGAGGAGAGGAAGGTGTACTTCGACTCCGCACGTGTGACCGACTGCGGAAGCGCTGCCGGAACGCGGCGCCGGAAGGGTCGTCTACTCGATCTTGAGATCGGCAAGTGATCGACTACATCAACCACGAGATCCGAATCTCGTAACGCTTTCGGATCTACAAGGGTTAGTACAAATCTATCTCGTTGCACATGTCTAATAGATTAGATCTTGGCTTTTATCTAGATTAGATCTGGGTTTTGTTCGTTCTTGCGGTAGAAATTTTTTGTTTTCCATGCTACGAACCCATCAGTTAACTCTCAAGCACCTTGCTCCTACGAGACCTACCATTAGATTGGCCATTTGTAGTACTTCTTATCTTATCTTTATCTTGTCTTATCTCTTATAATACCATACCACTACATATAGCTTATGAATTAACTTTGAACATTGACCGTTTGATCAAGAGTAGCAAATCCAAACATTGCTAACCTTTGGATCTTCTTTTCCATTCTTAGCGTCTAGAAAGATTCTACTGATAGTCTTTAGCATAATGGATGTTAGTATGCATAAACCTCAAAACACACACTTCATTGCTCAGTTTCAGGGTCCTTGTGCTAAATGCATGGACTTGGATGCAATTTTCATTCTTTATGAGGTCCTTGATGTAACTTGTACTTCCACCGACCGTGTTAACTCTCAAGCACCTCCATCCTACGAGACCTACCATGGTTAAAAGAAAATACAACCTCCCTAGTTATCACACAAACTGGACCACGGTTTCTTATACGTAATAGCCAAGTTTTTAGTACTAGGATTTTTCAAGCTTTCTAGCTAACTTCGCGCACTTCGGTGACTTATTGTCAATTTCACAAAATTAAGTCAAACTTTAGCTACAAGTAAGTGCGATAGATTTCTCTTGAATTAAATATCTTTTTGGAGGTAGATGTGTGCTTCTTCTTGTAGTAAACAATGTCGTCGGTGTGAGTTTCCAACTATCAGGAAAGAAATTTCTCAGTTTTTTGAGTGATGACGAGATGATTCCTTATCGTAAAGAAAATGAAGAATATGGATCTCAATGCCATAAGCCAACCTTCTAGACATATTAGCTAGGTGGACCAATGTGTTTTACTTATGATTCCCATGTTTTATGAGTTTTCAAGGTTCCTAGATGACCCCACCCACTTGTTGAATGATTTTATGTCGATGTATCGAAATAAGGTGAATTTGAACTACAAGTAATAAATTGTAGGTTGGTTTGAAATTTTTATGAAAAAATCTTTTGGGGCTACCCATCGAGCGGTCAATTAATATATCAGAAAGCACAGAGAGTTTTGACGACTAGTTTGACTTCTAGCTACTAAGATTTTGCATCTTGAAATTTTTAAACCCCTTTTGAAAACAATCACATGAAATAAGGAGAGAGGGGAAATGATTTTTCTATTCTCTATGGTCAAGCCACAAGCTTGAGGTGCACCTTAGGCTTAAAGATAACTTTATTTTTTCCACTATGTATAAGGTGAACCTTAGCGGATGCCACATAGTAGGCCTTATTAAGGTGTGTTTTTTACACAATGC
Organism: Avena eriantha; assembly: GCA_910589775.1. Lineage (NCBI taxonomy): Eukaryota > Viridiplantae > Streptophyta > Magnoliopsida > Poales > Poaceae > Avena > Avena eriantha. Next base: position 311,008,161 of record OU342744.1, on the reverse strand, counting down.
AGGAGTAGTACATTTCTTTGCTTAGACATATGCGCACCTCTGTCCACGCGTTGTACATGCTGAGAGAATAAAACGTTGGCAGGGGAAGAGGGCAGCAGCGAAGATGAGTTGAAGGTGGTTCCATGTCAGAGCGAAGTTATGATGGGTTCCTGGCACGAGGTACTCCTGTGGCCTTACAGTGTACACTCTACTAGTAGTAAATTTCAGGACCTATGCACGCAAAACAAATCGTGTGTTTTCTCTCTCCTTCACTATGCTCCATCTCTCCTCCCCTTTCACCTCGCGCACCGGCCTGGCTGATCTCTCCCCTCGTCCACAACATGGCGATGTGCACGTGTGCCTTGGTACGGCGGCTCTGTGTCTTTGGCGTGTTCGGCAGCCATGCGTTGGTGTGGAGTAGGGATGAGGAGTACATAGGAAGGAAACCACTTTGGTCCTTGGCGGCGCAAAAATTCAAACTTTTCCGGTTTCAAAATTTTCACTTTCTTCCCAAACATCGGGAGGGAAGGTCATTCAAAAGATCGGCCATTCGCGGTACTATACTTCTTAACTTATCGGTATCTTGTCTTATCTCTTACAATACCATACCTCCGCATATAGTGTACGGATTAACTTTGAACATTGACCGTTGGATCAAGATTGGCAAATCCAAACATTGCTAACCGTTGGATGTTCTTTTCCATTCTTAGCATCTAGAAAGATTCTACTGGTAGTCTTGAGATCGATGAACGCTAGTATGCTCAAACCTCAAAACACACACTTAATTCATTGGTCGGTTTCAAGGTCCTTGTGCTAAATGCATGGACTTGGATGCAATTTTCATTTTTTATGAGGTACTTGATGTAACTTGTACTTCCATCGACCATGTTAACTCTCAAACACCTCGCTACTATCGAGACCTACCATTAGATCGGCCATTCGAAATACTTCTTATCTTATCTTATCTTTATCTTATCTTATCTCTTACAATGTCATACCATTGCATGTAGTGTAAGTATTAGCGTTAGGTAAAGCCAGAAAATGATCAAATCCGGGAGAAAACCATCAATAAAAGCCATCAAAAATGTGTCGAATCTCATAGCTATCAACTCCCCCAAGCTTAGATGTTGCTCTTCCTCGAGTGAGAAGGAAATAAGGAAGAATAGCAGAGATTCAAGACTAAAAATAAAGGAACTCACAAATTTGAATTAGTGTCAAATTCTTTTCTTCACAATTCCTGCAATCTTAAATATGATCATACAAGTATTGACAAGATTGCACTGAGTTCACTTCCTAACCACATATATCTTGCTAGCAAATAAATCATATGCCCAAGCAAGTGTCAAAAGTTTAGCTAGGAAGGTGAGACAAATTCTTTTGGTGCCTCTCTTTGTTGAGAGATGAAAACTTTTGTTCTTGCTCACTTAACCAATTAAGAGTACTCAAGTTGGCATCAAAATATTTAATTTAAGAACAACTCATCTATGCCCATGTCAAAATTTTAAGACTCTCAAAGCACCTTTTTCTTTCTCTTGTTTTTCAAAAACATCAGCTCTTTCATAGAGAAATCATGCCACTATTTTTAACATGTTAATTGGGGTTGTGTTATGCACTCGTAGCCATGCTAATAAATGATGCTGAGCAATAATGGGTCATAGGAGTACTAAAACTTCACTTAGAACATGAAACCATGAGGAGACTAAAAAATGTACACGTCATAGCATCGCTGCTACAGACGTTTACATAACTCAATAGCCGAAATCAAGTGGTTTCCCACATTTAGATCGTTCGTTGGCTAGCAGAGAGTTAATAGTTCCCCATGGAGCACGACAGAGTTGTAATGACACGCATACAGCAATATCTTACGGTAATTATTATAAAAAGTAGTGGCATAATTTCTACTACTTCAAAGCATCCATTTAATCAAACAATTTCAATCAGGGGTACTATCGAGTCTATTTATATTAAGCACAATTGTGATGGAGTAGTTCTAAAATCAAATTCTTTTGAGCTAAGCATGGACTGAAGTCATCTTTCATATGCTTTTTCTTATTGTAAAAATGTAGGAAGTATTTTAACCAAGTTCATTGCTCATTGTTTCAAAGCTAAAAAGGAGACACTAGCAAAGGAATAGAATTTGTAGGATAACAAGCTAAGTGGGGAGTGACTCTAGTGCAAGCAAGTAAATAATTGTAGGATCAATTTAAGGTTGCAATGAGTGTGATGAAAGGAATGTGATACCTCCTCTTGCTTGCTTCGTTCTTGTATCCAAGTCAAACCTCTCCTATATTTCCATATTGCCAAATCACCTGAAATGAAGCAATCTCCGAGAGAAACAAAGAAACAAACTTGCAAATAAAGTTACAACTAATTTTTTTGTATTTTGGTTTAGGAATGCAAAACTAAAAATAAACATGCAATTTTTGAAGAAATAAATCAAAAGAAGAAATAAAAACATGAATGCAAAGTTTGGAGGTTTTCAGACCTCTCCCAAGCTTAGGCTGTTGCCAGGCTCAGTTGTTGCTGTCATTTGGCGGCTAGTGCGGATACTGCTGGTAGAAGTCGGGGAAGTGGATCATGAAGTGACTGAAGTTGTGAGTAAAAGTGTTCACATCTTTATTCACGTCCTAAAGAGTGTGGTCGATCTCCCCAACGCGTTGGTTGAGCTACTGGAAGTCCTGATAGGGGACATTTCCGTACCCCTGCTGTGGCTGGTTGGGCCACGGTTCCTAGGCTCCTCCTGGCTGTTGTTGCTGCTGTCCTTCCCAAGAAGGGTTGTGCCCCTGCTCTCTTGCTCCTGCTCCTCCTCATCCTGCTGCCCTTCATCTTCCTCCTCCTCGGCCTGGTGCTCGGCCAAGATCTCCGTCACTTGGTCCTTGGTGAGGATCCAAGTGTCCTTCTCCACAATTGAGAAGGCTTCGGGGCATGGCAACTGAACCTGCTCAATCTGTGTATCATCAAGATAACTAAACTGATATGCTCGAAGCCTCCAGTTAGCATGATAAACACCAAGGAAGCCACAAGCAGTCAAATATTTGACGTCCATAAATTTGGAGCTTTCAACAGGTTCCATAACAGGCAGTGCAATGTTTAATGCATAGGCAAGGTGGGTTACCAATCCACCAATGCGAATATCACCTTTTGTCTTGTTGCTTTGGTGGCGAAAGTGCTGGATGAATAGAGCTACATGACTGGGGCTTTGTGTAGCATTGGGGAAGAGGGCCTTGGTGATCATTGCCATGTCTGTGTTGGCCATGGAACCAGTATCGCCCCTTCCCAACATCGTGTTGGCGAGGAACAAAGCAAAGTAGAGAATGGTTGGGTTCTGAATGCTGGACATCTTCTTGATAGAAGTGACTGCCACCATTAACATAGATAACCTCCCAAGTCTCTCCACTTGTGACGTTGTAGAGGTTAGTAATATTGGGCTCCCCAGTATGGGGGAAGCTGAAAGCATTGCAAAATTCCTTGAAACTTACATCATAGCGCGTACGGTTCATGGTGAAACTTATGGTGCACAGGTTACCTTTATCCTTGTGGTTGTTGTAGAAGGAGGCAAGGAACTCATGGGTGTGCTCGGCGTAGGTGTCGTGGCTTGCAAAGCCAAGTACTGTTAACCCCGACCTGCTGCACATGAGGTCGAAGTTCGTCTTCAACCTGGCCATGGTGATAAAGTTGTGGTCGTCCCAACATGTGGGCAGCACCCTCCTCGATGCGACAATGTTCATCTTGGAGTTGCACGGGGCTCGGGGCCCCGAACTTGAGCCCTCTCCCTGTTGGTGCTTGCTTGAATGAAAGCGGCTACCGATTTTGTTCATCGTGATGCACTGAAAAATTGCACCATAAAACCTTAGGCATATAGTTTCTATATGATATATGAACGATCCTACGTGGAAAAATTCAATCCTAACGTGAGAAATTAATAGGGAAAACTAAATAATCTTGAGTTCATCCACTAGATCAATGTGAGAGTTTCAACCATGGAAATCTGAAAAAATAAAGCATGGATAGGGAGAGAAACATATCGATCTGTTGATTCCCCCACTCAAACGAACGAAATCCATGAAGAATCAAGAGTTCTAGGTGGATTTTGAGAGGTTTGGAGAGAGAATATGAGAGAAATAATGAGGAGAGGAGGAAGACCTAGCCATCCCGGTGCGATTTTATGGTCGCACCGAACTATACGGCCAGAACTATACGGGTGGGTGATGCTGCTCCACCCGTATAGTTGCGACGGTTCCACCAACTAGGGTTTCTTTATACAAGGAAACAATTATACGGGCGCAACTATATGGCCGGATCAAAATGATCTCACCGTATAGTTAGTTATTAAACTATCTGTCTCTCGAGATAGATTTCTAAAACTGGCATCGATATCTATACGGCCGGAACTATACGGCCAGAATTTTCATTCCCGCTGTATAGTTGGTCGCTAAACTCCCAGTACTTTTGGAATAAAATTCTACGAAGGCATCGATATCTATATGGCTAGAAGTATACGTCCGGAATTGATTTATTCTCGCCGTATAGTTGGTCGTTAAACTCTCAGTACCTTTTAGAAATTTTTGTACGAAGGCATCGACATCTATACGGCCGGAACTATACGGACGGATTTTTTTTTTCCGATGTATAGTTGGTCGTTAAACTGTATGTGTATTCGAAGAAAATTTGTTGATGGCAAAGATAACTATACGACCGGAACTATACGGCCGGAATTTTTATTCCCGTCGTATAGTTGGTCGTTAAACCATCAGTAATCATCAAAAAAATCTGTTTCTTCGAGTATACCTTCTTATCCCATAACTTAGCGAAATACCAAGTTTTTAACAGAAAATTGATAGTAAAAACTATCAACCAACATTAGTATATTAAAAGCAAAATTTTAGCTTCTATAAATAGAAAACTCGAACTTTTATTCTTATTATTATTCTCTACTAATTCAATCAACATTTCTACTACTTTTTGACAGTTGCATCTTCACGAGCGCACTTCCGCAAGAATGTCTTTGAAAAAGTGGTGGGAATACGATAAACTTTTTATTCTCTAATCTACTAAATTGACGAAAATGGGTTGACTCTCATTAAGCATTTATTAAGAGTGGTTGAATAACTCTACCTTTTCACTCTTCTCGGATTCTTACCTTTGGTTGCCCCTTATCAATGGCACTTACCACATGAACTCGTTTTGCCGGCAGAACATATCTTTCCCCTGCTTCTAGCTTCTTTGGAAAATACCGGATGATTTTAGCATCATAAACATTGAAGATTATCTTCCCTTCTGCACAATCTACTGACGCACCTGCAATACTGAGGAAGGGTCTTCCAAGTATTATAGATAATCTTTCATCTTCTGGCATTTCAAGAATGATAAAATCAGTGGGAATAACATACTCATCTATCCTAAATAAGACATCCTCCATCATACCAACAGGTTGTTTAGTGGACTTGTCAGCCATCTGTAAAGTGATAGTAGTAGGAGAATACTCCCCTAATCCTAACTTTTTATAGAGGGGGTATGGCATTACACTAACTCCTGCTCCTAGATCACATAAGGCATTATGAATATCTGTTTTACCTATTGAGCATGAAATAGTTGGTATTCCAGGATCTCCAGACCTAGACAACAGCTTCCCATTAGTAGGATAGCTAGTTACCATGGCAACAGTTTCAGTTATTTCTTTCTTTCTACTAAGAATATCACGAAGGAATTTACCATAAGTAGAGACTTTGATTGTATCCGCAAATGGAATTTCTAGACGAAGGTCACTAAGTACCTTTGTAAAAGAATTATAAATTACCTCATCCGGTGCTTTCTTTTTTCAATCTGGATAAGGAAGCTTTTTCTCACCTGACTTACTCTTGTCTTTTACCTTTTTCGGGGGGTCGGGCTCTTTTGTTACTTTCTTTTGTTGTTGCTTACTGCTTTTCTTCTTCTCTACTAAAACAACCTCATCCTCTTTACTTGTTTATTTATCTTCTCTTGGATCAACCGTCTCTGCATCAGAATCATAATGATCATCATGTGCATCATTGTGATCCTCCTTGGTTTGCTCTTACGTCCCAGTTTCATCTTGAGGATCCACCAACGTATCATCTTCTTGACTTGCTTCAAGCAAGGCTTTTTCCTTGCGCTCTTTTTCATCTTCATATTCTGGTGGTCCTAAGGGTCTTGTGACAACTGCACCCCTTCTTGTGACAACATTAGTAGAAACAGGAATATCTTTATCATCACGGAGAAAAATTTGATAACCAGATGCTATTTGTTCACACTAGGTTTCAACCATACTAAGATACTTATGAAATAGTTTTATTTGTTGGCCAATCTCATCATAATTTTCAGTGAGTTCTGCCAAAAACTTTTTGTGTTTTTAGAAATGCTTATGCAAGTTATTATGAGTTTTACTTGTCGATGTTTTAATTCTTGAAAAACTTTTATAGTTTCATCTTCTTCAGTTAAAACTTGTAACAAATCCTCTTTGTTTTCTTTAGCAAGTTCAGAAGGTATACCTTTTTATTTCATAGTTTTACATACCTTAGGCATAAGATCAGGAGTTATCCGAAGTATCCCTTTTTCGGCTTAGTGCCAAAATCAGGATTATATAAAGAATCATTCTTAGCCCTAGTAGACATTAATTCCAAACATTCTTTAATAGTTAAGGTACCTCCTACTAAAAATTCAAGCAATTATCTACATTGAGTATTGAGACCATGGTAAAATAAGTGGCAGATTGTTAGTTCAGAATAGCCATGATTAGGAATACTATTGATCATTCCAAAGAATCTTTCCTAGGCTTGTGGGTAGTTTTCTCCCATGTTCTAACTAAAGTTTCCTATATACTTTCTTAGTTCAGTTACCTTTTTAAAAGGAAGAAACCCATTTATGAATTTAGTAATGCAGTTTTCCCAACATTTAATGTAATGGTGAGGGAGAGAATATAACTAGTCTAGAGCTTTACCTTTAAGAGACCAACGAAATAATTTAAGACGAGAGAAGTCTCTTGGCAAACCTTTTGGTCCAAGCGATGTTATAACATCGTCAAACTCTCTTATATGCCTTCCTAGATCTTCATCTTCCCTTCCACTGAAAGCTTTTTCCTGCAAAATTTTAATAATTCCACCATCAAATCGATATTCTCTAACAACAGGATTACGGAACTCTATTGGTTGTTTAAGAAATTTAGAACTTGGAGCACTGTATTCCCTAAGATTTTTCTCAGGTTTCATAGGAGTTGTCCTATAAATAGACATGATTTCTATAATATCACTCAGGTTTTCAACTTCAACTTTATTTGATCTTAAAAGTTTTTCAATAACTTCTTCGTGCCTTTGTGCAGGAACGCGCTCAATATAATACGGCAGGTAGATCCTACCAGAGCGTGTAGACCCTTTGTCTCCTAAGGAGAACATTTTGTAGTAGCAGCACCTGTAATGTCAAAAGACAAACACTTAGCGCTTAGCTCCCCGGCAACGGCGCCAAAAAATAGCTTGATGTCTGCAAGTGCACAGATCGTTTGTAGCTAGTTTCGAAGTTCAGATATTGATCCCACAGGGAGCCCAAAGGTAAGTGTTTATTGGTGAAGTATCTATCACACCCGAAGTTGACACAGGTCTTCGAGTGAATTGACTGCAAGTGTTGAAATAAGAATGGGGTTTTGATTAAATGCAATAGATTTAAATAGAACTAAAATGGAAACTTCCAAAATAAAATGCATAAAAGTAAAGAACGACTTTGTTTGTTGTTTTCTATAGATGGTGAAAGATGGTGCGGGGAGATTCAGTTCATGGTGATAGTGAATGTGCCAAGTGGATGAGTGTGAATGTAACAATTATAATCTTATAGATATATGTTTAGGCGAGCAACCCATAATTAGCCGGAACTCCTCTTGGTAGATTTCATCCCTACTTCAATAATTCTACTAGCCTGCTACCAAAACCATGGTTAGACACTAGACGATTAAGACCCTTCGGGTCGCTTAGCGATTAAGCTCCTTGGATCGGACTAATGCAACAAGAACAGTGGTTACTCGTTATCCTCTAGTAAACTAGCTTTCCATTGATATCCCTGTGTCACCCAGGGGTCGCCGGTCCACTAGCGAACAAGATCTTATCTATGTAGAACAAGGTATCATGTTGTCTGGGCCCTTAATTGCACAACAAGCATTAAGCATCCCACACATAGTCAAGCACACATAATATAGTAATTAGAATCAATCACAATACTAATGGAAAATATATGAAGGCACATCACATCTCACCAATCCCCTACATATCCCATGCCCAAGGGAATTACTCACACATGAGAGAAAAACGGATCATCAATATAATCAAATAAAGGGAATTCTTCTTGGTATTACCGTGGAGATCCACAATAAGAATAGAAAAATATCCAACACAATTCAAGATGGGAAGAAACAATCTCAAACCCTAGTCTTGCAAGGTGGAGATCCCTCTCTCTCTCTCTCAAGTACAAGTAGTGGCTATGGAGGTGTATTGTCTAGGAGATCGAAGATCGTGGAGCAAGATGAAGAAGATCTTCTCCTTCTTCTCCGGATCCCTTCTTTCTCCCTTCTGGATGGTGTGGCGGTTGCTGCGTTGTGTTTTCGTCCCCCGTCCCTTCACGGAAGTTGTCCCTTTTGACAAGACAGAGGCGGCGGCAGCTATACGGTGGGAGCTATACAGACATTCCCGTTGTATAGTTGGTCGTTAAACCGTCTGTGGGCTCCCCTCGCGTGCTTCCAAAGTGGGACTTCCTTATTTTCTCTAGAATATTGTATTTCTCTAATTAAATCCTTCTGTTGACGTCCAGAACCTGAAAGACACACTAAAATCCAAGTTTTCTTTGCTACCAAAGTATTAGCGTTAGGTAAAGCCAAAAATGATCAAATTCGGGAGAAAACCATCAATAAAAGCCATCAAAAATGTGTTGAATCTCATAGCTATCAAAACCTCAAAACACACAATACTTCATTGCTCAGTTCCAGGGTCCTTTGTGCTAGATGAATGGACTTGGATGGAATTTTCATTTTTTATAAGGTCCTTGATGTAACTTGTACTTCCACCGACCGTGTTAACCCTCAAGCTCCTTTCTCCTACGAGACCTACCATTAGATCGGCCATTCATAGTACTTATTATCTTATATTTATCTTATCTTACACAATACCATACCACTGCATGCGTAGTGTACGGATTGATTCAAAACATTGACCGTTGGATCAAGATTGGCAAATCCAAACATTGCTAACCGTTGGATTTTATTTTCCATTCTTAGCATCTAGAAGATTCTACTAATAGTCTTTAGCACGATGAACACTAGTATGCGCAAACCTCAAAACACAAACTTCATTGCTCAGTTTCAGGTTCCTTCTGCTAAATGCATGGACTTGGATGCAATTTTCATTTTTATGAGGTCCTTGATGTAACTTGTACTTCTACCCACCGTGTTAACTCTCAAGGACCTCGCTCCGACGAGACCTTCCATTAGATCAGCCATTTCCAGTACTTCTTATCTTATCTTTATCTTGTTTTATCTCTTGCAGTACCATACCATTGCATATAGTGTACGAATTAGCTTTGAATATTGACCATTGGATCAAGACTAGCAAAGAACATTCTCAATTTTCAAAGTGATGATGAGATTGTTCCTTTCTGTTAAGTTTGAAGGATATGGATCTGAATGCCACAAGGCAAGCTTTTAGACATATATAATGGACCATCATGTTGTACTTATGATTCCCATGTTTATGAGTTTTTAGACTTCTTTCTATAGCTAACTCTACCCACTTGAAAGTGACTTTATGTCAATTTATCTAAATTAGGTCAAGTTTGAAATACAAGTAAATTATAGGTTGCGTTGAAAGTTTTATGAAAAAGCTTTTGGATGTACCCATCGAGGGTTTAGTTAATATATCAGAAACGACTAAGATTTTTGACAACAGGTTAAACTTCTTTCTAAGATTTTGCATGTTGACAATTTGATGAAATTAGGTCAAACTTGAGCTATAAGTAAGCGTGATAGATTCATATTGAAAAAATTGTATTTTCGGAGGTAGATGGGTGATGGGTTCGTAGCATGGAAAACAAAAAAATTCTACCACAAGAACGAACAAAACCCATATCTAATCTAGATAAAAGCCAAGATCTAATCTATTAGACATGTGCAACGAGATAGATCTGTACTAACCCTTGTAGACCCGAAAGCGTTACGAGATCAGATCTCGTGGTTGATGTAGTCGATCACTTGCCAATCTCAAGATCGAGTATACGATCCTTCCGGCGCCGCGTTCCAGCAGCGCTTCCGCAGTCGGTCACACGTGCGGAGTCGAAGCAGACCTTCCTCTCCCCGTTCCAGCGAGCAGCGGAGGTAGTAGATCTCTCCACGGAATCCCAGCAGCACGACGGCGTGGTGGTGGTGGTGGAGTAGAGAATTCTGCAGGGCTTCGCCTAAGCCTGAGCAGAAGAAAGGAGGAGGAGAGAGGCGGCTAGGACAAGAGTGGAAGGGGGCCAGGGGGTGGCGCCTCCACCCCTCTATTTAAAGGAGGGAGGCGCCATGGGGAGGGGGATTCCTAGTAGGACTCCCCTCCCTTCCTTGGCCGGCGGATTGGGAAGGGGGAAGGAGTCCTCCTCCCCCACTACTCCTTGTCTTGCCCCACAAGGATTCCTTGATCCTTTCTTGGTTTTCAAGCAAACTCCAAGAAATCTTCCAGAACCTTCCGGAACATTCCGAAACCTTCTAGAATCCCCATACAAATACTCCGGAACATTTTCTAACTTAGAAAATGATCCCCAATATATGAATCTTATTCTCCGGACAATTCCGGATCTCCTCGTGATGTCCTGAATCCAATCGGAGACTCCGAACAACATTCGGTCTCCAACGCACATTCCATATCTACTTAAAACAACTTCGAACCTTAAGTGTGTCACCCTACGGTTCGTGAATATGCAGACATGATGGAGACACCTCTCCGCTCAATAACCATCAGCAGGATCTGGAGATCCATAACGGCTCCCACATACTCAACGATGACTTTGTGATCGATAGAACCATTAACATACGAAACCAATTCCCTTTGTCACGCGATACTCTACTTATCCGAGGTTTGATCGTCGGTATCTCCATACCTAGTTCTACCTCGTTACTGATAAGTACTCTTTACTCGTTCCATGTTATGTCATCCCTTGTGACCCAGTCACATGCTTGCAAGCTAATTATATGACATTCCACCGAGAGGGCCCAGAGCATATCTATCCGTCATATGGATGGACAAATCCCAATCTTGGTCCATGCGCTTCAACACATACTTTCAGAATACCCAATGACACCTTTATGACCACCCAGTTACGAAGCGGTGTTTGATGTCATCAAAGTACCCATCCGGTGATGGTGATTAACATAACCTCATGGTCAAAGGATTAGGTTACTATGTATTTTAAAGCTTATAGCTAACGAACTTAATGACTTGATCTTATGCTATGCTTACTACGGGTGTGTGTCCATCACATCATTCTCCTAATGATATGATCTTGTTATTAAGGACATCCAATGTCCATGATTAGGAAACCATGATCATCCATTAATCAACAAGCTAGTTTAACAAGAGGCTTACTAGGGAATCTTTTATGTTTACAAAACACACAAGTATTAATGTTTCCGGTTAATACAATTATAGCATGGGATGTAAACATTTACCATAAACATAAAGATATAATAATAACCACTTTATTATTGCCTCTTGGGCATATCTCCAACAGTCTCCCACTTGCACTAGAGTCAATAATCTAGTTAAAAAACTTGTGCATTCAACACCTATGGCTTTCTGGTGTTGTATAGATACTATTGCTAGTGGTAAACATAATCTTCAAATCTGACACTTCCAGGTCCGTGTGTATTTGCATGTCCTTGCGTCTCTACGCATTACTCATTCTCCAATGAGATGGCATTGTATAAATTTGGTCCTTTGGTGAGACCTTTAGTTCCTTGGGATTAAATCATGTTGATACAATTGTCGTACAATATATCTTCATAGTATTATCCCGCTATGAACCACGCCTAGTTTGATAACAAACTACTTAACACAAATGCCCTCCTTTGCTGCTACTATAGCAGTTATATACTTAGCCTTTTGTTGTAGTATCCGTCACAATATCTCAACTTTGGAACTCATCCAAATCCATCAGAACATCCTTTCCATTATATTGTGCCACCCATAGTCTAAATTGAGATAAAGTTAATTTGTATCTTGTGACAAAACTAGTATCAATGTAACACTTTACAATGAACTACCTTTAACTATTTGTCACTTATACATGATATATTCTTAGTTCTTCCAAATCTCATAAGAATATCTTTACTATTGTCCAATGATCATCTTATGAATCATTCTGGTATATGCTCATAACATTTAGAGCATAGGACATATCTGGATGTGTACATCTCAAAGAATGATTGATCAAAATATTCTTGTGATTTCACCAAGTGTCAAAACACTTGAATCTCGTGTCAACACACTTGAATCTTGATTTAGTCCTTTCCGTGCGTCAAGAACCTTTCTTGTTGTTTCCATATTGAACTTATTCAACATCTTATCTATGTACATTTGGCAAAACCATATTAGCGCCTCAATCTATCCATATAGACATTGATGCCTAATTCTTGAGTTATGCCTAAGTCTTTCATCGAAATTAAATTCTTAACCTGTGTCAATAAAAGATACATTATTTCTAATCAAAAATATGTCTTTCACATAATGTATTAGAAATATGTCTTAGTGCTCCCACTTAATTTCTTGCAAAATGCAAACATCTTCATCGTCTCTGAAGATTCCAACTCCGCGATGCTCACTTCAACCATTGAAGTTTTGCATACTCTTTTAGCATCCTTTGAATTAACAAAACCCTTTGGATCGTGTCATGTACACGTCCTAGGTAACCATTCTATTAGAAGAACTTGTTTTGTTTGTTCAACTACCATATACCAAAATATATGTAGTGGTTGCTACATTAATCCGTCCAGACTAAATATCGCTATGAAAGATCAAATCTTATCATAGTCAATTCCTTGAACATTGTCGTAAACTCTTTCCGACATGTCGACTATTTCATAGATTTGAAACATCCATGTCTATTTCTTTATAGATCCAAACACGACCGATAGGCTTCACGCCTTTCCGGAGGGTCTTCTAAGTTCAGAAACTTGATTTCTCGTGTATGGATACTATCACGGATTCCATGACTTCTAGTCATTTTATGGAGTCAGGGCCCATCATCGCTTCTTTGCATGTAGTCGGTTCATCATTGTCAAAACAATAACGACTTGCTTATCAAATCTTACTATTTGATTCTTACCGACCCACACGGTTCTATAGGAACTCTAATCTCCGAGATCACACCTTTTGTAATCACGAGAGCCATGAGCATTGTGGCCGCCACCGGGACACTTTCCGGCGCTGCGCTACTTAGCACATATAGCTAAGGGTCAACAACCTTATCAAAGTTCTATTATCCTCCCACTTAACTTTTCATGAAAAATTCGTTCTCAAGAAACTTGACGTTCCAAGCGACAAACTCTTTTGTCCTCGGTGTTATGGAGAAATTCCCAACAAATTCTTTGGAATAACCTACAAAGACGTGCTTATCCGACTTTGGTTGTAAACATTTTACTTATGCATAGCATACCAAAATTTAAGAACAGACAATTCGGGTTTTATCCCAAACCATAATTCATATGGTGTCATTTCAACGGATCACGATGGAGCTCTTTTCAGTGTAAAAGCGGTAGTCACTAAAGCTTTAATCTTTAAAATATAATGGCAGTTTTATAAATGACACCTTTGATCTTACCATGTAAAACAAGGTTTCATTACATATCTCGAACACTCCATACTCCTATGGTGTTTTGGGAAATGCAAATCCATGGAACGATTCCTCAAATCTTAGGTGTTTTGCTAAACTTGTAACTCAAACATCTTTCTTTATGATCCAATCATAAACTCTTTTATTTTCTTGTTACAATGATTTTCCACTTCATCTTGAAAGTCTTTGAACACTTTTCAAATGTTTCATACTTCTTCCTTATTGAGTAAGTATATACATATACTCACTCAAATCTTCGGAGAAAGCATATGAAGTTGAAATCCATCGCCCACGACTACACATAATGGACTATATACATCAATATGTACAAATTCCAATCAGTTAGTCGTCCGTTCCACTTTTGGCCTACGAACGGAGTTTTAATTATCTCCAGGAAAGTATCACAAGCGTCATTTGATCCAAATCAAAGACTCCAAAAATCCATCAACATGGAGTTTCTTCATATATCCTTTCAATATAATTTAAACGGTGATGTCACTTCACAAGTGATCTTTCAATCATTTGTCTTGCGACATTTTAGCATTAGTTTTATGGTCGTTATTTCTCCTACCAGACTTGTATATTATCCATCTATTATGGAATACGGTAATTATTTGAACAACCTTTTGTCGTCATAATACTTGATCAAAATAACAATTATTGAAACAAATCTTGAAGGCAAGCTTTGATGTTAACGAGCAACACAACAACCCTTTGTTTGTTTTCGATGACCATCATCACATTTTCTCTTGCTAGTTACTTAGGCCATTGCAGTTCATGAATTGTGTTGTCCTGTATAACACTTCATACCAACCAATTCGGTATCCAATACCTAAGAACCACATTGTTTAACAAGCAAGGAATACAACCATAACATGTATATCTTCTATATGCCTAAGGTGGACATCTCCAACCTTTTATTTTCTGCCAAATATTTTATAGATTCTCTTTCAGCAATTCCTTTTCTTTTAAAAGAATCTATCAACATCAATAGTGGTGTCATCAACATGACACATGGGACAAAGCGTATATGGTCAACTACTAATACCTTTGGACTTGCACTTTGAGGTGGATCACCATCATCAAATGTTTGGTGCTCTTTCAAAAATCCATTCTTTAGTAATCTTTTAGTGTAGTAAACATTTTACTTACATCTTCTATTCATCCTTATCATGACAACTTTCATGATCAAGCTGCTATAGCTTATAAAGGTGAATTGCGAGTATAATGTTTCTTTTTCAAAACATTTGGAGGATTAGGACGACTAGCGTCTCCAACCTTCACAAATTCTCATCAAATATGAGGACGTATACTCTATCATGTTGTAACCAAAAACATTGTTTCAGATATCACAATATCTTTTACACATGATGGTTTCTGAAACAATTTTCAGCTCCAATATAATCTTGATATTAAAACAACCTTTTGAATATCAATAATCATGGAGGCAAACATGATACTTTAGATACTAACATTGGAATTCTTACTTTTGATTTAATACTACTTATTAAACTTCATGGAGTAAATAGAGTTTGCTGAAAGTTTGCAATAGGACTTATAAACTTTAAATTGACATTCAAAACAATACGATACCAGTTCGTAAAGTAAATATCCAGAATTTCTATAGTTCCACTATCTCAACTATAACTAAGCGTAAGGTGGTGAACGGATGCCAGTGACTACAACAAACTACGCAAATTCACTTTGATTGTGTTTATGATAAATTAAGTTTGACTAATCCAAATTACAAATGAACTCCCACTCAAAACAACATCCCTCGAGTTGTTTTAGTGATTACACGAACCAAATCCACTACACCAAGTCCGATCATCACGTGAGATGATGTAGCTTTAAAGGAGAACAATCAACATGTTCATCATATCATCCATATGACTCATGCTTTACCTTTCGGTATTCCGTGTTCCAAGACCATGTCTGTACATGCTAGGCTCGTCAAGGTTAACCTTAGTTTCCGCATGTGCAAATCTGGCTTGCACCTGTTGTATGCACACGTAGAGTCTATCACACCCGATCATCACGAGATGCTTCGAAACGACGAGTCTTAGCAACAGTGCCAACTAAGGACGAACACTTTATTACTTGATATTTAGTGAGAGGATCATCTTATAATGCTACTGTCGTGATCTAAGCAATACAAGATGCATAAAGGATTAACATCACAGGCAATTCATAATATGTGATATGATATGGCCTTTCTTCTTGTGCCTTTGATCTCCATCTCCAAAGCATGGACATGATCTCCATCATCACCAGCGTGGCGTCAAGGTCCGTGGCGCCGCTTCATGGTTGTCCATCACCAACAGCAACTATTACAACTACTTGGAATAAAGCTATTACATGATGAATAGACACGCGGGTCTTAAACAAAATTTAAAGACAACCATTAGGCTCCTGCCGGTTGCCATATTACAATAAGGATCATTGCATACATCAAATATAATCACAATCACATAATGGCCATATCACATCACAAAACCCCTGCAAAAATGAGTTAGATGCCTCTAATCTTCTTTGCATGTTTTACGTGGCTTGGGGTTTTTGAATAAGAACGGATCTTACCTACGAATATTACCACAACGTTGATACAAGTGCTATCAAGTGCAAAGTGTAGATTGGATCTATACTATGGTGGGAGAGACAGACACCCGCAAAGCCACTTGTGCAAAGCAAGTTACACGTCAAGCGTGAGCAAGTCTCATGTGCGATGACATGTAAGGTTAGCCCGAGCCGCTTCATCCCACCATACCGCAAGATGCAAAGTACACAAAGCAAAAGACAGCACGAGCACCAACGCCCACAAAACCATTGTGTTCTACTCGTGCAACAGATATACGCATAGATACGGCTCTGATACCACTGATGGGTTCGTAGTATGGAAAACAAAAAAATTCTACCACAAGAACGAACAAAACCCAGATCTAATCTAGATAAAAGCCAAGATCTAATCTATTAGACATGTGCAACGAGATAGATCTTTACTAACCCTTGTAGACCCGAAAGCGTTACGAGATCGGATCTCGTGGTTGCTGTAGTCGATCACTTGCCGATCTCAAGATCGAGTAGACGATCCTTCCGGCGCCGCGTTCCGGCAGCGCTACCGCAGTTGGTCACACGTGCGGAGTCGAAGCAGACCTTCCTCTCCTCGTTCCAGCGAGCCGCGGAGGTAGTAGATCTCTACACGGAATCCCAGCAGCACGACGGCATGGTGGTGGTGGTGGAGTAGAGAATTCTGCAGGGCTTCGCCTAAGTCTGAGCAGAAGGAAGGAGGAGGAGAGAGGCGGCTAGGGCAAGAGTGGAAGGGGCCAAGGGGTGGCGCCTCCACCCCTCTATTTAAAGGAGGGAGGCGCCATGGGGAGGGGGAGTCCTAGTAGGACTCCCCTCCCTTCCTTGGCCGGCGGATTGGGAAGGGGGAAGGATTCCTCCTCCCCCACTACTCCTTGTCTTGCCCCACAAGGATTCCTTGATCCTTTCTTGGTTTTCAAGCAAACTCCAAGAAATCTTCCAGAACCTTCCGGAATATTCCGAAACCTTCTAGAATCCCCATACAAATACTCCGGAACATTTTCTAACTTAGAAAATGATCCCCAATATATGAATCTTATTCTCCGGACAATTCCGGATCTCCTCGTGATGTCCTTGAATCCAATCTGAGACTCCGAACAACATTCGGTCTCCAACGCACATTCCATATCTACTTAAAACAACTTCGAACCTTAAGTGTGTCACCCTACGGTTCGTGAATATGCAGACATGATGGAGACACCTCTCCGAGCAATAACCATCAGCGGGATCTGGAGATCCATAATGGCTCCCACATACTCAACGATGACTTTGTGATCGATAGAACCATTAACATACGAAACCAATTCCCTTTGTCACGCGATACTCTACTTATCCGAGGTTTGATCGTCGGTATCTCCATACCTAGTTCTACCTCGTTACTGATAAGTACGCTTTACTCGTTCCATGTTATGTCATCCCTTGTGACCCAGTCACATGCTTGCAAGCTAATTAGATGACATTCCACCGAGAGGGCCCAGAGCATATCTATCCGTCATATGGACAAATCCCAATCTTGGTCCATGCGCTTCAACACATACTTTCAGAATACCCAATGACACCTTTATGACCACCCAGTTACGAAGCGGTGTTTGATGTCATCAAAGTACCCATCCGGTGATGGTGATTAACATAACCTCATGGTCGAAGGATTAGGTTACTATGTATTTTAAAGCTTATAGCAAACAAACTTAATGACTTGATCTTATGCTATGCTTACTACGGGTGTGTGTCCATCACATCATTCTCCTAATGATATGATCTTGTTATTAAGGACATCCAATGTCCATGATTAGGAAACCATGATCATCCATTAATCAACAAGCTAGTTTAACAAGAGGCTTACTAGGGACTCTTTTATGTTTACAAAACACACAAGTATTAATGTTTCCGGTTAATACAATTATAGCATGGGATGTAAACATTTATCATAAACATAAAGATATAATAATAACCGCTTTATTATTGCCTCTTGGGCATATCTCCAACAATGGGTGCATCTTCTTATTGTATACAATGTAGTCGTCGTGAGTTTCCAACTATAAGGAAAGAATATTCTCAATTTTCCGAGTGATGTCAAGATTGTTCCTTCCTATAAAGAAAGTCTTAAGAATATGGATCTAAATGCTACAAGCAAAGTTTTCAGACATAAATAATGGACCAACATGTTATACTCATGATTTCCCATGTTTTATGAGTTCTCAAATTTCCGAGCTAACTTCGCCCAGTTGAATGACTTTATGCCGATTTATCGAAATTAGGTAAAATTTGAACTAAAACAAGTAAATTGTAAGTTGCTTTGAAAGTTTTTTGAAAAAGCTTTTGTAGGTACCCATGGGGGGTCAATGAATATATCAGAAACCACCGAGAGTTTTGATAATAAGTTCAACATTTTGCTAAGATTTTGCATCTTGGCAATTTTGAACCTGTTTTGAAAATGATCACATTAAATAAACGAAAAACAAAAAACAAAAGTTTTACTCATGACGTCCTATCATGTCTTGTGCACCACGTGCCATGAAAACGGTAATCATGGGATTAGACAAGTTTTGGAAAAATAGCTTCACAATATTGTCCTACCATGTGTACGAACATTATCGGGTTTATTTCAACCCGAATGACCAAGGTCATCAAGGCAATATTGACATCATAGTTTACAGTTCGATATAGTTCTCACAATAGTTTGGTAGATGGGTGCATCTTAACATAGTAAGCATTGTTGCATGTGGGAGTTTCCAACAATTAGGAAAAAATAAATTCAATTTTCCCTAGTGAGGACGGTGATGTTTTTTTGTGAATAAAGTCCAAATAGCATGGTTCAGAATGCCACAAGCCAATGGTTTCACACATAGTTGATCATGGTTCCTACCTAACTTCGGTATAAAAGTTACATATTACGATGGGTACCTGACACGCGGTACTAGTACACATACTAGTAGTAGATTTTCTCACTCCTTCGCCCCCTCTAACCATCCATCCACCATCCTATCCACTTCTCCTTCCTTCCCATGTAAGCTTTCACCCAATGATTATACTTATAGTCTGAGATGCAGCGGTGCAAAAAAAGATGAGGCCCACACCATATCACCATCAATCAAGTTCGGTGACGCAACTTTGTGAAGAGTATACGTATACCAGTAGTACTATAGCCAATGATTTCACACATAGTTGATCATGGTTCCTACCTAACTTCGGTATAAAAGTTACATATTACGATGGGTACCTGACACGCGGTACTAGTACACATACTAGTAGTAGATTTTCTCACTCCTTCGCCCCCTCTAACCATCCATCCACCATCCTATCCACTTCTCCTTCCTTCCCATGTAAGCTTTCACCCAATGATTATACTTATAGTCTGAGATGCAGCGGTGCAAAAAAAGATGAGGCCCACACCATATCACCATCAATCAAGTTCGGTGACGCAACTTTGTGAAGAGTATACGTATACCAGTAGTACTATAGCTAGATAAGCATGTAGTACTAGAGACACTTAATTTTTAATGGATGAAGTAAGAGACACCGAGTAATTCAGCAGGATCTACATGATTCTCTTCATTTTTGGATAAAGCGGGTGCCTCTTGAATTCTTTGGGTCGAGAAAAATCAAGAACCGATAAGTCTGGTATAATCCTTTTTTTGTTGACGGGACGAGTCTGGTACAATCTATTTATGATATTTTGGGATACTTTTCAGGATATTAACACAAGCATGACTATAGATAGACATTATAAATTTCAACAGTACGCACCCCTCTTTTCACCCAAAACACCCAACCTACCGTTGCTTAGAACTCGATCTCTCTCTATTTGCTTCCAAAATATCGTATGACAACTCTCTCCAGAACACGTCGATTGACCTAACAAATGGGAAAGGCCCCGAAACTCCACCTGGAAGCCCAAACTCAGTCGATGGGCCATGGCTGCCGCCGCTGTCTAACTCCTCTGATGAAGAAGATAGCCACTAGCAGCGCTTTTTCGATGGGACGCCACCACCAACACCGAGCGACTCCGATAAGACGGAAGATGATACTGAGGAAGAGGAGGAGCCTGAGGCCGATGTTGAGGAGGTGGCCGAATATGACGAAAGGGAGGAGGCCGAGGATGACAACGAAGAGGTCTTTTCTCCCCCCCCCCCAAGAAGCGTGCATGGGTGCCAAATTAAATGGCGTGGGCAGTGTACTATATCTCGTTCTACGAAGTATCTTGGCTTTGGTAAATAATATTGTCAATGAGAGTTCTGAACTTTTAGGAAAATGCTTTTTAATTTCCAAATGATAGGATTTGTTTTTTAGTAACTAAGTACGTCCGGATAATTTGGCTTAGAGTGCACTTACTGTATTCTAGCAAAATATAAATAATTTCCACCGCATGCTAGTACTATATGAAAATACTTATTTCAATGTGTGTAATGATACATAGTTGAAACTTAAATGGTGTCCTCTTATATTTGTGCTTGTTTGGACGAAAACTACAAACATGGATTTGGACAACTTTTGAAAAACTTGCTACACGATATGGTCACAACCATGTATGAACATTGTTCACATTTTAAGCCAAGTTACCAATGTCAAGGTCATATCTCCATCACTCGTCCTGTGTATTGGGATAAATTAAAGAAAAGTAAAGAAAACAATAAAAAAGTTAAGCACTTGCGTATGGTGTCCTTTCCGTAAATGATAAACATGAATTTTGATAAGGTTTAAAAACACTTCTTCACAATATGACCAGCGATGTGTTAACATACTTGGGTTTCAAGTTAAATAATGACAAAGGTCGTGTCCGTGTCTAGTAGACGGGGTGCATCTTGGCATGGCATACTAATGTTGTTAATTGGACTTTTCAACTTTTATGTATAAAATTTTGTTAAATAATTTTAGAAGTGCCACATATAATTATTTTTTAAAGAAAAGGCAAAGAGTATGGCTCTGAATTCCACAACACACTAAATTTCACACAAAATAGAGTATGTTTTATGGTTAACAAGTTTCATGAATTTTCAAGCCTTCTAGCTGATTTTGCATAATTAAATGATATTTTGTCAATAAAACCAAAGTAGGTAAAATTTGAACTACAATTGCGTGATATATTGCTTGTAAATTTGTCACAAATTCATATATACTAATTATTGTACCCACGCAGTCATACTAAAAACCGACTATTGTTTTAACAACTTCTTTGTATAAATTTTCATGCTAACACATCTGACCACGTTTCAAGAAAGTGAAATAAAATACGGAAACATGGAAAGAATGACCAAGGTTATGGCCATATTATACAACAGTACTCCAAAAACAATGGTTCACATCCAAGGGCTGAGGCACAGAGCTGGCTCTAGAATTGATTGGACATCATCACAACTCAAAACAATTTCGGTAAAAAAAAATTAAAAAAGGGAGTAGAACCCTGGCCTATGAATCGGTTGATGCACACAGCCTTTTAGTAGTATTAAAAATTCATACATGTAAAACAGTAAAAATGGCGTTGTTAAAATTTCAATGTAAGGGCCCTGGGCACCTTCACCAGCCCTCCACAATTAGCCTTTCTTCCTCTTGCTCCTTTAAGATTTTGCAGCCATGGCTCCGAAGACCGGAGCTCCTCGTGGGAAGAAGAAGAAGACCTAGGTGGCAGCGACAAAGGCCGTGGAGAAAAGAAGACATGTCGCCGGCTTTTGAATCCTGGTTTGGCCACTCCAGGTCATAGTCTCGCACCAGGCAGCCACAGGAATAAGCAGGTGTCGAGGTCCGTCAAGGTCGGGCTGCATTTCCTCATCGGCAGGATTGGGCGCTACCTCAAGGAGGGTCGGTACTCCCAACGCATAGGCTTCAGGGCTCTCGTCTACCTAGCGGCCGTTCTCGGGTACCTGACCGTCGAGGTGCTAGAGCTCGCTGGGCAAGCCGCGAAGGACAGTAAGAAGATCCGCATCATCCTGAGGCATGTAATGCTCGGTGTCATGCGCAACAAGGAGCTCAGCAAGCTGTTGACCGGCGTTACCATCGCGCACAATGGCGTGCTACCCAACATCCACGAGTCCTTGCTTGGTGATGGTACCGCTGAGGACGCAGCCAAGTTGCCCGCGGAGGATGCTACCAAGTCGCCTGAGAAGACTGTGGAGTCCCCGTAGAAGTCATTAAGTTGTACTACTCCGTATGAGTTTAGGTTTGCTCTATTTGCAGTTTGGTTAATCATCAGTGTCAACGTAATATTCAGATCTGTCATGCTAATAAAAAGATTGTGACGATTCTCAAAAAAATGTTGTTTTCCTAATGTTATCATATACTCCCTTTGTTTAATATTACTCAGCATATTAGGTTTAGTCAAAGTCAAACATTACAAAGTTTGACCAACGATATATAGTATTAAAAAGTATACTCATTGAAAAATCAATATTGTTGAAACACAATGAAACATACTTTAATATATCATATAGTATACGTCTGATATTGTAGATATTAATATTTTGTATATTATGTTTGCTTAAACATTACAAAAATTGACTTTGACTTGGTCACACGTGCGAGAAATATGAAATAGAGAGAGTACCACTATATAGTGTATGAATAATTTTAAATATTGACTGTTGGATCAAGACTAGCAAATCCCAACGTTGCTAACCATTGGATCTTTTCCATTCTAGCATCTAGAAGATTCTATTGATTGTATTTACTCTTTAGCACAATGAATGCTGGTATGCGTAAACCTCAAAACACACTCCATTGCTTAATTTCAGGGTCTTTGTGCTAAATGTGTGCACTTGGATGTAATATTCATTTTTATGAGGTCCTTGATATAACTTGTACTTCCACTGACCGTGTTAAGTAAAGAACCTCTCACCTACAGGACCTGCCAAAGTTAAAAGAAAATGCCGCGCCCCCAACTATTAGACAAAGTGAACCATGGTTTCTTATAATTCCAGGTTTTAGTACTAGGATGTTTCAAGCTTCCTTGCTAACTTCGCACATTAAGTTACTTTTTGCTCATTCAACAAAATTAGGTTAAACTTGAGCTAGAAGTAAGCGTGGTAGATTGCTGTTGAATTAAATGTCTCTTCGGAGTTAGATGGGTGCATCTCCTTGTAGTAAACAATGGTGTTATTGTGAGTTTCCAACTATGAGGAAAGAGCATTCTCAATTTTTTAGAGCAATGACAAGATTATTCTTTTCCGTAAAGGAAGTCCGGAGTTAGATTCCCATGTTTTATGAGTTTTCAAGCTCCCTAACTAACTCCACACACTTGAATCTCTTCAAGTCGATTTATCGAAATTAGGTTAAATTTGAGCTACAACTAAATTGTAGGTTGCTTTTAAAGATTTACGAAAAAATTAGAGGTACCCAACGGGGGGTCAATTAATATATCACAAACCACCAAGAGTTTTGACAACATGTTTAACTTCTTGCTAAGATTTTGCATCTTGACAATTTAACGAAATTAGGTGAAACTTGAGATACAAGTAAGTGCGGTAGATTGCTCTCGAAATAAATGTCTTTTTAGAGGTATATGGGTGCATTTTCTTGTAGTAAACAATTTCTTCGGTGTGAGTTTCGAACTATCAGGAAAGAACATTCAATTCTCAATTTTCCAAGAGATGACAAGCGAGGCTGTTTTTTCGTAAAGAAAGTCTGGAGAATATGGATATTAATGCCACAATCCAGGTTTTTAGATATATATAGTGGACCAACATGTTGTACTGATGATACCCATGTTTTATGTGCTTTCAAACTTCCTATCTAATTCTACCAACTTGAATGACTTTATCCTGATTTTTCGAAATTATATTAGGTCGAAGTTGAACTACAAGTAAATTGTAGGTTGCTTTGAAAGTTTTATGAAAAAGCTTTTGGAGGTACCCTTTGGGGGAGGGTGAATTAATATATCAGAAACCACTGAGAGTTTTGATGATAGGTTCAACTTCTTTCTAAGATTGTGCATCTTGACAATTTAACAAAATTAAGTTAGAATTGAGCTACAAGTAAGCGCGATAGATTGCTCTTGAATTAAATGTCTTTTCGGAGGTAGATGGGTGCATCTTCTTGTAGTAAAAAATGTCGTTGGTGTGAGTTTCCAACTATCAGAAAAGACCATTCTCAATTTTCCGAGTGATGTCAAGATTATTCTCTCTCGTAAAGGAAGTTTGAAGAATATCGATCTAAATGCCAGAAGCCAAGTTTTCACACATATATATAGTGGACCAACATATTGTACTTATGATTTCCCATGTTTTATGAGTTCTCAAACTCGCTATCTAACTCCTCCCAATTGAATGACCTTATGTCAATTTATCAAAATTAGGTCAAATTTGAACTACTACAAGTAAACTGTAGGTTACAGTGAAAGTTTTATGAAAAAGCTTTTGGAGGTACCCACCGGGGGGTCACAATTAATATATGAGAAACCATCCAACGAGATTTTTGATGACAAATTCAACTTCTTGCTAAGATTATGCATCTTGTCAGTTTAACAAAATTAGGCCAAACTTTAGCTACAAGTAAGCGCAATAGATTGCTCTTGATTTAAAAGTCTTTTCGTAGGTAGATATATGTGAATATTCTTGTAGTAAACAATGCAGCCAGTGTGAGTTTCCAACTATCTTAGGAAAGAACATTCTTAATTTTTCGAGTGATGACTAGATTGTTCTTTCCCGTAAAGAAAGTCTAAAGACTATGGATCTGAATGCCACAAGCCAAGTTTCCACACATATATAGTGGACCAACATGATGCACTTACGATTTCCCATGTTTTATGAGTTCTCAAATTTCCTAGATAACTTCACCCACTTGAATGATTTTATGTCGATTTATAGAAATTAGGTAAAATTTGGACTACTACAAGTAAATTGTAGGTTGCTTTGAAAGTTTTACCAAAAAGCTCTTGGAGGTACCCATCAGGGGGACAGTTAATATATATCAGAAACCACCGAGAGTTTGATGACAGGTTAATCTTCTTGCTAAGATTTTGCATCCTAACAGTTTTATGAAATTAGGTCAAACTTCGCTAACAGTTTCATAAAATTAGGTCAAACTTTGCTAACCGGTTAACTTTTAACATTGATCGTTAGATCAAGACTGGCAAATCCAAACATTGCTAACCGTTCGATCTTCTTTCCATTCTTAGCATCTTGAAAGATTCTACATATAATCTTTAGCATGATGAACGCTAGCATGCGCAAACCTCAAAACACACACTTCATTGCTCAGTTTCAGGGTCCTTGTGCTAAATGCATGGACTTTGGATGCAAGTTTCATTTTTCTGAGGTCCTTGATGTAACTTGTACTTCCACCAACCGTGTTAACTCTCAAGCACCTCGTTCCTATGAGACCTACCATTAGATTGGCCATTCGTAGTACTTCTTATCTTATATTTATCTTGTCTTATCTCTTACAATACCATAACACTCCATATAGTGTACGGATTAACTATAAACATTGACTGTCGGATCAAGACTAGCAAATCCAAACATTGCTAACCGTTGGATCTTCTTTTCCATTCTTAGCATCTAGAAAGATTCTACTGATAGTATTTAGCACAATGGACGCTAGTATGCGCAAACCTCAAAACACACACTTCATTGCTCAGTTTCAGGGTCATTTTACTAAATGCATAGACTTGGATGCAATTTTCATTCTTTATGAGGTCCTTGATGTAACTTGTACTTCCACCGACCGTGTTAACTCTCAAGCACCTCGCTCCTACGAGACCTACCAAGGTTAAAAGAAAATGCAACCGCCCCAATTATCACACAAACTGGACCACAGTTTCTTATACGTAATACCCAAGTTTTAGTACTAGGATTTTTCAAGCTTCCTAGCTAACTACACGCACTTTGGTGCCTTCTTGTCAATTTAACGAAATTAAGTCAAACTGTAGCTACAAGTAAGTGTGATAGATTGCTCTTAAATTAAATGTCTTTTTGGAGGTAGATGTGTGCATCTTCTTGTAGTAAACAATGTCATCGGTGTGAGTTTCCAACTATCATGAAAGAAAATTCTCAGTATTCTGAGTGATGACGAGATGATTCTTTTCCGTAAAGAAAGTCTAAAGAATATGAATGTCAATGCCATAAGCCAAGCTTCTAGACATATTAGCTAGGTAGACAAATGTGTTTTACTTATGATTCCCATTTTTTATGAGTTTTCAAGGTTCCTAGCTAACCCCACCCACTTGTTGAATGACTTTATGTCGATTTATCGAAATAAGGTCAAATTTCAACTACAAGTAATAAATTGTAGGTTGGTTTGAAAGTTTTATGAAAAAAGCTTTGGGGGGTACCCATCGAGCAGTCAATTAATATATCAGAAAGCACAGAGTTTTGGCGACTGATTCGACTTCTAGGTACTAAGGTTTTGCATCTTGAAAATTTTGAACCCCTTTTGAAAATGATCACATGAAATTAGGAGAGGGGAAATTATTTTTCTATTCTCTATGGTCAACCCACAAGCTTGAGGTGCACCTTAGGCTTAAAGATAACTTTATTTTTTCACTATGTATAAGGTGAACCTTAGCGAATGCCACATAGTAGGCCTTATTAAGGTGTGATTTTTTACACAATGCAGGAGTAGTATATTTCTTTGCTTAGACATATGCTCACCTCTGTCCACGCGTTGTACATGCTGAGAGAATAAAATGTTGGCAGGGGAAGAGGGCAGTAGCGAAGAGGAGTTGAAGGCGGTTCCATGTTAGAGCAAAGTTATGATGGGTTCCTAACACGAGGTACTCCTGTGGGCTTATAGTGTACACTCTACTATTAGTAAATTTCAGGACCTATGCATGCAAAACAAATCGTGTGTTTTCTATCTCCTTCCCTATTCTCCATCTCTCCTCCCCTTTCCCCTCATGCACCAGCCCGGCTGATCTCTCCCCTCGTCCACAGCGTGGCACTGCGCATGTGTGCCTTGGTACGACAGCTCTGTGTCTCTGGCATGTTCGGCAGCCGCACGTTGGTGTAGAGTAGGGATGAGGAGTACATAGGAAGGAAATCACTTTGGTCCTTAGCGGCACAAAAATTCAAAAACATTTGGTTTTTGAAATTTTCACTTGCTTCCCAAACATCGGGAGGGAAGGTTATTCAAAAGATCGACCATTCGTAGTACTATACTTCTTAACTTATCTTTATCTTGTCTTATCTCTTACAATACCATACCACTCCATATAGTGTACTAAACATTGCCATTGGATCAAGACTGGCAAATCCAAACATTGCTAATCGTTGGATCTTCTTTTCCATTCTTAGCATCTAGAAAGATTCTACTGATAGTCTTGAGAACGATGAACGCTAGTATGCGCAAACCTCAAAACACACAGTTAATTCATTGCTCGGTTTTAGGGTCCTTGTGAGAGGCAATAATAAAGTGGTTATTATCTTATTCCATGTTTATAATAAATGTTTATTTTGCATGCTATAATTGTATTGATCGGAAACGTCAATACATGTGTGTTTAATGAACAAAAAGGGTTCCTAGTTATGCCTCTCTTATAGACTAGCTCGTTGATTAACAAGATGATCAAGGTTTCCTGATCATGGACATTGGATGTTGTTAATAACGAGGTCACAATATTGGTGGAATGATGTGATGAACATTCATCCGAAGTATAGCATTACGATCAAAGTCATTATGTTTATATTGCTATAACATCATACGAAGTAATCTTTATGCTTAGACCATGAGATCATGTTAATTGCTAACACCGGAAGAGTATCTTGATAACATCAAACATCACACCGTAACAAGGTGACTATAAAGATGGGTTCAGTGCTACGAAGGTGTTATGTTGAGGCTCATGGATCAAGAGTGGGATTTGTCAATCCCGGTGACGGATAGATATACTCTGGGCCCTCTCGGTGATATCACATTAAGATAGCTTGCAAGCAAGTGATGTGATCACTAGAATGTTATATCACGGGAACGAGAAAAGAGTGCATGTCGGAAACGAGATCAAACTAGGTATGGAGATACCGATGATCGAATCTCGGACATGTAATATATCGCGAGACAAAGGGGTTTAGTTACTAGCATTAAAGGTTCTCACGATCATAGAAGTCATCGTTGAATGTGTAGGAGTCAGTATGGATCTCCAGGTTCCGCTACTGATTATTGATCGGAGAGGGGTCTCGATCATGTCTGCATTATTCGCGAACCGTAGGGTGACACACTTAAGGGATACCGACACCATTTGGAGCAAATATGTTTCAGATAAAGATTTAAAAAAGCGCTGGAATTATTTCAATAGACACCGAAACCGTTTCGGTTGAAATTGCTGAAATTGGTTCTGCATGTAATATTGAAATGTTGTAGGGGGTTTTATGTGAATGTTTGTTAATTAAAGTAATTAACAAAATTCTGAATAAAAAATAATAAAATAGTTTTATTAAATGAGAGAGCATTAAATTTGGAGAAATTTAATGCATTTAAAGTGGAGACTTTAAAAGGGAATGTGAAGAGGCATTTTAATGTGGAGGGGTTACCACCACATGAATGGAGGAGGTGAAGAGGCACCTCCTCCATGCGCTGGCCATGAAGGAGGGGCACCCCCTCCTCCTATAAAAGGCCACCCTCTCCTCACTTCTCACTCACACCTCCTTGTGAAGGATTTCCCTCCCCCTCTAGTATTATTCCCCTATGGTCTCGGATTAGCGAGATACATGTTCCCGGTGGCTTTATCTGGAAAGGAGTTGCTGCTTCCGCTGCTTTGCTGGAGTGAGGGACGGAGGTTGTCGGGGTACCGGACGTGTGTGCGATCACGGATGCACCGCTGCTTTGCGGTGCTAGACTTGGTGCTGCTAGAGCTGGATCTGATGGACGTGCTGGAGCCGGACCTGCTGGACTTCCTCACGATCTTGAGATCGGCAAGTGTACGACTACATCAACCACGAGTTCCTACTCGTTAACAAAGCTCGTTGTCTTCGAGGGTAAGTTCGCGTTGGATGTATGTCCACCCGTTGCTTTGTACCTAGTAGATAGATCTTGGCGTGTAGTTCACATCGTAGGAAAATTTTGTTTTCTATGTTGCGGACCCAACACTAAATGCATGGACTTGGATGCAATTTTCATTTTTTTTATGAGGTCCTTGATGTAACTTGTACTTCCACCGACCGTGTTAACTCTCAAGCACCTCGCTCCTACGAGACCTACCATTAGATCGGCCATTCTCAATACTTCTTATCTTTATCTTATCTTATCTCTTACAATACCATACCACTACATGTAGTATACGGATTAACTTTGAACATTGACCGTTGGATCAAGACTCGCAAATCCAAACATTGCTAATTGTTGGATCTTCTTTTCCATTCTTAGCATTTAGAAAGATTCTACTAATAGTCTTGAGCACGATGAACGCTAGTATGCGCAAACCTTAAAACACACACTTAATTCATTGCTCAGTTTCATGGTCTTTGTGCTAAATGCATGGACTTAGATGCAATTTTCATTTTTTATGAAGTCCTTGGTGTAACTTGTACTTCCACCGACCATGTTAACTCTCAAGCACCTCGCTCCTATGAGAACTACCATTAGATCGGCATTTGCAATACTTTTTATCTTATCTTTATCTTGTCTTATCTCTTACAATATCATACCACTACATGTAGTTTACAGATTAACTTTGAACATTGACCGTTGAATCAAGATTGGAAAATCCAAACATCACTAACCGTTAGATCTACTTTTCCATTCTTAGCATCTAGGAAGATTCTACTGATAGTCTTTTGCATGATGAACGCTAGTATGCGCAAACCTCAAAACACACAGTACTTCATTGCTTAGTTTTAGGGTTCTTGTGCTAAATGCATGGATTTGGATGCAATTTTCATTTTTTATGAGGTCCTTGATGTAAGTTGTACTTCCACCGACCGTGTTAACTCTCATGCACCTCGCTCCTACGAGACCTACCATTAAATCGGCCATTCGTAGTGCTTCTTATCTTATCTTTATCTTGTCTTATCTCTTACAATACCATACCACTTCATATTGTTTACGGATTAACTTTGAACATTGACCATTGGATCAAGACTGGAAAATCCAAACATTGCTAACCATTAGATGATTGATCTTCTTTTCCATTCTTAGCATCAAAAAGATTCTACTGATAGTCTTTAGCCCGATGAACGCTAGTATGTGCAAACCTCAAAACACACACTTCATTGCTCATTTTCAGGATCCTTGTGCTAAATGCATGGACTTGGATGCAATTTTCATTTTTATGAGGTCCTTGATGTAACTTGTAATTCCACCCACCATGTTAAATCTCAAGCACCTCGCTCCATGAGACCTACCATTCGATCGGTCATTCGCAGTATTTCTTATCTTATCTTTATCTTATCTTATCTCTTACAATACCATACCACCACTTCATATAGTGTACATATTAACTTTGAACATTGACCGTTGGATCAAGACTAGCAAATCTAACATTGTTAACCGTTGGATCTTCTTTTACATTCTTAGCATCTAGAAAGATTCTACTGATAGTCTTGAGCATGATGAATGCTAGTATGCGCAAACATCAAAACACACACTTCATTGCTCAGTTTCAGGGTCCTTGTGCTAATAAATGCATGTACTTGGATGCAATTTTCATTTTTTATGAGGTCCTTGATGTAACTTGTGCTTCCACCGACCGTGTTAACTCTCAAACACCTCGCTCCTACGAGACCTACCATTAGATCGGTCATTCGCAATACTTCTTATCTTAAATTTCTCTTGTCTTATCTCTTACAATACCATATATACCACTATATAGTGTATGAAACATTGATTGTTTGATCAAGACTAGCAAATTCAAGCATTGCTAATAACCGATGTATCTTATTTTCCATTCTCAGTATCTAGAAAGATTCTACTGATAGTCTTTAGCATGATGACCGCTAGTATGCGCAAACCTCAAAACCCATAGTACTTCATTGCTTAGTTTTAGGGTCCTTGTGCTAAATGCATGGACTTGGATGCAATTTTCATTTTTACGAGGTTCTTGATGTAACTTGTACTTCCACCGACCGTGTTAACTCTTAAGCACCTCGCTCCTACGAGACCTACCATTAGATCGACCATTCGTAGTACTTCTTATCTTATCTTTATCTTGTGTTATCTCTTACAATACCATACCACTTCATAGTGTACGGATTAACTTTAAACATTGATCGTTGGATCAAAATTGGCAAATCTAAAAATTACTAACCATTGGATCTTCTTTTCCATTCTTAACATCTAGAAAGATTCTATTGATAGACTTTAGCATGATGAACGCTAGTATATGCGCAAACCTCAAACACACACTTCATTGCTCAGTTTAATGGTGTCTTTGTGCTAAATGATGCATGGACTTGAATGCAATTTTTATTTTTTATAAGGTCCTTGATGTAACTTGTACTTCCATCGACCATGTTAACTCTCAAGCACCTCGCTCCTAGGAGACCTACCATTAGATCGGCCCTTTAGTACAATGTATTTTTACTACTCGGCCTATAAAAACGAATATTTCAACCCCACTTCGGACAAAAAACTTCCCATAATCTCGTTTCAAAAAAATCTCTTAATTAGCCTTTCGTGGTGAGCAGAGTATATATTTTTTAGGTTACCAACTATATTTTTTAGGATACCAACTACATTGAATTTTCACTAAGAACCTAACGAAAAAATTGCACAATCGACCCAACACTGGTCCAAAACCTTGCAAATTTAGCCTGCCGGGTCAGGTGGACTGCCGACCCGAGATATATTGAGTATATTCAATTTTCAATGAGGAGCTTATTAGCAAATAGTACTATATTCTACACAACTGTGGCCCAAAATATCGCTAATTTATCCTTCCGGGTTCAGGTCGGTCGTGGACCTCCAACCCTGAACACATTGTTACTTGGCTTTTTAAGCATGAACCACACTGAAGAAGTTTTGCTAAGGAGCCCACGATAAGAAGCCTATTGGTTCATAAGATTGGACCCAAGTTATTTTTATCTCCCAAAATCGTCTTAATTTAGCATTTCCGTGCCATTCTGATAAAGCGTAAGACAAGCTTCTCCTACCGTGTTGTATTTATACAGAGCATTTAGCATTTTTTATGACAAGTCGTCAGGATCGCTGTCTTTTCATTTTAAATAATTTCAATATTTCTAAATGTAATCTTTTTTAGGAGTGGCATAGATGGTTCTGACGTAGTGGAAGCGCACGCGGTTTCCATTTGTTGAAGTCTTGAGTTCGATTCCTAAGTTTATCAATATAAATATATAATATATAATATATCGTTCTTTTACATTTTTTTCAGCATACACATGTTTCTTATACAGAGAAGGCTAACATCTGGGACCCAGCAACGTTGCCAAGATCAAAACAGCAGAGTCCATCATACACATGTTGCATTTGCAGAGATGCTCGTGTTAGACATTGCAGAGACCTTATACAGATGTTGCATCGAGCAATCAACGTTTCATTTACAGAGAGGCTGATATGTGGGACCTAGCTGCGTGACCTTATACAGATGCTACATCGAGCAACGTTGCTAGTTCAAAACAGGGAGGCGCGAGCGAGAAAAAAAATTCAATATGCACGCATTTCTTCTAATGAGAGGCTGAAATGGGGGATCCAACAGCGTGAGCAAACGGCAAATTCTAGTTCGAAACAGGGTAGCGATAGAGAAGAAAAAATTCCATCATACCCACGATTCTTTTAATGTGAGGCTGACATAAGGGACCCACCAGCCTGAATAAACGACTGATGCAGCGATCAATGCTATCAAGTTTGGGACACGAATGCGTGACAGAGGGTAAAAATCTATCATGCACACGTTTCTTGTAATAAGAGGATGACATGTGGGGCCCAGCAGCGTGATTAAATGGTAGATGCATCAAACAACGTTATCAAGTTCGCAACAGGGTAGCGCGAGCGAAGGAAAAAATCCATCATATACAAGTTTCTTCTAACGAGAGGATGACATATGAGGCTCAGGAGGTTGGTTAAACGGTAGATGCGTCGAGCAGCGCTATCAACTTTGGAAGAGGGTAGTGCCAGCGAATGAAAAAATTCTATCATACACATGTTTCTTTTAATGAAAGGATGGCATGTGGGTCCCAGGAGGTTGATTAAACGGTAGATGTATCGAGCAGCGCTATCAACTTCAGAATAGGGTAGCACGAGCGAAGGTAAAAATTCTATCATACACACGATTTTTTTAATAAGAGACTGACATATGGGACCTAGCAGCCTGACTAAACGGCAGACGCATCGAGCAATGTTATCGAGTTCAAATCAGGGAGGCGAGACCGAAAAGTTATTCCGCTGGAGACACTAACGTCTAGGACCCACACGTCTCAAAAGACTTTGGCGAGTTAACAACGCGCGAGGAAACGAAAATTTTGCTTCTGTCACGCGTCAGCCAAGCTTCCTCCCTGTTCTTAGCGGTCTCGTCGTAGTAGAGGGCCACGAAACTGGAGAAAAAAAGTTTTCCATCGGCCATGGTCGAGCCGAGAATTGTCGCGGAAGACGCGCCTTCCACGATGACCGTCGTGCCAAGTCGGAAACTTTTCTTGTACTATACTTCTGTATCGGTTCGTATGAATGTATCGTAGAACTCCAGGGTTAACTAATCTCGGATCAAACAAGTGAAATGTCTGTCGTATGTTTCTTCAGCCCCAAATTAATCGACTAAACTTTGTTTAACTAATCTCGGGTCAAACAAGTGAAATGTCCGTCCTACGTTTCTTCATTCCCAAATTAATTAACTAAACATTGTTTAGATACGCATATATTTAGACACTGAAACGAGTCTAAAAACATATATAAACAAAGATCATTTAATTACACCTAAAATTTGAACAAAAATGCAATATGTATGTACCACGCTCTTTAAATTTACCAACTTTTATTTTGATAAACACGGTACAATTTTAAACGCTCACAACACGTACACCCACCACTAATTCGGCGGATTAGGTATTAAGATTGACGAAGTCACCACGGGAGTCTTGCTACCACAGTATCAAACCTGCCGTTCGAACTCTGGTGGGCTCGGTACAACTACTCCTAGCCACTCAATCATACTGACTTATAAACTCGAGAATACTCCATATAGAATAAAAGAATACAGTACTCCCTCCGACTCATATTAGTTGACTTGGATTTATCTAGATTCGGGTGTATCTAGTACTAAAACATGTCTAGATACGTCTGAATCTAGACAAATTCAAGTTAACTAGTATGGGGTAGGTAAAAATATCTCCCGATTGTCTCATCCGGAATTATACCAGAAAAAATAAGATCTGTCCACGCACGGGAGATTCGCATCTACTCCAGCACGCGGTGTACCTGGCTAGCACGGCCGATCCTTCGCTGTGCATCACACACGTATTTTCCGGTATCCGATTCAATGCGGCGCAGCACGGGATAAGCCTACGGACTAGGGCGCATCTGGGCCGTCCGTTCCTTTCCATTTCAAACTCTCTCGCCACCCAACGGTCGTCTCGTAGCACCTCGCGCCCGCGGACCCACCACCACTTTCTCTCGCAGGCATGTGGGCCAACGGTCGGACGCCCCATAAGTCAGCGGGACGCTCTGCTGCATAAATCTGCGCCGGAACCCGTCTCATTTCAGCCACACGCGAACCCTAGGATAACCACCATGGCCAAGAAGAAGTCCGCCGCCGCCGCCACCGCCACCAACGGCAATAGCAACGGCCACCTCGCCGCCCCGGCGCCGGTGATGGAGGAGAAGCGGGACTCGTCGCCGGAGAGGGACCGGAAGGCGGAGCAGCTCAAGACGCTCAACTCCATGCTCCTCAAGGAGGCGGTGGAGCGGCGCGGCCAGGTGGCAGCGCTCACGGCGCGCCTCGAGGAGATCTCTGCAGATGGCGACGCGCTCGACGCCGCTGAGCGCGCCGTCGCGCGGGCCGCCCTCGCGGCGCCCCTCCGCGCCGCCGCCGACGAGGCATCCGCGCTCCGCGCGCGCCTCGCCGCCGTCCAGGACTCCCTCCGGCTCGCGAATTCCAAGGCTGCGCTCGAGGCGAGCGCCAGGCACGAGGCCAACGCGCGCCTTGAGGAGGCCGCCGGGGAGAAGGCCCGGTTCCTGAAGCTCCTACAGGTGAAGGAGGCGGAGGTGGCGTCCATATCCAACAAGGTCTCCAGCTTGGCGGCCGTGATGGCGGAGTTGGAGGGAAACAACTCCGTGCTGCTTGGTCAGAATGGCGATCTCATGAAGGAATTGGAGGAAACGAAGGAGGCGGTTCGGGAGGTCTTGGGCCAGAAGGCAGAGGTTGAGAGAAGCTTCCAGGAATTCAAGGAAGAGATGGAGGCGTACCGGTTGGAAATGGAGGGGAAGTTGAAGGCGAAGGTGGAGGAACTGAAGGTGCTGGGATCCAAGAAGACGGACATGGATGCGAGGGTGGCGTCTTTGGAAACAGAGCTTGCACTGTCTGTGACTAAGGCAGGGGGTTTAGAGGCTGAAGTGATGGCAAAGAAGAAGGAGTTTGATCTGTTGAAGGGTAAAAGTGATAAGCTCCAATCAGAGGTTGTAGCGGCAGAGAAGAAATATAGCATGTCTGCAGCAGAGGTAGAGAGGCTCAGGATGGAATTGGGTGTGTTGGTGAATGCAAAGGAGGTTGCCTCCAACGCATTCAACGCTGAGAAGACTGAAATCATGAAGGAACTGGAGAGCCTCAAGAGGAAGGTGGAGGAAACCCAGGCTGACAAGGAAGCAGCCGAGGGAGCAACACGAGAGAAGGATGCTCAAACCGTTAAGCTGAGGGCCGAGCTGGAGGAGCTTCACGTTTCCATGTCACAGCTCCAAACATCCTTTGATGAACTTGATACCAAGCATTCACGCCTGCAAAGCGAGAAGAATTCAGTTCAGAAGGCACTTGAAGCTGAGAAGGCTGAAGCAGGGAAGCTGATGTTGAAAATTGAGACACTGGAGAACGGCAATGGTAAAATGGACAGTGAGATTGGGGAGCTGATGACTGCATTGAAGCAAAAGAATGGGAAGATCGAAGTCCTTACCAATGAGGCTGAGGAGCTGCAGCTCGCAGTGGCTGAGGCGCAGAAGAGGAACAAGGGTGGCATCTGGGCATGGGTGTATGCCGCCACTACGACCATGGTGGCTGCAATCTCCTTGATCTATGCCGCCAGGGCCCAGTGAAGGAGCGCACTTTTCTTTTTTTCTAAGTTCGATCCTCTTTTTACATGCTTATCAGTATGCTACTTGAAATGGTCAGGTTGCTATCTAGCTGTATCACTATGTGATGAATCGGCTGGTACTATGCAATGAAGTCAAAATTTTGCTTGCATTTGGGTATATGCATGTTCTTGTTGCTGTTGATTATTATATGTGTTTGTCTGTGATATGGGTCTTTTGTCAATGAAGTCAAAATCATGGCAATCATTGAGGCTCTATGGAGGTTTTCTGTTGGGGTTCTTTTGTCATAACTAGTGATGTTGCAATGCGTATTTCTATAATATAAATTCAATACAACATTGGTAGCCTATTAATAGTCGGAACAATCGTTAATATATTTGCTGTGCTGAATAACAATCAGTCCTTAACTTTAGAAAGAAAAGTACTGTACTGGTAATACCGACTATAGATGGACCGTATATTTCACCTTTTTCAGACTGAAAATTATACTGTCTGCATCACTGAAATATGAGAGAACATGCAAACAAGAGCTTATATAATGAAAGTTATACCATCTGCATGATCAAAATGGTAATGAAAATTATACCATCTGCATCACTGTACTGGTAATGAAAATTATACCGTCAACAACATGCACATCTCAATGTGCTATATCAGTTGAAAGGTCTTTGTGAGAGAACGAGTAAACAAGAGAGAAATGAGTAGCATTCCCCACTCCATTTGAGAGCTATACGTGAGCTTAAGCAACTCCCTGTTTATGCTCTAATAATGTGCACTGTGTCAATCTGAATATTCTGCGATGAAGTCGAATTTTTTGCTTGCATTCTGGTATATGTTTGTTCTTGTTGCTGTTGATATGTGTTTTATCTGTCAAGTTCTGTGGCATGATGATTCGTGGGTGTTTTGTGGTCAGGGCAATCATGGATCTATTGGGATTTTCTGTTGTCACGTTGGATTGCACAATGGATGGACCTTAAGAGCTGCTAGGATGTTACAGTTGTTGTTACTTGACCAGTATTGGCATGCTTTAAGTATGCAAGATGCTTTCTTATAGGCTTCTTCATATTCTTGGTGATAACTAACCAGTATGTGTACTGCGATCAACTAATATCAAACAGATACATGTAGTCTGTCATCCTGAATTGGATTCATTTTGCACTAGATATCTGCATCTGGATAATGAAAAAATATATATGAGTGATGTACATGCCCTTTCGATCATCTTCAGATGGTTATGTCTGACAGCACTAGCACACAAGGGTTTCTTTCCAGTGTACACAGAGACACAAAGCAGTGATGACATATAGATATGTATCATACTTCCCAGTGTAAACAGTTACTGTTTTGGTTGTCATGCATCTGAATCGATGATACTTGCAAATGCACAGTTGGTTAAAATGGGCTCCGGTGTATTGTTCCTGATATAGGTGAATATTTACAGAATAGTTGCTGAAGGCGGTACTTTCTAGAGAACAATACAACTTCCATATCACAAAACAAAGAGGGCATTCAACCACAAAAGAAAGAAACAGTAAGAGGGCCAATTGGACAAAACTTCTCAGCATCACTTCAGAGTTGAGAAAAGCAGAAGGAATCGTCTATTTGTTGAAGTGTTACAGAGCATGTGGATATTTTCTGCTATCAATTAGCAGTTGACCGTCACGGTTGTTAGATGCATCTTCCTGGCAAATTTTGACATGAGCTTTGAGTGTGTTGCGCGTTACAGAAAGATAAACCAAGCAGAGACAGAGCAACTCTTTGTCTTGTGCATGTGTTTGCCTTGGGATGGTTTATTTTCTTTCAAGTTCCTTGCGAGGGTTTAGGTATTGCGCTAGATTTAACCGGATCCCTGCTATGCGAATTTAAAACACAAAATAAAATTACAACCAGAATACTCAGATAAAACAAAGATAATAAATTGTGTTTATTAAAAGCAGGCATTGCCATTTTTATAGATGGAGAAGGATCACCTCAAAAGTATATACACAAAATAAAGTAAAAACAGCATATGGGAAAAAAAACGACTGCTGGCAGCTAGGTGGACTACTTCCGTATGTCGGTGATGATCTGATAAAGCGAAATGTCATTGTAGACTCCTCTTGCACCAAAGAAAATAAATTGTGTTGAAATCAGCCTGGGAAAGTACATGAATTACCAAAAACATATCTTGAAATGGTAGAAAGATAGAACATAAAGGGCTTCTAATGGTAAATATAAGATAATAATCGAAACAAGTTACGGTTCCCATTTCTCTGGATCCACCATCACAAGCATGGTCAATTTTCTTGCTTCTAGCTGTGCAAAAATTGTATGATGAAAACCGAAACTGTTTGCGGTATTCTTGTTGGTGTTCGTTTGGCTTAGTTTTATCTTCAAGATTGTACTAAATGAGAGTTATGTCTATTTTATCATGACAAAAAAAATGCTTGGATGACATGCATTTGTGATGATCTACACATGTTTCAGTATTGCCCTCAAATACACCACAAGACATGCTTGATGATCTACATGAATCAAAACATTCACCAAGAGCATACGTTGGGTTTCATTCATGTAGAAGTTCGCAATCACAAATCAAGCCAATAATATCAGGAACTAGACTGATTGCATTTCATTCCAACCAGAATAAACATCGAAACACCAAACCAAAATGGTCACCAAGAAACTAATCTAACAACCAGGTAACTTGCATTCGCCAGATTTTGTATCACAATCACAAACCAAGCTAGTGACAATAATAGGAACCAGATTGGTGCTATTGCGTTCCAACCAGATTGAACATCTATGATCAAAAACCAAAACATAGATTGGTATTCATATGTAACAAGTTCACAATCTCAAATTAAGCCAGTAATAACAGGAACCAGACTAGTTGTATTCCATTCCAACCAGATTCAACATCGATACGCCAAACCAACACATTCACCAAGAAACTAATCTAACAACCTAGAGCATCCTCATAATAGTAAACCAGACAGAGCCCTCAAATCGTCGGTCAGACAGCCATGCTTGTTCTCTAGAACTCCTGGGAAGCGGATCCGATGTCGGCCTTGCCCTTGCCGGCCTTCTTGGGGAGCAGCGTGGTGTGGATGTTGGGGAGGACGCCGCCTGCGGCGATGGTGACCGCGCCGAGCAACCGGCTGAGCTCCTCGTCGTTGCGGACCGCCAGCTGGATGTGGCGCGGCACGATCCGGTTCTTCTTGTTGTCGCGTGCCGCGTTGCCGGCGAGCTCCAAGACCTGAATCGAAAAATCAAATCGCCGTGAGCGGACAGCGAGAGAAAGTGCGTGGGAGGGGAACGAAACAAGGTAGAGAGGAGATGGGGTTTACCTCAGCGGCGAGGTACTCGAGGACGGCGGAGAGGTAGACGGGGGCGCCGGCGCCGACGCGCTGGGCGTACTTGCCGATCTTGAGGTACCTGGCGATGCGGCCGACGGGAAACTGGAGTCCGGCCTTGGACGACCGCGATACGGCCTTGGAGCCCTTCGCCTTGCCCCTCCCGGCACCGGCAGAACTCATCTTCGGAGGATTGGAACGAACGGCGGACGTGCTGGTCTTGTGGTGGTCGCCTGAGTGTATGAGACGGTGAAGGGGATGGAACGCTGAGACTTGAGATGATGGAATGGCGGGGCGGCGGTGTCCTATATAGCAGGGGAGGCGGCTTGTGATTGGTGGGGAGGGCGGGGCTGTGGATCGCTGACGTGGATGTGGCTGGTGCCGTCGGATGCTGGGGAGATGGGATTCAGGGGGCGCGGAGGAGCCGAAAATTTTGGGTTTGGCGCGGGATGGGAGTTTGGAGGGAGATGGAATTCGGGAAAAGTGACTAGCGGAGGGAAGAGAATAAGA
Source organism: Avena eriantha (assembly GCA_910589775.1). Classification (NCBI taxonomy): domain Eukaryota; kingdom Viridiplantae; phylum Streptophyta; class Magnoliopsida; order Poales; family Poaceae; genus Avena; species Avena eriantha. The sequence goes on along the minus strand of OU342744.1, from coordinate 310,967,797 downwards.
GAGACGTCGGGCCCAGACGTCAGTGGCATGTTCACCTATGTTGCAGGACTAGCAACTCGTGTATATATATAATATTGTGTACCTCTCTCTATTTTTTGTGAATATACTAGCAGAAAAGCCGGTGCGCTGCACCGGAAATAAAAGAGATCCGTGTGCTACTCCAACTACAACATGTGACGCTATAACGAACCATCCTTGATGACATTTCTATTTTGTGTCATCATCTTTGATGACACTTTTAGCCCGACCATCCGATACACTCGGACACAAGAGCTATATGTCACCATCTCTAGTTCACCCCACTCCTCGGATGACTTCACCTTCCTCGGAATAGGGGATTAGAGGAAGCAGCAAAAGGTGTATGTATGGTTGGAAAGGAATCATAACAAGGACGGACAATGGATTAATTGGATCAACCTTAATTGTAAGGGTAATTTTGTCCTTAAAAACATTTTATATGGCCGGCTGCGGTGCGGGAAAGACATAGGAGGAGCCGGGCGGCGCAGGCATGGCGGACGGGGAGCACCCAACAGCGATAATTTTACCTCCGATTTTGACATGCAGACATCAACAGCTGATTCATCTAATTATGCAGCCCACAAATCAGTTAGTACCTCACACCTTTTTAATTAGGCCTCCAAACCAAGAACATCACTGCATCCGTGTCTTTTCTCGAATTGGCTTGTCCTACCAGCATGCATGTAAACCAGGGTCCAATATACTCGAGCATGCATAGCCCGGCAATCCCTTAACAGATATCGCTGCATTTGTTTCTATTTCACTACTTGGTGTGTTGATATGGCAGACAAACGATGGTATATAGGTGAGGCAGCGATCAGGGGAGCAGGGTGGTGGCCTGGTGGGACTAAATGAGTCGTACCGGGTCTTCTTAGGCATGCATTCTGTGATTTATTTTACGCGACGGTCAGCAGCGTACGTACAATTTTGGTCTACTGAGTCAGGGTCTTTTTTTTTTTATGGTCAGCAGGGTATGTACGATTTTAGCATGTTGGGCCAGTGAACCAGGCCACATCGTGACACCCGGCGCGTTAAACAAATATATAGCAAGATGATGGAGTATGTTGGTCGGGCACCGCCTCGTTCGTCTGTCTGGCTTTTTTTTTACTTGCGGGTGGTGGCTTTTTTTTCTACTTGCGTGGTAATACTTAGTTTGGTGAGAGGGTAGATCGGTCCAAAAAAGTATTGGACCAGTAGAAAAATCCACGGGAAAATCCGGCATGACTTCTGCTAATTTACGGACCTAGGAGTGCCCATTTTTTACTAAAACGGAAATGAATCAACATCTCGGCAAAAACGGGCAACTCAAAACCCTTAAAGGCTTGAAATCCTGCATCTCATACACATAAACATATACATAGAGGAGAAGCACACTTCACAAGAGACTGCCATTTTAACAAAATATACACTGAAACCATTCCAGAAAACAAGCATTAATTCATCAATAACCACCAACATATCTTGCACCGACAAATTCATTAATATATACAGTTTTTCTTGAATATACAAGAAGATAATAGCAAGCAAGCACTGCAGAACCTAAGCTAATTGAACCTAAGAAACTACTAAACCTAAGCTAATATATATACAGATAATAGCAGATAATATATATATAGTTTTTCTTAGGTTTAGTAGCTACTGAACCTAAGCTACTAAACCTAAGAAACTACTGAACCTACTACTACTCTGTGAGCAAGCACTGTAGAGTAAGCACTAACTCTACAAGAACCTACTACTGAACCTACTACCACTCTGCAAGAACCACTACTGAACCACTAGTGCAAGAACCACTACTGAATTTACATGAGGTTACTACTACATGAGGTTCTAGCTAGGCTACATGTGGTCCTAAAAAAGTTATTTACATTTAGCTCATGTCATGACACTTCCTGTCCATTGATATTTGTAGCAATGGTTCAAATTGTTTTGATCTCACTGACACATCCCAAATTTTAGTTAAAGCAATGTGGAAACTACAGAAAAATGAATGACTGGCCTATAAATTTATAAAAATAGTGAAAACAATACTACATATAACAATAAATACCAAGGAAAAATAAACATTGATACCCAACACACATCTGAAGTCTAATCAAATAGAGCAACCAGTTACCAATGAACATCCAAGAGCAAAGCACATGATTTATGAAGAAATACATCAATAAACTATCATGAATTTCTTGCACTACTACTCTGCAAAAATCACTACGAAACCACTGCAAAAACCTACTACTACTCTGCAAAAACCACTACTACTCTGCAAAAACCACTACTGAACCTACTCAATTTGACGCTATTCTTACTAAAACATTCAAAACCACTTGCTATGCTGGATCATCACTGCAAAAAATTTGTAATTTTTTTAAAGGCCATTTTCATGTAAAAACATTGTCCAAACACAATATAAACTATAAAATATACTGCAAAGTATTTTAAAAATTCAAATATTGCCAAAACAACAAAAGTGAGTATTATGGATGTGTCTCGTCGATACATAATATTCTCAATGCAATATTATAACATACAAAAAATGATAATTATGAATGTTTCGATACATAATAATATACCACACACACACGACGGTTTTTGACAATGGTCGAAGCGCGCTAGCATTTCTTGACAATGGTCGTCTTTTGCCCTTCTTTGTCGCGGTTGCATAGGTTAGGTCCGGGTCGTCTTCACTACTTATTTTGAACGGGAGTCCTTTCTTAGGTAGGGTTGTGGTGTACGGTGCTAGGTTGTCGTATCCGTCTTCCATCTTTGGGTCACCGTTCTGGTCAAAGTCTTGCTCGTTGGCGACTCCATCCAATTTGAAATCCATGTTAGTATCATTAGCTAGTATTGCTTTCAAAGAACATAAATTCTTTTCTAAGCAAGCAAAGCATACATTTAAATCATTTTACTTAGGTAAAACACCTAGGAATCATTATTTAGAATCTGGTAGCATCAATACTCTGCAATCTGGTAGCATCAATACAAAACCTAAGCTACAGAAACTGGTAGCATCAATACTAAGTAGGCAAAGCATACACACCACTACAAGAACCACCATTGCAAAGCAATCTGGTAGCATCAATACAGAACCACCACTGCAATAACCACTAGCAAAATAGACTTGATGCAAAACCTGATGCTAAATGATTTTAGTCGCCGCTGTGTGATAGTTTCAGAGTAGTGTGCAAGCAGCATTCATAGGTTAGGGGTCCTAGATGCAAACCCTAGCAGGGGGAGGGGGCGTGGGAAAGGGGAGGGCTAGGGGAGGGGAGTGGGAGAGAGGGGAAGGGTACCTCGATGATGGCCGGACGGTTGAACGACGGTGGCGACATGGACATCAGCGACCTCCTACTCCACACCGGCATGGACAACGAGGCCTCCTCCTGCACAACGGTGGCCTCCCCCTCCATAGCGGCCTCCTCCTCCACAGCGGTGCTTCTACGTCTATGGCCGTGGCAGGATCGAAAGCGGCGGTGGTGGGGCAGGTTCGATCTAGACTGAGCGAGAGAGAGGAAGAATGGGGGGGAGAAGGGCCCGATGCATCTTTTTTTTGGCTAAGTGTAGAGTATCTGTGGTGCATCCCTACGACGTGCACCACAAATATTAGTGGGCCCAGAGGGGGGACACGCTGGCAAAGCATCCACGTATATCCGTGGCACATATACGTGAGGTGCGCCATGGATATTTTCGCCACTTAGCACAAAACAGACGCGCGTTGTGTGGTTGACAGCAACACCACACAACTGCATTGGTAGCTGACTTTGCTCTTAACTAACTAGGGCATCCAGGTTCAAATCGTGGGTGTCTCAGTTTTTATCTTTTAAAATATATTTTACTTTCTCCCTCCAATTTAGTACTAGTTTAGTATAAAACTAGAACTAAGTATATCTAGTTTTTTTTAAATGTGTTTAAACATATATTCCTCCGATTTAGTACTAGTTTAGTACCCAAGTAAAGGATTGACACATGCACACACGACGCTAGCGTTTGACATACACACAGGTGACACATATACACACACAGCGATAGCGTTTGACATGCACACACATAATCACACGCCCCTAGCATTTGACAATCTTCTTTCCCTTCACTATTTTCTTGCCCTTCTTTGTCGCTGTTGAATAATTTAGCCCAGGAAATTTGTTGACTTCTTCTCGTGAACGGACAACCTTTAGCCGGTAGGGTGGTCCTGCTTCTTCTTGTCGAAGTAGTAGGTATGTCGATGTCCTCTTCCATCTTTGGGTCGCCATAGTTGTTGAAGTCTTCCTTGTTGGATACTCCGTCCATTCCGATGATTCTCCTTTTCCCCTCCTCACGATAACACGACTAGGCTTTGTTGGGTCGGTAATGAAAAAACATTGGTCCACTTGGCTAGCCAATACCCACGGCTCATTTTTAGCGGTGACGTTCGCGCCGACAGTTATTGTTTTGGCTTCGAGTATAACCATGCTTGTGAAATACCGATCTTCTTTTTTGACATTTTTGGCCCATCTAACATGGAACATCGACACATTTTCTCCACAGTAGTCGAGCTCCCATATCTCCTCGATCCTTCCATAGTATCTTTCCTTCACAGTAGTCGACTCATCCATGAAGCATTCCATAGGTAATCATGAGTTCTGATATTTGTTGTTCTTGTCCTTTTCCTTGGTGTAGAATGTGTAGTCGTTGATGTCGTACGCCTGGTAGGTCCTAAGGTTGTGTGCAGGGCCCTATGACAAGGTGAATATGAGTTTTTCCTCTTCCGTACGAGGACTCTGGGAGGGATTTTCTAGTAGCTTCTCCTTGAACCACCGCGTGAAGGTGGAGTTGTGCTCTCTTATTATTTCTCCTTGAGTCCTCATCCGGCCCAGGTCGCTGTACTTCTATAAATATTCTGTGCTCTACGCACCAAGGTCGACCAATACTATGTGTTTTAGCGCAACTAGGTTCGCCATGTCAAAGTCGACGCGTCGATTAGTGTGGTCGACATGAGTAGTGTGATGACCCTCGTGGTGACCACATCCAGCGAGCCTGCCGAGGTGCCTGTTGTTTCCTGCTAGACTAATAGGGTCCTCATCGGCGGTGCCTAAATAATTCTGGCAGAAAGAGATGCACTCATAGGTTAGAAAGCCCTTGGCTATGCTTGCATCTAGACGGGCCTTGTTACAGACAAAGCCTTTGATGATTCCATTCATCCTTTCGAACAACATCATGTTGTGAAGGAATGTCGGCCCGAGGTGGATGATATCATCCACGACATGGGCCAGCAGATGCACCATGATGTCGAAGGTGAAGGGAATATGCCCGAGAGGCAATAATAAAGTGGTTATTATCTTCTTCCATGTTTATGATAAATGTTTATTTTGCATGATATAATTAAATTAATTGAAACATTAATACATGTCTGTTTAATAAACAAAATACAAAGTTCCTAGTAATGCCTCTCATATAAACTAGCTCGTTGATTAACAGGATGATCAAGGTTTCCTGATCATGGATATTGGATGTTGTTAATAACGAGGTCACAACATTGGTGGAATGATGTGATGAACATTCATCCGAAGTATAGCATTACGATCAAAGTCATTATGTTTATATTTCTATAACATCATACGAAGTAATCTTAGTCCTTAGACCATGAGATCATGTTAATTGCTAACACCGGAAGAGTATCTTGATAACATCAAACGTCACACCGTAACAGGGTGACTATAAAGGTGGGTTCAGTGCTACGAAGGTGTTATGTTGAGGCTCATGGATCAAGAGTGGGATTTGTCCATCCCGATGATGGATAGATATACTCTGGGCCCTCTCGGTGATATCACATTGAAATAGCTTGCAAGCAAGTGATGTGATCACTAGAATGTTATATCACGGGAACGAGAAAAGACTGCATGTCGGTAAAGAGATCAAACTAGGTATGGAGATACCGATGATCGAATCTCAGACATGTAATATATCATGAGACAAAGGGATTTAGTTGCTAGCGTTAAAGGTTCTCACGATCACAGAAGTCATCGTTGAATGTGTAGGAGTCAGTATGGATCTCCAGGTCCCGCTTCTGATTATTGATCTGAGAGGGGTCTCGATCATGTCTGCATTATTCGCGAACCGTAGGGTGACACACTTAAGGGATATCGACACCATTTGGAGCAAATATGTTTCGGATAAAGATTTAAGAAAGTGCTGGAATTATTTCAATAGACACCGAAACTGTTTCAGGTGAAATTGTTGAAATTCGTTCTGCATGTAATATTGAAATGTTGCTAGGGGTTTTATGTGAATGTTTGTTAATTAAAGTAATTAACAAAATTCTGAATAAAATTAATAAAAGAGTTTTATTAAATGAGAGAGCATTAAATTTGGAGAAATTTAATGCATTTAAAGTGGGGACTTTAGAAGAGAATGTGAAGGGGCAAATTTATGTGGATGGAGTTACCACCACATGAATGAGGAGGTGAGGGGTCACCCCTTGGGCGCCGGCCATGGGGAGGGGCACCCCCTCCTCCTAGAAAAGGCACCCCTCACACCCCTTCTTCCTCACACCTCCTCGTGAAGGATCTCTCTCCCCCTCTAGTTATTCCCCATGGTCTCGGATTAGCGAGATACATGTTCCCGGTGGCTTTATCTGCAAAGGAGTTGCTGCTTCCGTTTCTTTGCTGGAGTAAGGGACGGAGGTTTTCGGGGTACCGGACGTGTGTGTGATCACGGATGCACCTCTTCTTTGCGGTGCTAGACTTGGTGGTGCTGGACTTGCTGGAGCTAGATCTAATGGACGTGCTGGAGCCGGACTTGTTGGACTTCATCACGATCTTGAGATCAGCAAGTGTACGACTACATCATCCACGAGTTCCAACTCGTTAACAAAGCTTTGTTGTATTCAAGGGTAAGTTCTCTATGGATGTATATCCATCCGTTGTTTGTATCTAGTAGATAGATCTTGGTGTATAGTTCCCATCGTAGGATTTTTTTTGTTTTCTATGCTGCGAACCCTTCAGTGGTATCAGAGCCTGATCTATGCGTAGGTGCTTTGCATGGGTAGTACACGTATGTTTATATGTGGGCGATGATGATCATGTTATTGCTTCTTTCTTGTATTTTGGATATTGGTGGCATAGTGGGATGAAGCGTCCTGGACCAACCTTACATGTCATCGTACATGAGACAGGTTCCACGACTGACATGCAACTAGTTTTGCATAAGTGGCTGGCGGGTGTCTGTCTCTCCTACTATAGTCAATATTTGATTTACACCGAGTTTCTCATAACTTGGTTATCCTCGTTGTGGTTCCATGTTCGTAGGTAAGACCGGTTCTATCTCCGAAAGCCCTAAGCCACGTAAAACTTGCAATGGATAAATTAGAGGCGTCTAGTTTAGATCGTTGCTGGGCTAGTGTCATGATATGGTAATGTTGTAAGTAGATGTATGATAGATACTCTTACAACACACCTAGCGTGTAAGTTCCATAGACCTTGGCCTTACACACAAAGGAATGATAGAGATCATACCATGATGCATATGACAGAGATCAAATGCATGGACCATATCATCTCACTTTACACATTAGAGGTTTGCATCTTATATTGCTAGTTTGGCGTTTTAGTAGCATTTTAAGATGACCCCTCATTTAGATATCAAGATAAAAATGTGTTCTTCCTTAAGTATGCACCATTCTATGGATCGTGTTTCGAGACATCACGTGATGATCGGGTGTACTCGACTCTACGCTTTCATAAAACGGGTGTAAGACAGTTTTACACACGCGAGTACTAAGGTTCTTACTTGGCGAGCCTAGCATGTACAGACATGGCCTCGGAACACGGACCGAAAGGTTAAGCATGAGTCATATAGTTGATGTGATGCCCATATTGATGCTCGCCTTTGAAGCTACACCGACTCACGTGATGATCGGACTTGGTGTAGTGGATTTGGTTCATGTAATCACCAAAGCACGGGGGATGTCGTTTTTGAGTGGGAGTTCATTTCTAATTTGGATTAGTCGAACTCAATTTTTCATAAACTAAATCGAAGTGAATTTGTATAATTTGTTGTAGTCATTGGCGTCTGTTCACTACCTTATGCTTAGTTTTAATTGAGATAATAGAACTATAGAATTCTGGATATTTACTTTACGAACTGGTATCGTATTGTTTTGAATGTCAATTTAAAGTTTAGATGTCCTGTTGCAAACTTTTAGCAAACTCTATTTACTCCATGAAGTTTAATAAGTAGTATTAAATCAAGAGTAAGAATTCCAATGTTAGTATCTAAAGTATCATGTTTGCCTCCATGATTTTTGATATTCGAAAGTTGTTTTAATATCAAGATTATCTAGGAGCTGAATTTTTTTTTCAGAAACCATCATGTGTGAAAGATATTGTGATATCTGAAACAATGTTCTTGGTTGCATTATGATAGAGTATAATTTAGCAAAATACATGTTCTCATATTGCATGAGAATTTGTGAAGGATGGAGATGCTAAGCATCCGGATCTCCCAAAAAGGTTTTGGGAACTAACATTATACTCGCAATTCTTCCTTACATGCTATAGTAGCTTGATCATGAAAGTTGTCATGATAAGGATGAATAGAATATGTAAGTAAATTTTTTACTACACTAATAGATTACTAAAGAATGGATTTCTGAAAGAACACCAAACATTTGATGATGGTGATCCACTTCAAAGTGCAAGTCCAAAGGTATTAGTAGTTGACTATATACGCTTTGTACCATGTGTCATGTTGATGACACCACTATTGATGTTGATAGATTCTTTTAAAAGAAAAGGAATTGCTGAAAGAGAATCTATAAAATATTTGGCAGAAAAGAAAATTTGGAGATGTCCAACTTAGGTATATAGAAGATATACATGTTATGGTTGTATTCTTTGCTTGTTAAACAATGTGGTTCTTAGGTATTGGATACCGGTATTGGATACCGAATTGGTTGGTATGAAGTGTCATACAGGACAATGCAATTCATGAACTGCAATGGCCTAAGTAACTAGCAAGAGAATAAGTGATGATGATCATCGAAAACAAATAAAGTGTTATTGTGCTTTTCGTTGACGTCAAACCTAGTCTTCAAGATTTGTTTTAATAATTGTTATTTTGTTCCTGTATTACGAGAACAATGGTTGTTCACATAATTACCGTATTCCATAAAGGATGGATGAACTTTTACAAGTCTAGTTGGAGAAATTACATCCATAAACATTATTGATAAAATGTCGCAAGACAAATGATTAAAAGATCACTTATGAAGTGACATCGCTGTTTTAAATTATATTGGAAAGAAAACATGAAGAAACTCCATGTTGATGGAATTTTTGGAGTCTTTGATTTTGATCAATTGACGATTGTGAAACTTCCCTCGAGACAATTGAAACTCCGTCCAAAGGCCAAAGAGGAACGAATGACTAACTTATTGGATATTATGCATGTTGATGTATATAGTCCATTATGTGTAGCCATATGCGATGGATCTTTTTGCTTCATATGCTTTCTCCAGAAATTTAAGTGAATATATCTATATATTTACTTAATAAGGAAGAAGGATGAAACATTTTAAAATTGAACAAAGACTTTCAAGATGAAGTGAAAAATCATTGTAACAAGAAAATAAAAGAGTTTATGATTTCATCAGAAAGGAAGATATTTGAGTTACATGTTTAGCAAAACACCTAAGATTTGAGAAATTGTTCCATGATTTGTGTTTTTCGGGTAAACCATAGGAGTATGGCATATTCGAGAGATGAAATAAAACCATGTTTGATGTGGTAAGATCAAAGGTGTCATTTATAAAACTGCCATTATGTTTTAAGGATTAAAGCTTTAGAGACTACCGCTTTTACACTGAAAAGAGCACCATCGTGATTCGTTGAAATGACACCATATAAGTTATGGTTTGGGATAAAACCCGAATTGTCTTTTCTTAAATTTTGGTATGCTATGCATAAGTAAAATGTTTACAACCAAAGTCGGATAAGCACGTCTTTGTAGGTTATCCCAAAGAATTTGTTGGGAATTTCTCCATAACACCGAGGACAAAAGAGTTTGTTACTTGGAACGTCAAGTTTCTTGAGAAGGAATGTTTCATGAAAAGTTAAGTGGGAGGACAATAGAACTTTGATAAGGTTATTGAACCTTAGCTATATGTGCTAAGTAGTGCAACACCGTCAACTGTCCTGGTGGCGGCCACAATGCTCATGGCTCCCGTGATTACAAAGGTTGGAATCTCGGAGATTCGAGTTCATATTGAACCGTGTGGGTCGGTAAGAATCAAATAGTGATATTTGATAAACAAGTCATTATTTTTTTGACAATGATGAACCGACTGCATGCAAAGAAGCGATGATGGGCCCTGACTCCATAAAATGACTAGAAGTCATAGAATCCGTGATAGTATCTATACACGAGAATCAAGTTTTTGAACTTGGAAGACCCTCTGAAAAGGCGTAAAGCCTATCGGTCGTGTTTGGATCTATAAAGAAATAGACATGGATGTTTAACATCTATGAAATAGTCGACATGTCGGAAAGAAGTTTATGGCAATGTTCAAGGAGTTGACTATGACAAGATTTGATCTTTCATAGCGATATATAGTCTTGACGAATTATTGTAGCAACCACTACATATAATTTGATATATGGTAGTTGAATAAACAAAACAAGGTTCTTCTAATAGAACGGTTACCTAGGACGTGTACATGACATGGTCCGAAGGGTTTTGTTAATTCAAAGGGTGCTAAAAGGGCATGCAAACTTCAATAGTTGAAGTAAGCATAGCGGAGTTGGAATCTTCACCATGATGAAACTATTAAAAGAGTTTAGATTCACCAGAGATGATGAAGATGCTTGCATTTGCAAGAAATTAAGTGGGAGCGCTAAGACATATTTCTAATACATTATGTAGAGGATATATTATTGATTGGAAATGATGTATCTTGTATTGACACAAGTTAAGAATTTCATTCAAATAAGATTTCGATGAAAGACTTGGGCAAAACTGGAATATTTGGCATCAATATCTATATGGATAGATTGAGGCGCCAATATGGTTGTGCCAGACATACATATATGAGATATTGAAAGGGTTCAATATGGAAACAACAAGAAAGGTTCTTGCTACATGGAAAGGATTGTATCAAGATTCAAGTGTTTCAACACTTGGTGAGTAAAATCACATGAAGATTTTGATTGATTATACCGTGATATGTATATATCCAGAATGTCCTCTGCTCTAAATATTATCAGCACATACCAGAATGATTCATAAGATGATCATTGGACAATAGTAAAGATATTATTATTAGATTTGGAAGAACTAAGAATATATCATGTATAAGTGACAAATAGTTTAAGGTAGTTCATTGTAAAGAGTTACATTGATACTAGTTTTGTCAGAAGATACAAATTAAATTTATCTCAATTTAGACTATGGGTGGCACAATGTAATGGAAATGATGTTCCATGATGGATTTGGATAAGTTCCAAAGTTGAAACATTGTGATAGATACTACAACAAAAGGCTAAGTATATGACTGCTATAGTAGCAGCAAAGGAGGGCATTTGTGTTAAGAAGTTTGTTATCAAACTAGGTGTGGTTCAAAGTGGGATAATACTATGAAGATATATTGTATGACAATAATATCAACATATTTTAAACTGAACGAACTAAAGGTCTCACTAAAGGACCAAATTTATACAATGCCATTTCATTTGAGAATGAGTGATGCGTAGAGATGCAAAGACATGCAAATACACACGGACATGAAAGTGCCAGATCCGAAAATCATGTTAACCACTAGCAAACACGTATATTCAACACCTAGGTGTTGTATATACAAGTTTACAAACTAGATTATTGACTCTAGTGCAAGTGGGAGACTAGAGGGAATATGCCCGAGAGGCAATAATAAAGTGGTTATTATCTTACTCCATGTTTATGATAAATGTTTATTTTGCATGCTATAATTGTATTAATTGGAAACTTTAATACATGTGTGTTTAATAAACAAAATACAAAGTTCCTAGTAATGCCTCTCATATAAACTAGCTCGTTGATTAATAAGATGATCAAGGTTTCCTGATCATGGACATTGGATGTTGTTAATAACGAGGTCACAACATTGGTGGAATGATGTGATGAACATTCATCGAAGTATAGCATTACGATCAAAGTCATTATGTTTATATTTCTATAACATCATATGAAGTAATCTTAGTCCTTAGACCATGAGATCATGTTAATTGCTAACACCGGAAGTATCTTGATAACATCAAACGTCACACCGTAACAAGGTGACTATAAAGGTGGGTTCAGTGCTACGAAGGTGTTATGTTGAGGCTCATGGATCAAGAGTGGGATTTGTCCATCCCGATGACGGATATATATACTCTGGGCCCTCTCGGTGATATCACATTGAAATAGCTTGCAAGCAAGTGATGTGATCACTAGAATGTTATATCACGGGAACTAGAAAAGAGTGCATGTCGGTAACGAGATCAAACTAGGTATGGAGATACCGATGATCGAATCTCGGACATGTAATATATCACGAGACAAAGGGATTTAGTTGCTAGCGTTAAAGGTTTTCACGATCACAGAAGTCATCGTTGAATGTGTAGGAGTCAGTATGGATCTCCAGGTCTCGCTTCTGATTATTGATCTAAGAGGGGTCTCGATCATGTATGCATTATTCGCGAACCGTAGGGTGACACTCTTAAGGGATACCGACACCATTTGGAGCAAATATGTTTCAGATAAAGATTTAAAAAAGCGCTGGAATTATTTCAATAGACACCGAAACTGTTTCGGGTGAAATTGCTGAAATTGGTTCTGCATGTAATATTGAAATGTTGCTGGGGGTTTTATGTGAATGTTTGTTAATTAAAGTAATTAACAAAATTCTGAATAAAATTAATAAAAGAGTTTTATTCAATGAGAGAGCATTAAATTTGGAGAAATTTAATGCATTTAAAGTGGGGACTTTAAAATAGAATGTGAAGGGGCAAATTTATGTGGAGGGAGTTACCACCATGTAGCATCCCATCTGTCTAACATATGTAATGCTACATGGTCTAGTAATATAATGGCTACTTCCTACATATAATTGTTGCTTCATAATTATATCATGCTCATGTCATCATGCCACCTTGCATTTGAGCATCATATAAAACCCTTTTCATTGGTTCTTCTCTCATATGCATTAGTAATTGTATTTGACTCTTGATATATTGTATTTGGTTCTTGATAAATGCTTGATGCCCAAGTTGAGTTGGGGGCATATATTTTATTCAACTCCATCACCTTTCTTTGTCACCACCTTATAATTCCACCATCCTAATTCCCATGAGCTTTTATTTTCTTTTGCCATTTAATCTAGCTCATGTGGGTTGGGATGGAACCAATTCTTTTCCTTTAGCTTGGCTTTACTCCATATTTTGGGATGCATGTGTATAATGCCATGTTACATTATTATTGTTTTCACAAGATTATAACATGGCATTTAATACTTATGCATGGGCCATGCAAAGCACCCCATCTTTTCTCCTTTGGTTTTCTTTGGTTTTTGGAGTGAACCCTTTCTTTTGTGAGCTTCCCTTTTCTCTCTTATCAATCCTCCTCATCTTGATCCTTGTTTCTTTGTCTTGTGCATCAAACCTCACCTCTCCCATCTCCACCCTTATCACCCCTCACATGTGTAGGTGCCATGCATGATCATGTGATATCTTTTCCATACACCCCATCTCTCTCTTCTTTCATCACTTAGTGGTAACCAAAATCTCACCATCACCCTAGCTCCACCCTTAACCCCTTGCATGATCTTGATAGCACATACCAAACCCCTAAACCCCCTCTCTTTATGCCTCTCTCTAAACCCTAACCCTAAACAACCTACCCCATTTTAACCATCTACCCTACCACCCTCCTCTCTAGCTAACCCGAGCCACCACCTAACCCTAAACCACCTGGCTCAACACCTAACCTAGCTCACCTCCCAACCCGAGCTTTCCCCTCTAACCTAGCCGAGGCTAACCCTAGCTACACCCGAGCCTTCCCCTCTCCATTTCTTTCTCTCTCCCTGCCATGCTGGCCCCACCCCCGAGCCAGCCTCTTAGCCTCGCCGTCCCCACCTGCAGCTACACCCAGGTCGAGCCCCAGCTCGAGCACGTGCAGGAGAGGGAGGAAAAGGAGACTAAGGCCACCTTTTCTCTCTACCCCGCTCTCCCACGGTACCTTCCCTCCCCCTCGCCTTTATCTCTTTCCCCACGCGTCCTAGCATTGCCCAGATCCATCCCCAGGGCCTTGCCCTTCCCCTCTCCTTCTCCACCGACGCCACCCTCCCTCCCTGTTCGCCGGTGCCCACCGTCGGTGTCCACCACCGATCCCTCGGACCAGCAGGCGGGCGTGGCGTGGAGATTGTCGAGGAAGCCAAGGAGGCCCCCCTGCATCGTCCAGTACACGCCAGCGAGGAGGAGACGCCCTGCAGCCACCAGAACCACCGCCGCTCCACCGCAAACCCTAGCTCCGGGTGCGCCTGCAACACCGTCGCCCTGCTGCTCCCCGTCCCGATCTGAGCCCGCCAATGAGCCCGCGGTGAGCTGCTGCACCCCTCTGACACCCTCTCCTCGTCTTGCTCTTCCTGGACGCACGGATCCACGTGCCGAGCGCTCTCTGTGCACGCACGTGTATGTGCACCGGCCTGCTGCGCGCCGTGTTAACTTACCTAGCCGTGTCCCCCTTCTCCTCCAACAAACCCCGCCTAGCCCAGTGGTCACTGCCGCCTGCGCGCACGCACCTCGTCGCGGGTTCGAGCCCCCACCGCGCCGCGTTATCCGTCCGTCAGTTTCGTCAGAACGTGGAGAAGAGGAACAGTGGGCCTGTGGTCACTTTGCAAATAGCCCCCTTTTTAATTCGCTCTCAACCCGCGGTACACCGAGCCCACCGGTCAGCCTCCCTGTTCTTTTTACAAAAAGGCACCCGCATTTTTTGCACACTCAACCCGCGCTCCAGCCCGTACCCACCTGTCAGCCCCCGTGGGCTCAGCCTTTGTCGCGTGGGCCCGTGGAACAGCGTGCCCCACAGTCAGTGACTTGGGCTAGTTTTGTATGGGTGTAAAAAGTCCTGACGATTTTCTGTTTAAATAAAATGATTTCAGTAAATGTTTTAATATGAATTCAAATCTGTTTTAAATAACTTTTAAATTATAAATCCAAATAATACAAATGATATATGTTTTGGAATCAAAAAAATGTGAGGAATTCAAATATGCCATTCAAAATGTTGTTTGACCACTTTAAAATTTCGAGATGATTAAAATTACAACAAAATGCCCTTTTCTTAATAAATTAATAACTTTAATTCTATAACTCCAAATTCAACAAATAATATGTCTAAATCGATCAGCGCGACGAGCCCGTTCTATCTGTGCATTCCTTGTTCTGAATTGAATCATGCATTATGTCATTATTAAAAATCAGAACTGTTTATGGCAATAAAACTTGACCAAATAAAGAATAAAATGCATTATTCTTGTACCCACACCTCACCCTTGCCATGCTACTTTAATGCCATGTAAATCGTGCATCATTCATCATGGCATGCTTGTTTGCTTGTCGCATTTTAATTCATATGCTTGTGCACTTTATTTATGTTGGCCCTTGTTTGTTTGGTTCTTCTTCGAATAGACGCCCAGCAGAAGAATTATCAGGAATCACAGGAGTTCTACCCAGATCCGTCTCTCGCTTCAACTGAGCTGCCAGGGAAGCACTACCACATGCTTGCATACATATAGTACCTATTGCCTCTATCTTATTCTTGCATCATTGAGTCATGATTGCATTTAATTGAATCCCAAGTACTGCATAGCCTTTACTTTTAAACCCCACCGAAGCTTGTTCCTCCATCCCATGAGCCATTACTACAGGAGTTGTTTGAGCCATGCGACTCATAGAAAAGCATGTGTAGGGTATGTGAGTGTCTGATGGATAACGAGGTACCTAAACAACTTAACCTGAGTAGTAATGGGATAACTAATGAAAGAGGCACCGGTGAGCAATATCTGCTATTTGGTTTTTCATGCTCACTTGTGTCCCGTAGGACCCCGAGTACTTGATTCCTGTTCCTTGACTATTCGCACTATCCACATCCGGGAGGCCTTATGGACCCCCCTGAGCCAGAGCTTGATTCATTTCTATTTTTTGGGGCCACAAAGTAGTTTGGGGCTTTATTACTATCCTGTACTTATGCCATGCTTTACTGTTTTATTTAAGATTGTGCGTGGAGCACCTGTACTGTTTTGGATGCGGAGTGTTTTCACGGTATCGACAAGCACAGTCACATTTTCGGGTTCCCAGTCATTTACAGCCATTGGCGCAAACCTTGGGTCCGTCTCGGAGCCGGCCAACTTTGTTGCGGATAGCTTAATGGGGTGGCCCCCTGAAATATTTCTGAATCCTGTGATTGCTTTGTCGTGAATGCCTCGTTGGGTTTTGAGTTGGTTTTTCCGAGGTTGATCGAGTGTGTGTTGCTATTCGTGCACCCCTGCAGGGTAAATCTTTCTGAAAGCCGTGTCCGCGGTTATGGACGACTTGGAGCACAGTTTCTCGATCATAGACAAGTATAACTAAAGTACCGCTTTTAATTTGACTAAGTACTGGACTAGTAAATAGTGCAATACTCATGGAATGGTTAATAAATCTACCAACGGATGATGGGGGTTGTTCGTCCGCTTCCTCGTTGGTAAGCAAGGAGGAGGATGGATCTGTTAATTATACTGTTATAACTGTTGTTCTTAATTCACGGACATCCGTCTATCATTGGTTAGGCGGATGGTTAGCGAGTATCTATAGAATTGTTAGATATTATCTTTTGCTGCAATTGCGTCACCCCAGGTTGTGTCCCCTTTAGTGGCATAAAGACTTGCTGAGTACCCCTAGGGTCTCACATGATAAATTGTTTGATTCAGATGAACCAGCATATTCGCAAGATGGATACTAGGTGGAGGAGACGGATGATGTTGGCAACGATAACTCGGTGTAGAGATTCCGGGAACAGGGATCCGTGAGATCTGTGGGCGGGATGTGTTTATTTATGTGGCATCTTCTTCCGATTTGCTTCTTATCCATACTCGGATCTTGTTTTCGTTTCCGCCTGATACTCTGATATTTGTTGTATGAGGAGCTATCCTAAATTATTATCTCTATCTAGGCGAGGGGGAGGTTAACAGCAAATGCAGCTGTGATTGATTGTGCTGAACGTTCGGTTTCTCTGAAAATTCCTAAAGGCCATATAGTCTATTCTCCAAGTCCGACTCCTGCAATTCAGCTTTATTCTTTGGCGGCTGTAAATGATGATGCTATGGAAGGTATTCAGAGTGTTCCTGTAGTCTGTGAGTTCCCAGATGTCTTTCTTGAAGAGTTATTGGGGATGCCTCCTGATCTTGAGGTTGAGTTTGTCATTGAACTTGAACCTGGTACCGCTCCTATCTCCAAGCGGCCTTATAAAATGGGTCCTGCTGAGTTGGCTGAACTCAAACGTCAGTTGGATGAACAAGAGAAGTTGGATTTCATTCAGCACAGTATTTCTTCTTGGGGTAGCCCAACCATCTTTGTGAAGAAGCGAGACAAGACTGATAGACTTTTTGTTGACTATCAGGCACTCAATGCTAAAACAATCAAGAATAAATATCCCCTTCCGCGGATTAATGATCTCTTCGATCAGCTAGCTGGAGCTGTGGTATTCTCTAAGCTTGATTTGAGAAGTGGTTATCATCAAATCAAGATTCACAAGGAAGATGTTCCTAAAACAGCTTTCACCACTCGCTATGGCCTGTATGAGTACACGGTCATGTCTTTCGGTCTCACCAACGCACCTGCCACCTTCTCGAGGCTTATGAACTCGGTTTTCATGGAGTATCTTGATAAGTTCGTTGTGGTCTATCTGGATGACATTCTAGTCTATTCTAAGTCAAAGGAAGAACATGAAGAACACCTTCGGTGTGTCCTAAACAAGCTTCGTGAGAACCGCCTGTATGCAAAGTTCTCCAAGTGTGAGTTTTGGCTGCCTCAAGTGACCTACCTTGGTCACGTCATCTCTGCCAAGGGCATTGCCGTCAACCCAGAAACTATTAAGACAATTATGGACTGGCTTCCACCCATAAATGTCAAACAAGTCCGGAGTTTCCTTGGTTTGACCAGTTACTGTCGTCACTTCGTTCAAAACTTCTCAAAGATTGCGAAACCTCTTACCGATCTTCTCAAGAAAGGCAAGAAATACCTTTGGACTCCTGCATGTCAAGCAAGCTTTGAAACACTCAAAGAGAAGCTCACTTCCACACCAGTCTTGGTTCCTCCAGATACATCAAAGCCTTTCCAGATATTCTGTGATGCCTCATTGCAAGGATTGGGTGCGGTCCTTATGCAAGAAAAGCAAGTTGTTGCATATGCCTCTCGACAGTTGAAGACGCATGAGATCAACTATCCTACACATGACCTCGAACTCGCAGCAGTTGTCTTTGCTTTGAAAGTATGGAGGCATTACTTGCTTGGCAACCGTTGTGAGATCTTTTCTGATCACAAGAGTCTGAAGTATATCTTCACACAACCTGATCTCAACCTTCGTCAAAGGAGGTGGATTGAAACAATCGATGATTTCGATTTGACCATCAACTACACTCCGGGTAAAGCCAATGTCATGGCCGATGCTCTCAGCCGAAAATCTTATGTCAACAATCTCATGGTGGAAGAACAACAGCCTCTCTTGTGCGAGGAATTCCGCAAGCTCAACCTTGAAATTGTGGATCAAGGGTATCTTCTGAACCTTCTAGCAACACCTCTCTTGGAAGAAAAGGTCCGTTCCATTCAACTTGGTGATCCTTACACTAAAAAGATCATCTCCAACATTCAGCTTCCGAAGTATGAGTCTTTCCACGTTGACGACCAAGGCACTCTTTTCTTTGAACACCGGATGTTTGTTCCGAACTACCCGGGTTTAAGAGAGCAAGTTCTCAAGGAGGCGCATGATTCTGTTCTTTCTATCCACCCTGGCAGCACTAAGATGTACATGGACTTGAAAACACAATATTGGTGGCCTGGGTTGAAACGATATTGTGCCAAGTATGTCTCGAAGTGTGATGTCTGTCGCAGAGTTAAAGCTGTCCATCAGAAACCTTCCGGTCTTCTACAACCATTGAAGCCTCCAGAATGGAAATGGGAGAAAGTAGAGATGGACTTCATCACGGGTTTTCCAAGGTCGCAGAAGGGCAACAATGCAATCTTTGTTGTCATCGACAGGCTTTCTAAAGTAGCTCACTTCTTTCC
This sequence comes from Avena eriantha, assembly GCA_910589775.1. Lineage (NCBI taxonomy): Eukaryota > Viridiplantae > Streptophyta > Magnoliopsida > Poales > Poaceae > Avena > Avena eriantha. The sequence continues at coordinate 310,948,478 of OU342744.1, read as the reverse complement.
AGTCAAGGAAACAATTTCTGCAATTCAGTTGGCTGAGCTCTATATCAACAGAATTGTCTCTCTATATGGAGTTCCTCTTGAGATCAGTTCAGACCGTGGAAGCATCTTCACTTCCAAGTTCTGGGGAAGTTTCCAAAATGCTTTGGGAACAAAATTGAACTTCAGTACAGCTTACCACCCTCAGTCGCAAGGACAAGTTGAAAGGATCAATCAGATTCTAGAAGATATGCTCCATGCTTGCGTTATCTCTTTCGGCATGAAGTGGGAAGAATGTCTTCCTTATGCGGAATTCTGTTACAACAACAGTTTCCAGAAAAGTCTAAAGATGGCACCATTTGAGGCTCTCTATGGTCGCAAATGCAGAACTCTGATTGGTTGGTCGGGCGCAGGTGAAAGGATATTGTTTGGCTCTGACATTGTAACTCAAGCGGAAGAGAAAGTTCACATCATTCTTGAAAACCTGAAGATTGCTCAAAGTCGCCAGAAGAGTAATTATGACAGAAAGCACACGGACATGGAGTATGTCCCTGGTGATCTCGTTTACCTTCGTGTCACTCCTATGAGAGGCACGCACCGTTTTGGTATCAAAGGAAAGCTGGCTCCTAGATACATCGGTCCATTCAAAATTCGTGGAAGAAGAGGAGAAGTTGCTTATGCTCTTGAGCTCCCTGATCAACTCAAAGTCCATGATGTTTTCCATATCTCTCAACTCAAGAAGTGCTTCAAGGATCATGGCAGGACCGTGGACCATGAACTCATCAATCTCCAAGAAGATCTTTCTTATCAAGAACACCCCATAAAAATTCTTGAAGTCACAGAAAGAAGGACTCGCAACAAGTCCATCAAGTTCTGCAAGGTGCAGTGGTCGCACCATTCCGTTGATGAAGTCACTTGGGAACGTGAAGATGAGCTCCGTGCCAAGTATCCTACCCTCTTTGAGTCTTCTTCTTCTTCCTAGAATCTCGGGGCGAGATTCCTGTTTAGTGGGGGAGAATTGTAGCACCCCAATTGTCTAACAATTGTAATGCTACTTGGTCTAGTAATATAATGGCTACTTTCTATATAAAATTGTTGCATCATAATTATATCATGCTCATGTCATCATGCCACCTTGCATTTGAGCATCATATAAAACCCTTTTCTTTTGGTTCTTCTCTCATATGCATTATTAATTGTATTTGCCTCTTGATATTGTATTTGGTTATTGATATATTGTTTAAATGCCCAAGTTGAGTTGGGGTCATATCTTTTATTGAAATCCATCACTTTTCTTTTCACCACCTTATAATTCCACCATCCCATTACCCATGAGCTTGTATTTCTTTTCTTTTGATATTTATTCTAGCTCATGTGGGTTGGGGTGGATCTAATTCTATAATTTCCTTTGCTTGGCCTTTATTCCACTTCTTGTGAATGCATAAGAATAATGCCATATTATTATTATTGTTTTAACAAAATAAAACTTGGCATTAATTATTTTGCATGGGCCATGCAAGAGTACCACCACCTTTAGCCATTTGCTTTTCTCTTGGTTTAAGTGATTCTTCCTTTATGGAATCATCTACATATCTCTCCACCATCCCCATGATCTCATCAACACCATTAATTTTCTTCATGCATGCTCATATGAGAAACTATCTACATTGCTTTTCTTTTCTCCTTTACACTTGCCCAAGTCATGATCATGCACCTTTTAATCCCTACACTCCCTCACCCTTCATCTTGACTTGATCTATAAGCTTGTGTTAAAAACCTAAAAATTCTAAACCAAACCCTAACACCCACCCTCTCTCCTCAAACCCTAATTTTTTTCTTAACTAAACCCTAACCCTTATTCTCTCTCTCCCTCTCTCTCTACCATGCTGGTCCCACCAGCCACCCTCTCTCCCTGGTCCCACACCCCATCTACCCCCTCTCCTAACCCTAGCCCTAGCTAACCCGAGCTCCTCCTAACCTAGCCGAGCTACCCGAGCCTCCCCTCTCGGCCTCTCTCTCTTCCTCCCTGTCAAAGCTACCCCACCAGCCCGAGCCAGCCTACCACACCTCGCCGTCCCCACCTGCAGCCCCTCTCCCTGCCCTGGCCTCCCATGTCAAGCACGTGAGAGGAGGTGGAGAAAGGTGGCCGAAGCCACCTTTTATCTACCCCGAGCCCCACACGGCACCCTCCTCCCTCTCCCTCGCTTTACCCTCTGCCCCACGCCTCCTCTACATCGCCCAGATCCGTCCAGAGCCCCTGCCTCTCCCCTATTTCCTCTCCACTGACGCCGGCTACCTCTCGCCGGTCCCCGCCAGCACCACCGTCGCCCCCTCGTTCCAGCCAGCAAGCTCGTCGTGGAAGTGGTCGAGGAGACCAAGGACGGTCCCCTGCTTCACCCTGGACGCGCCAGCGAGGAGGAGGAGTACCAGAACCGCAGAACCAGCGCCGCCCGACGCAAACCCTAGATCTCCGGCCGCCAGCCTCGTCGACGATCCGCCGCACCTCTCCCCGATCTGACACCACCGAAAACCTCGCGGTGAGCCACCGGACCCCCCTGACACCCTCTCGTCTAGCGTCACTTCCTGGTCGTGCCGATCCCTTCGACGAGCACCCTCTGTGCACTGGCGTCGCACGCGCGTCTGCTCGTTGCCGCGTCGCAGAGACACACCTAGCCGTGCCTGCGGTTCCTAGCACCAACCCCTCCCTAGCCCAGCGGTAGCCGCCGCCGCCCGCGCACGCCAGATCCCCAGTTCGAGTCCCCGCCTCGCTGCGCCGTGCTGCCCGTCAGTTTCGTCAGACAAACGCTGGAAGAAAAACAGTACCGCGGGTCGCTTTGCAAATCCCCCCCACCTTTTTACCGGCGCAACCCGCGGTCCAGCTAGGCCCCACCTGTCATCGACGCGGGTCGTTTTACAAAAAGGCACCCGCCTTTCTGCACTCTTGACCCGTGGTCCAGCGCAGTCCCCACCTGTCAGCCTCTGCGGGCTTAGCCGCTGTCACGTGGGCCCGTAGCCGCTGGCCCCGCCTGTCAATCGCAGTAGCTAGGTCAGGCCGCGGTGAGAAAAGTTTTCCGCGCGCGTATGTCCCCGCCAGCAGCTGGCCCACCCGTCAGCGTCTGTGGCTAGGTCAGTCTGAGTGTAAAACGTTTTCTGTTATTCTGTTTTTAAATAAACTTTTCAGAAATTGTTAAACTCAAATTCAAATCAGATTTTAAATAACTTTTAAAATACAAATCCAAATAATACAAATGATATATGTTTTTGAATCAGAAAAATGTGAGGAATTCAAATATGCTATTCAAAATAATGTTTGAGCACTTTAAAATTTCGAGATAATTAAAATTACAATAAAATGCCCTTTTCTTAATAAATTAATAACTTTAATTCTATAACTCCAAATTGGGCAAATAATATGTCTAAATCGATCAGCACGACGAGCCCATTCTATCTATGCAGTCCTTGTTCTGAATTGAAGCATGCATCATGTCATTATTAAAAATCTGAACTGTTTATGACAATAAAACTTGGCTAAGTAATTAGTAAAATGATTTATTCTTGTACCACACCTCACCCTTGCCATGATACTTTAATGCCATGTAAATTGTGCATCATTCATCATGGCATGCTTGTTTGCTTGTCGCATTTTAATTCATATGCTTGTGCACTTTATTTATGTTGGCCCTTGTTTGTTTGGTTCTTCTTCGAATAGACGCCCAGTAGGAGAATTACCAGGAATCACAGGAGTACTACCTAGATCCATCTCTCGCTTCAACTGAGCTGCCAGGCAAGCACTACCACATGCTTGCATACATATAGTACCTATTGCCTGTATCTTATTCTTGCACCATTGAGTCGCGATTGCATTAAATTGAATTCCAAGTACTGCATAGCCTTTATTTTAAACCCCACCGAAGCTTGTTCCTCCATCCCATGAGCCATTACTACAGGAGTTGTTTGAGCCATGCGAGTCGTAGAAAAGCATGTGTAGGGTATGTGAGTTTCTGATGAATAACGAGGTACCTAAACAACTTAACCTGAGTAGTAATGGGATAACTAATGAAAGAGGCACCGGTGAGCAATAGCTGCTATTTGGTTTTTCATGCTCACTTGTGTCCTGTAGGACCCCGAGTACTTGATTCCTGTTCCTTGTTTATTCACACTATCCACATCCGGGAGGCCTTATGGACCCCCCTGAGCTAGAGCTTGATTCATTCTTATTTCTTGGGGCCACAAAGTAGTTTGGGGCTTTATTACTATCCTGTACTTATGCCATGTTACTGCTTTATTAAGATTGTGCGTGGAGCACCTGTACTGTTTTGGATCGTGGAATGTTTTCGCGGTATCGACAAGCCCAGTCACACTTTCGGGTTCCCAGTCATTTACAGCCATTGATACAAACCTTGGGTCCGTCTCGGAGCCGGCCAACTTCGTTGCGGGTAGTTTAATGGGGTGGCCCCCTGAAATATTTCTGAATCCTGTGATTGCTTTGTCGTGAATGCCTCGTTGGGTTTTGTTTTGGTTTTTCCGAGGTTGATCGAGTGTGTTTTGCTATTCGTGTACCCCTGCAGGGTAAATCTTTCTGAAAGCCGTGTCCGCGGTTATGGACGACTTGGAGCACAGTTTCTCGATCATAGACAAGTATAACTAAAGTACCGCTTTTAATTTGACTAAGTACTGGACTAGTAAATAGTGCAATACTTGTGGAATGGTTAATAAATCTGCCAACGGATGATGGGGGTTGTTCGTCCGCTTCCTCGTTGGTAAGCGAGGAGGAGGATGGATCTGTTAATTATACTGTTATAACTGTTGTTCTTAATTCACGGACATCCATCTATCATTGGTTAGGCGGATGGTTAGCGAGTATCTATAGAATTGTTAGATATTATCTTTTGCTGCAATTGCGTCACCCCAGGTTGTGTCCCCTTTAGTGGCATAAATACTTGCTGAGGACCTCTAGGGTCTCACACGATAAATTGTTTGATTCAGATGAACCAGCGTATTCGCAAGATGGATACTGGGTGAAGGAGACAGATGATGTTGGTAACGATCACTCGGTGTAGATATTCCGGGAACGGGGATCCATGAGATCTGTGGGCGGGATGTGTTTATTTATGTGGCATCTTATGCTGATTTGCTTCTTATCTGTACTCGGATCTTGTTTTCGCTTCCGCCTGATACTTTGATGTTTGTTGTATGAGGAGCTATCCTACATTATTATCTCTATCTAGGATATTTGAATCTTGTCGTATGGCGTTGCAATATTTCTATTTATTTTAGATGAAATGGCTCTGAGGACTATTGTATGTGGCTTGCATACATACTCATTTGTGTATGTAGTTGATCCCTTCGCCTGCCGATTACGCCGCTCGTTCTTGTCCCGATGTTCCAAAAGTGATTAGGACGGCCGAAAGGTCTACCGTGAGTGGCCCTGGGCCCCACCGTACTATTTTAACCAGTTTCGTTCATCCAGGCATGTAACTAAGAGCGTAATTCACCGAGGTAGTTACATGATCTGAGCCTGCCAACGAGCCCGCGGTGAGCTGCTGCACCCCTCTGACACCCTCTCCTCGTCTTGATCTTCCTAGACGCGCGGATCCACAAGCCGAGCGCTCTCTGTGCACGCACGTGTATATGCACCGGCCTGCTGCGCGCCGTGTTAACTTACCTAGCCGCGTCCCCCTTCTCCTCCAACAAACCCCGCCTAGCCCAGTGGTCACTGCCGCCTGCACGCACGCACCTCGTCGCGGGTTCGAGCCCCCACCGCGCCGCGTTATCCGTCCGTCAGTTTCGTCAGAACATGGAGAAGAGGAACAGTGGGCCTGTGGTCACTTTGCAAATAGCCTCCCTTTTTAATTCGCTCTCAACCCGCGGTACACCGAGCCCACCGGTCAGCCTCCCTGTTCTTTTTACAAAAAGGCACCCGCATTTTTTGCACACTCAACCCGCGCTCCAGCCCGTACCCACCTGTTAGCCCCCGTGGGCTCAGCCTTTGTCGCGTGGGCCCGTGGAACAGCGTGCCCCACAGTCAGTGACTTGGGCTAGTTTTGTATGGGTGTAAAAAGTCCTGACGATTTTCTGTTTAAATAAAATGATTTCAGTAAATGTTTTAATATGAATTCAAATCTGTTTTAAATAACTTTTAAATTATAAATCCAAATAATACAAATGATATATGTTTTGGAATCAGAAAAATGTGAGGAATTCAAATATGCCATTCAAAATGTTGTTTGACCACTTTAAAATTTCGAGATGATTAAAATTACAACAAAATGCCCTTTTCTTAATAAATTAATAACTTTAATTCTATAACTCCAAATTCAACAAATAATATGTCTAAATCGATCAGAGCGACGAGCCCGTTCTATCTATGCATTCCTTGTTCTGAATTGAAGCATGCATCATGTCATTATTAAAAATCAGAACTGTTTATGGCAATAAAACTTGACCAAATAAAGAATAAAATGCATTATTCTTGTACCCACACCTCACCCTTGCCATGCTACTTTAATGCCATGTAAATCGTGCATCATTCATCATGGCATGATTGTTTGCTTGTTGCATTTTAATTCGTATGCTTGTGCACTTTATTTATGTTGGCCCTTGTTTGTTTGGTTCTTCTTCGAATAGACGCCCAGCAGGAGAATTATCAGGAATCACAGGAGTTCTACCCAGATCCATCTCTCGCTTCAACTGAGCTGCCAGGCAAGCACTACCACATGCTTGCATACATATAGTACCTATTGCCTCTATCTTATTCTTGCATCATTGAGTCGCGATTGCATTAAATTGAATCCCAAGTACTGCATAGCCTTTACTTTTAAACCCCACCGAAGCTTGTTCCTCCATCCCATGAGCCATTACTACAGGAGTTGTTTGAGCCATGCGAGTCGTAGAAAAGCATGTGTAGGGTATGTGAGTGTCTGATGGATAACGAGGTACCTAAATAACTTAACCTGAGTAGTAATGGGATAACTAATGAAAGAGGCACCGGTGAGCAATATCTGCTATTTGGTTTTTCATGCTCACTTGTGTCCCGTAGGACCCCGAGTACTTGATTCCTGTTCCTTGACTATTCGCACTATCCACATCCAGAAGGCCTTATGGACCCCCCTGAGTCAGAGCTTGATTCATTTCTATTTTTTGGGGCCACAAAGTAGTTTGGGGCTTTATTACTATCCTGTACTTATGCCATGCTTTACTGTTTTATTTAAGATTGTGCGTGGAGCACCTGTACTGTTTTGGATGCGGAGTGTTTTCGCGGTATCGACAAGCACAGTCACATTTTCGGGTTCGCAGTCGCTTACAGCCATTGGCGCAAACCTTGGGTCCGTCTCGGAGCCGGCCAACTTCGTTGCCGGTAGCTTAATGGGGTGGCCCCCTGAAATATTTCTGAATCCTGTGATCACTTTGTCGTGAATGCCTCGTTGGGTTTTGAGTTTGTTTTTCCGAGGTTGATCGAGTGTGTGTTGCTATTCGTGCACCCCTGCAGAGTAAATCTTTCTGAAAGCCGTGTCCGCGGTTATGGACGACTTGGAGCACAGTTTCTTGATCATAGACAAGTCTCACTAAAGTACCGCTTTTAAATTGACTAAGTACCTGACTAGTAAATAGTGCAATACTCATGGAATGGTTAATAAAACTGCCAACAGATGGGGGTTGTTCGTCCGCTTCCTCGTTGGTAAGCGAGGAGGAGGATGGATCTGTTAATTATACTGTTATAACTGTTGTTCTTAATTCACGGACATCCGTCTATCATTGGTTAGGCGGATGGTTAGCGAGTATCTATAGACTTGTTAGTTATTATCTTTTGCTGCAATTGCGTCACCCCAGGTTGTGTCCCCTTTAGAGGCATAAAGACTTGCTGAGTACCCCTAGGGTCTCACACGATAAATTGTTTGATTCAGATGAACAAGTGTACTCGCAAGATGGATACTGGGTAGAGGAGACAGATGATGTTGGCAACAATCACTCGGTGTAGAGATTCCAGGAATGGGGATCCGTGAGATCTGTGGGCGTGATGTGTTTATTTATGTGGCATCTTATGCTGATTTGCTTCTTATCCGTACTTGGATCTTGTTTTCTGCTTCAGCCTGATACTCTGATGTTTGATGTATGAGGAGCTTTCCGAAACTATTAGGTCTATCTAGGATAGTTGGATCTTGCCGTATGGCGTTGCGATATTTCTAGTTCTTTTAGATGGAATGGCTCTGAGGATTGTTGTATGTGGCTTGCATACATACTCATTTGTGTATGTTGTTGATCCCTTCGCCTGCCGATTACGCCGCTCGTTCTTGTCCCGATGTTCCGAAAGTGGTTAGGACGGCCGAAAGGTCTACCGTGAGTGGCCCCGGGCCCCACCATACTATTTTAACCACTTTCGCTCATCCAGGCATGTAACTAAGAGCGTAATTCACCACGGTAGTTACACACCACATGAATGAGGAGGTGAGGGGTCACCCCTTGGGCGCCGGCCATGGGGAGGGGCACCCCCCTCCTCCTATGAAAGGCCCCCCTCACACCCCTTCTTCCTCACACCTCCTCATGAAGGATCTCTCTCCCCCTCTAGTTATTCCCCATGGTCTCAGATTAGCGAGATACATGTTCCCGGTGGCTTTATCTGGAAAGGAGTTGCTGCTTCCGCTGCTTTGCTGGAGCGAGGGATGGAGGTTGTCGGGGTACCAGACGTGTGTGTGATCACGGATGCACCGCTGCTTTGCGGTGCTGGACTTGCTGGAGCTGGATCTAATGGACGTGCTGGAGCCAGACCTGCTGGACTTCATCACGATCTTGAGATCGGCAAGTCTACGACTACATCATCCACAAGTTCCAACTTGTTAACAAAGCTTTGTTGTCTTCGAGGGTAAGTTCTCTATGGATGTATATCCACCCGTTGCTTGTATCTAGTAGATAGATCTTGGCGTATAGTTCCCATCGTAGGAATTTTTTTATTTTCTATGCTACGAACCCTCAAAAGAATGCGGGAGGGAAGTAAATCTTGAGCTCGCATAGTATCACCACTATCTCTTCCTGTAGGCTTGCGAGCTGCTAGACGTCGATTGACTTCCGAGAGATGACGTCGAAAAAGTTGCAGAGGCCAAACAATGTCTCATGGATGTGCTTGTCCATTATCCCTCGGATTCCAATGGGGAGTATCTGCGTCATCAGCATGAGACTTCATCCCACTGAACCTCTGCTTTACCGCGTCTATATATCTGCTTATCTTCCCCGAGTAACCGTAAGGAACTTTCACTCCTAGGAGGCACTTGATAAACTGCTCGATCTCCCGTTGACTTAGAGTGAAGCCGTAAGGGGGGCACTAATAGTCAGACTTCTTGGCCTTTTTCCTCCTGCAGTGACCTTCGGTCTCCTCCTTCTAATCATCATCATCGTCATCATCAAGGCGTCCTCCCTGAAGATCTTCCCTTATGCCTAGATGTTTTAGGTCGCTTCTTGATTTCGGCCCATCTTTGGTACTCTCTGGCATGTTGAGCAGGGTGCCAACCAGACTCTTGAACATGTTCTTCGTGATGTGCATGACATCAAGGCTATGTGGCGTGTGGAGGATCTTCCAGTACGGCAGGTCCCAGAAAACAGACCTCGCTTCCCGTACATTCATCAGAAGTTTTAGCCTCTTACGCTTCTTTCCCCACGTAGGACACTCTATCCAATTATTCATCAATTCCTCGATTTCTTCCCCACTCCTCGGCCATGGGACTATTCCGTGCTCAACTTTACCATAGAACAGATCTCCGCGTTTTCTCCATGGGTCATCTTTGTCAAGCCACCTTCGAGTCCTGGGGTACACGATTTTCAAAGACCCGGGATCCTTTTCTAGTTGGAGATGCGGCGTATGATCCATGCACATGACACATGCGTAGTGTCCGTGGCCCACCTGACGCAAGACATACATGTAACCAGGATAGTCTTGCACCGTCGTGAGCAACGAGACTCTAAGAGGAAAGTATTCTCCTGAAAAGGCGTCCCACCTATTCGCTCGCGTCTCCCACAATGTGGCTAGATCCTCTTTTATTAGCCTGAGATACATATGGATGTCGATACCTGATTGTTTTGACCCCTGAATAAGAATACACATGTGTATGTACCACCTCTTCCTGCACAACCATGGAGGGAGGTTCTACGACCATACAAACACGGGCCAGGTGCTATGTGTGCTTCTTTGGTTGCCAAATGGATTTAATCCATCGGTGCTCATACCCAGCCTAACATTCCTTGGATCATCCCCAAAAAACGGGAACTCGATGTCCATTGCATTCCACTGACAAGCGCCCGAAGGGTGTGTTAGCATATTCTCCTTATCCGGATCATCTTCGGGCTTTCGCCTTTCCGTGCGTCAGTGGAAACTTGCTAGTTGTCATGTTCAGATTTGTCTTAAGTGAATGGTTATGGAGTAGCACGACCCCATAGTGTTGGAAATGATGGTCTTAATAGATTCTTAGCGAGTGAGTTATCAAATAAGAAATGATGTTTCAAAGTTTTAAGATTACATATGCCAAAATTTTGTCTTAGAAATCAAAGTGAGATATTGCTTTATGCATGTCTTGCACTACTATCGCACAACATGGGATGCTAACAACTCCGATGGCCTTTGGACAATCCAAAAAGAGGAAAATCTTGGAGTTTGGCTATGAGTTGCCCAACATATGTAGCAAAAATGCTATATTTGGGTATGCATTGGTATTCTCATGGGCATGTGTTAAAAGCAAAAGTCGGAATACTCCTCTGACCGTTATGAGAAATCATTATACCGAAAAGGGAAACCTTGGTAATGGTCACGAGTGTCCTTCCTAGCCTATGCAGTCTCAATTGAACATATACTACTCTTTTGGCATGGTCTCGTTACTAAGAAATATATTTTCTATGAGCTCAACAATCGAAGTTTGCACTTGAGAGAATTTAATAGATGGCATGAGTGGGCAGCATTGGAAAACTATATTTCTATTTATGATTGAGAACTAACCATGTTCAGCTTTGCCTTATACAAATAAAAATACAAAAATACAATAAAGTGCGTATAAAAGGATCACAAGTTTACTTGGAAGCTAGATTTAATTTTGACATGGGGCATAGAAGTTTTTTACTAATCTCTAGTGGTTTGGAATAATATAACTGAGCTTATATTGCCTTGTATGATTATGTACTCTCTTGCTTTGAGCTTGCAGGAAAAACAAGGATACGGTGCATTGATTTCCAATGATAAGCAAGATCACATCCATTAAGTTATCGATCCCTTTTGCTCGAGGACGAGCAAGATTTATCTTGGGGAAGTTGATGGCTGTGATAATACAACACTTTTTAGCAATATAAATTGTGCAATTTTCCCATCATATCATGCTCCATCTAACTATTGCTATGCATGATTACTTGTTTTTATTAAATTAAATTTGAGCTTTGCACATTTAGTAGTTTAGGTAGAATTTTATCCCTCTTCCTTGTCTTTGACATGTGTCTAGGTGTTGATGATGATTATGGATAAAACAAAGGTAAAAGGAACAAAGAGAGCATAGTATGAAGTAGCTGCAGGGACCAGACTTAGCCATTTGAGGTGTTGGAAAAGTGAAATTTTCCAACTTCTCAAAATAAAGATCCAAGACCACAAGGTTGTACCGCTCGACAAGAAGAATTCAATAAGCCCAACAACACCCAAAACGGAGTTCATATGAAGAAATGGCGACCAAAATACTAAAGAGTGCCAAAGGTTTAATGAGCAACTATACGACGGGGGCAAAAATTATGGCCGTATAGCTCCTGCCGTATAATTGCCAAAAAGGTCACAAATGACGAGATTTGACCCTTCAGAAGCTCCAAAACCTTCCCTAAGTCATATGATGGTATTGGGGGAACCCTAGGGCACCCCAAGGTCTATATAAAGGAGGGAGGAGCCAAAGAAGAGAGGAGGAAGCCACCATACACCATATACAAGATCTAGATCCCATCTACCGCCTCCAAAACAGCGCCCTACTGCCGTGCCACCTCCATAGCCTCTACAGCCCCCCAAGATCTACATCTCTGTCAACACCATCAAGCCATCCAAGCAAGAAGAGGAGGAGAAGGAGGACGCCGCCATCACCACGCCGACGCCACCATCATTGCCATCTCCATCGCCGCTACTCCTTCATCCTCACTACAAGAAAAGTTTCCTTCCGCAACGACTTGGCCCGACAGTCGTTGTAGAAGGCGTGTATTCCGCGACGAAATTCTCGGCTCGGCCGTGGCTAATGGAATTTTTTTCCAGTTTCGAGGTCCTCTACTACGACGGATCCGCTAAAAACAAGGAGGAAGCTCAGCCAACACGTGATAGAAGCAAGATTTTCATTTCCTCGTGTGATGTTGACTCGCTGAAGTCTTTTGAGGCGTGTGGGTCCTGGATGTCAGTGTCTCTAGCGGACCATACTTTTTGGTCGCGCGTCCCTGATTTGAACTCGATAACGTTGCTCGATGCGTCTGCCGTTTAATAAGGCTGCTAGGTCCCACATGTCAGCCTCTCATTAGAAGGATCATGTGTATGATGGATTTTTTTTCCTTCGCTCATGCTACCTTGTTCTGAAGTTGATAGCGCTGCTCGATGCATCTACCATTTAATCAACCTCCTGGGACCCACATGTCATCCTCTCATTAGAAGAAAAGTGTGTATGATGATTTTTTCCTTTGCTAGCGCTACCCTGTTCCGAAGTTGATAGCGCTGCTCGACGCATCTACCGTTTAACCAACCTCCTTAGCTCCACATGTCATCCTCTCATTAGAAGAAACATGTGTATGATGGATTTTTTTCCTTTGCTTGCACTACCCTGTTCCGAACTTGATAGCACTATTCGATGCATCTACCATTTAATCATGCTGCTGGGCCCCACATGTCATCCTCTCATTAAAAGAAACATGTGTATGATGGATTTTTTACCCTCTATCGCGTCTTCGTGTTCTGAACTTGATATCGTTGCTCGTTGCATCAGCCATTTATTTAGGCTGGTGGGTCCCTTATGTCAGCCTCACATTAGAAGAATCGTGGCTATGATGGAATTTTTTCTTCTCTAGCGCTACCCTATTCTGAACTAGATAGCGTTGCTCGACGAATCTATCATTTGCTCATGCTGCTGGGTCCCCCATTTCAGCCTCCCATTACAAGAAATGTGTGCATGCTGAACTTTTTTCTCGCTCACGCCTCCCTGTTTCGAACTGGCAATGTTTCTCGATGCAGCATCTGTATAAGGTCACGGTATTGGATCCCACATATCAGCCTCTCTGTAAATGAAACGTGCATATGATGGAATTTTTTGGCCATGTCCGCTGTTTTGACCTTGGCAATTTGCTAGGTCCCAGATGTCAACCACCTCTATGCAGGAAACGTGTCTATGCTGGGTCCCAACTGACAACCTCTATTTGAAACAAATGTGTGTATGTTGGACTGTTTTTTCGAGTCCCATATGCCAGCCCCAGAGTACAAAAAATGCTCATAAAAGCCGAATTAAAAAGATTCAGGGCTAACTCGGGGCGGATGCCCTATTCGTCATGGCTTATATTCCATGGGCTCACTCCTAAACTGAATGGGCTATGGTCGGTGGCCACAAGACCACAAAAATGCTGAGTTAGAAGGTATTGGGCTATGCTTGGGGCTGATAGGCTAATTTCATGGGTTATGCTTGGGCCTGCTGGGTCCGACATGTCAGCTTCTTTGTAAGTGCAACGTGAGTATGATGGACTTTTTTCGGCCACGTCCGCTGTTTTCACCGTGGCACCCGTGTATGGTCTTACTACTGGGGCCCTTATGTCAGGCTCTCTAGCATGTTCTGGCTTATGGGTTCCCGATGCAGCCTTGTATGTTCTGTCTGGTGGGTCCCCGATGCAAGCTCTCTGTACAAGTACTTAAACTTTTTTTAGAACCCACCCTCAAAACCAACTCCAGGGATGCTACATGCTAGTGTGTCCGTGATGTCAGCCTCTCCGTAATGCGATATTGCTAGAAAAAATGTAAACCCAAGATACGATTCGAACAAAAGACCTTCAAATCAAATAAACATAAACTGAGTGCGTTGCCACTACAACAAAGATATTTATAGAATAAATATCATTAAACTTTTATTAGTACTACAATTTATGCATTAGTCTTCTTAAAAATATTTTGTGTATCTATGTTTATCTCTTTTAAAATATAAAAGGGCAGCACTCCTGGCATCTCAATTTATAAAATGCCACATAATGGAGTATTTTCTTAAAAACATGGGTAGGGAAAGTTTTTTTTTATTTTGAGAGGTGGGAGGCAATGCCCAAAAGGCTGAATTAAAAAGAGTTTGCTATTCTACATAGGCTTCTCTACGTGGGTTATACTCCGTAGACTATGCTCCATGGGCTTCATTCTCAAATTTTAGTGGGCTACGCTTAGTAGTCCCCGACCCCTAAAAGGCCGAATTAATATGTTCTCGGCTATGCTCCATGGGCTCCTTTCTCAAATTCACTGGGCTGTGGTTAGCAGTCCCCTGACCTCGAAAAGACCAAATAAAAATGTTCTAGGCTAAAGAGGGGTCGAATGAGCTACTAGATTTCTTCTCCTGGTTAATAAAAATTGCATTGTGATGTGCTCAGCCGGATTCGAAACAAAGACCTCAGAGAGGGAGGGGAAAAGCGATAATTCTTTTTGGCAGCTATTCATGTCAAAATTCAGCAGTATAGAATAAGGTAGAAAAAACTTGGCCCACGATCAGTTTGCCCTGTTCTCCGAAGAGACCATCAGAGCAAGCAAAACTGATGATCAAGTCTGCTTCTATGTGAATACCTCCTCCTTACGTCAATGCCCATGTGATCGCCCATATGCAACCCAAACTACTGAAGACTAATGTAGATAATTGTGACAATGCTAAGTTTCAAAAGAAAAGCAAGACAATCTAATGCACTTAATCTAAACAAGTACCAGTACATCACTGTTTGTTCTACAAAATATGGTACTAATAGGAACGACACATCATTTGAAAGATTCAGTAGAATTTGAAAGATCCAATAGTACAGAATAAGACCGTGAAAATATCAGACATATTCCCGGTTGATATTCAGCAGCACTTGACAGAGTCAGCACAACATTCAAAGTGACCAGTTGGCAGTACACAGATAGTGACCAAAAGAATTGATAGATTCAGCAATGCGGACATTGAAATTTAGTAGATGTAGCAAGGCCTAATTCAAAAGGAAAGCAAGACCATATTTTGCACTCGGCCGGTCGATCTGAACAAGTACCGAACAAAACTTTTGATAGGTTCAGTAGCATTTGAAAGATTCAGCAGTACATAATAAGAAAGAAAAATATCGACAGATTCCCAGTTCACATTCAGCGGCACTTGGACATATTCGGTAGCATTTCAAAGTGACAGATTCAGTTTGCCCTTTTCTCTGAACACTCGTCATTGGAAGAAACACAACTGATGATCAAGTCTGCTTTTGTGTGCATGCCTCCTTATCACATCAATGCCTGTGTGTGACCTCCATATGCAACTCAAAATGCCAAAATCCTTGTCTAGATTCTGAGTTTATGACAAGGCCAAGTTACAAAAGAAAAGCAAGACCATCTACTGCACTTGATCTAAACTGAGCTATCCTATTACATAGTATTACGATTACTTACGGTAGTTTGGTTCCAATCATGGGCATTGGCGAAGCTCGGGATGAACCATAATGGAGTCTCCGGAGATTTCCATGCAACGTTGGTTGAGAAACCAACAACTTCTTCTTCGGTATTTAGACTAAAGTAGTATATTTCAGGAAACGACGTATATCCAAGTCCTATTGCATGGTGGGAGGTGTAGACACAGTTGCTTCTCGTCAGATATCCTGGGGCAACATCTGCACCGCCTACCGCAATGTTAATCAGATAGTTCAATCCAAGGAAAAGGGAATATGCTCCTAGGTCAGCAATCTCTATCCATGGCTTAGGTGTATACAAGTAAGCAATGTCCTTTGAGTACACCTTGCAGCCAAACCCAGTAGCATAGGTGCCACAAGTGCGACCGCAGTGATCAACACTATGATCAGCAACATGATTGCCATGACCATAATAAGTACCGCCATAAAACTCCTCATCAATAATGCCCATGGTATGGATAATAAGAAGGTGAGATTCATCTGCAGATATTGCTAAGAACCATAAACCAGGTTCGTGCTCGTCATCATCTATGGCATCAAGGTTGCCCTCCTCGAGATGCGCGATAGGTGGTGACGGGAGCATAATAGGACCTTCAAAAAGAATTGACGGCCAAATCGTCCAACACTATTTTACATCCATTAAAACTGAAGCTAGTGTTTAGAAGAGGAATGGATCAAACTTACCAAAATACAGATGATTCTAGATATAAACGCTGCCACTCTCAGTGGCTGCAAACACCAGACCCTTGTGGATAAGTGCATCACTGTATCTGAAATAGCACTAGAACTGGTTCTCAAGAACTGTCCATGCATACTCATCGCCATCAAGTGTAGCAATTGAGTAGTCGAAGATAGTGACAAGATAAAAATCTAAATAATCCGCCGCAGCTATGGGAGCTTGGCAAATAGCAATATTCCGGAGGAGAATAGGGCGATCTTTATGCATGAATGTGAATGGATCATTGGTGGGTACAAACTCATTGACTTGTGGGAGAGGAACACGTTGATGAGTGTACACATTGACAAGCTCCCACTTGCACTCGGACCCAATAGTAGCGATCCAATCTCCATTGGCACCTACCCACTACTTACCCATTAACTTTGGGAACACATCATCGGAGGAGAACCTGTCCAACGGCATCAGCTTCCATGTTGTGCCCTTGCCCTCGAAGTACTCGTTGCATTCCCATGGTTTCTTAGTCAGGTGAGAATGAAGAACACAAGGGAGGCCAAACGGCTGAGAAGCATGTAAAGTTGCACTATATTCTACTGAGTCAAGAAGATGTTTGGACGAACCAGCGTGGCTCAAGACAGTGATGACATCGCATCTGGTTATGAGTTCTTCAAGCGGGCCTTCGGTAAAAACATCTTGGAACAGCTTAGAATCATCACTGTCC
Source organism: Avena eriantha (assembly GCA_910589775.1). Lineage (NCBI taxonomy): Eukaryota > Viridiplantae > Streptophyta > Magnoliopsida > Poales > Poaceae > Avena > Avena eriantha. Next base: position 310,931,463 of record OU342744.1, on the reverse strand, counting down.
TTGCTCGGTCCTGCCATCGCAAGGGAGCTGATGGAACTTGGTATAGTGGCTTGATTTGGTTTTCTCGAAAAGAGGGAAGATCGATGGCGGCAGGCGGGACAGGGAGAAGAACAAACACTCTCATACTGTGTGGTGAACATGATCGGAAAGCGGCATTGTGGAGGAGAAGAATGGCGGCGCTTGGCGTAGAGGTAGGGTAATGGGGAACTAGGGATAGAGCGTATAGGCGAGATTGAATAAAATGAAAATGGACGCATGTTCCTCTACTCCAGTTCCCTTTAGAATAGTACTAATCTACTCCAGTTCCCTCCATATAAATCTTTCTTGTAAAATGAAAACGGAGTACTCGAATGTAGGGGTAGCTGTAGGAGTAGCAATCTATCAACACCCAGATTTTTAAGTCCAGATGCCTATTATGCCGTACATCGCAATCCTAGGATTACCATTTTTGTGAGACATAACAGAAGTGGTACCACAGTACATCATCCATTACAAAACCATATTAAAGTTCTTATAAATAAAGGATCTCATGATCTAGTCTTAATACAATCAAAGCAGCGGAAAGTAAACGTAGTAGGCTCCGTCTTCATGGTCACAGACAATGCTGATGATGGGAGATGATCCTAGTTGTCATAGACCTCCTTCTATCCATCTTCCGGGTAATCCTCCTCATAGTTTGGCCATGGGAATATCCAGGGACAAAGCCATGAGTACTCTTTAAGTACTCGCAAACTATCACTAGTATAAGTACGGTAAACTAGTAGGAATCACAAGCTCTAGGTTTGTTTGCAAAAAGCCAGGTTTATTTCATAAAGACTTAAGCGTAACAAACCTAACTTTAGTTCTCTATGTCACTTAAGAGGGAAACTAGTTTTCATGTCCACAACTCTATTGTGATCAAGTCAAAGTCATTGTTCTAGTCACAAATCATTTTGAAAACATCTGACAACGGAACATTATGGCCACTCCAACTGTCCATAACCGCGGACACGGCTATTCGAATAGTTTGACACTCTGCAGAGATTGTACACTTTCACCACAAAATTCGATACATCCGTCAGGGATAACCCTGAATCATCATACTTGGTATGCAGATAATCGATCCTAACCTTTCAATTACACACCCTAGTATAGGCACCTGCCCTATGAGTTTGGCCTCCCAGCAATGGCCATCTACCATCCTGGGCACTTCATAGGTGGACATTCATCACGAGGTAGCCTTGATACATTGCAAATGTATGTATAATTTTTGATGCTGCATGCTTGGTTTTATCTACTTTCTTATGTTTTGTCCACACTTTGGAGTACTTTTCATATGATTTCTTGGACTAACCTATTAACAAGAGCCACGGTGCCAGTTGCCTGTTTTTTGCTGTTTTTGGTTCCAGGAAAGTCAGAAAATCAATATTCTCGGAATTGGACGGGACAAAAGCCAAAGTTCCTATTTTACCGGAAGACTCACGGAGCCAGAAGCAGAGACGGAGGAGGGCCAGGGCCTGGCCCACCATATGGTGGCGCGGGCTAGCCCTGGCCGCGCCACCAGGTGGTGTGGGCCCCCTGGCACTCCACCGACCTTGCCTCCTTCGCCTATAAGAGCCTCCCGATACCAAAACCCTAAATCATCAAGCCTCCAGCCACGAAAAGTTCCGCAGTGCCGCCGCCACCGAAGAGGAGATTCGAGGGACAGAAAGTCTCTGTTCTGGCACCCTGCCGGGACGGGGAAGTGCCCCCGGAGCAATCTCCATCGATCTCCACCGCCATCTCCATCACCATTGCTGATTCCCATGACGAGGCGGGAGTAGTTCTCTCTCGAGGTGAAGGGTTCTACCTGTAGCTATGTGTTCATCTCTCTCTATGCATGATCTTATTGAGATCATGAGCTTGTAATCTATAGATCTACCTTGCTACTCAAGTGCTTTAATGAATCTCTACTCTCCCCATGTGTGTGAAAGTGACAGCATGCTCACCATGGTGGCACTTAAGCTAGAGATTACAAATACTTTTTATGAGTTATATTTGGAGTTGGATGTTTCTATGAAATTGTGGTGTTTGTTGGACTCATCTAGTACTCAAGGTGACAGTGTGGGGTTTTCTAGATGGGAAAGGCTTACTTTGAGGTGTGCTGTTATAGACCTACCATGTATTAGAGTGTCCAACTAGAGCGTAGTTCAGCGTAGTATCATAAAGAAGAATATATTTATATGAGAGTGTTCACTAGTGAAAGTATGATCCCTAGGCCTTGTTTCTTAGCATTGAAACACCGTTTGCAACTAGATCTGTTACATGTTTGCTTGCTTCCATCTTTATTTCAGTTTTCCTTTAGTCTTTTCCACGCCATCAAGTTATTTTCTATCACCGTTACCACTTACAATTATCCATACCACTTGTATTTCACTATCTCTTCGCCGAACTAGTGCACCTATACACCTGACAAGTGTATTGGGTGTGTTGGGGACACAAGAGACTTCTTGTATCTTGATTGCAGTGTTGCTTGAGAGGGGATACCTTTGACCACTTCCTCCCTGAGTTCGATAAACCTTGGGTGATCCACTTAAGGGAAAACTTGCTGCTGTTCTACAAACCTCTGCACTTGGAGGCCCAACAACTGTCTACAAGAATAGAAGTGCGTAGACATCAAGCTATTTTCTGGCGCCGTTGCCGGGGAGGTAAGGTAAAAGGTACTCACATCCTCCGGTGTGAGTGCTCGAAGTTATTTCCTTTAGATTCTGCAATTTTGTCTTTTTGTTTCTTGTTTTCACTAGTTAGGCTTAATGGAAAACAAAAAAAAATTTAGAGAGCTTTATAGTATTTATCTTGAGTTAGGACATGAAGTGTTTGAAGATAAAATTAAAAAACCCCTTCTTTGCATGCTAATAGAAATGTTGTTAGTATGAATTATTTTGACACCATTATTGCTAATGCTATGGAAAATTCTAAGCTTGGGGAAGCTAGTTTTTATGAAAATGATCTTTTTAGTTCCCCAACTTTGGAAGATAGCTATTCTATTGCTTATGATGATACAAAACCTCCAATATATGATGATTACAATGATGATTATGGTATTATCAATCCACCTATATTGAGGAGGAAATTAATTATGACTACAATATGCCTCCTATATTTGATGATTATGGTGATGAGAATAATAATGATAACTATTTTGTTGAATTAGCTCCCACCACCATTAATAAGAATGACTATGCTTATGTGGAGAGTATTAATTCTTTTATGCATGTGGCTCGTGATAAGAATGTTTTATGTGATAGTTATATTTTTAATTTTATTCATGATGCTACTGAAAGTTATTATGAGAGAGGGAAACATGGTTTTATGTATCTCAACAATATTAAGTTTCCCCTCTTTATGTTGAAACTTTTGAAGTTGCACTTGTTTTGCTTTCCTATGCTTGTTGCTTTGTGCTTTCATGACTTGTTTCTTTACAAGATTCCTATGCATAGGAAGTGGGTTAGACTTAAATGTTCTTTGAATTTGCTTCTTGATGCTCTCTTTTACTTCAATTCATATTTCTTATGTGAGCATCTTCTCAAACTATCATGCCTAACTTAAAGGCGTTAAATAAAAGTACTTATTGGGAGATAACCCAAAAGTTTTAGATGAGTCTTGGAAGTTATTATCTCTGTAATAACCGCTCCTTATCCTTTTTATTTACCTTTTGTGCCAAGAGTAACCTCTAATGAGAGAGAAGTAATGATTGGGAAAGTTGCTGTCCCGAAACAGATTTCTATACTTCACCGTAAAAATTTGTGTAAAATCTATGTACATCCTTTTGAGGAGTAAATTTTTGTTCTTCTGCCCCAGGTTGTTATCTAACTTTCGTTAGTTCAACACTTTTTGATTTGAGCAACATAAGGTCTTCGCAAAAATTCGTCTTTACCTGCTGGTCTGTTTTGACAGATTTCTGCCATTATTTGCATTTGCTTCTTGTTGGTTCCTTTTTGAGTTCTTTTGGGGAATTGAGCTTTTTGAGGGAAGTGCTTCAGTAGCTTGTGTTTTAATGGAAGTTTTATTGGTGTTGAAACTGAACCTAAAGACTTATTATCTTGAGTGCACTAATGTTGTTAATAAAGATTGTGTGAAGTTTTGTATGAAAGAAAAAATTCAGGTGTATGGAAGGAATGAGTAATGAGATGAAGGAGGGACTAAAGCTCAAGCTTGGGATGCCACGCGTGTAACCCCAAGAAATATCCAAGAAGTACAAGCATCAAAGCTTGGGGATTCCCAAGGCATCCCCTTCTTCATCAATAAAAATCCCAGGTTTCTTCCAAACGCTTCATTTTTATTGTTTCATGCACAGTTGTGTTGTTCTTGGAGCGTCTTCTTTTTCGTTTTCGTTTTGGTTTTTCGTTTGCTTGGTTTGCTTAGTTTGTTGAAATAAATTGGTTGGACCCCCTCTTTCATACATTGGTTTTCAAATAGTTTGGTTTGGTTTGGAAAAGAGTAGGAAAGTTCATGCTTATGTGGTAAAAAGAGCTCGTTTTTGACTGTGGCCTATGCTTTTTCATGCCATGCTCGATATTGTTTTGGCTAGTTCTATGATCTTGATGGTACCCATCCTATTTTCCACTAATCACAATTTATTAACTAAGTAAGAAACTTTAATAAAAGGGAAAAGCAAAGATTGAAGTAAAACTAGGAATGGTATAATTCAAGGTGCATAACCAAGCATGCCTAGTGCATCTCGTATAGGGGGCTTGTATAGGTAGCATGCATAGTTCTAGCTTGCACTGATAGCTTGCCTTGCTGGTTGCAGTTGTTGAAGTTTTCTTCCTCTTCCTCGAAGTACTCCTCCTCATCGTAGCCCGGGTCAGTACTAGCGTCTATAAATACATACAATATACACAATCACCAAACAATCCTTAACTACTTCTATTTAGCACACAAGGGCTCATATTAGATGATCTAGCATCATCCCAATCATTACATGTAATAATGGCACATTTTTATATATCTTATTTGAGAAAAGTAATTTCTACTCATTGAGAAAATACTTAAGATTTAATATTCACCAATTAAAATAGTGGATCATGTTGACACATTTCATCATCACATATTCCAATACTTGGGAATGTGATTTAATTTGGTGGTCATGCATTACAAGATTTAATATTACTATTTAATAATATTTAAGTGACTAGAAATTCCTTTATATCATTCTTTTAGTACTAAGCCATGTTTCATATCTGTAAAACCAAATGTTTTTACATATTCATGTAGAGAATGGTAAATGTGATTTTTTAGAGTTGGAATCAACTCAAAGCATTTATAGTTTATTTTCAAAAAATGTTTGAAGTGACAAAAGTATCTGTCTTGTTATTTTTAGTATAAGTGATCTATAGTTTCCATTTGTTTGAATCCAATAGGAGTGTATAGATATTTTCAATACCTTTCTAACAAAATTGGAATCATGCATTTTGGATCAGTACATCTCTTTGAATTGAATTTTGAATCTACTGACAGAATAGGGTTTTAACTAAATAGCAAAATTCTTATTTAAACTATTGGGTTCTGTGCTGGAAAAGAATTGGGCCGGCCCAACTGCACAGATCTGGCATAGCTGACTGCTGATAGAACAGTCCGACGTGGCAGCCGCTCATCTAAACCAAAACGATATCGGTCAATACTAGCCCTACGATTAGAACAGGATCTACGGCTGAGGTTCATCGTCTACGACGAATAGCTCCGGAGAGATTCTAACCCTAACGCAGCGGTGTGGGTCATTAGGGACTCACCAGGGCTCCAGCTAGGGTCGGCGATGGGGGTGAACGAAGTGGTCGATGATGGCGGTTCGAACGGTGGTCATGACGGCTCCTGGGGTGGCTCCAATCGATGGCTTCCTTCCTCGACTACAGCGGCGGACTCTGGCCAAATTCTGGTGTCGTGGTGCTCGCCTTGATCCGAGGAAAGGTCAGTGATGTTCTTGGGTGAGTGGGGAGTGGAATGGTGTGCAGAATGAGGCCTGGGGTGGCCTCTATTTATACACCATCATCGGTGGCAGGGCGACATGGTCTAGCTCCTCCGGTGACGTTGCTACAGGTCTTGCTAAGCATGGCGGAGGGCATGGGTCGATGCGGGGCACTGCGGCGATCATCACGTGCATGATGGCACGGCGAGGGGCGGTTGGTCATGCAACGTCGGCGCTCTGTACGGGTATGCGGGTGTTCGTCACTTGGTACGGTGGTCACGGGGTGCGCGACGGTGAACCATCATGTCTGGGAGGTCACTTGTGCCACGGCGACTGCGGGTACGAGCGGAGAGAGTGAGGCACGGCGTGTGTGTGCGAGGTGGCTATGGCGCTCAGTCATGCTCTCGGCATGGCAAGGGATTAAATGGGCATGGTGATTCTAGCGTCTCCACTCCTCGCCGTTGGTCAATGGGTGGATAGGGGGTGGCGGTGAGGTCACGGCTATCATCTAGGCATCGTGGGAGAGGGTGGCGCAGCGTGCAGCAAGTGGGTTCGTGGTTGACCGGCATGGCAAGGTCGGTACAAGCATGTCACTAGTCAATGTGGCGAGTGATGCCTCTCCTCTGCACGACCAAGTACTGGGAATGATCATGGAGGAGTAGTGGAGTGGAATTGGGTACATTTGATGATCAATTGATAGAACAAAATAGTAGATAGTGGTTGAGGTTGTACTCTGTCTGTGAGGTGTTCGACTTAATGGCCGCATGAATTTATCTTTTGAATTTTTGAAAGATTTTTGGTGGGTGATCTTGTCATATTCTTGCTAGTCTATGGTTGCTAGAATTTATCAAGTGGAAGTTGTTTGAGTTGTTTTTGAAAAGTGATGATCTAGGTACATGAACTTGATTCAATTTTGAATTGCCTCTTAAATAGATTTGAAAATAGTTTCTGCCATTTTGTAAAGTTTGCTTGGATTCACTTTTACTTGGTCTAGCAAGGGGTGAAAAGAATTGGAATTGTTTCTGTTGGAAATCCTTTACTATAGATGCCCAAAGTGGGCTAGTGGTTAATATTTGCCAAAATGACCATATGATCATATGATCCATAATTGACTTTATTTTCATTTGATTTTGTTTATAAATGACCTAACTGATGTGGTAATCCTTTTTAAACTAATTCTTAACATTTGTAGCAATCAAACATGGCAAATGCACACTCTCATGCATTAATAGAATTCACACATGCATTCATATCAAGTTGACTGATAAAAGTTTTTGTTAACCCTAAACTTGGGTGATTAGATATTGATAAGCTTGTTTAATAATTTTTGGAATTTACAAACCTTCCCCCCTTAAATAGAATCTCACCCTGATATTCAGGAAAAACTAGGAACTAAAGAGATTGGGAAACTCAGTCCTAATATAATCTTCTCTTTCCCAGGTGGCCTCTTCTTCGGTATGATTACTCCACTGGATCTTGAGAAACTTGATACTTCTGGTCCAGGTGGTTCTGAACGCTTCTTCCAAAATACGGATGGGCACTTCATGATAAGTTAGAGCCTTATTTATATATATGGCTCTGTGATCGATGTTCTTGAAAACTTCGGTCTTCTCCAGAACTTCTAGGCATTTGCAAAGTAACGAGATATGGAACACATTATGCACGGCTGACATCTCCTCAGGTAGTTCCAGTTGATATGATACTTCTCCTCGGCGATTCAAAATCTTGAAGGGTCCAATATATCTAGGGGCTAACTTCCCTTTCAGTTGAAAACGTAGCATTCCTTTCAAAGGTGACACTTTGAGATACACACTCCGACATTGAAGGTAAGGTCTCGACGTCTTTTGTTGGCCTAACTCTTTTGTCTAGATTGAGCGGTCTTGAGGTGTTCACGGATGTCAACACCCGGATTTTTAATCCCAGATGTCTGTTATGCCATACATCGCAATCCCAGGATTACCATTTTTGCGAGACATAATAGATTGGATATCACAGTACATCATCCATTACAAACCATAATAAGGTCTGACACAAATAAAGGATCTCATGATCCAGTCTTAGTACAATCAAGTAGCGGAATAAATAGTGTAGTGGTGGGGTCCATCTTTAGAGTCACAGGCAATGCTGACGATGGGAGATGATCCTAGTTGTCGTAGCCGTCCTTCGGGGTAGTCCTCCTCATATTCTGGACATAGGAATAGCCAGGGACAAAGCCATGAGTACTCTTTAAGTACTCGCAAACTACCACTAACAAGTAGGATAGCTCTAGTAGGAAATGCTGACTCTAAGTCTATTTGTAAAGTTAAGTTTGAAACCTAAGCTGAGTTCAGAAACAAAGAAAGATAAAAGAAGTTTGAAAACACCTAAGTGGGAACTTAGTTGTCATAGTCACAACTCTGTTGTGGTCAAGTCATTTCACAATTCATTTCATAAGTTATTTTGAAAACATCTGACAACAGAACAGTATGGCCACTCCAACTATCCATAACCGCGGACGCGGCTATTCAAATAGTTTGACACTTTGCAGAGGTGGTACACTTTCACCACAAGATTCGATACATTTGTCAGGGATAACCCTGAATTATCATACTTAGTATGCATATAATCAAACATAACCTTTCCTTTACACACCCTAGTATAAGCACCTCTCCTATGAGCATGGCCTCCCAGCCATGACCATTTGTCATCCTGGGCACTGCATAGGTGGAAAACATTGAGAGGTAGCCTTAGCTCAAACCTCTCCCGCGAGGGAACTAATACTAATGCATATAAACTTCTGGCTAAGCCTTACCCAATTCAGGTATTGTGGTTGTACGATAAAATCAGAATGGTATCGCATCCGACCCAACCATTAGTTTTGTAAAAGGGCTAAGGCTCATGACTCAACATTTTCATCATCATAAACCATTTGTGTTTCTCAACACATGTCAAAACATCTCAATAGAATGATTCATCATTCCAAGGTTTTCACAAATCATTTTCACCAAATAATACCATCTAAAGTGAATCAAGTTTTGGTTTAGTTCCAACTACTAAGTTAAGAGTGTTCACTAAGGTGGGATGCTAATGTCAATCTCATGCCATAGAATGACATCTAAGTCTAACTAGATAGGTCAAGTTTTATACTCTTTATGGTACCTTTAAACAAGTAAAGGACTTTGGTAAAGTAAAGGAAGTAAAGCTTGTAAATAAAACTTGGAGTAGGTATAAGTCAAAAATGGTATAACCAAAGCATGCCTAATGCATTTACTTAGGTTATCTAGCTTAATTCTAGATTGCTAGGTATAATACTTGCAAGCGTTAGCTTGCCTTGGTTGGTGAAGTGGTTGAAATTCTCTTCCTCCTCTTCTTGGTAGAACTCCTCCTCCTCGAAAGCTTGGTTGGTACTATCATCTTTAAATACATATGGAATACACAATCACAAAACAATACTTAACTTGTCTACTTGGCACACTAAGGCACACATTTGATGATCTATTATCATCATAAGCATCACAAGGTTTAATGAACTAGCTTCATTCTTTTTATTTGAGAAAAGTAATTTCTACTCATTGAAATTAACTAAGATTTAATATTCTCCAATTAAAATATGAGATCATGTGTACACATGACATCACCACATATTCTAACACATGGGAATGTGATTTAAAGGTTGGATCATATTTTAATAAGTTTAAGTTTAATAATTAACGATTTAAAGTGACTAGAAATGCCTATATAGCATTATTTTGGTGCTAGGCCAAAGTCACTGCATGTAAACCTTAATATGATTACATATTCAGATACGTATGGTTAAATGTGATTTTTGAGAGTTGGAATCAACTCAAAAGCTATTATGGGTGATTTTATAAAAATGTTTGAATATGCAAAAGCTTCTGTTTTGTTATTTTAACTAGGAGAGATCTATAACTCTAAATGATTTAAACCCAACGGTCTTGGATAGAGATTTTCATTATATTTCCAAAAAAATTGGAGTCACTCAATTTGGATTTGTAAAACTCTCTGAATTGATTTTTAAACTAAAGGACAGAACAAAGTTTTAATTAAAATAGAAAAACCTATATTTGAATTACTGGGCCAGCATGGGAAACTAAATGGGCCGACCCGTGTACACATCGTGGCGCTGAGGACTGCTGACAGGGGGGTCCCGCCTATCAGTGACTCATTAAACGCGAAGCGGTACGGGGCGATAAGGACCACACGATTAAAGCTAGATCTAACAGCTCACGGTCGTCGTCGATGATGGACACGTCGCCGGCGAGACTGAACCCTAACACGGTCGGTGGGGGTGCAGTGGGGACGTACCAGGGCTCCAGCTAGTGTGGCGATGGGGGCGATCGAACGAGACGATGACGGTGGACTCATGCGAGGTCGCGGCAGGGGCTGAGGTTGACGAAATCCACGGGAGATTCTCCTCCTCTGCTGCGGCTGACTTCGGTGCAATTTTGGCGATGGGCTGCTCGAGCGTCTCCAGCGAGAGAGGGTAAACAATTAGTGAAGAGAGGGGAGTGGAATGGTGTGGCGATTGAGGCTGGGGGTGGCCGCCTTATATAGGCTCGACGAGGGGACCGAAGGGTGTGGGCGGAGCTCGTCGGTGATGACAGCACAGCGGGCTACCGGCATGGGCGAGGTAGGCGGACGGTGGGCGGTTCCCTGGCAATCATCTAGAGCTTAAATGCGACGCTAGGGGCGGTGGCAATTGGTTGGGAGCTTCTCGCGCTCTGAGGGACAGAGGCGGTGTTCGACGGGGCTCCTAGCGACTGTTGGTTGCGCGGCGGTGCACGACCGTGTCTGGCAGGGTGAGGGGGTCAAGGCGGAGCGGTGCACACGGTCTGGTGTCAAGGCGCGGTCTATGGCGTCCTGGCGGCGAGGGCGCTCTGGCGTGCGCTGCGCATGGCGCAGAGGCTTAGTGCGGGGGCTGTCCATGGTGGTCCAGGGGCTGGCTGCTCTCGGGGATGGGACAGGGAGTCGCGGTAGGGTTTGGCAGAGCTAGTGGCGGTGCTGGGTTGGAGCGGCGTGGTCTGTGGCGCGTTGCCCACGCTCGGCCAGCGGTGAGCAAAAACGGGTGGCGCGCAACTGCTGCTCTAGGCTAAAGGGTAGGCTGGTGAGGGTTTGGTTAGAGATGGGAGGGACAGGGGAACCAAAATGGGCCCAAAAACTAGACAAGGCATTGATCACTAAACAGTATTAGTTAGGCAGAAAAATTGTGTATGCCACCTGTTCGACACAATGGCCGGATGAACAAAAGATTTGAATTTTTGAAAGATTTTTGGTGGAGTTGTTGGTCTCATGCTTAAGCATCTAGGTTTGCTTGGGATTTTGAAATGGAGTTCATTTGGATGGTTTTTGAAAAAGTGTGATCTATACATATGAACTAGATCGATTTTCCATTGTCATTTGAAATTAGAGTTTGAATGTTTTTGGGAGATCACAAAGTGGGCCTTGGCACATCACTACTTGTACTAGCAAGGGGTGCAAAGAACCACAATTGTCTCTATTTGAATTTGAGTGCTAGGAATAGCCAAAGTGGGCTAGGTGATTAAAATGGCAAAAGTGACCATTTCCTTATTTAATTCCTTTTGATTTATTTTTCTTTGGGATTTTCTTGGCAATGATCTATATGATGTGACATTCATCATAGAACCATTTACAACCAATAGATCACTCAATCATGGCATTTCAAACAACTCCTATTTTAAATGCACACACATATGAATGCTTAAAGATTTTTAATAGAAAACGTTTTTTAACCCTAAATTGGGTAGATTTGATCTTGATCACTTAGATTAAGTTTTGGGATGTTACAAACCTTCCCCCCTTAAACAAAATCTTGTCCCGAGATTTAAGAAAGAAAACTAGGAACTAAAGAGATATGGGAACTCAGTCCTAATGTAATCTTCTTGCTCCCAAGTGGCTTCCTCTTTGGTATGGTTGCTCCATTGAATCTTGAGAAATTTGATACTTCTGGTCCTGGTGGTTCTGTAGGCTTCCTCCAAGATACGGATGGGCACTTCACGATACGTCAGATCCTTGTTGATATCCATAGCTTGGTGATCGATGTTCTTAAAAACTTCGGTCTTCTCCAGCACTTCTAGGCATTTGCGAAGTAACAAGATATGGAACATATTGTGGATGGCTGACATTTCCTCTGGCAGTTCCAGTTGATAAGATACTTCTCCTCGATGATTCAGAATCTTGAAAGGTCCGATATATCTAGGGGCTAACTTTCCTTTTAGACTAAAACGTGGCGTTCCCTTCAATGGTGAAACCTTGAGATATACAAAATCTCTGATATTGAAAGTCAGGTCTCTCCTTCTCTTGTCAGCATAACTCTTCTGTCTGGATTGGGCGGTCTTGAGGTGCTCACGGACTTTGTGAACCTTCTCTTCGGCTTCTCAGAGAATGTCAGGTCAAAAATCTGACTCTCTCCTACTTGCGACCAATTCAAAGGGGTACGACACTTTCTTCCATATAAGAACTCAAATGGTGCCATTTGCAAACTGGCTTGATAACTGTTGTTGTATGAGAATTCTGCGAAAGGCAGACAATCTTCCCATTTTGATCCATATTCTAACACACAAGCTCTCAACATATCCTCTAGGATTTGGTTGACTCTTTAAGTCTGTCCATCGGTTTACGGGTGATAAGCGGTGCTGAAATTCAACTTGGTTCCTAATCCTTCTTGGACTTTCTGCCAAAATCTCGAGGTAAATTGGGTTCGTCGATCTGACACTATGGTCTTAGGGGTTCCATGCAGACTAACAATTCTAGCAATGTACAACTCTGCTAGCTTTGAACTCTGGTAGGTTGTCTTGATAGGTATAAAGTGAGCTACCTTAGATAGTCTATCAAGAATGACCCAGATTGAGTCATTTCCCCTGCTCGAAGTAGGCAAACCGGTGATAAAGTCCATTCCGACGGAATCCCATTTCCATTCTGGAATCTGCAATGGTTGCAACAGTCCCGCGGGCCTCTGATGTTCCACTTTGACTCTTTGATAGATATCACACTTGGCGATATAGCTTCTGATTTCTCTCTTCATTTTGTGCCACCAAAATTGCTCTTTCAAATCCTGATACATCTTTGTTCCTCCGGGGTGGATAGAATAAAGAGTATCATGAGCTTCTTGCATGATAACCTGCTTTAGTTCTGAATCTGCTAGCACACGGATACGGCCTTTGTACCACAGAACTCCTTCTTCGTCTTCCGTGAATCTAGGTACCTTTCCTGTACCAATACGACGTTTGATACCGTCGATACTTTCATTTCCCTTCTGGGCTTCCTTGATTTGGCTAATCAAAGTGGGTTAAAGTTCAATGCTGGCTAGAAATCCTTTGCTAACTAGCTCAGTCCTAAACTGCTCCAATTCCTCATACAAACTTGGCTGCTTCTCCTTGATCATAGTGTTTAGCCTACACGGCAATCTGCTAAGAGCATCCGCTACCACATTGGCTTTGCCGGGCTGATAGTGAATGTCAAGGTGTTAATCCTTGATTAACTCTATCCATCTCCTTTGCCTCATATTCAGATCCTTCTGAGTGAAAATATACTTCAAGCTTTTGTGATCCAAGTAAATCTCACAACGATTACCCATAAGATAATGACGCCATGTCTTCAATGCCAAACCTACGACTACTAACTCAAGATCATGGGTCGGATAGTTCTGCTCATGCTGCTTCAGTTTTCAAGACAGATACGCGATGACTTTGCCTTCTTGCATCAATACACATCCGAGACCAATCTTGGATGCATCACAATACACATCAAACGACTTCTTAATATCTGGCATGATCAATATTGGGGCTGAAATCAATCTCTTCTTCAGCTCTTGGAAACTTGCTTCACATTTGTCGGTCCATTCAAACTTCTTGTCCTTCTTCAACAATTGGATCATGGGTTTGGCGATGCTCGAGAATCCCTCTACAAACTTGCGGTAATATCCCGCTAATCCAAGAAATGCACGGACTTGGGTTTGAGTGGTTGGGGCTTCCCATTCTTCGACATCTTTGATCTTGGTGGGATCAACAGCGACTCCTCCGGCAGACACAATATGTCCTAGGAATCCTACTTCCTTCAGCCAAAACTCACATTTGCTGAACTTGGCATACAACCGATGCTCTCTAAGGGTTTCAAGGATGATTCTCAGATGTTGCTCATGCTCTTCTTCTGGCTTGGAGTAGATAAGGATATTGTCGATAAACACAATGACAAACTTATCCAGAAAATTCATAAAGATCTTATTAATGAGATTCATGAAATAAGTAGGGGCATTGGTTAATCCAAAAGACATGACCGTATACTCGTATAATCCATAATGAGTAGTAAAGGCGGTCTTCGGAATATCCGTTGCACGAATCTTAAGTTGGTGATAACCAATCCTAAGGTCGATCTTAGAGAACACATTGGCTCCAGTCAACGGATCAAAGAGATCCTCTATCTTTGGCAAAGGGTACTTGTTTTTGATCGTGACGTCATTCAGCTTCCTGTAATCTGTGCACAAACGGTTGCCTCAATGTTTCTTGTCGACGAATAACACTGGCGATCTCCATGGCGATGCGCTTGGTTGAATCAAGCCTGTTGCCAACATAGCTTCCAGCTGCTTCTTCAATTCCACTAACTCTGAGGGGTTCATACTATAGGGTCTCTGGGCTATGGGTCCGGTTCCGGGGATTAGTTCAATAATGAACTCAATCCCTATCCAGGGGCATACCGAGCAATTCATTTGGGAATACGTCGGTGTATTCACAGACTACTCTGACTTGGTCAATAGTGGGCAGGGCTAGACTCTTATTACACTTGAATTGACGGGGCAAAGTTTCAGATATATGCTCTACTGAGACTCCAGAGCTACTGGTCATGGTGATGGCTTTCTTGGCACAGTCAATCAATCCTTTATGCTTTGACATCCAATCCATTCCTGGTACTACTTCTAAACCTTTGGTTCCAAGTACTATTAGATTGGCATAAAAATCTATCCCATGTATTCTGATAGGCACAACTTTGCAAATTTTTCTAGCTTTTGTAGTTGAACCCGGGATTTGAACTATCATGACATGCTTTAAGTTGGTTGGGTGAATCTTACTAGTGCATGCAAATTCTTCGGTGACAAATGAGTGCGATGCTCTAGAATGAAACAACACTCTTGCTAAAACTGAGTTGACAGAAAACATACCCAGCACTACATCTGGCGCTTCTTGGGCTTCTTCGGCGTTCATATGGAAGAGACGGCCGTTGCAGTTATGAGGGTTCCCTGGGGCAAATCTTCTTCCTGGTTGAACACGACGCTGCTGTTGAGCTGGAGCATTCACATTGGCAGTGGCGGCAATCTTCTTGGGCCACTCATAGGAATAGTGACCCTTCACTCCACACTCGAAACAAGTAATCTGAGACTTGTCTTTCGCTGCCACGGGCACAACATTGCTTCTAGTTATAGGTGCGATGTTGTTGTTGTTGTTGCTCTTGGGAGGTGCACGATTGAAATTGCTGGCGTTGCCAGGGTGATTGTTGTTTCCTCCGGACTCCACATTTCCTCTCCTACGGTTGGGGTAGTTTGGGTGAGACATTGGGGGTCGATTGTTCCTTGGTGCATATCCCGCAGAAGGGTTGGGACGGTACTTCTGGTGACTGCTGGATCCAGCTTGGTGCATCATACGATGTTTGCGGTTGTCGTTTGCTTGATTAATCTTTCCTTCCATCTGAATGGCAGAGTCGACTAGCTCTTCGAGATCCTTGAAACAGATGTTGACGAGGACAATCTGCATCTCATCATGTAGTCCGTTCAGGAATCTCTCCTTCTTCTTGGCCTCCGTGTTGATCTCATCAGGTGCATACCTAGCAAGGGACAAGAATCTGTCACGGTACTCCACTACAGTCATTCTGCCCTGCTTCAACTCTCTAAATTCATCTCTCATTCTTGTGACTAGACCTTATGGCACGTGGGTGCGGCTGGACTTGATTTTGAAGGCTTCCCATGTCATCACTTGACCATGGTTCATTGTGCGAGTGCTATTCCACCATGCTCTTGCATCTCCTGCCAAATAGTGGGTGGTAAAAAGAACTTTCTCGTTGGCATCCGCTCCTGCTACTTCCAAGTTGTTCTCCATTGTCTGCAACCAGTCATCAGCATCCAGTGGGTTCTCCGAAGTGCTAAAGATTGGGGGATTTGTATTCTGGAAGTTTTTTAGTTTGGATCCATGATGATCCTGATTTCCATGCTTCTGATTATTGTGAGCCATCTGGGCGATCTGCTACAGTGTTGCTAGATTAGCTTAGCGCTCTGCCCTACTAGCTTCACGGTCTGCAATGAGAGTCTGCAGAATCTGCAGCATTGGGTCTTGCGATGAGCTGCTCCCTCCTTGGTTTCCACGAGTCATTTGAAGATTGAGATAGATAAAGGGGTAAGAGGGAAAGTTCTAAGGGTCATGGTTTTGATTTCAAAGCTAAAACTTTGAGTTTGACTCAGGTTTTTCAACTAACTTCTTTTCATTCATTCAAGCAAAGCACACGATACAACACACACACCACAACATCAAAGGAAAACAGATGGTTTTAAGAACCATTCTGTAAGCTATGATACAATGGGACCGATACTCATCACTCTATTATAGTGCTCTAGTGCATCTACTCTGTTGGAGATATGCCCAAGAGGCAATAATAAAGTGGTTATTATTATATCTTTATGTTTATGATAAATGTTTACATCCCATGCTATAATTGTATTAACCGGAAACATTAATACATGTGTGTTTTGTAAACATAAGAGAGTCCCTAGTAAGCCTCTTGTTGAACTAGCTTGTTGATTAATTGATGATCATGGTTTCCTGATCATGGACATTAGGATGTGATTAATAACAAGGTTATGTCATTGGGAGAATGATGTGATGGACACACACACCCATAGTAAGCATAGCATAAGATCAAGTCATTTAAGTTCGTATTGCTGTAAGCTTTCAAATACATAGTAACCTATTCCTTCGACCATGAGGTTATGTTAATCACCATCACCGGATGGATACTTTGATGACATCAAACGCCGCTTCGTAACTGGGTGGTTATAAAGGTGTCATTGGGTATTCTGAAAGTATGTGTTGAAGCGCATGAACCAAGATTGGGATTTGTCCATCCATATGACGGATAGATATGCTCTGGGCCCTCTCGGTGGAATGTCATCTAGTTAGCTTGCAAGCATGTGACAAGGTCACAAGGGATGACATATCACGGAACGAGTAAAGAGTACTTATCAGTAACGAGGTAGAACTAGGTATGGAGATACCGACGATCAAACCTCGGATAAGTATAGTATCGCGAGACAAAGGGAATTAGTTTCATATGTAAGTGGTTCAATCGATCGCGAAGTCATCGTTGAGTATGTGGGAGCCATTATGGATCTCCAGGTCCCGCTGATGGTTATTGATAGGAGATGTGTCTCTGTCATGTCTGCATATTCACGAACCGTAGGGTGACACACTTAAGGTTCGAAGTTGTTTTAAGTAGATATGGAATGTGCGTTGGAGACCGAATGTTGTTCGGAGTCTCAGAATGGATCCGGGACATCACGAGGAGATCCGGAATGGTCGGGAGAATAAGATTCATATATTGGGGATCATTTTCTGAGTTAGGAAATGTTCCGGAGTATTTGTATGAGGGTTCTAGAAGGTTTCGGAATGTTCCGGAAGGTTCTGGAAGGTTTCTTGGAGTTTGCTTGAAAACCAAGGAAGGGATCAAGGAGTCCTGGTGGGTCAAGACTAGGAGTCATGGGGGAGGAGGACTCCTCCCCCCACTCCCCAATCCGCCGGCCTAGATGAAGGGGAGTCCTACAAGGACTCCCCCTCCCATGGCGCCTCACCCCCCTTAAATAGAGGGGCAGGGGCGCCCCCTCCACCCCTGCTCCATAACACCCAATCTCTGCCGCCTCTCTCCTCCACCTTTCTTCTGCACAGGCATAGGCGAAGCCCTGCAGAATTCTCTACTCCACCACCACCACCACGCCGTCGTGCTGCTGGGATTCCGTGGAGAAGATCTACTACCTCCGCTGCTCGCTGGAACGGGGAGAGGAAGGTCTGCTTCGACTCCGCACGTGTGACCGACTGCGGAAGCGCTGTCGAATCGCGGCGCCGGAAGGATCGTCCACTTGGCCGACTGCGGAAGCGCTGCTGGAACGCGACGCCGGAAGGATCGTCCACACGATCTTGAGATCGGCAAGTGATCGACTACATCAACCACGAGATCTAATCTCGTAACGCTTTCGGATCTACAAGGGTTAGTACAGATTTATCTCGTTGCTCATGTCTAATAGATTAGATCTTGGCTTTTATCTAGATTAGATATGGGTTTTGTTCGTTCTTGCGGTAGAAATTTTTTGTTTTCCATGCTACGAACCCATCATACTCATCATCGATGAAGTCGGAGTCATCATCGTCAGTGTAGAAGTCCACGGCATCCTCCTCTAGGTAGTCATCATCATTGCTGAGGTAGGAGTCAATATCCCCTTGAATATCTTGACCTTCCTCTTCTTCTTCCTTTGATGCAAGCTGAGCTTCTTTCTCCTTGAGGGTCTTCTCGAGGTCTGCCACCTTCTTGTGAAGACGGTCGATGGTGCGATCCTTCTTGGGGCGTTGACGGCGAAGAGACTGACGATCCTTGACGAGCAGTGAGAAAGTCTGGGCCTTCTGAGCGGCAAGGGCGAGGTTGTGATTGGCGACCTCTCTAGCATTGTCCAACTCCTTCTGTCTGTCGTACAGTAAGAAGTCGAGGTTCTCCACTTGAAGCTTCAGAATTGGGTGACTTGGCATCTCTAGCGGCATTCCCATGGAATCACGCCTTGCATAGTGAACAAAGCGGGTTCCTTGGATTAGGTTGACACTTAGGGCACATAGACGTGCGAGAGCTTCATGCATTGCCCTGGCTAATCCATCTAGCCAGTTGTTCTCTCTCATGGAGAACTGAATCCTCCCAGATACTGGTGCTTCTATCTTTCCTCAAAGATTAGCAGTTACTAGCCATTGTAAATCTCCTCCTGGTGGACTCGGGAGTTGAGCTCCAAGGAATTCTGGATGAGGACGCTCCAAGAACTCAGACAGTGAATCCAGATCCCTCTCGAAGATCAGTTGGCCTCCGTTGCCCAACTGGTAGAACTTGCTGTATTGGGCTTCCATGTATAAGAATTTTAGGATGAGAAAGTTAGTGAAGTGATCAAGTGTGTCAAAGTTTTATGTAGTAATGTAGGAATTTGGAGGAACATGAATTTTTTTGAGAGAAAGAATTCCCAAGGGTAAGAGAGGAAATAGTTTTCATAAATACTCACTTTGGTTTTTGAAACTAAGTTTTTGTTCAGACGTCCATTCCAACTTGTCAACACCCGGATTTTTAATCCTAGATGCCTGTTATGCCATACATCGCAATCCCAGGATTACCATTTTTGCGACATAATAGATTGGATATCACAGTACATCATCCATTACAAACCATAATAAGGTCTTACACAAATGAAGGATCTCATGATTCAGTCTTAGTACAATCAAGTAGTGGAATAAATAGCATAGCGGTGGGGTCCATCTTCAGAGTCTCAGGCAATGCTGACGATGGGAGATGATCCTAGTTGTCGTAGCCGTCCTTCGGGGTAGTCCTCCTCATATTCTGGACATAGGAATAGCCAGGGACAAAGCCATGAGTACTCTTTAAGTACTCGCAAACTACCACTAACAAGTAGGATAGTTCTAGTAGGAAATGTTGACTCTAAGTCTATTTGTAAAGTTAAGTTTGAAACCTAAGCTGAGTTCAGAAACAAAGAAAGATAAAAGAAGTTTGAAAACACCTAAGTGGGAACTTAGTTGTCATAGTCACAACTCTGTTGTGGTCAAGTCATGTCACAATTCATTTCATAAGTTATTTTGAAAACATCTGACAACGGAACAGTATGGACACTCCAACTGTCCATAACTACGGCCACGGCTATTCGAATAGTTTCACACTCTGCAGAGGTGGTACACTTTCACCACAAGATTCGATACATCTGTCAGGGATAACCCTAAATCATCATACTTAGTATGCAGATAATCAAACATAACCTTTCCTTTACACACCCTAGTATAAGCACCTCTCCTATGAGCATGGCCTCCTAGCCATGACCATCTATCATCCTGGGCACTGCATAGGTGGAAAACATTGAGAGGTAGCCTCCGTCCAAACCTCTCCCGCGATCGAACTAATACTAATGCATATAAACTTCCGGCTAAGCCTTACCCAATTCAGGTATTGTGGTTGTACAGTAAAATCGGAATGGTATTGCATCCAAACCCAACCATCAGTTTTGTAAAAGGGCTAAGGCTCATGCCTCAACATTTTCATCATCATAAACCATTTGTGTTTATCAACACATGTCAAAACATCTCAATAGAATGATTCATCATTCCAAGGTTTTCACAAATCATTTTCACCAAGTAATCCCATCTAAAGTGAATCAAGTTTTGGTTTAGTTCCAACTACTAAGTTAAGAGTGTTCACTAAGGTGGGATGCTAATGTCAATCTCATGCCATAGAATGACATCTAAGTCTAACTAGATAGGTCAAGTTTTATACTCTTTATGCTACCTTTAAACAAGTAAAGGACTTTGGTAAAGTAAAGAAAGTAAAGCTTGTAAATAAAACTTGGAGTAGGTATAAGTCAAAAATGGTATAACCAAAGCATGCCTAATGCATTTGCTTAGGTTATCTAGCTTAATTCTAGCTTGCTAATAATAGCTTGCTAGGTATAATACTTGCAAGTGTTAGCTTGCCTTGGTTGGTGCAGTGGTTGAAATTCTCTTCCTCCTCTTCTTGGTAGAACTCCTCCTCCTCGAAATCTTGGTCGGTACTATCGTCTATAAATACATACGGAATACACAATCACCAAACAATACTTAACTAGTCTACTTAGCACACTAAGGAACACATTTGATGATCTATTATCATCACAAGCATCACAAGGTTTAATGAACTAGCTTCATTCTTTTTATTTGAGAAAAGTAATTTCTACTCATTGAAATTAACTAAGATTTAATATTCTCCAATTAAAATATGGGATCATGTGGACACATGTCATCACCACATATTCTAACACATGTGAATGTGATTTAAAGGTTGGATCATATTTTAATAAGTTTAAGTTTAATAATTAATGATTTAAAGTGACTAGAAATGCCTAGAGCCGAGAAGATCAGCCTGAGCAGCTTCCGACTCCCGGGGGCTACGCCATGGTGGTCGACCCCCTCATCGTCTCCAACGAGCGCACATGCCGCTTCTCGCACGTCCTCATCGACGGAGGCAACAGCCTCAACCTCCTCTACCGGTCTTCGCTGGAGAAGCTAGGCATCCGCGAATGCGACCTGCGCCCGACTACCACAATGTTCCACAGCGTGCTGCCTAGACCGGCTTGCGCCCCGCTGGGTAAAATCCAGCTAGACGTCATCTTCGGGACCGAGGAGAACTTCCGTCGCGAGCCGATTTGGTTCGAGGTGGTAAACCTGACGAGCTCCTATCACGCTCTCCTCGGGCGCCCCGTCCCCCACTACGGGTATCTCAAGACGAAGATGCTGGGACCAAACGGCGTGATCACCGTCGCCGGCTGCTTCAGGCGGTCGATGGAGTGCACCTCAGCCGGCTCCAAGCTGGCAGAGGCCCTCATCATAGCCGAAGAAAAGCGCGTGATCATGCGCAACGTGGCCATGGTCCAGCAAGATATGCTGGCTAGCAGCAAGCCAGCTGGAGAAGGAGCTTTCTAGTCGGCAAAGGAGACGAAGAGGATCCTGCTCGACCCCTCCGACCCGACCAAGTTTGTCACCATCGGTTCCAACTTGGACAGCAAATAGGAAGGCGCGCTCATCGACTTCCTCCGTGAGAATCGGGACATCTTCGCATGGTCACCTAAGCACATGCCAGGTGTACCGAGGGAGTTCGCCGAGAACTCACTTCATGTGCGGCCGCATGCCAAGCCGGTCAAGCAACCTCTGCGCCAGTTCGCAGAGGAGAAGAGGAAGATTATCGGTGATGAGATCACCCGGCTCCTTGCAGCCGGGTTCATCATGGAAGTGTACCACCTGGACTGGTTGGCAAACCCAGTCCTGGTGTTGAAGAAGAACAAGACCTGGCGCATGTGTATCGACTACACTAGCCTGAACAAGGCGTGCCCGAAGGACCCCTTTGCCCTGCCCCATATCGATCAAGTCATCGATTCCACGGCCGGCTGCGACTTGTTGTCTTTCTTGGATTTTTATTCCGTTTACAATCAGATCCGGCTAAACCCGGCTGACCAGATAAAAACATTGTTCATCACCTCGTACGGTACTTTCTTCTATGTAACCATGCCTTTCGGTCTGAAGAATGCAGGCGCTACCTATCAACGCTGCATGCAGAAGTGCTTGCACTTGCAGATCAGCCGAAACATGCATGCTTATGTGGACGATGTGGTCATCAAGACCAAGGAGAAGCGCACCCTCCTCGAGGACCTAGGGGAGACATTCGGCAACCTCCGGCAGTACCAGATGAAGCTGAACCCAGAGAAATGCGTCTTCAGAGTCCCATCCGGTTAACTACTCGGTTTCCTCATCTCACAACGAGGGATCAAGGCAAATCCGGAAAAGATTGTGGCCATCGAGAGGATGCAGCCTCCTAGGAGCCTGCTCGGAGTCCAGAAGTTCACTGGATTCCTAGCCTCCCTCAGCCGTTTCATCAGCCGGTTGGGTGAGAAGGCACTCCCGTTGTACCAGCTGATGAAGAAGACGGACAAATTCTCCTAGACCTCGCAGGCCGATGCCGCCTTTCATGACCTCAAGCGCATGCTATCCACAATGCTGGTTCTAGCCACGCCGGCTAGCAAGGAGGCGATGTTGCTCTATATAGCAGCCATCAGCCGGGTCGTCAGCGTTGTCCTGGTGGTGGAGCGCCCCGATGAAGGCAAGGCCCAGCTGGTTTAGCGACCCGTCTACTACCTCAGCGAGGTCCTCTCCCTCTCTAAGCAGAACTACCCCCACTACTAGAAGATGTGTTATGGCGTGTACCTGGCATGCAAGAAGCTCAAGCACTACTTCCAGGAGCATCCGATTAAGGTCGTGTGCACCACACCCCTTTCGGAAATCATCGGCAACAAGGATGGCACCGGCTGAGTCGCCAAATGGGCCATCAAGCTCATCACCTACTCCATCCAGTACGAGCCCCGGCTCACGATCAAGTCGCAAGCGCTGGCGGACTTCCTCGTCGACTGGGCCGAAGCCCAATACCTCCCACCGGTTCTGGATTCAGACCATTGGAGGATGCACTTTGACAGGTCGAAGATGCTCGGGGGCTTAGGAGCTGGCATCGTGCTCACCTCGCCCAAAGGAGACCGGCTGGAGTACGTCCTGCAAATCCACTTCAAGGCCTCCAACAACGTGGCCGAATATGAGGCGTTGGTGCACGGCCTCCAGCTAGCCAGAGAGATCGGTGTCAACCAGATCTTTTGCTTCGGCGATTCAGATCTGGTGGTGCAGTAGGTATCCGGAGAATGGGACGCCCGCGACACAAACATTGCCCTCTACCGGTTCCACATATAGAAGCTCAACGCTTGCTTCAACGGATGTGAGTTCCATCATGTCCCTCGCGTCAACAACGAGGCAGCCGATTCGCTCGCACGCATCGGATCCACCAGGCAGGCGATCCCACCTAGGGTCTCCTTGGAGCACCAGCGCAAGCCCTCCATCAACCCGTCCCCCGAGTCGGATTCCATCATCTGGGTAGGGAGTGCTCCGGTTGATGGCACGGTAGACGCAGAGACGACAGAACCCCCAAAGAAGAAGGCCCACACCAACTCAGGGAAGTTAGTACCCTCCGGCTCGCAAGACCCGGGGGCTGCCGACTCGTCAAGTGGCTCGGGGGCTTCCGTTCTGGGTACCTCATCCGGACGACCCCCCGACGACCATCAACCGGAGAGCGGAAGCATCCTCACCATCCGGGAGATACCATCCTGGGCGCAGCCCTTCATGGACTATATCGCGAATGGAGAGCTTCCGGACGATGAGGTGGAGGCCAAGCAAATCTGGCGCCACGCGCACACGTACACCATCATCAACAAAGAACTGTACAAGCGCAGCGTATCCGACATCTTCCAAAGGCGTGTCGATGTGGACACAGGCTACCGACTGCTCAAGGACATCCACCAGGGCGAGTGCGGGCACCACGCCTCATTTAGGGCAATAGTCGCCAAGGCGTTCCGCCACAGCTTCTATTGGCCCACCGCCCTCGAGGATGCCAAACAGTTAGTCCGCGCGTGTAACGGGTGCCAACGCTTCGGGCAGCTCAGGCACATGCCGGCTTCGGTGCTCAAGATCATACCGATCACCTGGCTCTTCGCTGTTTGGGGCCTCAACATGGTCGGTCCCTTCAAGCGCGCGCGGGCATGACCCATATGCTGGTAGCGGTAGACAAGTTCACAAAGTGGATAGAGGCCAAGCCTATCTGGAAGCTGGATGGGGCAATAGTCGTCACCTTCTTCACCGACATCATCAACCGGTTTGGCTACCCCAACAACATCATCACCGACAACGACACAAACTTCACCAAGGGGGCCTTCGCCTGATTCTGCAGCAACAAGGGCATCCGAATGGACCTTTCTTCCATCGCGCACCCGCAATCCAATGAGCAAGTCGAAAGGGCAAATGGCCTAGTGCTAGCCGGCATCAAGCCACGCCTCATCGAGCCCTTGGAGAGGTCGCCCGGATGCTGGATCGAGGAACTTCCGGCTATGTTTTGGAGCCTCCGCACCATGCCGAATAGGTCAACCGGCTACACCCCATGGCTCGGAAGCCATCCTCTCCGCAGACATCAAGTTCGACTCTCCACGCAAGCTCCTTTACGATGAAAAGGTCAACCAAGAGGTGCGGGAAGATGGTGTGGACCTCCTCGAGGAGGCCTGCGAGCTGGCATTGTCCAGATCAGCCTTGTACCAGCAACGCCTATGCCACTACCATTCGAGCCAGATCCGCCCTGTCGCATTCCGCGAAGGTGACCTGGTCCTCCGGCTGGTGCAAGACATGAAGGGCATGCACAAACTATCGCCACCCTGGGAAGATCCCTTCATCATTAGCCGGGCGCTGCCCAACGACTCCTACTACCTCATCGACGCGCAACAGCCGCGCAAGAACAAGATGGACAAATCGGATGAGGAGAGAGAGCGCCCCTGGAACGTGGCCCTACTCCGCACATTTTATACCTAGTCACCAGACATTGTATGTATCCTGCAAACCTTATGAATGAAAATGCGGACCCCTACGAGATACTCGGGGGCTCCTTGCTAGAAATTTGTGTGTATCTATTTCTCAGCTCAGTTTTTCCGGCTCCGGCAATCCCTACCCAGGGCTCGCTGGCTGGCCCGGCCTGCCAAATCAACAAACCGGCTGAGTAGTGTGCGATGATGTCAGAGGCCCACTCTTCGTCTCAGCTACAGACCGCAACCCGGCTGACCGGCTAGCAAGAGCAAAAGCCCGAGGCATCCCACATGAAAAACAGGGAGGAGACACGACAGGTCGGGCATCCTGGCCTCGCAACTAGTTTGAGACGATCTGGCTACTAAGCCGTTAGTACCGTGTGCAATGTACTGTCAGCTCCCTTCGATTCCGGCTGCAGACCGCAACCCAGCTGCCCGGCAAGGACGCAGCGGAAACGACAGAGCACACGGGAAAATGACTAAGTGTCTAGAGAAGCACAAGTTGGTTTTCAAAAAACAAATCCGCCTTCTGGCTAAAGTTTAGCAGACTAACCTATTGACAGGTGAGAATGTATGTATGCGTGTCTATTTTTTGTACGACTACTTCAAGTCATAATTCAGGAAGAAAAGAATCAGATTCGAAGTCCTTGCCTTCATCAAGCGCTCCGAATCTCGGGGGCTACACCCACTAGGTGCGCTCTCGCGCCCCCAGTGGAACCTTGTAGTTTCCGACCGGCTAAAGGAGTTTGCCGGATGTTTGGAGCCCAGGTGAGGGCAAGGGCAAAGCGAAAGGAAGGAGATTCGAAGCACCTGGCTACACCCAGTGGGTGCGCTGGCGCGCCCCACTGGATTGGAAGTTCCCCCGGCTACAGGCGTCTAGCCAGTGAAAGTAACCGGCTAAGAGGTGTGTAGTCGGATGAAGCTAAAGACTTGAGGAAAGAAATAAGATTCGAAGCGCCTGGCTACGCCAGCCACTTCGAAGCTCGGGGGCTACACCCAGTGGGTGTGCTGGCGCGCCCCCACTGGAATTGCCCTCCCCCCAGCTAAAGGTGTTCAGCCGAGTGAAGTTAGCCGGATAAATTCAATCGGCGAAATATTGAAGAGACACACAAAAAACACAAGTTGGAAGCAAGCCAAAATAATTCAGACCGATATAAAAAGGGAGATGAAGCCCCCATGAGTTCACCCGGTGTTAGAAGCAACCGACACAGATAGCAAGGTTTGAACAAAACAAGATAACAAATACACCCGACATCCCGGGGTCATAACTAAGCGGGAGGGCCGTTGCCGTGCGGAGCACCCTGGTTAGCGGTAGTCTTGGGAGGAGGAGGCGCGGCGGCTGATCCGGTTCCGGCATCCCCACCAATCGGCTACGACGAAGCTCCCACATCCAGAGTACCGGCAGACTCCGGGTCGGTGAGAACCTCATCGACGTCCACATAGTCGGCAATCTTGATGGCGGAGGCCCAGAGCTCCGGATGGGCCTGGCAGCAAGGTCGGCACCAGCGCGGAAACCCTCATCGATCTTCTCGACGCAGGCGTCTTTGTACCAGGAGAGCATGAGGGCCAGTGCCATCTCCACCCTGGCTCGCGCCGCCAGGTCCCTCAGGCGATCGACGGTAGCCGGCACCTCCTCCACCTTGGCGGCCAGCTGCGCCATCGTCTCCAGAACCGGAGCATCCGGCCACAGGAAGGTGAAGATGGCCTGTGCCACCTGGTGAAGTTTGGCAACCTCCTCGCCAAGAAGGACAACCAGCTCCTGGGCCGTTGGCTGCTCCCCCGGGTAGTTCTCCTGCAGTCGGTTGTACGTCAGCAGGTCTACGCCGGGATAAAAAGCTGTCAGAAAAAAGAACGTCAGATCCGGCTACTAGATCCGGAAGGACGAAGGGAGTTGGAAAGGAAACTTACCCTTGGCCGTGTGCCCGACCTGCATCAGCTCCTCCACCAGCGCCTTCTCCCAAACCGTCAGCCGTTTGACTTCCTTCTCTTGGTCCTTGCTCTGGGCCTCGAGAAGGGCGAAGGCTTGGGCCCGGCTGGCGAGGGTGGCATCGCACTCCTTGGCGGTGGCCTCCAGAGCGTCCACCTTGGCGTGCCAGTATTTGTTCTGCAGCCGAAGCGTAGAATTCGACTTGCTCAGCCGGTCGTTCACCTTCTTTAGGCGATCGATCTCCCGCTGAGCGCACACCATGATGGCTGCGAAAAGCCGGCTATTAGAAAAAAGGGATTATGGCTGGGGGAACTTAATTTGCGAGGTCCCGTTAGCAGCAGCGAGCTGCTGCTCCAGGGTCCGGTTGCCGCCGGCTGAGGCCTCGAGCAGCCGGATCTCCTTCACCGCCATCTCGAGGGTGGCGGCAAGGTCCGTAAGCGAGGTGGCGGAAGAGGCGTCGTCGTCCACGGTGTTGGGAACCAACGACTCCTTTGCCACGGCCACCGCCATCCTCCACTCCTCCCCCGGCTCGTCGTCGGAGTTGTTGTTGCCGACAACCACGAGGTCCTTGCCGACGGCGGCCCTCTGCGCCCCCGCAGGAGAACTACCTCCACTTTGTGAGGTGGTCACAGCCATTTCCGGCTGGACCACCATGGCCGGCAGAGTGCCCCCCGCTCCAGCTGTGGCAGTCGGATCAGCTCGAGGCGGTGGCAGAGGCGGTGCCTCGGAAGAAGGAGGGGCAGAGGCAGACACGGGCAACATAGTGTACGACGCGCGGGGCGGCGAGCCAGTCGGCGCCCGTGCTGAGCTCGCAGCACCGAAGGAAACCAGCGTGCTGAGCGACAAAAAGCAGAAAAGAAGCAAGAAGCAAATAAGTCAAAGACAGACAGGGAGAGCACAAAGAGCAGAAGATAGTAAAAGCACTAAGAGAGGAAAACTTACCCCTGCACCACCGGGGGCGGCCCCTTCTTGCGACCAAGGCAGCTCGGCGGAAGGGTGCCAGTCCGGCTCCTCTTCGGGGCTGGCTCCTCCACGGCGGTCCAGCTGGCCCCACCCCTCCCCCGCTGGACCGGCTAGAGCCACCCCCGCCAACATGAGACTGGCTGGAGCCTCTCCCGCCGGCGCCAGACCGGCTGGAGTCGCCATCCGTCGCGCGGGGCTGAGACGGCTTGGGAGCCGACGCGGCCTCCTCCTCCTCGTCGACCTCTATGTGATGATCGGCGGCCAGCTCGTCATTCCGGCTGGGGAAGACGTCGCCGTCCCCATCAGACTCCTCGCCGGACCGACGAGCGCGCGGCTCGGGCAAGTCGGGCATGAAGCTCTGAAGGGGGGGGGGGGTCTCCCCCTCCTCTTGGAGGATGCAAGTGAAGATCTGCCAAGGACAGAAGAAGCAGGCAGATTAGTCGGAACGGCAAGAAGTACAAGAGAATCCGGTTGGCAAGACTTACCCGGGGTGCGCGGTTGGTGCGGCTATAAGGGGCCATCCCGAACTTCCAGCCTTCCGACAGCCGCTTCTCCATGATGGTCCACACCCACTCTTTTAGGTTGTAGTAGTGGGGATCACGGTGGGACAGCCGGGTCGGGTCCAACCGGCCAGAGTAGAAGCACATATTGTGCGCCCGCTGCTTGAATGACATCATCAGCCTGGACATCTAGCTAAGGGTGATGTCCAGGCCGGTCAGACCGACGGTGACGAGGGCATGCATGTGCTGCAGCATCGCGTCCGACTCCGTCTTCTCGCCGTAGATCTTCAGATCCCACTGTAGCCGGCTGAACTCCACGTCCTGGAACGCCGACAGGTTGATCCGGTCCATGGCGGTGAGGTTGCGGACGTAGAAGTATGACTGTTGCCACAGCCATACCGTGTCCTCATGCCGGAATTTGGGGTAGCCGGTCTGCGTGCGGGAGTAAATGGAGGCGCCACCGCACATCACCAGCGGCCCCTTGGTGAACTGAACCTACGGCCGGACTCGGAAGAGCCGACAAAAGAGCCCCAGATTCGGATGGATCTCGAGGTAGCTGTCGTAGAAAGCTACGAAGTGCGCCAGCGTCCTGATGGCGTTGGCGCCTAGGTGGTGGAGGCGGAGGTCAAAGAACGCGAGAAACGTGAGGAAGAAAGGGTGCACCAGCAGCGCGAAGCCACGGGCTAGATGCGACAGGAAGATGACCCGCCCCCCTCCACCGGGTGCGGCGACTCTTCCCCCACCGGCGCGAGCCGCACCCCCACCTCCTCCTCCGACGGAAGAACGCGGGTCGCCTGATACTTCTTGATGTGCTCCTCCGTCACGGAGGAGCCGCACCAGGCTCCACGCTCGGCTGCCATCGCCGGTTCGCTGGGAGGCGCTCTGGTGGAGGAGTAACGGTGGCCCTTACCGCCGACGACGCTAAACGGGCGGCGCAGAGGACTCAGTGACATCAGTGAGCGATGCGATGCGAGGAAGGCAAGAGTGCAAGAGAAGAATGAGGAAGGAGCCAACGGAGGGACAAACCGCTCCCCCGGGCGACCCTTTAAAGACCCGGAAGCGCAATCGTCCGCGATGCCACGTGGCGGCCACCTAGACGCCCCCCGCTCTCCGCACAGTGCATGATCCTTTGTGTAGGCAGAGGACACGCAGACGATCCCGGAGCAGAAACCGAAGAGGTAGACGGCGGTTTCCAAGATGATGTGCGACGGGACGTTACGCTGCCCCCCGCAGAGTAATGATGGCGCGTGCGCGTGTGGCCGGCGTCAGCACTGACGTCACGGGTAGCGCAACCACCAAGCCTAGCCGGCTAGAAAATTCAAAATGATGAGGAGCGCGCGCACATTTCACCTAAGGGCGAAATCTACACGCGCTCGAGGGCTAGTCTCAGGGGGATGACCTCCGTATACCCCAACCAGACAAGAACCAAGGCAGTCGGATTGTGTCTGGCTGCCCGAGTATAGCCGGGCAGGAGCAAGTCAAGCATGCTAACTCACGATAGCCGAAACGACGAGGAGCAGCCGGCTACACCAGCGTAGCCGGAACCAACCAGGAGGACAGAGCGACGTGCATCACAGTGCACGGTACGCCCTGGTACGATGACAAAACTCGCAACTACTCAGCCATACCGAAGACTTTGCAGGGTGACGCGGGAACAGTGGCCAGATGCTGACGACAGGCTCGCACGGCGTTCACTGTGCCCACGACGACCATGCCGTTCATACTCTGATGAGACATAAGTGTACCGAGTACTATAGATGACCAGCCGGCTAGGACCCACCTATGGGGCCTGCCAGCCGGACTGGCCAGTGAGACCGTTGCCTCTCTACCTATATAAGGAGAGGCAAGGCCTCAGTAGAAAGGGTTGGTCTCAGTGCATTTAAGATAGTAGCAAGAGAATACAACACAAGGAGCACTTGTAGCCCGTGCATCACTCATAGTCAGATCGGCAGGAGTAGGAGCTTTACCTCATCACGAGGGCTCTGAACCTGGGTACTTCCTATGTCCAGCTACACTTGCTTGTATCCAATCCCGCCTGTGGACACTGTCGATAGCTTCCCTGCTAGTCCCCACACCTCTATCTAACCTGTTTAGGTACTGCCGTTCCCAATACAATGACAGCCACGACAGAGGAAACTACCGTGACAACGGAAACTACCGCACCAACAACACGGCGAGGCTGAAATTCGACCATGCCGCCCTGCTCAACCAGCCCTGCGTCTACCACAACAGGGAGGGAACACCTGCCACCCACACCACCGCGGACTGCCATTCTCTAAAGGAGATCTAAAAGGCAAGGCGAGCAAGGGAGGACCCCAACAACAACCCACCAAGGGACAACAACGATGCCAACGGGTTCGGAAACGCCGCCGGCTCGCTACACACCTTCACCGGGGTCGGCACCAAATGTGAGAAGAAGGTGCTCGCCCGCACGGTTGCCGTCAATACGGTGACCCAAGTTGACATCCCCCGCTTCCGCAACTGGTCTGACCAAAGCATCACCCGGAGTCGGCAGGATCACGCGCCCAGGATCGAATATCTAGGGCGAGTCGCCCTGGTGGTCAGGCCCAAAGTGGCCGACTACTGGCGGCCCAAGACGCTGATGGACGGCGGAAGCTCCATCAAAATCATGTACTCAGACACATTCAAGAGGCTGCACCTCCTAGAGTCAGCGATCGATTCGACACTCACCACCTTCCACGACATCGTCCCTGGTCGGAAGGCATATCCGATTAGCAAGGTGACGCTACTAGTCACCTTCGGCACACCAGCGAATTTCTGCACCAGCAGATCGTCTTCGAGCTGGTGAACTTCAGCAGCCCTTACCAATACATCCTAGGGCGCCAGGCGTTCGCCAAGTTCATGGCGACCCCACATTACGCCTACAACATGATGAAGCTCCCAGGGCTAAGCGGCATCATCAACGTCAACGGTGACCGCGACATGGCCGTGGTGTGCGAAGACAAAGGCGCCGAGCTCGCCAACGCTGTCATTGCTGCGGAAACAAACCACGCGGACGAGCTCGCAAAATACGCGAGCAACATCGACAAGGATGACCCCACCACCCCGAAGAAGCCTACCGCCACGAGTTCCACCTTTGAGGCGACCACACACACCCGCACCGTCGAGCTCTTCCCAGGCGACTCCAGCCAGACGGTCACAATCAGGGCGCACATGAGCCCTGCATAGGAAAGCGCGCTCATCGGGTTCCTACGTGAAAATCGAGACATCTTCGCTTGGAAACCATCTGACATGCCTAGTGTCCCGAGGGAACTCGCTGAGCACAAACTCAACGCCGACCCCAAAGTGCGACCAGTGAAGTAGTCGCTGCGGCCCTTCAATGAAGAGCGCCGCCGAGCAATCGCCGAAGAAGTACAGCGCCTGCTAGCCGCAGGCTTCATTCGGCCCATCAAGTACTCCAAGTGGCTGGCAAACCCAGTCCTGGTCCTAAAAAAGAATAACTCCTCGAGAATGTGTATCGACTACACCAACCTCAACAGCGCCTGCCCGAAGGAGGAGTTCGTCCTACCGCGCATCGACCAGATCATCGACTCGACTGCGGGATCGGAGTCGCTGTGTTTCCTCGACGCGTATTCTAGCTACAACCAGATCGAAATGGCAGTCGAGGATGAGGAGAAGACGTTGTTCATCATGCCATTCGGTGCCTTCTGCTACATGGCCATGACGTTCGGCCTCAAAAACAGCGGCCCCACCTACCAAAGGTGCATGTAGGAATGCCTTGCGGACCAAATTGGCCACAACATCCACGTCTATATCGACGACGTGGTGGTTAAATCCACTCGCCCAGAATGACCTACTCGCCGACCTAACCGAAACCTTCGCAAATCTGCGGAGGTACAACATCAAGCTCAATCCAGGAAAGTGCACCTTCGGCGTCCCCACCGGACAGCTCCTAGGATACGTGGTATCCAAGCGGGGCATCGAGGCAAACCCCACCAAGATGGACACCATTGCATGGCTCGGAAAACCAGAGTGCCTGCGCGACGTCCAGACGTTGGCTGGGCGAGTCGCGTCTCTCAGTCGCTTCATCCCCCGGCTCGGCGAGAAGGCAATGCCCCTCTACCGCCTAATGCGTAAGAATCCCATGTTCCAATGGGACAAAGAGGCGGATAACACACTCAAGGCACTCCAAGAAGTGCTGCTCGCGGCTCCACTACTCGCCGCCCCAATCGACAAAGAGCCAATGCTCGTCTACGTGGCGGCCTCCACTCGAGTCGTCAGCGCCGTGATGATCGCCAAATGACCAGAAGAGGGCAAGGAGCGCCCTATTCAGCGCCCTGTCTACTACATCAGTGAGGTCCCGATGGACTCATGGCAGCGCTACCCGTAGTACCAAAAATTGGTATACACGGTATTCCGAGCCCAGAGGAGACTCCCCCACTACTTCTAGGAGCACCCAATCATGGTCGTCTCCGCCGCGCCGTTCCAGGACATCATCCACAACCGCGAGGTGATTGGGCGAGTCGCTAAGTGGGCCGTCAGGATCGGCGTCCACAACATCAAGTACGAGCCACGCAAAGCAATCAAATCGCAGGCCCTGGCCGATTTCCTCGCCGACTCGGAAGAGGCATAGTAGCCGGAGAAGCTCCCCTACCTCCATTACTGGTCGCTCCACTTCGACGGCTCCAAGAACGTCGACAGCGCCGGGCAGGGGTCATACTGACCTCCCCCAAGGTAGACAAGCTCTGCTATGTGCTACACTTAGATTTCAAGCCCTGCACCAACAACATGGCCGAATAGGAGGCCCTCCTTCACGACATGCGGGCCGCCAAGGAAATGAACGTCAATCAGCTACGATGCTACAGTGACTCCAACCTAGTCGCCGGCCAAGTCGCGGGGACCTGTGATGCCGTCTCCCCAACAATGATAGTCTACCTCCAAGCGCTAGACCAGCTGGGAGGGCACTTCACCGGCTACTTAGTCGAGTGGATCGATAGGCGCAAAAACGAGGAGGCAGATGCCCTCTCGTGCATCGGGTCGGCCCGGCAGACGCCACCTGCAGGAGTCTTCCTCGACTTCATTCACAAGCCTTCGGTCTCCTTGCCGAAGGAGATTGACATCGGGATACCATTGCAGCCAGAGCCCGCCCTAGTCGCCATGGTCATGGAGCCCAGTGACTAGACTGCACCATACGTCACCTTCCTCGAGCACAAAGTCCTCCCAAGCAACGAAATGGAAGCACAAATGATAGTGCACCGGTGAAAATCCTTCGTCATCATCAACGATGAGCTCCACAAGCGCAGCGTGACCGGCGTGTTCCAACGCTACGTACATCCAGAAGAAGGACGAAAGATCCTTCAAGACATCCACGCTGACGACTGCGGCCATCACGCCGGTGCCAGATCATTGGTCGCCAAAGCCATGTGACATGGCTTCTATTGGCTCACCACGCATGCCGATGCAACCGACATCGTCCAACGGTGTGGCGGGTGCCAGAAGTATGCCAACCAGACGCATCTCCCTGGTTCGGCACTCAAGACCATCCCCATCACCTGGCCATTCGCCGTATGGGGCATAGACATGGTCGGCCCATTCAAGAAGGCCCCATCCGGCTTCACCCACCTCCTAGTCGCGGTCGACAAGTTCACCAAGTGGGTCGAAGCAAAACCGATCAAGAAGTGCGATGGCAAGACCGCCACCAAGTTCCTCTGTGAGCTCATCTACCGGTACGGCTACCCGCACAACATCATAACGGAGAACATCACCAACTTTGCCAAGGGTGCCATGGCAGAATTCGAACGGCCAAGAAGAACGTGCTAATTAGAGTGTCCTCCATGGGCTCAAGCCGCGACTTCAGGTGCCCCTCGAGCGAACCCCAGGATGCTGGGTCGAAGAGCTCCCCTCCATAATATGGGGCATCCGCACCTCCGTCAACCGCTCCACGAGGTTCACGCCCTTCTTCATGGTGTACGATGCTAAGGCCGTAATGCCAATCGACCAGGAGCACGACTTACCTCGAGTCGCCAACGATGTCGAGGCAGCCAACAAGGTCACCCGCCAAGACGGAGTCGACCAATTCGATGAGGCACGTGACCTAGCTTGCTCCCGCACCGCAATCTACCAACAGGGACTCCGTCGCTACCACAGCCGCCGAGTCCGGACCCGCACCTTCCAAGAAGGCGACTTGGTCCTACGACTCCAGGACAAGAAGGGCATGCACAAGCTTTCCCCCCATGGGAGGGGCTATTCGCCACAGGGCGCGTCCTCGTTAACGATGCCTACTACCTCATCGACATACGAGGCAATGGCCAGCTTGAGGTCGGGAGGCCATGGAATGTAAACCTCCTCCAAAAGTTCAATACATAGAACTCAAACTTGTACTTAGTCGCTATATAATGAAATACATCCGGATTGCACAAATTGTGTCTACTCGCCATCTTGTTGTGCCACTCGCACTCGTACATTCAGCAATATGCTACCTACGGAAGTCAACCCTTGATCGAGCGACCAGCATGACTAAGTAGTGCGACCCAAGAGCACCGAAGATATTCGGTCTTTGTGTCATCCACGAACACGCCAACCCGGAGCCACCATCACAGTCGCCCTACTCGACTGGTCTACCGGGCCAAGACGACCAATAAACGCTTCCCACAATGACCTATCCTCCCCATCCTCGCGCAAAGTGACTCAAACGGTTAAGTACCACGCACGGGGACTTCACAACAAGAAAACCTCACGCGGCTCGACAACACACCAAGTAGGAGAGCTGCCTTGGACTCGCCACGCGACTGGCTTTCCGAGCCAGGGAAGAGGCGTGTTACAAACAACGCGTCAGATCCTACAATAGGCACATGGCCAAAACGGCTAAGTACCACGCTCGGGGACTCGCCTAAACCGACCTTACTCGCGCTCGGGACTCGGCTAAGAATAGAGACCCTTCGGAGTCGCAAGGTGACTGGCCCCGCACGCCATGGCAAATTAGTCTCAACCAAAACAAAAACCCAAAGCAAACACACACGCACATAAACGAGTTATACCCCATTAAAGGGCGGACGCACTCGGGGACTCGCTCAAACAAAAGTCAACATATCACATAACTGACCATGCATTGTGAGTCGATTGGCTCCCCTTACTTTCATACATATGTATTGTTCATATCACAAAATGGCCATCCAGCATAATTTACCAAAGCCCCCAGGGCAGCTATCTATATTGCAGGCTCCGACGAAGAAGCACCACCACCGCCCTTGACCCGGACGAATGGCTCCCATGGATTTGTCGGGTACGTCATCAGCGACTTCGATAGCGTTGACCAGAAGGACTGCTCCGACTTGAGGTCGCGATGCTCCGGCTCAGGGTCGCCCGGTGCCACCACCGTCTCCTGGTACAGCAAAAGTCCCCCACCGCCAACACCCGATCCGTGAAGGGAGCAGCCTTGGCGGTCAGCCTCAATACTTCTGACATCTCCACCGAGCCAGTCCTCGAAGGGTAGCCACTGGTGATGTCGTCGAGGTCGAAGTCGTCAGGGAAATGCGCGAGCCCCAGGCTCAATGCCGTGGTGCCCCCACGCCTGAAGGCCGAACGCGCCATCCACTCCACAACAACAGGCGCCTCCTCTAGGTAGTGCCATACTTTAGTCAGTTCCCCAGGTATAACCTCGGTGGGGGACATCCCTTGAAGCACGACCTGGACGCACAATGCCGAGGTGGTGGCCGCGTTCACCACCGCGGTCACACATGTGAGGTGTCGAAGGTCTGCACCACCGAACCGCCTTGTCCTATCAAAGCTGCAATGTTAGACACCCAATGTCACTATGGACTCACCTGCTCGGGGACTCACTGCATACATCACAGGGAAGAGCAGCCACTCACTAAGGACTTTCCGGCAGTTCTCCGTCACATGCTTCTCAAGGGAAGCAAGGTCACCCTGCAGCCCAAGGATGATTGAATCAGCAACCTTCCGCTCCTCCTCCACCGCGACGACTGCGGCCTTGGCCCTCTCCTCATAAGAGACCATTGACGCCTTCGCTTCCTCTAGTTCCTTCACCAATGAATCGATCCGCCCCTTTGCTATGTCCAGCTCAGCAGCCGGGACATATCCCTCTCGGGCTGTGGCAATAGCAGCCGGAAGACCATCTACAAAGGAATAGCAACAAAAGTCAGTCTCCTGTAAACACCAGCAGCTCACGATCGCCAAGTAGAACAATAACTCACCTGCAGTCTCCTGGAGTTGTCGGTTGGCCTCCTGCGCCACATGAAGGTCATGCTCTAGGCGCTCCTTCGCGGCTTGCCGATCCGCCGATTCCCTCTGCAAGCCCTACAAACATAATGAACACTTAGCAACTGCAAAACCACAATTTTCAGTGCCTAGCCACTGAAATTCAGCGACTAGACACTCGGGGACTAGCGACTAGAAGAAATTTTAGTGCCTAGCCGCTGAAATTCAGCGACTAGACACTCGGGGACTGGCGACTAGAAGAATTTTAGTGCCTAGCCACTGCAATTCAGCGACTAGACACTCGGGGACTAGTGACCAGAAGAGTTCTAGTGCCCAACCGCTGAAATTCAGTGATCAGGCACTCGGGGACTGGACATACCTGAATGGTGGCACCAAGCATGCCATGAAGTTGTTTGGCATCCGATGAAGGAACCACAAAGGACGTACACTCGTGAGGAGGCCCAACGTCTTCATCAAGAATCTCTGGAAACTATGGAGACTGGCTCTCCGCCGCGAATGGAAATCCCTTTGCCATGAAGCACGGAAACGATGCCGCCACCCTCGTCGGAGCGCTAGTCGTTGGTGCCGATGGTTCCGTCGATGGAGCCCCCTTGACTGGCTCCGATTGAGCGGCCGCGACTTCCTCTGCACGGGCAGCCGGGTCATCCTCCACGCGATGCCCTCTGTCACAACACCATCAACATATCCTCTCTTCTTCTTCGCGCCTTCAGTGGGCACGACCTCTGCAGTAGGCTTCCTCTTCCTGGGGGGATCGACCTCCTCTGCGGTGACGACTGGCAGAATTTTAGCCAGCGAAGGGCGACCTATCTTCTTGGCACCGGACCTGCAAAATCACCAAGGTTAGCAAGAAATCGTACGAGAAAACACCCAAGAACAGAAAGGAAAATTCGCGACTCACTTGGCAACCGGAAGAACGCGTAGTCCCGTGCTGATGTGGGCAGGTTTATCTAGCTCCAGGCACAGCTTGCGTGAGAGAACCTTCTCAAAAAATTCCGAAGCCCATGACACCACTGGCTTCTTCGATGATGAAGCCGCGATCACAGGAATCTCTGGCCTGGACGACACGGTCGTCCCCGCCGGTTGTGGCAACCTTGGCGCTGCAGCTTCAACAGCTCATGGCTCCAACGTAGTCGAATCTATTGGCGTGATTGCCGCGAGCGGAACTTCCGCCCCCACCGTTGTGTCCGCAACTTCTGGCCCCATCATTGGAGTCGAATCCTCCGGGATCTTGGGCGAGGTCCTGGCATGTCGTTGTCAGACTCGTCGTCCGACCCAAACACCACCACTGATCTGGGTGGCGACGCCAGCTTTGGAGCCGGCTTCTTCACGGGCGACTTCCGTTTGCACGCAGGCTTTGTCGGTGTGGCTGTTCGCCATGAACT
This sequence comes from Avena eriantha, assembly GCA_910589775.1. Classification (NCBI taxonomy): domain Eukaryota; kingdom Viridiplantae; phylum Streptophyta; class Magnoliopsida; order Poales; family Poaceae; genus Avena; species Avena eriantha. The sequence continues at coordinate 310,893,356 of OU342744.1, read as the reverse complement.
ATGCTCTTGCAAAATCTCGCCATATTCATCACGCTCTTCAAGACCGCGACTCGCCTCAATCTCGCGTTGCTTTTGCATGCGAGTTTTGCGGGCCATAGGCACCAGGGGAGGGACCTCCCTCTCTTCCTCTTCGCTCTCGGAGGACTCTCCTTCGGTCCCCTCCTCGAGCTCTTCGGGGACCTCCTCGTCGAGCAGGGGGAGCCAACCCTTGAGGACCTGAAATAACCGAGAATGGCCACAATTGAGCATCATAATCAAGAGAATGGCCATGAGTAAATTTAACGAGAGTGGCCTATCGTGGGAGCCTCATTCTTCTCGGGCACATACGGGGCGAGCCCGACCAACATGGTGGTAAATTCCACGTCAGTGATCTTCTTCAGAGTGGCCTTGTAGTCCGCGGCATCCCACGGCTCCTTGCTAGTCCGAGAAGGATCATTCTTCCCGGTGTATTCATACATCCAATGGGGCCGGGTCACCAATGGGACCAAGCGCTGCCTAAGCCAGCAGTTGTACAGATTGATTGTGGACAATCCCTTGTCCTTCAGCTCCTGGATATGGTCCATCATCTCCGTGATGGCCATCCTCTAATTGTCGGGGAGCTTGTCCGCTATCAGCCGACGGGGCTCACTTCTTTCTGCGACGTGCTCGGGGAGCGCCACTTCGCTGGAGGGGGTGGATTCTTTCACATAGAACCAGCTTTTCTTCCACTCGCTCGCGACCTTCTTCGGCAGCAGGAGCTTGAAGAAGTTTGCCTTCGGCTTCAACTAGAACGTAACGTCACCTGCCGCCAAGACCGGACCGACAGACCTGTCGCGCCCGATGCGATGGTGGAATAGCTCTAGCCATAGCAGGAAGTATTGCCTGTAGCCGAGGTAGCATTCGCAGAAGGCGACAAAGATCGCTAGTTGCTCGATGCTGTGCGGGCCAAGGTCCGACGGCTTGATCTCATAGTACGCGCATAACCACCAGAAGAAGACCGAGGTGGGGAATCCCAAGCCCCTCTCCAAGTGGCTTGGGAAGCAGATGAATTCGCCGGCGTGCGGTTTCGGCTCGACTTTGGAGGGCGCGGGAATTCGCCAATTCCCCTTGCAGAGGATCCCCGTGTCCTCGAACGATCTGAGCTGCGCTGTGGTGCACTTAGACTTCCCCCACAGATCCTTCGGAGGCGCCATCAAGGAGGAAACGAAGTCGCTCGGTTTGGGGAATCCGGATCGAAGGGAGACAGGGAGAAAGGGATGCGCGAGGATGAGGAATGCAGAAGAGGTTCTACAGGATTTTTTCTGTCGTACCCTTTATAAAGAAGCACTACCCACCAATCTCGGGATAGCCATTACTCATGGTAATTATGCCGAAGTTACCGTTGGGTTACCCAACAGCTAGTTTGACCAGGCTGATGGTCCAGCTTCCTCCACTGGACTCGCCCGTGGGTACGCTCTATCCAATCGATTGCAGTGGCGATTCGAGCAAAAGCACATTCGCCAGATTGCGACTAGAGGCTTGGCAGAGGAATTTCCTCCATTCTCAATAGAGTCCAGCACCGATTCGACTAGACGTCCAAATTGGACTCGCCTACTCTGACTACCAAATGAACGCCTGCACTGAATCAGTGTTGGACTCGGGGACTACTGATGGGGATATGTCGAATTGGGTATGCCCAGCAGAACGTTCCGGGTGGGCCGAAGGCCTTGCGAGTGGGCCTACAAGACAACGATTAGTACGCGACTAAGAAGAAGGCCTGGCGCCTGGAGACTGAAGGCCTAGGAGCATAACTGAAGCCCAGTTGGATTAGGTTAAAAGCCTCCGAATCCATAACTAGTTCGGTTGTATGCTGTAAACCCTAGCGAGGTACCCCCTATATAAGCCTCCCTAGGGTAGCTTGAGCACTTACGTTCCATCATACACCCCTTCGAGTAACTCGCTGCTTAGACGCCGAGCTCGTCACCCCTGTAACTCGCTCTCCATCAATCTAATCTAGTAGGAGTGGGTATTTACCCTCTGGGGGGCCGAACCTGGGTAAATCCATGTGCATCCGCCCCCATCTCGCACCGCATATGGCCGCCAGCTCTCGCCCCCGATTCTATCAATCGCTGCCCATGGCAGCGACTGCCGTGGCCATTCCCTCGACAATGCCTGCAAAGGAAATGTTAGGGTTGGCGAGGAACTCTGCTAGCTTGGAGCATGGCTGGTCGGCCTGGCAGATCTGGTAGACCAGGGAATCCATGCCAACACATAGCTGGACGACAACAGTCTTCTGCATCAATGATTGCTCGTTGGTGTACTCGACATCGAGGCCAACAATCTTGTCATCCGTTTCCTCTAGGAGCTTTTGGATTTTCTCGATGTAATCGTTCGCCACCGACGCTCTGTTGGTATATGCCACCTGTAGTGTGGTGTTTCCAGGGTCCAGGAAGTAGTACATCTTGTCCAACGGTGCCGCTAGGGATGGTGATTTGTGCCTTCTTTTTGTTTTGCAGAGCTCTGGCCGGGTGATAGAAAAGGAATAGGATAGAGAAGAAAGGAACTGCTAGGAAGATCGGGAGATGCATGCATGAGTGGTTCTGGAGACGAAAGGGCATGCAGTTTCCCCCGGCCCCGCCCACATACTCCTACAGAATAGAATTTATTTACGGATCAGTTTTATGAACGCGGATTATTTAGGTAGCTATAGGTTGATTTCTAGATTATACAAAAAGTACAAGAACCAAACACACAAGATACTTTATGAATGTGGCTCGAAAGTATAAATACGTTTTGAGTTTCACCTACTACTATAATTTTATATAAAAAATGATATGTCATACTTATATTATCTGATGCTCACGTGCAAGCCACTTGCAACTCACTAGTTATTTCTTATCTTATCTTACCACTATATCTCTACTATTATAATGGAGCAGTTTTGAATTAGATCCTTAGCACCAATCCTGACCGTTGGGCTGTTAGATCCAACGGTTCAGAGCACCTGGATTCGTGTTGAATAGTACCTAGAGCAAACTCCACCATTTTCTAGAACCATCATGTCACCACTCCCAAAATTTCATAGCATAGTAGGCTGTATTGTCTCTACTACTACTACTACTACTACTACTACTACTACTACAATGGAACAGTTTTGAATTGGATCCATAGCACCAATCCTGACCATTGGGCTGTTAGATCCAATGGTTTAGAGCAGCTAGATTCGTGTTGAATAGTACCTAGAGCAAACTCCAACATGTTCTAGAACCATGATGTCACCACCCTCAAAATTTCATAGCACAGTAGGATATATTCTCAATATGGGTAGATAGTTATTACTAATAGACTTAATGTATGCATTTTTATAACAAGAATATTGGTTAATAACAACTTAACGTATGCTAAATCACATTTCATACAGTATATTTGTGTGTGGCACGTCCCTTTTGATCAACATGTGAGACTCAGATAATAGAAGTCTGACATATCATCACTATATAAAATTTTAATAGGTAAAGCATATTTTTTTTGATCAACATCTATAAAGTATGGGTGTATATTTGGTTCTTGTACTTTGTATATCATTTAGAAGTCAATGATTATTAGCTATCTAAAACTTGAAAATTCTGGTAACATGGTCTAGAGAAACGAGGGAGAAGATTCTAGAATGATGGAGAAGTGTGTTTTGAGTTTTGTGCATACCATTCATTGTGACGAAGACTATCAATAAAATCTTCTAGATGCTAGAATGAAAAAGAAGATCCAACGGCTGGAAATGTTGGGATTCGCGAGTCTTGTTCCAATGGTCAATATTCAAAGTTATTCGTACACTATATAGTGGTAAGATAATATAAGATATATATGTAGAAAAACGTCAAAACACAATTATCCATCATTGTAGAATCTTCTTGATTGTTTCTGTAGACCATGGTTTTAGAATTTTCAACTATTAGGTAGCTAATAAACGTTTATTTCTACATGATATAAAGTGCAAGAACCAAATATACACTCATACTTTAGAAACGTGGCTCAAATTCATACATATTTCAAGCTTTACCTATTACAATGTTATATACCGATGAAATGTCATGCTTGTGTATATTATGTGAGTTTTACGTGCAAGGCCCGTGTATCTTACTGGTACTACTACGAAGAGCATGGCTCAACTCCGTGATGGAGGAGCAGGACCCGACTACTAATTTTAATTGCTTTATTGTAGGGTCCTTTGTGTTAAATGTATGGACTTGGATGCAATTTTCACTTTTTTAAGGTCCTTGGTGTAACATGCACACATGCACTAACTATTTTAATTATTGAAGCATCTCACTCCTTCGGGACATATCCCAGTAAAAAAATAATGTGCCACCACCCGATTTTCAGAAAACGCGGACATGTTTTGTTACAATTCCCTAGTACTATATAGTGTACGAATAACTTTGAATATTGACCGTTGGATCAAGAATCTTGAATACCAACATTTTCAGCCGTTGGATCTTCTTTTCCATTCTAGCATCTAGAAGATTCTATTGATAGTCTTCATCACAATGAATGATATGCATAAAACTCAAAACACACTTCGCCATCATTCTAGAATCTTCTCCCTCGTTTCTCTAGATCATGTTACCAAAACATTCAAGTTTTAGATAGCTAATAATTGTTGACTTCTACATGATATACAAAGTACAAGAACCAAATATACACCCATACTTATAGATGTTGATCAATTTTTTTGCTTTACCTACTATAATTTTATATAGTGATGATATGTCACACGTCTATTATCTGAGTCTCACGTGCAGGGTACGTGTAATTTACTAGTTATATACAGTGTACGAATAACTCCGAATATTGAGCATTGGATCAAGACTCCCGAATCCCAACATTACCAGCAGTTGGATCTTCTTTTCCATTTCAGCATCTAAAAAATACTACTCCCTCCGTCCATAAATAACTTACTTGGGTTTGTCTAGATTCGATGTATCTATACACTAAAATGCATCTAAATACATTCGAATCTAGACAAAACCAACTCAGTTATTTCTAGACGAAGGGAGTACTTTTGATAGTCTTTAGCACAATGTATGCATATTACTACTCCAGGTTACTTAACACTCAGACCAGCCTTAGAGCATCTCTAGCATGGAAAAAATGGTGGGCTATTTCACGCTATTTAGCGTGATATAGCGTATTTGGAGAGTCCACGATATTGTTTAAAGATTTTGCTCGCTATAACACTATTTTTTAAATAGCTTGCTATATCGCACTAAAACATCATAGCGTTAACGCTATTTCAATTATAGGATTTTTTTTGGCGGGTGTGGAGTAAGATAAGATATGATGAATGTGTCGAGTAAGAAAACATACAACGAAAATTTGATTGTTAAACTTAAGTGACCGCATCAAGCCGCCGCCCCCTCCTACAGCACCTGGCGCTGTACCTAGATTTAGCCCTGCCGGTTATCCTCCAACTTGAATAGTGCCAGAATCGATTATGCATGTACAAGTATTACTCTAGGCAATTCATTTGATGCTGAAATCCTTTATATTCATGATATACCTATTATATTTTTTAATTTTTACAAAAAGATGTTTTGTAAAATAGTGCGTTATTAGCACGCTATAGCTTTCATATCGTCTGGAGAAAAGCCACGCTAAATTAAATAGCACACTAGTATTTTTTGCCTTGATCTCTAGTAGCTTGTCTAAATTTGGTAGTCTCTTAGAGCATCACTAGTGGCTTGTCTAAATTTGGTAGTCTACATCTTCACTTTATAGATAATGGTGTAAAAAGATTCCTTTTTACACGACTTTAGTTTTCTAGTGGATAGTCTAAATTTGATAGTCTATACGTCCATCTGTACACAAATAGTCAATATACATAGCAAATCAGTACAACAAATGCTCTGATTTGGTGCAGGAGCAAGCTCGCGAGCGACCAACTTTCCTTCAGATATGGTGGATTGGTTGTCCAAATATGGACAACGAGTAGCCTGTTTGGAGGATGTCTAAATTTTATACCATCGGATACACAAGCCACCGGAGGCATTTTTTGGTCCATGGTGGTCTATATTTGGCTTAGACTACCGAATACACTAGCCACTAGAGATGCTCTTAGACTGCTCACAGTGGGCAACATACTAGTTCATGTTACTACCTTCATGTGTGTACATAATTGAGCCGAAGGTAGAGACCTTATTATTGCAGAAATGGTTCCGGAAATACTCTGTACCTAGAAAGGCTAGGACATTACAGTAAACTATTTTTTCTAGTCATTGGACTATAGCTACTCCTAGGATAGGATAGGATATTATTATTCTATATCTTTTGAACTATATAGCCAAATTCAAAATCCCAGAGCGGCAAATTCTCCCGCCTCACCTCCACCAATATATTTCGAGTGGTCACACACCCCAAGTTATAGCCGTACGAAATTCCTTTTCTACCCCTGACAATGGCCTATCTACTAATGTCGGGGCGTGGGTATGGTTTGTAATCCCCCTCACCCTCAGGGGGCCGGGGGTCCCCATAGCTCTAAAGCTGGGTAGTCCACCTTCCACTGACGCCATTTCCCCATAGCACTCCAAAAAACCCTAACCCCTTTCTCACCTCTGGCTCCTGCACCACCGCACCAGAGCATCCCCGCAGCGCTTCACTGGCCTACACGCCACCCAACCCCCTCTCACCTCCAGCCCTGCACCACCGCACCGTAATCATCTCCACCGCACTTTGCCCGCCTACACGCCACCCAACCCCTATCTCACCTCTAGCTCCTGCACCACCGCACCGGAACATCACCGCCGCACTTCGCCCGCCCACACGCCACCCCAAACCCCCTATCGCACCTCTGGCTCCTGCACCACCGCATTTCGCCGGCCTACACGCCATACCTCGATACCTTATAATCCTGACCAGTCTATGGGATCAGCCGACGTCCACCTTACCGAACCTAGTTCGCTGACACCCTCTTCCATACAACTATGTTAGTTTTGCCGACTCCCTAGTCCACAAAATCTGACCTGCTTCACCTACACCGGTGTGGGCTGCATTAGATCTGCTTCATGGACACAACAATCCACTAAACCAGATCTGCTTCATCAATGCTCTTGTGCAGTGCCTCGAATCCATAATTGGTCGTAACAGATCTACTTCACCGACAACGTCGTGCACTACACTGGATCTCCTTCACCAGCCATCTTGTCAAGCAAGCTAGACCCATCAACAACCTCCACAGATCATCTTCAAATACACCACCGAGATCTATCTACTTCAGCCTAACTCACCACTACTGGGCACCCTCGGCGTCCTTGACGTCGCCCACAAAGATGTTGTGTATGCGTAAACGACGTCGTGGCCTAGGTAAACAAGATCTTCTTGTTCGTTAATACAGCAGGTATAAGCCCGTGACAGTGAACTAAATTTCTGTATTGGTGGTAAATTCCTACCTCAATACTAGCTTAATTGATATCCCACTCCCCCTTGATAAATTTGGTGTAGTCTATGTTAAATCCATGCGTTAAACTACTCCTTCTGTTTCGAGGTATAAGTCATCTTTGTTATGCGTGTTTTTTCTTTGACCAACAATTACTCTCAATATACATAAACAATTTTGGTAGTACAAAACATACATCATTAGAGTTCATTGGTATTATGCAGTTCATAGCAAATGTTAATTCACTGAACATCTGAAGCTGCCTACCTGTTCTACAAGTTCACAAGTTATGTCATCATAATGTGCATTTGCTTTGTTTGTTGCTACAATACTAACTGCATGTAATTTTTGAGTTCATTGGTAGTTTTAAGCCACTGAACTTGTATTTTAACATTCCCTGCTCTACAAGTTCAGAATTTATGCTATTTTAATTTCAATCTGGTTTTCTAAGCAACCACAGTAACTACCTTCTCTTATGTAATTCATCGCAAATTTTATGTCATTGAACTTGTTGGTTTTGCATTCCCTCTACAAGTTATGCCATTATTATTTGTTTCAATTAAGCTCCGATAGTAGCTGCCGCCTATTGTGTACTACTCCCTCCATTTCAATATATAAGATGTTTTAGCTTTGTGAAAGGAGTGTATCTAGACACCATTTAGTGTGTAGGTTTACTCCAAACCTGCATGAACCTACACACTAAAAGTGGTCTAGATACACTTCTTTCACAAAGCTAAAACATCTTACATTTTGAAATGGAGGGAGTACATCCATTCCGTAAAAGAAGGCCTATACTTTTTTAAAGTCAAACAATGATGACTTTTTCCAAGCTCATAGAAAAATATATTAAGGGTTAATTTGTGGCATTTGCGTCTATGAAAATATATGTCCCGATGTATCGAATGGCATTGGTTTGGCATGGTAGATGTTCCTGGTATGTTCTACAAACTTGGTCCAATTTTGTGTCGATTGACTTGCGAAAAATTTATACGCCTTATTTACTTTGGATTGGATGTAGTATTACATGGCATGTTTTAAGGCACTTAACATGGTTATCTGCATGCCCTGCTCTATAAATTAGTAGCAGTATCTACCTTGTATTATGTAGTTCATGGAATTTTAAGTCACTTCACAGATGGGTTAGCATTCCCTGCTCTATAAGTTCACAAGATATACCATTGTAATGTATATCTTGTTCGTCCAAATGTTAGTATAGTAACTGCCTGCTCTGTAGATGGTGACAAATTTTATGGCACTTCTCATATTTGTTTGCAATCCTATTTCACAAGTTAAATCATTGTAATTTCTCTCTTGTTCGTGCTAAGGAGTGACTGTAACTGCATTTTATTTTGTCGCCATGGCAATCTTTATGTCATTTAAATGTTTGTTTATATTCCACCATTCCCTACTCTACGTGTTCACAAGTGATTATACTATAATGTCTATCTAGTTCTTTGTAAACAACAACAACCACTATTTGATATTATTTCCTCTCACATGGAACATGGAGAATCGTAGAGTGAATCACTCCTACAATCTTGTAAGTACTTGTTGCTTTGTACTGCTAAATGCAAACCTATTTTATGTGAATGAGTGGCATAAACCTATATGCAGAGGAGCAACAATAATGTAGATGGATCATCTATCCAAGTACTGGATGCGGTGGATGTCTTCAAAGAACAAACTGACAACAGGATGTCGTCCAACGGGACTGTACAAAAAGAAATAGTAAGTCTCTTGTTTTTACTGAGATGTGCTTAGTGTCAGATGCTTGTTTGTACGAGGTACCACATGATTCGGCTAATGATTAGAACAAGGTTAACCTTAAACAAGACTGGACAAGAACCAAACATAAATCCATTGATTTATAATTCAATGTGTTCACTTGATTTTGGTGATGATCTATCTATCTAGACTACTCATAGTGAGATTGTCATAGCCATTATCATCTAATATGATCCCCAATTACTATATATATTACTATAACCATGTTAATATGATCTAGAAGTCTATCGTGCACCTGTTGTTTGATTGCTTAATTCATTACCTCAATAGCTACTCTACATGATGCACATATAGAGTCTATTGCCGATTTGATTCTTTAGTTTGTTCATGATTAAAGCAATGTAATGATTTTCTTAACTTAAACGGTCAGAGCACCGCCCTGTCAGGGTGGAAGCTGCGGGTTTGAGCCCCATCAGTCCCAAACTAGGGATGGCAATTTCTATGAGAAATACAATGTTTGATTAATAATAAACAAGGGATTTTCATATATACATGATCAGATGATCTTGCGAGTTTAATATTAGCCACCAGATGGTTCAACTAGTTATGGTTCATGTGAATTTTTAGTTGACTTGTGATTGCATCAATGCTATATTCTGACGTGGTTGCCAGACATACATTGTTTAAATACTTCATTGACCTTGCAAGGTGCACAATGTATCATTTGCTTGTTTGTCTACTAGATTTTCTTGCCTGGTTGTATGTACAATGATACTATCAGCAGTTTGCTGACTCGTGTACTAATGAGCTCGTTGGGGAACCCCAAGAGGAAGGTATTCTGAGCACAGCAGTAAGTTTTCCCTCAGTTATGAAACCAAGGTTATCAATCTAGTAGGAGCAAGGAAACACCCCAAAGGTGTAGCTAGCTGAACTTTGGCAGGGCGCACTACTGGTGCCAACAGCAACGTGGAGACCTGCACAACACAACCACAGAACAATGTCCCCAACTTGTGATGAGGTTGTCAATCTCACCAGTTTTGCTGAAACCAAAGGATTAAACGTATCGAGTGGAAGAAAGTAATAGTTTGCAGAAAGTAAACACAAAACAGTAAACAGTTGATTGTAGATTGATAGTAAAAGGAAGGACCAGGGTCCACAGTTCACTAGAGGTGGCTCTCCTTAAGATAGATGACATGTTGGGTGAACAAATTACAACGGGGCAATTGACAAACCTTGAGAAAGCATACAAGCATATACTACTCATGTTGACTCCTTTGAGATTTGATTGGGCATTACAACATTATACATAGACCGCCTTCCAACTGCATCTATGACTAATAATCCACCTTCAGGTTATCATTCGAACCCCCTCCAGTATTAAGTTGCAAGCAACAGATAATTGCATTACGCATTGCGTGTAAAGTAAACAATACGATTGTTCTATGAACAAAGGATTGTTGTTTTCTCCCTAGTAGCAAAAACACATCTAGTACCTTAGAGATTTCTGTCACTTCCCCGGACTACTAGAGGCATTAACCCACTATCGAGCATAAATACTAACTCTTGGAGTTGCTAGCATATACTTGGCCAAGATAGCTACTAACAACGAAAAGCATGCACGATCAGAAATAACAAAGACATGATAGAATCAATAATCAATCTGAAATAACATCTCAATATCCATCCGATCCCAGCAAACATAACATGTAGAATTACAAATAGATGATCTTGATCATGAACGGAGCTCACCAGATCTAAACATGATAACACAAAGGAGAAGAACCAACCATCTAGCTACTACATGGACCCGTAGTCCAAGGATGAACTACTCACGCACCACACCGGAGGCTTGCATGGTGATGAAGAAGGCCTCTAGGGTGAATTCTCCCCTCCGACAGGGTGCCGGGAAGAGCTTCAGATCCCTCCCGATCTAGGGATGGAGATGATGGCGATTACTGACTCTTTCATGGAATTTTTATCGGGTACTTAGGGTTTCTGTATCAGAGGCAACTTATAGGCAGAAGGAGAGGCCGAGGGGGTGCCTGGGGCAGCCATACCAGCCCCTGGCACGGGCCAGGCCTGGCCGCGCGGCCAGGTTGTGTGGCCGGGACCCAACCCCTATCCGTCTTGTATTCTGGCTCCTGGTGTCCCTCGGTGAAAAACTGACTTTGGCTTTTGTCCCGTCCAATTCCGAGAATATTCATTTTCTGACTTTCCTGGAACCAAAAACAGTAGAAAACAGGCAGTTGGCACTATGGCTCTTGTTAATAGGTTAGTCCGATAAATCATATGAAAAGTACTCCAAAGTGTGGACAAAACACAAGAAAGTAGGTAAAACCAAGCATGGAACATCAAAAATTATGGATACGTTAGCAACATATCAACATCCCCAAGCTTAACTCCTGCTCGTCCTCGAGTAGGTAAGTGATAAAAAGAAAGAATAATTTTTGAGGTGACATGCACCATCATAAACTTGATCAAAGTATATGTAAAACATTCGAAGCTGGGATCATAGTACTTCAATCATAACATGAAAGACAAAGTTCTAGCAATAAGACAAAGAAACTATGTTGCAACATGAAAAGGCACAAACAAAAGATTCATGAATAACAATGCTTTGCAAGACGTTTTTTTGTTTCACATAAAGAAAACATAGCATAGTGGTATTCAGCTTGTCCCTCATAGAGTAGCAAACATAAATGCATATGACACCTTCAAAGTTCATAAGAGTGACTAGATACAAATAGTTTAAAACAAGCAATATCAAAGTTATGCATCAATCAACAAGTCTTGGGACAATGCACATAGAACTAAGAATGGCCACTATGCTCTGAAAGTAGGTACATAAAGATAGAAGGTGGAGACTCAACATAAAAGTAAAAGAAAGGCCTTTATAGAAGGAAGTAGGGATTCAAGTCTCACAAAGATCTTCCAAAAATTATGGTACTTATTAGCTTTCAGCTCTCATTGGCCCTATCATAAGCATCTTGAAGGTGATTAAGGTTAAAGTGACACAACTAAGAGGATATGCTTGACAAGTTATAAGACGAAATCTCATGCCCCTTACTTACGAAGACCAAACCTCATGCTACTCAACTTTAGTCACAAGTAAGCTCTTGTCATTGTAAGTACATATGTATCATAGAGAACCGCCAACGGGGTACCCCTTGTACATGATACAGGAGCTATCCCATAATCAAAATGATAAGGCAAGCAGACAATGATCATCTCAGCGATCTTTTTATTTGCTATTTGCATAGGTTTTTATTGAGGATGCTTCATAGAGTGCTCATTGTGGTTATGCTGCCAGTTTCCACCATGATTAGGCATGGTTTAGGGTAGCGGCCCAGGCGTTTCTCTAACACAAATACAAACTACATGATCTAACAAGTTCCCCTTTTATTTCACACTACCAGGATCCATAAGCAAAAGAACATGATATCAACGGGGTGCAAAGTACATGTGCAATGTTGAAAGCGTTCCCCATGATACATGGTTCTGCTAACTTCAACTTATAAAGCGCAAGAATTTACGCAACAAAGATGGACTTAATGGTTCAAGTTTATTAAATGCAAGAAAGTAAAGTGTGCCATCAAGTTCGTGAGAGCTTTAATCACTAGTTTTCTCATAACAAGTTTAATTCGGAAGGTAGAAAAAACATGAATATACTTGGAATATTATATGCTAGTAGGTAGGCATGGTGGACTCTTTGGAATAACTTGGTTTTAGGAATTGGATGCATGAGCGGAACTCATACTTGGTTACGGAGGCTAGCAAAAGACTGGGAGCGACAAACTAAGAGAGAAAAAATGGCCATAATCATGCAGAGCGACAAAACATCATTAATCAAAGCATAAAGTGATACTACAAGTTGAAAACTAAAGGATCATAAATGCTATGGTGACTTGGGATAGTCATAACATGGTGTGAGCATGTGCGAAGTCAACCCAAATAAAGCATCAAAGGAGAATACCACAATACTATGCTTTAATATGCTAAAACAACGCATGATTCTTCAAAGGCACATTAAGAAATCTCAACTGTTTATAACAAGTCATGCTACATCAAAGAATACTAACCATAAAGCCAAAACAATATTGATCATGGCATTACAAAGCATAGGCGACAGTCAAAAACAAGCTCTCTTTACCACTTAAGCATGAACTTTCCTACTCTTTTTCCAATCCAAACCAAACTATTTGAAAACCAATGTATGAAAAAGGGGGTCCAACCAATTTATTCATCAAACTAAGCAAACAAAGCAAATGAAAAACCAAAATGAAAACAAAAAATAAGATGCGCCAAGAACAACACAACTGTGCATGAAACAATAAAAAGGAAGTGTTTGGAAGGAACCTGGGATTTTTATTGATGAAGAGGGGGATGCCTTGGGCATCCCCAAGCTTTGACGCTTGTACTTCTTGGATATTTCTTGGGGTGACACGCGTGGCATCCCCAAGCTTGAGCTTTAGTCCATTCTTCATCTCATTACTCATTCCTTCCATACACCTGAAATTTTTCCTTCATACAAAACTTTACACAATCTTTATTAGCAACATTAGTGCACTCAAGATAATAGGTCTTTAGGTTCAGTTCCAACACCAATAAAACTTCCATTAAAACACTAGCTACTTTAGCACTTCCCTCAAAAAGCTCAATTTCCCAAAAGAACTCAAAAAGGAACTAACAAGAAGCAAATGCATAAAATGGCAGAAATCTGTCAAAACAGAACAACCGGTAAAGACGAATTTTTTCGAAGATGTTCTGTTGCTCAAATCGAAAAGTGTTTAACTAACTAAAGTTAGATAACAACCTGGGGCAGAAGCACAAAAATTCACGCCTCAAAAGGACATACAGGGATTTTACAAAAATGTTTACGGTGAAGCACAGAAATCTGTTTCGGGACAGCAACTTTCCAAATCATTACTTCTCTCTCATTAGAGGTTACTCTTGGCACAAAAAGCAAATAAAAATGATAAGGAGCGTCTATTACTGAAGTAATAACTTCCAAGACTCATCTAAAACTTTTGGGTTATCTCCCGATAAGTACTTTTCTTTAACGCCTTTAAGTTAGGCATAAGAAGCAAGAAAAAGAATCAAGTGTTCTCAAATGAAGAAGCATTAAAACCAAATTTCTTGCCCTTACCTCTCTTACTTTTATTCTTAACATTGAGGAACTTATGAATTCTTGGTGGAGAACAAAGTGCATGGTGCCCTTTTCCAAATCTATTATTTCTCCAAGGAGTTTCAATAGGGATCTTCCAAGTGTGATTTGTGCTTTTCCTACACATCCAATAACAAGATAATCAGTAGAAACCATTTTCCCTAGGATCTTTGTAAACACTCCTTCAGCTATTCCAATGGATAATATTGTGGCATTATTAGCAAGAAAAATTTCTTCTCCTCCTTCAGAAAGCCCCCAAAGATTCAAAGATTCATAAATATCTTTGGGCATAAGACAAAATTCAGACATGATATCACAGCGAGCATGAAAAGTTTCATTGTTTATAGCAATCTTTACTGTGGGAAGCCATTTTGAGAGTTCAGAATTTATTGGAACATAGTTATGATGCTCTCTCAGCGTATTATAGCAATCTTTCAAACTAGCAGTGCTGGTCTCAAGAGTATTCAATCTAGCAAATATGTTTATGAAAGAAGAATCAGATTTGCTAGGCAAGTTGTAAGTAAAGACCAATTTCTTTATGGCATTAATAGTGTCACCCTCATTGCATTGGAGGAAATATCCTCCCACAACAGCATCTAAAGCATATCTATAGCAAAGAGCAATTCCAAGGTAAAAACTGCTAAGGAACAAGCTTTGAGTCATTTTAGGTTCAGTTTTTTCATGTAGATCAGAGATTCTAGACTAAGCTTCTTTGAAACTCTCTTCAATTCCTTGTTTAAAAGTGAAAATCATTTCCTCAGGTGACATAGTGATTGGAGCAATGCTAGACATAATGGCAACTTAAGCTAGGAACTATTTTTTTGTGTTTTTAATGAAGAAAGCAAACTTATAAAACTAATTTTTTGTGTTTTTGATAAAGAAACAAGCAAACAAAGCAAAAGTAAACTAAGCAAAACAAAAAAATAAAGTAAAGAGATTGGTTATCAGGGACTCCCCTTGTGAAGATGTCCTTGACTCCCCGGCAATGGCGCCAGAAAATATACTTGCTGACTCGTGTACTAACGAGCTTGTTGGGGAACCCCAAGAGGAAGGTATGATGCGCACATTAGTAAGTTTTCCCTCAGTTATGAAACAAAGGTTATCAATCCAGTAGGAGCCAGGAAACACCCCAAAGGTGTAGCCAGCTGAACTTTGGCAGGGCGCACTACCAGTGCCAGCAGCAACGTGGAGACCTGCACAACACAACCACAAAACTATGTCCCCAACTTGCGATGAGGTTGTCAACCTCACCGGTTTTGCTGAAAACAAAGGATTAAACGTATCGAGTGGAAGAAAGTAATAGTTTGTAGAAAGTAAACACAAAACAGTAAATAGTTGATTGTAGATTGATAGTAAAAGAAAGAACCGGGGTCCATAGTTCACTAGAGGTGGCTCTCCTTAAGATAGATGACATGTTGGGTGAACAAATTACAGCGAGGCAAATGACAAGCATCGAGAAAGCATACAAGCATCTACTACTCATCTTGAATCCTTTGAGATTCGATTGGGCATTACAACATTATACATAGACCACCATGCAACTACATCTATGACTAATAATCCACCTTCAGGTTATCATCCGACCCCCCTCCGGTATTAAGTTGCAAGCAACAGATAATTGCATTACGCATTGCGTGTAAAGTAAACAATACGATTATTCTATGAACAAAGGATTGTTGTTTTCTCCCTAGTAGCAACAACACATCCTGTACCTTAGAGATTTCTGTCACTTCTTCGGATTACTAGAGGCATGAACCCACTATCGAGCATAAATACTTACTCTTGGAGTTGCTAGCATATACTTGGCCAAGATAGCTTCTAACAATAGAAAGCATGCAAGATCACAAATAACAAAGACATGATAGAATCAATAATCAATCTGAAATAGCATCTCAATATCCATCGGATCCCTGCAAACACAACATTAGAATTACAAATAGATGATCTTGATCATGAATGGAGCTCACAAGATCTAAACATGATAGCACAAAGGAGAAGAACCAACCATCTAGCAACTACATGGACCCTAATATGTTGCTAAAGTATCCATAATTTTTGATGTTCCATGCTTGGTTTTATCTACTTTCTTGTGTTTTGTCCACACTTTGGAGTACTTTTCATATGATTTCTTGGACTAACCTATTGACAAGAGCCACTGTGCCAACCTCCTGTTTTTTGCTGTTTTTGGTTCCAGGAAAGTCAGAAAATGAATATTCTCGGAATCGGACGGGACAAAAGCCAAAGTCAGTTTTTCACCGAGGGACACAAGAAGCCAGAATACGAGACAGCGAGGGGCTAGGGACCGGCCACACCACCTGGCCGCGTGGCTAGGCATGGTATATCATGTAGTAGCTAGATGGCTAGTTCTCCTCCTTTGTGCTATCATGTTTAGATCTTGTGAGCTCCGTTCATGATCAAGATCATCTATTTGTAATTCTGCATGTTGTGTTTGCGGGGATCCGATGGATATTGAGATGCTATTTCAGATTGAGTATTGATTCTATCATGTCTTTGTTATTTGTGATCTTGCATGCTTTCCGTTGTTAGTAGCTATCTTGGCCAAGTAGATGCTAGCAACTCCAAGAGTTAGTATTTATGCTCGATAGTGGGTTCATGCCTCTGGTAATCCGGGGAAGTGACAAAAATCTCTAAGGTACTAGATGTGCTGCTACTAGGGAGAAAACAACAATCCTTTGTTCATAGAACAACATATTGTTTACTTTACACGCAATTTGTAATGCAATTATCCGTTGCTTGCAACTTAATACTGGAGGGGGTTCGGATGACAACCTGAAGGTGGATTATTAGTCATAGATGCAGTTGGATGGCGGTCTATGTATAATGTTGTAATGCCCAATCGAATCTCAAAGGAGTCAAGATTATTAGTATATGCTTGTATGCTTTCTCGATGTTTGTCAATTGCCCCGCTATAATTTGTTCACCCAACATGTTATCTATCTTAAGGAGAGCCACCTCTAGTGAACTATGGACCCCGGTCCTTTATTTTACTATTAATGTACAAACAACTGTTTACTGCTTTGTGTTTACTTTCTGCAAACTATTACTTTCTTCCACTCGATACGTTTAATCCTTTGTTTTTAGCAAAACCGGTGAGATTGACAACCTCATCGCAAGTTGGGGACAGAGTTCTGTGGTTGTGTTGTGCAGGTCTCCACGTTGCTGCCGGCACCGGTAGTGCGCCCTGCCAAAGTTCAGCTAGCTACATCTTTGGGGTGTTTCCTTGCTCCTACTGGTTCGATTAAACCTTGGTTTCATAATTGAGGGAAAACTTGCTGCTGTGCTCATCATACCTTCCTCTTGGGGTTCCCCAACGAGCTCGATATATTTTGGGCCATCAGACCCGTAGTCCAAGGATGAACTACTCATGTATCACACCGTAGGCTTGCATGGTGATGAACAAGGCCTCCAAGGTGAATTCTCCCCTCCGGCAGGGTGCCAGGAAGAGCTTCAGATCCCTCCTGATCTAGGGATGGAGATGACGGTGGCTACAGACTCTTTCATGGACTTTTTATCGAGTACTTAGGGTTTCTGTATCGGAGGCAACTTATAGGTAGAAGGAGAAGCCGAGGGGGTGCCTGGGGCGGCCAGACCACCCCTGACACGGGCCAGGCCTGGCCGCGCGGCCAGGTGGTGTGGCCAGGCCCCAACCCCTCTCCGTCTCATATTCTGGCTCCTAGTATCCCTCGGTGAAAAACTGACTTTGGCTTTTGTCCCGTCTAATTCGGAGAATATTCATTTTCTGACTTTCCTGGAACCAAAAAACATTGGAAAACAGGCAGCTGGCACTATGGCTCTTGTTAATAGGTTAGTCCAAGAAATCATATGAAAAGTACTCCAAAGTGTGGACAAAACACAAGAAAGTAGGTAAAACCAGGCATGGAACATCAAAAATTATGGATACGTTTGCAACGTATCATAGTTGGAAATACAATAGCTATAGGCATTACACAGAAGGTTTGTGCTACTTTTTGGATACATCCAACTATTGTTTTGGTAGCAAATGACCCATCTCTTTGTTTATCTTTTTTTATTTACTGGCCCGACGATCAAAATATTTAAATGATTTGGCTATTGAAAAGGAAAGGTTGATATCTTGTTTGTCTGAAATGATTCTGGTAGTCTATTTAAGACACTTGATCTATTGCTTGTTTTTTCAAGGTACTATCATAGTTCCCTAATGATTAAAGCAATTCCACCTATGGCTGGAGGTCACTTTTTGGCTAGTTCATACTATAGACCATTTTTAAATACTATTTTTATATTTTAGGTTAATGCTTTGTTGTCCCGACCAATTCTAAGCAACTGAAGGAATCTTATGCACCTATTTTTGTTATATTTTATATATCCGTTATGCAGTGATATGATTAGTTTATGAGGGAAAGAGTCGAGTTGCTTGATTCCCTACATTCATTGCCACAACAGTTTAGTTAGTCTGCATGAGACACACATGTTGATGGCTTGATTTGTTATATTAGGACAATGCCAATTTTGAAATTCTTTGACAACAAACATGGTGTTTTTTCACCCGCTTTGCTGCTCTAACGTAATATGTCTTAGTTTTAGCATGCAAATAACCTGTAGTGTTTGTTCTAGAGTGGCTATGATACTGGCACATGTACGCATCGGTCCAGGACATCGACAGTTCCTATTATTTCGGAAAGAGATGTACGAGGCACATCATTGATTGTTCCTTGCCAATGATGAATTAGAATTATTTTACATATAAGATGGGCGCCAGTTAGCTGGTACACTGTGCTGACTTGTTTTCTTTGTTTCAAGCTGCAAATGAAGCTACGGGGGCAGAAGGGAGGAATCCTACGTAAAGTATTGATGTAATTTCACAAAGCAGCAGCGACAGTGATTATTGCTTGCATCGGCCCACGGTTTCAGTTTTTCCAACAGAAAGAGGTGTTATAGATACACTCCAAACAATTGATTTAATTGAAGAAGAAACAGAGCAAATAGATGGAATAATCACGATTACACATGAACAAATACAAGAACTGAAAGATCGACAAGATTTGACGGACCGTCTACTTGATAATCTCTTCTGCATCTGTCATGGTATGCCAGTTGTTACTTGTATGGGGATGTAAGCTCCGTAGTAGAAACCCTGTTCCAACCCATGTCTAGTGATGTCTCTGTAATGCTTCATCTTGATTTTGTTGAAATTCAAGTCTGTAATAAATTTCAAAAAATATCTGTTGATGTAATAGGGTGATCCTAGCGTGGCCATTAGCGGGCCGAAATATTAACAAACTATTTAAAACCAGAATTGTGCCATAGTTATAGAATACGCAAATATGCTAGCCAGCAGATGGGCCCAATAAACAGTAAAAGGCCGTAAGTGTCAGGTCAGAATATTGGTGGGCCTTATAAGGGGCCAAGGCCCTGAAAACGTATAGGGCCGAACAGCCATGCCAGAACAGTAAAAGGCGCGAACAGTAATGGACCCGAATATTAATATACCAGAACAGTAAAACATCTAAAATAGTAAAATGCCTGAACAGTGAAAAGCCCGCTCAGTAGAGGGCCCGCAGAGCAAAACGGATAAAAGAGTAAAAATGCATGAACAGTAAATGACCGGACCAGTAGAAGGCCATAAGAGTAAAAGGCCTAATCAGTGAACGACCGAAACAGTAGAAGGCCAGAACAGTGAAAGGCCAGAACAGTAAATGATCCTAACATTCGCAACCCAAAAATGTAAAAGGCCATAACAGTAAATGGGTAGAACAGGAGCGGACCCCACGAGGTATAGGAACAGTAACAGTCCGCCTGCAGGCTTTAACAGTGTCTGACCTACTAGCGCAGGCTCCTAATGGGTCGCATATTATTCTACCAAAGTGGGCCTTCTTTAGGCCGAAACTATAACGGGCATGAAATCGTACGGGCCCTGGATGGATTCATTAATGGGCCACGTCAAATAGTACACGGCGTAAGAGTAAAAGGCCGTAATATTATTGGGCTCTCCTTGTGGGCTGACCCACTTAATAATTAGCATGCCTTGTCTGGGCCAGGCTTCTGCCATGATTTCTGTGACTGTTAACGATAATAACTAGCCGTTAACGGCGGGTGCCACGTGGCATTTAGCATGACGTCGACAGTCAACACAGCTGGCAAACAGATCTATGACGGAACAAGTTTTCGTGGTTGAAGGGTGTGATCCGCCACGGCTAGACAAAAACCATGGTAGATTCTTTTGTGACGGGGCTTTTACCACGAAGGGCATCCGTCGTAGAAGACTTTTTAGCCATGAAAAACGGGCCTTCAACCACAAAAATCATCCGTTGTAAAAGCCAACTTTTCTTGTAGTGCCTTCCCCATCATGATCTCCGTGATGGGTTGTAACATGGCTTGAACCCCCTTTTATTAATGTTATGATGATTTGAGTAACTGAAGTGTGGTGTGTTCTTGTTAATTAATATGTTTGTGATTTCTCTTTACATTGTTCTATTCATGAAATTATTCTAGTGATTGGAGATGTCTAATACATTGTTGAGGAATTTACTAGGGATTCATGGAGTGTCACAAAACTTATCATTAGTCTCTACTCTTCCATGGGTAGAACTAATAGGCTATTTGATATAAGTGATTTGTGGAGGCAATAGCAGCTTAGGATGCACCGCCCAGAATTATCTCAAGATCACTCATGATATAGATAGGTATAGTGTTGCGAATTGCTTGACCCCAAAGTGACATATGGGATATCTTGTGACTAGCACACTTTCTTAGGAGTACGGTTGTCCATAGAACTTAATGCCTTTGCTCTGGTTTACCTTGATTGGTCTTTTTACCTTAATACACTATTCTCTTACGAGATGACCCATGTCTGAAGAGGGTGTGGACAATTGAGTTGTCTAGTTGCCACTTACCAATGGTGGGAGACAACGGTATATGAGGGACCACCACAATTATAGTTAATAACTATTCCATAAGCACTTATCATGCACACCGGTATACACAACATTATTTGAGGAATCATAGCATTAATATTTCATCTCATTGAATTCACCTCTTTTCAGTTTTACTTTTGTTCTAGTTTTCTTCTAGTCCTAGTAGTAGTTACTACAAAACATCTTAAATTCATTTATCCTAGCAACTTATAGAATAGGCTATTTCCAAACCATGGTTTGGGTGTGAACTTGGTCGCATTGACAACTTGGATACGGGGTCGTGTTCGCCGAGCTCCCATGGGGACAAACTCTTTAAATATTTGCTGCTACAAGTACTGCAATAACCCTGTTATTGGTGCAGGAACCTAGTCATCAAATTGGCGCCATTGCCGAGGAGCAAAGCATTCAGTTATCTACTCGCACATAGTTTATTTCAGTTTGTTGCTATAATCTTACTGCTTTCTTTTATATTGAAAACAATAAAAAAATACAAAACCAAAAATATATAAAAACTGTTGCTACTAATCATGTCTTCCGAGATAAATTTTGTTCAAGGGATAATATAAGCATTGGAGGAGATAAAGGATTCAAGTTCATCAAGCCTGGTTGCTAGACATGTGCTGCTAAAGAAATTGCTAGACCAGTTGGAAAGGCATTCATTATGGTTGCGTGCTAATGATGGATCTTATTGCACAATTTGTATAACAGATGACCACCTTAATTTTCAATGTAAGTGTTCCAACAATCCTACTCTAGGAAATTATAATAGCGATAAATCCTATGCTAGTTTGGAAGTACTATAATACTTTCTTTTCAAAGGTGCATCTGAAATGGTATTTAGACTAGGAAGTATTAATGTTGAAAGTGAAGCACTTGATGGAGTTTTTAGTTTAGTAGACCTCATATTCCTCTTTTGCGACAATAATTTAAGTAATAATGCATTGATATTATATTATTTGAAGCAGCCTAGAACCACCATGGAGAAAGATAACCTTTTGTAGGACTCACTAAAGAGCGAAGAGGAAAAGGAGCACAAGGAGGAAGAACGAATTGATCACCCGCTCACACCTTCGACTCCTACTATTGATTCTATCATTGCTATAAAAACACTAGTCGATGAAAAGAAGGAAGAAAAAGGTGAGGTTGATAAAGAGAGTCACACTACAACTTTTGTTTGTGATGCCTCTCACTCTAGTAGTGATTTTTATGATTCTAAAACTGTTGATAATTGTTCTACAGAGGCCTTGTGGTTAGACACTCATATGGAGAGCATTAATAATAATGAACTAGAGATAGAACCTTGCTATACTAACTTGTAGGGTCCTGAACTCCCTGCTATGAAGGAAGAATACTATGAAGTGTTCCCCTACACAGGTAACCAAGGTAAAGATTTAAGAATTTTATATGAATCTCAAATCCTCTCATTGTAGCTATACACGGAGGCATGTTCACCAAGCTTGGTGCATCAACACTCGCTTGAAAGCGAGAACTTGTTCATCTACATGATGCCGATGCACCGTAAGCGGGTACGACTCCGACCGAACTCTATTTCAAGATGCTCCAAGACGGTATGTACAACCTCACCTCAAGTCAATATCCTTGGGATACAGGTTGGAAATGTATGGAGCATCCTAGCCTGGCTTTTTGGCTTTAAAGAGAGCACTTCCCAGGAGGCAACCCAGAAGTTACTATGTGTCTTTCTTAGTTTTGTATCTCGATTCTAGTTGCATTGACACTTTTATTCTTCGCATGTCTTGCTATCAAAGTAATCTTGTGGTAGTTTTCAAAAGGTAGAATTTATTGTCACTATATTATGTGTTGCATAAAGTCGGTAAAAAGGAAGAGAAAATCAGTTTCAGGTGAATCCTTCAATTATATGTATTTGTTGGTCGAAAATTAAAGTTGTTATTTTACCGTCAAAACATGGTGTTTATTAAGTTTCAGGTTAATAACGAATCCTCGAAGAAACATGTGAAGATTGGCGTTTCTAGAAGGTTTAACGACCAACTATATGGCGGGAATTTTTTCCAGCTGTATAGTTGCAGTCGTATAGTTATCTATCCCATCTCCGAATTTCTATTGCAGGGTACTGAAAGTTTAACAACCAACTATATGGCGGGACCTTTTTGGTCCAGCCGTATAGTTGCAGTTGTATAGATATTGACGCCATCTACCCTTCGATGTTCAAGGTACTATAAGTTTAACGACCAACTGTACGACGGGACCTTTTTGGTTCGGCCATATAGTTGCACCCGTATAGTTGGGAAAACCCCTCAAACACCATCTGGAAGGTAACCATTGCTCAAAATTTCATTCTTTCTTCTTCCTTCTTCTTCTAAAAACCTCGAAACACCACTTGGGAGCTTCTCCCATGTTTTGAGAAGCCAAACGTATGTAAACAATAAAGTTCTATCTAAAAAATTCCTTAAGTTGTAATTCTCTTTAGTAGTTCATGTTTTATTTTCATTTTGTTTCATTAGTTGGGTGAACGAACTTGGTTCGTACACCAAACCATTGTATTTTATTTTGTGTGTGATTTTCACAAGGACTTGAACCTTGTGTGACGATGTGTACGGTAGTACCAACCGTGCAAACACTTGGATGAGCCACTTGGTGGCTTCAATTTAACGTTTCAACAATTAGTGTCTGGTAAAACTTCCAACTTGAACCTCTTTTAAATAAGCACATAGGGGCTGCACACTCATGTCTTGTATCCTATTTCACTTGCACCTCATCACAATCTAGGAGAGGCCACTTCTAGGACTAGTTTGTTGACTTAAGCGTGGTGCTTAGGTTGATGAACCGACTTAGTGGGAATTGTGTTTTTATCACTTGTGATCCAAACCTGTGTCTTCAAAAACACAAAAATATTTTGTCTTCTTTATAGTCTTGTTCCTACTAGGTTCTTAAGGAAGGCATACACCGGATCATGAAGCATTCATTGAAGCAAAGGTTCTTTGTCCATCAAAATAGAGGTTAAAAGCACCTCAACAGTAAAGTGTGTCACCCTTGCTTTAACTTAAGCTTGGGGAGGTAACCACTTCTTATACTCTCTTTTGATAACTGGATTTTCTCTTTTGTTTTCATGATCTTCTCAAGTTAGTATTCTTAGCTTAGGGAGGTTATTTTGCATGCGTAGAGTCTTGTGCAAAGTTCTTTATCTTAAAAAGTTTTCATGCTATTGTGTATCCCTCTGTTTTTGAATGCTTGCTTAGGTGAGTTTTTGTTCATATTTATATAAGGGATATACTTGCTCATGTTAGGCCCCATAGGAGACAAGCCATAGCTTCGATGCACCTTGTTCAACTTTTATCTATCTTGTGAACAATATTCTTATCCTCTAAATATACATTGCCATGTTCTCTACATTTTGAAAAAAATATAATAAAGAAGTTCTTCAAAACTTGCTAGTTGTCACTGTTCAGAATTTTCTTAAGTGAATGGTTATGGTGTAGCACGACCCCATAGTGTTGGAAATGATGGTCTTAATAGATGCTTACTGAGTGAGTTGTCAAATAAGAAATGATGTTTCAAAGTTTTGAGATTACATATGCCAAAATTTTGTCTTGGAAATCAAAGTGAGATATTTCTTTATGCATGTCTTGCGCCACTATCACACAACATGGGATTCTAACAACTCCGCTGGCCTTTGGACAATCCAAAAATAGGAAACTCTTGGAGTTTGGCTATGAGTTTCCCAACATATGTAGCAAAAATGCTATATTTGGGTATGCATTGGTATTCTCATGGGCCTACGTTAAAATAAAAAGTCAGAATACTCCTCTGATCGTTATGAGAAATCATTATACCTAAAAGGGAAACCTTGGTAATGGTTACGAGTGTCCTTCCTATCCTACACAGTCTCGATTGAACATATACCACTCTTTTGGCATGGTCTCATTACTAAGAAATATATTTTCTTTGAGCTGAACAATCGAAGTTTGCACTTGAGAGACTTTAATAGATGACATGAGTGGGCAGCATTGGAAAACTCTATTTCAATTTATGATTACAACTAACCGTGTTCAGCTTTGCCTTATACAAATAAAAATACAATAAAGTGCATATAAAAGGATCACAAGTTTACTTACAAGCTAGATTTAACTTTGACATGGGGCATAGAAGTTTTTGACTAATCTCTAGTGGTTTGGAATAATATAACTCAGCTTATATTGCCTTGTATGATTATGTACTCTCTTGCTTTGAGCTTGCAGGAAAAACAAGGATACGGTGCATTGATTTCCAATGATAAGCAAGATCACATCCATTAAGTTATCGATCCCTTTTGCTCGAGGACGAGTAAGATCTAGCTTGGGGAAGTTGATGTCTATTATAATACAACACTTTTTATCAATATAAATTGTGTCATTTGCCCATCATATCATGCTCCATCTCACTATTGTATGCCTGGTATGCATGATTACTTGTTTTTATTAAATTCAATATGAGCTTTGCACATTTAGTAGTTTAGGCAGAATTTTATCCCTCTTCATTGTCTTTGACATGTGTGTAGGTGTTGATGATGATTATGAATAAACAAAGGCAAAAGGAACAAAGAGAGCATAGTATGGAGGAGCTACATGGACCAGACTTAGCCATTTGAGGTGTTGGAAAAGTGAAATTTTCCAACTTCTCAAAATAAAGATCCAAGGCCACAAGTTTATAGCCCTCGATGATATGAATTCAACGAGCCCAAGAACACCCAAAACGGAGTTCGTATGAAGAAATGGCGACCAAAATACTAAAGAGTACCGAAGGTTTAACGACCAACTATACGGCGGGAGAAAAATTTCCGATCGTTAGCTCCCATCGTATAGTTGCCAAAAAGGTCGGAAACGACAAGATTTCGCCCTCCAGAAGCTCTAGAACCTTCCCTAAGTCATATGACGGTATTGGGGGAACCCTAGGGCACCCCAAGGCCTATATAAAGAAGGGAGGAGTCAAAGAAGAGAGGAGGAAGCCACTATACACCATATACAAGATCTAGATCCCATCTACCGCATCCACGGCGCCCTGCCGCCGTTCCACCTCCATAGCCTTTACAACTCCACCAAGATCTAGATCTTCATCAACACCATCAAGCCATCCAAGAAAGAAGAGGAGGAGAAGGAGGACGCCACCATCACCATGCCGATGCCACCATCACCGTGCCGTCATCACCATATCCATCGACACTACTCCATCCTTCCCCGTCATGATCTCCGTGATGGGTTGTAACATGGCTTGAACCCTCTTTTATTAATTTTATGATGATTTGAGTAATTGAAGTGTTGTGTTCTTGTTAATTAATATGTTTGTGCTTTCTCTTTACATTGTTCTATTCATGATATTATTCTAGTGATTAGAGACGCCCAATCCATTGTTGAGGAATTTACTAGGGATTCACGGAGTGTCACAAAACTTATCATTAGTCTCTGCTCTTCCATAGGTAGAACTAATAGGCTATTTGCTATAAGTGATTTGTGGAGGCAATAGAGCCTTAGGATGCACCGCCCAGAATTCCCTCAAGATCACTCATGATATAGATAGGTATATTGTTGCGGATTGCTTGACCCCAAAGTGACTAGCACACTTTCTTAGGAGTACAGTTGTCCATAGAACTTAATGCCTTTGCTCTGGTTTACCTTGATTGTTCTTGTTACCTTAATACACTATTCACTTACAAGATGACCCATGTCTGAAGAGGGTGTGGACAATTGAGTTATCTAGTTGCCACTTACCAATGGTGGGAGACAACGATATATGAGGGACCTCATCAATTATAGTTAACAGCTATTCCATAAGCACTTATCATGCACACCGGTATAAACAACATTACTTGAGGAATCATAGCATGCATATTTCATCTCATTACATTCACCTATTTTCAGTTTTACTTTTGTTCTAGTTTTCTTCCAGTCCTAGTAGTAGTTATTACAAAACATCTTAAATTCATTTATCCTAGCAACTTATAGAATAGGCTATTTCCAAACCATGCTTTGGGTGCGAACATGGTTGCATTGACAATGTGGCTGCGGGTTCGTGTTCGCTGAGCTCCCATTGAAACAAACTATTTAAATATTTGCAGCTACAAGTACTGCAATAACTCTGTTATTGGTGCAGGAACCCAGTCATCACATACCACTTTTTCTAGAGCTTTCTTCCCTCTCTTGTATCGTGGATGGCCGCACACAGGACATGTGGTTCTATCTGCGTACTCATTCCGATAAATGATGCAATTGTTGATGCAGGTGTGGTATTTAACATGCGGTAGATCGAGAGGGCACACGACTTTATTTGCCTCCTCGATATTTTTTATACAAGTGTTCAGTTTAGGAAGACGGTCATGCCATAATCTAATCATATCATTGAAGCTTGTGTCGGTCCAGTTGTGTTTTGCCTTCATCTCCAGAGCCTTGAGTGTTACATGCAAGCGGGTATCCTCGGGCCGACATCCTTCATACAATGGAGTACTCCCGTCTATCTCTAGTTGCGCCATCTTGGCTTTCTCTCTAGCGGAAGCTTTGGGGTTGCTCGTCCTTTGAGGAGTAGTTCTTGAACATGAGGGTCCTGCAAGACAGTTTGCAGCGTCTGCTGCATGTCTGCGTCTTCTCCACCATCTTCCCCCGCATCTCCTTCATGATGATCATGTTCGGCATCTCCTTCGTGATAATCATCTCCGGGAGGATCTTCGGCTTCTCGCCTGCCCTCTCTGTTATTGTTGTCCTGCCGCCCTTCCTCATTTCCTGGTAGTCCCATCATTATTAACATCATCTTCGTCACTGATCCAACGAGTAAAGCCAAACATGAAACCATGCACGAGCAGGTGGTTCTGCAATACTCTGGAATAAGGGTCCATCAATCCCCTGAGTCTGCATTTGCGACAAGGACATCTTATCTGGGTCTCGTTGTTCTGGATCATTTCGGTCATCGCGCCTTTCAAATATCTAGCCACGAGGATTTCGCTCATCTTGATGACCATGATCGCCTGCGCGGTATAAATCAAGAGGATATTTTAGAACGTGCACACACATGCATGCATGGTCGCCAGAAAAATTCGGCATGACCTCTCCTAAAAATAGGACATACGCGTAATGCAACCAATTTGCCGAAACAGAAATTAATCAACATTTCGGCAAACATGCATACACCATGCAACACACACTGTACCGTACCACAAATTTTGTCACATACACACAAACATTCATACAACACGAAACAATAACATCTCGCCCACGCAATCATCACAAGTAATTCATCGTATACACACAAACATGCATATGTCCTTCCATGCATCTACTCACCTAGTAATTGATGGAGGAGGAGAAAAGTGAATTGGTGGTTTTAGTAGATCTAACCTGCATTTTACAAATCTACCATCCAAAATAGTTTTAGATGGCTAAAATGAGTGAATTCATGCGGAGAAATAAGGTGGGAGGAGGAAGAACATGACCAGGTGTGGTCTAGAGGGGGGCAAGTGAGTGGAGGGGAAAGTGCACCAAGGTGGGAAAAGGTGGTGGGTGCTAGATGTCAGTGGTGCACATGCATGGAACATGCCACGGATAGCATAAAAGTCAGTGGCGCACCTTGCAGAATGCGCCACAGATATGTGAGGGGCCATCTATATTTGCCACTTATGTATGGGCATAGACATATCCATGGCGCATTACAGTTAGGCACGCCACAGGAAGTGAAAATATCCGTGGCACACGTTCATCCCATGCGCCACTGATACGTCAAGGCCCATGCATAAGTGGCAGGATGGTCTACCCAGATTTACCTGCAGCGCACCCCCAACAATGCGCCATGGGTATTTTCTCTATCTATGGCACATCTAAACGACATGCACCACATGTAATATATCTATGGCTCACCACCTTCACCATGCGCCACTGGGTACAACACCATGGATAGCCAAATCTGTAGTAGTGTGCGTGTGGGTCACCCTTCAAGAAATCTCTCCCGCCGAAGTGATCCACGAAAGCTTTGATGAGGTGTGGAACTACTCGGAGGAGGTGCCCACCGTCGTCGGGTGGATGATGCGCTCCACGTTTCTTCGTGGGCCCATTGCTGCGCTGAGCCTTGGGCTCGTGCATTAGCCCAAGGACTTCAAGCTGGACGACGTGACGAGCGGATTTCCCTCAATGACTGGGGTCATCCAGATCGCTGACATGATGGAGTTGAATGCGAAGGCCGCCACTTATGCAGATCGTGTCTTAGTGATGAGCAAACTGCTCCCCTACCAGGAGAGCCGAGTCGCTCCCGGAAACAAGGAGCCGGAGCACCATGACTTGCCATCGGAGCGTCCATTCCAGTCGGCGATTGAGAAGTCGCTGATGACCTTCCCCATCAACCGTTGGAAGCCCTTCATCAAGATCAAGGGCACGGAGGGAGCTCCTTATTTGCATGCAGTAGAGTAGTTTGTTTGATCTTTATGAGTTTGAATCGAGTGATGTAAAGGGTCAGTTCAGCCAAGACTAGTTCATTTTGTTAAATATTTTGTGACTTGGTCTTAATTCTAGTGGCTTGTTTTATTCCTTAGTCGACTCGTATTGACTCGTAGAGTCTATCGGTGTGCGTTACATAGTCGTGGGTACTGTGCGAGTCCTCGAGCATATTTTCTTTTAGGAATCAGTCGCACACAAATGGTTAGCGGGGATGATATGGTTTTTTGAAGTTGTTCGACTGGCTTAGGTCAACTTGTCGTGGCTCATGGAGCCAGTCGCGTGGCGACCCCAAGGGATACTCTATACTTGGTGATTTCACTAGACGTGTGTCAGTTCGATTTGGTGAGTCCCCGTGCATGGTACTTAACCATTCGAGTCATATGCCCAAGGTAGGGAAGTATGTGGTGCATTGTCTATCGTGTAGTGTGTCTCTCCTAGCTCGGAGGGCCAGTCGCTTGGTGACTCCCAAGTGCGCTCTCATACTTGGTGTTTCCTAGGGCACGTGCGAGTTTGTTTTGGACGAGTCCCCGAGCGTGGTACTTAACCGTTTGAGTCGCTAGATCCAAGGGCGAGGAGGTTGAAGTGTCGTGAGAGGCATAGCCGATCGTCTTGGCTCGGGGAGCCAATCAAGCTAGGTGACTCTGATGGTGGCTCTCGGTTTGGCTTTTTCGTGGATGATGCAAGGCCTGAGTAACCTCGGTGCCCTCGTACCGCATTACTTGGCCATGCTGGGTCGTACTACCAATGGTTGATGACCGGTGTTAGCGTATGCATTGTGTTATATGAGTGCGACTCGCACAAGAGGTGGTGAGTGGACACAGTTTGTGGGTACAATATTTATTATTCAGTATGAGTACATGGGTGTAAAAATTTGATTTCTATTTATAGAACTTGCGAAGTAGGTTCACATTCCAAGGTCGCTCAATGTCGAGCTTGCCATCGCCATGGACGTCGATGAGGTAGTAGGCATCATTGCCAAGAACTCGCCCTATGGCGAATGGCCCCTCCCATGGGGGAGAGAGTTTGTGCATGCCCTTCTTGTCCTGGATGAGTCACATGACGAGGTCGCCCTCCTAGTAGGTGCGAGTACAGACTCGATGACTGTGGTAGCGGTGGAGACCTTGTTGGTAGATGGCAGTGAGGGAGCGAGCCATGTCGTGTGCTTTGTTGAGTACATTGATCCCATCTGATGGGAGACTTCATTGTCTTCCTCCACGTAGTGGACGACTCGAGGCGAGTGGTGCTCGAGGTTGGTTGGCATGACGACTTCGGTACCATACGCCATGAAGTAGGGGGTGAACCCTATTGATCAGTTAACGAAGGTGCAGATGCCCTAGAGCATGGAGGGTAGTTCTTCGACCCATCATCTTGTTGTTTGTTCGAGGGGGACTTGCAGTCGCTGCTTGAGGCTGTGGAGGATGCTCTGATTGGCACATTCAGCTTGGCCGTTCGACTCCGAGTGGGTGACTGAGGCGATGTCGAGTTGAATTCCATGCTCCTCACAGAACTCGGCCATGGTGCCTTCGGCGAAGTTGGTTCTGTTGTCGGTGATGATGTTGTGCGGGTAGCCGTACTAATAGATGAGTTTGCGTAGGAACTTGGTGGCAGTCTTGCCATCACACTTCTTGATGGGCTTCGCCTTGACCCACTTTGTGAACTTGTCGAGTACGACCAGGTGGTGGGTGAAGCCAGATGCTACAGTTTTGAATCGACCCACCATGTCGATGCCCCAGACGGCAAATGACCATGTAATGGGGATGGTATTGAGGGCCGAACCAGGGATGTGAGTCTGGTTGGCGTATTTCTAGCACCCAATGCAGCGTTGGACGATGTCAATGGCATCGGCGTGGGTGGTGAGCCAGTAGAAGGCATGACACATGGCCTTGGCAACTAGCGACCTTGCGTGGATGTCCTGTAGGATCTTTTGGCCTTCTTCTGGCGGGATACAGTGTTGGTCCACGCCTGTCAAGCTCCGTTTATGGAGATCACCATTGATGATGACGAAGGACTTGCAGTGGCGCACAATCATCCAGGCTTCAGTCTCATCCTTGGGCAGAATTTGGTGCTTGAGGTAGGTGATGTAGGGTTCGGTCAAGTCGTGTGGTTCTGTGACCATTGTGACCAAGGTTGAGTCAGGTTGTAGTGTAATCCTGATGTCGATCTCCTTGGGAGGGGAAACTGAGGGTTTGTTGATGATTTCAAGGAAGACGTCTGGTGGTGGTGTTTGGCAAGCTGACCCGATGCGTGAGAGTGCGTCAGGTTCCTCGTTATTCTGTTGATCGATCCACTCGACGGAGTAGCCGGCAAAGTAGCTGCCCAGCTGGTCCACTGCCTGGCGGTATGCTATCATGTTGGGGGCGATGATTTCGCAGGTGCCGGTTACTTGGGCGGCAACGAGGTCAGAGTCACCGTAGCACTTGAGGCGGTTGACATTCATCTCCTTGGCATCTCGCATGCCGTGGAGGAGGGCCGTGTATTCGACCATGTTGTTGGTGCGGGGGTGAAGTTTAATTGTAGCACATATCATAGCTTGTTTCCTTTGGGGGAGTGGAGGATGATTCCAGCCCCAACACCATCCAAATTCTTGGACCCGTCGAAGTGGAGGGACCAGTAGTGGAGGTAGGACAACGTCTCAGGTTGTTGCGCTTCTTCCTAGTCGGTGAGGAAGTCGGCTAGAGCTTGCGACTTGATGGCCTTGCACGGCTCATAATTGATGTTGTGGACACCGATTTCAACGACCCACTTGGCGAATCATCATGTTGCGTTAAGGTTGCGGATGATGTCCTATAGCGGGGTGGAGGAGATGACCATCATAGGATGCTCCTGGAAGTAGTGAGGGAGCCGTCACTGGGCTCAGAAGACCACGTAGACCAGTTTCTGGTACTGCGGGTAGCGTTTCCTCAAGTCGGTGAGGACCTCGCTGAGGTAGTATACGGGGCACGGCACGGGACGTTCCTTGCCTTCTTCGGGTCGCTCGACGACCATTATGGCACTAATGACCCAGTTGGAGGACGCAACATATACGAGCATTGGCTCCTTGTTGAGGGGTGCGGGGAGCACTAGTGCCGCGAGTAGCACTTCTTTTAGCGCGTTTAGCGCACTATTGACCTTGCTATCTGACGAGGGTACAAACTCATTGAGTCGACTAGATGTGATCTTGCCGAGAGAGAGATGCATATGTATCTGATGTCTATTGTCTAGATCTATTGTCAGGTGTTAGGTTGTGTGCTCCTCGTTGAACCCTCCTAGCCTTTATATATGGGTAGGCTAGGTCTCAGGTACCAATACGAGTTGGTTTATAAGTTAGACTTCGTATGTAGTCTAGTCTTGTACTTTCCTTTCTTGTTCCGTCGAGAGTCTGTGTCCTTGCAGGCTTCATATCTATTGAGTCATCATGGATTTTGACATATCTTCGAGTGGGCCTTTCGGGGGGCGGCACCATATATACCAACAGTGGGCACCCGAAAGGTTTTTCCCATGTCAGTAGCCCCCGAGGCTATACTCAGAAGCTTGCATCCGAGCATAGGCTCAAAGTCCTTTTTAATATTCCTAGAAGGTGAACTCAAAGATTTCTTCAAATGTGTGCATTTCTCGACTACCTTTTTTGGCTATTGCAATGGATGAAGTTGTATTATTCTTGAAGTGATGTTGACATTTTCATCGGGTGCTCCTGATGGGAGTAACCTTTGAGGCTACACTCGGGTAGACTCAAAGTTATGCTTCTTCATTGTAGATATTCTTCTGTCGACTCCTATTTGGAGGATTTCTGATTTTTATATCAGGTGTGTGGCTAGCGCTCCCGATGGGAGTAGCCCGTGTGGCTATGTTCGAATCATGCATTCTAGCGTAGGCTCAAGTTTTCATCATCCGAGGAATTTCTAGACTCGGGTCTTGTAACTTTGCTTTTATGTCGACTTCGTAGGAGGTTTCTATCGAATAGGCGAACTGTCAGTTTACTAAATTTGTCATGGGGATTTTGGTATAAAGAGTCTGGTGCATCCGACGGATCGGGAACTAGTTAATTGCTCTTGGGCAAAAACATCGTGAACCTACTTCAAGCTTGAGTCCCCAGACTCGAATTCGGTATATACTGGCGTAATTCAGCTCGGACCGTGGAGGTCTTATCGAGTACTGAACTCCAAGATCATATTTTATGGTTACCGAACGCATCCGTCGGGATTTTTCATCGTATCATGGATACGGATAATAACTAGCAGAGTGCATTAGGGTGCGATTACTAGGACTCATTTGACGGTTCCTAGGGTCTTATCTTCATGTCGAGAGACACGACATTCAGACATGTTATCACGGCGGACACGGTCCGAGAATTTTTGATATTTTATCGACTCCATAGGAGGATTTTTCTTTTTCTATCAGGTGTGCAAAGACGATCTTCATCCGAGCAGGTTCTCAACTCGGGTCTTGTTTGTAGCGGTGAAAGTTGTTTTCGTCGACTCCGTTGGAGGATATATTTCTTCTCAGGTGTGCGGCTAGCACTCCCGATGGGAGTAACCCCCGAGGCTGTGTTCGGATCCACAAGATTGCTGTAGATATCGCTGACCTTGATCGTTGGGTTGTTGCTTGGCAAAGAGGGAGCTGCCGAATCCATGGCTCCATCGCTCAGATTTCCCACAGACGGCGCCAATTGACGAGGGTTAACCTCGGCAATGCCCATTGTTATGGACTTGTGTTTCGTGGAAAAGGAGAATGCTGGGGATTTCATCGGCTTAACAAACAAGGGAGGTGATTTACCTAGGTTAAAGCCCTCATAGAGGAAACCCTACTCCCTACTTGTTTGCTCGTATTATCAATGGAGAGTACAAACTCATTGAGTCAACTAGATGCGATCTCACCGAGAGAGAGATGCGTATGTATCTGATGTCTATTTTCTAGATCTATTGTCGGCTGTTAGGTCATGTCCTCCTCGTTGAACCCTCCTAGCCTTTATATATGGGGAGGCTAGGTCTCAGGTACCAATACGAGTTGGTTTACAAGTTAGAGTTCGTATCGAGTCTAGTCTTGTACTTTCCTTTCTTGTTCCACCAAGAGTGTGTGTCCTTCCAGGCTTCATATCTGTTGAATCATCATGGGCTTCATGGATCTTGGCATATCTTCGAGTGGGCCTTTCGGCGGGCGGCACCATATATACCAACAGTGGGCACCCAAAGGGTTATGCCCATGTCACTGTCCCACTCGAATGTGGGGTTCTTGCGCATCAGGCGATAGAGAGGCATCACCTTCTCACCGAGTAGGAGAATGAAGCAACTGAGAGCCACGACTTGCCCCGCCAGCTTCTGGACATCGCGCAGACATTCGGATTTTCCGAGTCACGCAATGGTGTTGATCTTGGAGGGGTTTGCTTTAATGCCTCGCTTGGATACCTCCCCGACAACGACGCTAGAAAATAGCTTGATGTCTACGCACTTCTATTCTTGTAGACAGTTGTTGGGTCTCCAAGTGCAGAGGTTTGTAGAACAGCAGCAAGTTTTCCCTTAAGTGGATTACCCAAGGTTTATCGAACTCAGGGAGGAAGTGGTCAAAGGTATCCCTCTGAAGTAACCCTGCAATCAAGATACAAGAAGTCTCTTGTGTCCCCAACACACGCAATACACTTGTTAGGTGTATAAGTGCACTAGTTCGGCGAAGAGATAGTAAATACAAGTGGTATGGATATAAGACAACGGTGCCAGAAAATAGCTTGATGGCGTGGAAGAGACTAAAGGCAAACTGAAATAAAGATGGCAGCAAGCAAACATGTAACATATCTAGTTGCAAACGAAGTTTCAATGCTTAGAAACAAGGCCTAGGGATCATACTTTCACTAGTGAACACTCTCATATAAATATCATCTCTTTATGATACTACTCTGAACTACTCTCCGGTTGGACACTCTAATCCATGGTAGGGCTATAACAGCACACCTCAAAGTCCGCTTTCCCCATCTAGATAACCCCACACTGTCACCTTGAGCACTAGATGGTTCCAACAAACACCACAATTTCATAGAGACATCCAACTCCAAATATAACTCATAAAAAGTATTTATAATCTCTAGCCTAAGTGCCACCATGGTGTACACGTTGTCACTTTCACACACATGGGGAGAGCAGAGATCTATTAAAGCACTTGAGTAGCAAGGTAGATCTAGTTGATTAAAAAGCTCATGATCACAATATGATCATGCATAGAGAGAGAGAGAGATGAACACATAACTACCTGTAGAACCCTTAGCCTCGAGGGAGAACTACTCCCTCAACATAATGGGAATCAGCAATGGTGATGGAGATGGTGGTGGAGATCGATGGAGATGGCTCCAGGGGCACTTCCCCGTCCCCGCAGGGTGCCAGAATAGAGACTTTCTGTCCCACGAATCTCCCCTTCGGTGGCAGCGCTGCGGAACTTTTCGTGGCTAGAGGCTGTTCGATTTAGGGTTTTTGCATCGGGAGGCATCTTATAGGCGAAGAGGCAATGTCGGTGGGTGGCTAGGGGGCCCACACCACTTGGTGGCGCAGACAGGGCTAGCCCGCGCCACCATATGGTGTGCCCACCCTGGTGCCCTACTCCGTCTCTGCTTCGTGTTTCCGTGTTGCTCCGGGAAAAATAGGCATATTGGTTTTGTCCCGTCCAATTCTGAGAATATTGATTTTCTGCCTTTTCTGGAACCAAAAACAGAAGAAAACATGCAACTAGCACTGTGGCATCTTGTTAATAGGTTAGTCCCAGAAAACATATAAAAATACCTCAAAGTGTTGACAAAGCAAAGCAAAGTAGATACTAAACAAGCATGGAATATCAAAAATTATCAAGAAAACCAGTCTTCGGGTATCTAGGCATGGTTTATGCCATGATAAGTATAGGTGTTCTTGGATTGATACGTTTGCAACGTATCAACATCCCCAAGCTTAACTCCTGCTCGTCCTCGAGTAATTAAGTGATAAAAAATAATAATTTTTGAGGTGACATGCACCATCACAATATCAAACCATTTGCAAGCATTGAAAGTTGGGATCATAGTACTTTAACATAGCATGAAAGATATAGTTCTAACAATAATACATAGTGACTATGCATGCAACATGAAAGGTACAAACAAAGATCATGAATAACAATGCATTGAAAGACATTTGTTTGTTTCACATAAAGAAAACACAATGAGAATGGTATTCAGCTTGTCCCTCATAGTGTAGCATAACATAAATGCATATGACACCTTCAAAGTTCATAAGGGTGACTAGATACAAATAGTTTAAGAACAAGCAATATCAAAGTTGTGCATGAATCAACAAGTTTTGGGACAATGCACATTAAACTATGAATGGCCACTAAGCTCTCAAAGTAGGTGCATAAAGATAGAAGGTGGAGACTCAACATAAATGTAGAAGAAAGGCCTTCATAGAAGGAAGCAGAGATTCAAGTTTCATAAACAGCTTCCAGAAATTATGGTACTTATTAGCTTTCAGCTCTCATTGCCCCTATCATAAGCATCTTTAGGTGATTAAGGTTAAAGTGAACAAACTATGGAGTATATGCTTGACAAAGTATAAGTTGGAAATCTCATGTCCCTTGAATACGAGGACCGCTCCTCATGCTACTCAAGTTTAGTTACCGGTAAGTTCTTGTCATAGTAAGTACATGTGTATCATAGGGAACCGCCAACGGGGTACCCCTTTCCCGATGATATAGAAGAATCCCCATATAAAAATGACAAGGCAAGCAGACAACAAACATCTTAGCAATCTTCTTATTTACCATGGGAAAATGGTGCTTTTTTCTCTCTTTCGTCTTTTCTCATATCTCTTTTTTTTTCTCTTTTTTTTCTCAAAATCTGACTTTTTTGTAAGAATAATGCTTCATAGACAGCTCATTATGATTACGCTGCAGGTTTCCACCATGATGGTATGGATTAGACCGGCGGCCCAGGCGTTTCTCTAACACACATACATAACTCCATGGACTTACAAGCTCCCCTTTCATTTCACACCGACGACATCCATAGACAAAAGAGCATGATATCAACTAGGTACAAAGTACAAGTGCAATGTTGAAAACGTTCCCCATGACAACATGGTTCTACTAATCCCCAACATATAAGTCCAAGCATATACAACATAGACGACACAATGGTTCAAGTTTATTAGGGCAAGAAAAGTAAAGTGTGCCATCAAGTTCGTGAGAGCTTTAATCACTAGTTTTCTCATAACAAGTGAAAGGTAAACAAAAGCGTGAATGTACTTGGAATAGCATAAGCTAGTAGGTAGGTATGGTGGACTCTTTGGAATAACTTGGTTTTATTTGGAGTTGGATGCATGAGTGGAACTCACACTTGGTTATGGAGGCTAGCAAAAGACTGGGAGCGACCAACTAAGAGAGAAATAATGGCCATAATCATGCAAAGCGACAAAACATCATTAATTAAAGCATGAAGTGATATTACAAGATGAAAACTAAAGGATCATAAAGGCTATGGTGACTTGGGATAGTCATAACATGGTGTGTGCAATAGTTTGGCAAAGAGATAGTAAAATACAAGTGGTATGGATATAAGACAACGGTGCCAGAAAATAGCTTGATGGCATGGAAGAGACTAAAGGCAAACTGAAATAAAGATGGCAGCAAGCAAACATGTAACAGATCTAGTTGCAAACGAAGTTTCAATGCTTAGAAACAAGGACTAGGGATCATACTTTCACTAGTGAACACTCTCATATAAATATCATCTCTTTATGATACTACTCTGAACTACTCTCCGGTTGGACACTCTAATCCATGGTAGGGCTATAACAGCACACCTCAAAGTACGCTTTCCCCATCTAGATAACCCCACACT
Organism: Avena eriantha; assembly: GCA_910589775.1. NCBI lineage: Eukaryota > Viridiplantae > Streptophyta > Magnoliopsida > Poales > Poaceae > Avena > Avena eriantha. The sequence continues at coordinate 310,854,913 of OU342744.1, read as the reverse complement.
GTCACCTTGAGTACTAGATGGTTCCAACAAACACCACAATTTCATAGAGACATCCAACTCCAAATATAACTCATAACAAGTATTTATAATCTCTAGCCTAAGTGCCACCATGGTGTACATGCTGTCACTTTCACACACATGGGGAGAGCAGAGATCTATTAAAGCACTTGAGTAGCAAGGTAGATCTACTTGATTACAAAGCTCATGATCACAATATGATCATGCATAGAGAGAGAGAGATGAACACATAGCTACCGGTAGAACCCTTAGCCTCGAGGGAGAACTACTCCCTCATCATAATGGGAATCAGCAACAGTGATGAAGATGGTGGTGGAGATCGATGGAGATGGCTTCGGGGGCACTTCCCCGTCCCGGCAGGGTGCCGGAACAGAGACTTTCTGTCCCCCGAATCTCCCCTTTGGTGGCGGTGGAGCTGCGGAACTTTTCGTGGCTGGAGGCTGTTCGATTTAGGGTTTTTGCATCGGGAGGCATCTTATAGGCGAAGAGGCAAGGTCGGTGGGTGGCTAGGGGGCCCACACCACCTGGTGGCACGGCCAGGGCTAGCCCGCGCCACCATATGGTGTGCCCACCCTGGTGCCCTACTCCATCTCTGCTTCGTGTTTCCGTGTTGCTCCAGGAAAAATAGGCATATTGGCTTTTGTCTCGTCCAATTCCGAGAATATTGATTTTCTGCCTTTTCTAGAACTAAAAACAGAAGAAAACAGACAACTGGCACTGTGGCATCTTGTTAATAGGTTAGTCCCATAAAACATATAAAAATACCTCAAAGTGTTGACAAAGTAAAGCAAAGTATATACTAAACAAGCATGGAACATCAAAAATTATAGATACATTTGCAACATATCAGTGGGTACACCGAACGTGCACTTCTCCGGGTTGATCTTGATGTTGTACTTTCACAGATTCACGAAAGTTTTGGCCAGGTCGGCGAGCAGCTCACTCTAGAGAGTCAACTTCACCACCACGTCGTCAATTTAGACGTGGATGTTGCGGCCAATTTGGCTCGCTAGACACTCTCACATTCACCGCTAGTAGGTCGCCCTGGCGTTCTTGTGGGTGAACATCATTGCAGTGTACCAAAGGCTTCGAATAGCGTCATGAAAGCCGTTTTCTCCTCGTCCTCAACGGACATTTTATCTGGTTGTAGCCGGAGTATGCATCGAGGAATCACAGTGACTTGGACCCTACTGTTGAGTCGATGATTTGGTTGATTTGCGGGAGTATGAACTCCTCTTTTTGGTAGGCGCTATTGAGGTTAGTGTAGTCGATACACATCCTCCAGGTGTTGTTTTTCTTCAGTACTAGTACTGGATTTTCCAGCCACTTAGAGTACTTGATGGGTCAGATGAACCCTGCGGTGAGTAGCCGTTGTACCTATTCGGCGATTGTGTGGCGTTGCTCTTCATTGAAGAGCCATAGTGGTTGCTTGACAGGTCGCGCCTTGGGGCCAGTGTTGAGTTTGTGCTTAGGTAGTACCCTCGGGACACCAGGCATGTCAGATGGCTTCCATGCAAATAAGTCACGATTCTCACGGAGAAACTCATTGAGCGCGCTTTCCTATGTGGGGCTCATGTTGGTCCCCACGGTGACCTTCTAGATCGAGTCGCCTAGGACGAGCTCGATAGTTCGAGTGTGCGCAGAGGCCTCGAAGGCTGCTGGCGTAGAGCTTTCCATGGTCGAATTCTTCAGTATCGTTGGGTCGTCCTTGTTGATGCCACTCGCGTATTTAGCGAGCTCCTCTGTGTGGTTAGTCTCCTTGGCAATGAAGGCGTCGGGAAGCTAGGCGCCTTTGTCCTCGCATTCCACAGCCATGTCAGGGTCACCATAGACGGTGATGATGCCACGTGGCCCTCGGAGCTTCATCATTTTACAGGCGTAATGGGGGGCTGCCATGAACTTGGTGAATGCCTGCCGTCCCAGCATGTAGTGGTACGGGTTTTGGAAGTTCACCAACTCGAAGATGATTCGCTTGGTGCGATAGTTGATGGGGGTGTCGAAGGTGATTGACATCGTCACCTTGCCGATTGGGTATGCATTCCGACCCAGGATGATGCTTGGAAGGTGTAGAGGGTTGACTCGACCATTGACTGTGGTAGCTGCATCCACATGAAGGTGTCTAGGTACATGATGTTGATGGAGCTTCCGTCGTCCATCAGTGTCTTGGGGAGGCAATAGTTAGCCACTTTGGGCTTGACGACCAGAGCGACTCGCCCTGGGTACTCAATACTAGGCACGTGGTCTTCGCGACTCTAGGTGATGCTCTGCTCTGACCAGTTGACCATCCTGGGATGTCCACTTGTGTAACCACATTGACGGCGACTGCACGGGCAAGCACCTTCTTTTCGCGCTTCGTGTCGAGTCCAATGAACGCGTGTAGCAAGCCGGCTACATTGCTGAACCCGTTGGCATTGCCATTATCTCTTGGCGGCTCATTATTAGGGCCCTCCTTAGCGCGCCTTACCTTCTCGATCTCTACTTACTCAATATGTTGAGCTCGTTGGGGAACCCCAAGAGGAAGGTATGATGAGTACAGCAACAAGTTTCCCCTCAATTATGAAACCAAGGTTATCGAACTTGGAATCATGCACAACACAATCACAGAACTTTGCCCCCAACTTACAGTGAGGTTGTCAATCTCACCGGTTTTGCCGAAAACAAAAGATTACACGTATTGTGTGGAAGATAGTAATTGCTTGCAGAAAGTAAACAAAAAACAGTAAATAGTAGATTGTAGATTGATGCTAAAAGAAAGGACCGGGGTCCATAGTTCACTAGTGGTGATTCTCCTTAAGATAGATGACATGTTGGGTGAACAAATTACAGCGTGGCAATTGCCAAACATCGAGAAAGCATACATGCATATACTAATCATCTTGACTCCTATGAGATTTTATTTGGCATTACAACATTATACATAGACTGTAATCCAACTGCATCTATGACTAATAATCCACCTTCAGGTTATCATCCGAACCCCCTCCAGTATTAAGTTGCAAGCAACAGATAATTACATTAAGCAAAATGTGTAAAGTAAACAATATGATTGTTCTATGAACAAAGGATTGTTGTTTTCTCCCTAGTAGCAACAACACATCTAGTACCTTAGAGATTTCTGTCACTTCCCCAGATTCCTAGAGGCATGAACCCACTATCAAGCATAAATACTCCCTCTTGGAGTTGCTAGCATCTACTCAGCAAAGACAGCTACTAACAACGAAGAGCATGCAAAATCACAAATAACAAAGACATGATAGAATCAATAATCAATCTGAAATAGTATCTCAATATCCATCGGATCCCCGCAAACACAACATGTAAGATTACAAATAGATGATCTTGATCATGAACGGAGCTCACAAGATGTAGACATGGTAGCACAAAGGAGAAGAACCAACCATCTTTATTTGGTGTTAAAACTGAACGTTAAGACTTATTTATCTTGAGTGCACTAATGTTGCTAATAAAGATTGTGTGAAGTTTTGTATGAAGGAAAAATTTCAGGTGTATGGAAGGAATGAGTAATGAGATGAAGGATGGACTAAAGCTGAAGCTTGGGGATGCCACGCGTGTCACCCCAAGAAATATCCAAGAAGTACAAGCGACAAAGCTTGGGGATGCCCGAGGCATCCCCTTCTTCATCAATAAAAAATCCAGGTTTCTTCCAAACGCTTCATTTTTATTGTTTCATGCACAATTGTGTTTTTCTTGGAGCGTCTTCTTTTTCGTTTTTGTTTTGGTTTTTATTTTGCTTGGTTTGCTTAGTGTTCTGAATAAGTTGGTTGTACCCCCTCTTTCATACTTTGGTTTGCAAATAGTTTGGTTTGGTTTGGAAAAGAGTAGGAAAGTTCATGCTTATGTGGTAAAAAGAGCTCGTTTTTGACTGTGGCCTATGCTTTGTCATGCCATGCTTGATATTGTTTTGGCTTTATGCTTAGTATTATTTGTTGTAGCATGACTTGTTATAAACAATTGAGATTGCTTAATGTGCCTTGGATGAATCATGCGTTGTTTTAGCATATTAAAGCATAATATAGTGGTATTCTCCTTTGATGCTTTATTTGGGTTGACTTGGCGCATGCTCACACCATGTTATTACTATCTCAAGTCACCTTAGCCTTTATGATCCTTTAGTTTTCAACTTGTAGTATCACTTTATGCTTTGATCAATGATGTTTTGTCGCTCTGCATGATTATGACCATTATTGCTCTCTTAGTTTGTCGCCCCCAGTCTTTTGCTAGCCTCCACAACAAAGTATGAGTTCCACTCATGCATCCAACTCCCTGAACCAAGTTATTCCAAAGAGTCCACCATACCTACCTACTAGCTTATACTATTCCAAGTACATTCATGCTTTTGTTTACCTTTCACTTGTTATGAGAAAACTAGTGATTAAAGCTCTCACGAACTTGATGGCACACTTTACTTTTTGCCCCTAATAAACTTGAACCATTGTGTCTTATATGTTGTATATCCTTGCACTTATTTGTTGGGAATTAGCAGAACCATGCTTTCATGGGGAACGCTTTCAACATTGCACTTGGTACTTGTACCTAGTTGATATCACGCTCTTTTGTATATGGATGTCATCGGTGTGAAATAAAAGGGGAGCTTGTAAGTCCATGGAGTTATGTATATGTGTTAGAGAAACGCCTGGGCCGCTGGTCTAATCCATGCTGACATGGTGGAAACCTGCAGCGTAACCATAATGAGCTGTCTATGAAGCATTCTTCTTATAAAAAAAGTGTTCTATATTGAGAAAAAAAGAAAAAAAGAAAAAAAAGAGATACTATGAAAAGAAGAAAGAGAGAAAAAAGCACCATATTCCCATGGTAAATAAGAAGAATGTTGAGATGCTTGTTGTCTGCTTGCCTTGTCATTTTGATATGGGGATTCTTCCGTATCATCGGGCAAGGGGTACCGCGTTGGCGGTTCTCAATGATACACATGTACTTACGGTGACAAGAACTTACCGGTGACTAAACTTGAGTAGCATGAGGAGCGGCCCTCGTATACAAGGGACATGAGATTTCTGACTTATACTTCGTCAAGCATGTACACCATAGTTTGTTCACTTTAACCTTAATCACTTCAAGATACTTATGATATGGGCAATGAGAGCTAAAAGCTAAGAGTACCATAATTTTTGTAAGCTCTTTATGAGACTTGAATCCCTACTTCCTTTTACAAAAGGCCTTTCTTCCACCATTATATTGAGTCTCCACCTTCTAACTTTATGCACCTACTTTGAGAGCATAGTGGCCATTCTTAGTTCTATGTGCATTGTCCCAAGACTAGTTGATTGATGCATAACTTGTTATTGCTTGTTTGAAACTATTGTATCTAGTCACTCTTATGAACTTTGAAGGTGTCCTATGCATTTATATTTGCTACTCTATTGAGGGACAATCTTAATACTAGTATGCTATGTTTTCTTTATGTGAAACAAACAAACGTCTTGCAAAGCATTGTTATTCATGAATCTTTTGTTTGTGCCTTTTTATGTTGCATCATAGTTTCTTTGCTTATGCTAGAACTTTGTCTTTCATGTTATGATTGAAGTGCTATGATCCCAGCTTTGAATGTTTTATGAATACTTTGATCAAGTCTTTGATGGTGCATGTCACCTCAAAAATTATTCTTTCTTTTTATCACTTACCTACTTGAGGACGAGAAGGAGTTAAGCTTGGGGATGTTGATACATTGCAAATGTATCTATAATTTTTGATGCTCCATGCTTGGTTTTATCCACTTTCTTGTGTTTTGTCCACACTTTGGAGTACTTTCCATATGATTTCTTGTACTAACCTATTAACAAGAGACACAGTGCCAGCTGCCTGTTTTCTGCTGTTTTTGGTTCCAGGAAAGTCAGAAAATGAATATTCTCGGAATTGGACGGGACAAAAGCCAAAGTGCCTATTTTTCCAGAAGACTCATGGAGCCAGAATACGAGACGGAGGAGGGCCAGGGCCTGGCCACACCACCCCCAGGCGCGGGCTGGGCCTGGCCGCGCCAGGGCATGGTGTGGTGGCCCCAGGCACCCTCTCGGTCTCCCTCTTCGCCTATAACAAGCCTTCTGACCTAAAAACTTCGGGGGGGTCGACGTTTTTCCACGAAAAGTTCCGCTGCGCTGCCGCCACCAAAGGGGAGATTTGGGGGACAGAAAGTCTCTGTTTCGGAACCCTGCCGGGATGGGGAAGTGCCCCCGGAGCCATCTCCATCGATCTCCACCATCATCTCCATTGACCATCCATGTTTCCTCCATCTATGAGTGAGTAATCCCCCACTGTAGGCTATGGGGATGGTAGGGATTGAATGAGATCGTTCATGTAATGGCATCAGATTGTTAGGGCATGGTGCCTAGAATCTTTTATTAGTGCTTTATGACTTTGTTGCGACTTGTTGTGCTTAATGCTTGTCACTAGGGCCCGAGTGCGATGATTTCAGATATGAACTTATTATTGATTCATTATGATAGTATTGTTCTTGGTCTTATCTGAGTTGTATACACACGTTGTTGTCCGGAACCTATGGCCTCGAAGTGATAGAAATCGGGATAACCGGAAGGGAATGGCTTTGATGTGAGGATCACATGTGTTCACGGAGTGTTAATGCTTTGCTCCAGTGCTCTATTAAAAGGAGCACCTTAATTGCCAGTGGTTCCCTAGAGGCCCTACTACAAATGGACTGGCAGGACAAAAGATGGTGTGCAAGTTTTCATTGCGAGCACGTATGACTATATATGGAACACATGCCTAGGATTGTCTAGTACTTGGATGTTTTATCTTATTTATCTGCAATTGCTCTATGTTCTGATTGCTATGTGAATTGTCTTGTCCATGCAACGCTCGTCCATCCATCCCTATGCCTACCACACTCGAATCCCACTATTTACCGCTTTTGTTACTACTGTCTTTGCTTTACTACTGCTGTTACTTTACTATTCCTACTACAAAATTGTTGCTACTGATAAACTGCTGTGAGCAAGATTGTTTCCAGGTGCAGCTGAATTGACAACTCAGTTGTTAAGGCTGATAAATATTCTTAGACACAGGGTTGGTGAGTAGTGCCGCAGGGTCGAATTTTGGCCTCAGTGTTGCTGCTACGGTAGTTCCCTCTGTCGCGGTGGAATTTTTTGGGGTCGCGCTGCCTGTAGTTGGCATTGCCGACAAAGTCGGATCTGCCGTCACCACGGCGTTTTCCAGTATGGCGGGTGTTGCTGCAGCGCATCTCGCGGTATTTGCCGTTGTCATGGCCACCAACGTGGTGCCTTCCACCCAACTTGTCGTTCGAGTCCTGGTTCGAGTCTTCCTCCGCATAGAGCTTGGTGATCTCGAGGAGGTCGGGGATGTTTTCGAGCATTCGGTAGACCCTGTTGATCTTGTCGACCAGGGGTTCATACCGGCACACGGTCTTGAAGCAGTGGATCATGGTGTCCGGGTGGATGCTAGAGACATTGATCCACAGGTCCTGCCATCGTTGGACCCAATGGCAAGTCGACTTGTGTGGTCCCTGGATGTAGTGTTCTAGGTCCTCAATGGTGGTGGCGCGAGTGTAGGAACCTTCAAAGTACTTGCTGAGGGTGTACCGCATATCTTCCCATGAGTCGATGTTGTTCTCAGGGAGAGTGTTGATCCATTGGCGAGTTGCCCCCTCCATCACCAATGGGAGGTAGCGGGCGGCAAGTAGGTCCGTGTGGACGGCGATCCCGATTGCCATGAGGTATGTATCGATCCACACTGTTGGGTCGAGCGTGGGATCATACTTTTCGATCTCCTTTGCCCCCTTGAAGGTGGAGGGGTATCTCTCGCCTCAGATCATTGGTCCAAAGCATTACAGGCTGATTCAGCTAAGGGAGCCACTTGGCTCAGGCTCGTGGTAGCTGTGGTTGGAGAGGGTGTGTCACAGGTCGTATTGCTGGTGAGCTCGCCAATCTTGGTTGTTGAAGATGTGGGTCCGCACGTCGACCGGCTAACCGTTGACAGCGACCGTGTTGTGCACCGGTCACGACTCGTTGGTGGAGTTTGCGGGGTTAGCCACCCGCGGTTGGAGCTGACGTGGCTCGGGTGGTGGGCAGTTGGTGACGTTGGAGACCGTCCGTTCACCGGGGCAGCCGCTCGAAGTCGCACAACTGCGAGTCGAGCGGGAGTACATCCATCCCCATGGTTTGATCCCCACAGTTTGCTGCTCAACTACTCTAGCGAGTAGGGCCTAAGCACGAAAGAATTAGTTGAAGCAAAGCTAGCTCTCAGACGAGCTAGGGTACGAATCGAGGCTGTCAATTGGATTCCCCCCTCCAATTGAAGACAATCCAAGGGTTTATAGTTGATACAAAGAAAAAGGGAAGAGGGGTAGAAAAAGTTATTACATAGCGAAGCGAAGTAAGTCCAATGCTATCTAGTAATTTTTCTACCTACAGGATAAATAGAGTAAAATCAACTAAAGTACCACAAAAAATCGAATTTCATCAAAATCTGCATTTTTTGTATATATATTATTTATTTTATTGTTTTGTATCTAGCAAAATTGTAAGGTAGAAAACATAAAAGATCCTGGATTCTCCATTGAATTCGGAAAAAAAAGATATTTTTGTTCGTAGAACATCGATAGAGAAAAAAAACCGACTATCGGATTTGAACCGATGACCCTCTCATTACAAATGCGATGCTCTCCTATGGCATAGCAATACGGTTTTGCTTGGTTCCGAAACATAATTCCTTTTTCTCTTTTTTGTTCTTTGTCTATAGGTAAGCTATATGTTATTCACGACATCAATAGAAAACCCACCATTTTTTGAGGTCTTACTTATTTCATTGGTTTCGGAATAGTAGAATAATTCGTAATAGCGGCCAAAATCTTGAGAAAATCTAAGTTAATGATCAATAGGTTTGGATAAAGAATTTAGGAAAAATATTCTCATACTTACACAATATAAGGGTCTTTCATAATAAAGAGATAGACGGAACTGGTATGAAACGACTTATTAGCAGATTAATAGATTATTTCGGAATGGGATATGCATCCCATATACTGGATCAACTAAAAATACATGTAGCATGCCCTCTCCCATGAGATTGAGGTCGGCAACTGTCGTCTGTCCCACGATTACATTGTCCATCGGGGTAGAGTAGAGCGGGATCACATTGGCGTTGAGGTCCTGTGGCGTGATCAGGATCCGTGGCTGCTCTGGAGGATCCAAGCGGCGGGGTGGTTATGGAGATCCGTACGCAGGTGCCCCAACTTTCAGGCGACTGTGGCCCGGTGGTGCATTGAGGCAATTCTCGAGCTCGACCACGCGAGCGGGGTCACGCTCGTCGTCGAAGTTCAGGGTGTGGCCTTAAACGGTGGGGTTGAGGCGGCTCCTGGTGCGGCACTAGTGGTATAGCGATAGCTCCCACGCAGTTTGCTGCTCGAGGCGAAATTTCTGATGCTTGGTGAGTTCCCAGGTCATTGCCACCACCAGCTGTTGGCGGTGGTCTTTGACTTATGCCGCCGTTGTTGTTGGCAGAAGGGGCGTGGTGTAGGGGTCTGGCGGCGCACTGCTACCCGCCATATAGATGGCATTTTAGCGGTTGGAGCTAGCACGGGCCTCATCGGGGGACTCCGATCTAGAGTCGGAGTCGAAGATCCCAAGGATAGACGGATCCTCGAAGTCGTCAGTGTTGGAGACTCGTGTGATGGAGTCTATGTGCAACGCGGCGGTGATGGATCCAGCGGCCGTGGTAGGGGTTGCTGAGTCGACATCGTCGCGGAGAGCCGCATCGCTCTCGGTCACATCGCTAGCACCCGGGTCATACTTGGAGGCGAGGAGGGTGATGGTGTGGACCTACTGCGCCGAGAGCAGATCGTGTGGAGGCGATCCGTTTGTGGCGCTGAGTCCCGCCGTTTTCGCCGGGTCAATGGCACCCGTGAACCCGACGAAGAGGTTGATGGTGCCGAATGGCATCACCGTAGCATGGGTGACTGTGCGTGACACCGGTATGTAGCTGCTCGGTAGGATCTAGAGGAATCCGCTGCTAGCAACCATGCGACCGGTGGCGAGTGGCCGATCGATTAGAGTGTAGGGTCTCGCCGTAGATCTCAAGCTTGACTGGCCAAGCCCCAAAGTGGGTGCCACTATCGTGGGAACGCCCACGATAGTCACTACCAGGGGTAGCCATTCAATCGATTGGTGGCAAGAGACAGTCTCCATCCGCGGGTCAAGGATGAGGGCAGACACAAGGGTTTACCTAGGTTCGCCCCCCATAGGGTAAAGACCCACTTCCTCTTGATTATATTGATTGTGAGTGGATTACAAGATCGGTGAGCTCGGCGGCTAGGTAGTGAGTTGCTTGGATCGGGTAGCTAATAGCACGTAAGTATAACGAGTACCCTAGGGAGGTTTATATAGGGTCACCTTGCTAGGGTTTACAAGATTACCATCAAACTAGTAGGTTTCGGAGGGTTTGACCTAATCCGACTGGGCCTAACTAAGGTCTTGGGCCTTCAGCTTCCAGTCGTCGGCCTTCATTCGAAATCTCCTTCCAGTTGCCATATCAGCAGGCCCACTCGTCATGGTCCTGGGCTAGTCGAATCTCCCCTCTAGGCATACCCCGATTGGCATATCACCATCAACACCTACCTCCAGAAAGGATGAACCCAACTCATGCTAACTGAGTAGAGGAGGAAAAGAGAGTCATAGAGGTGGCAGGCGGCATAGGGAGTACCCCGTAGGGGGCATCTCGACCTGCACCTGCCACCGTAGCTAGGGAGGCGACTTAGACACCACTAGAAGCCATCTCGGTGGTGGGGAGAGCGTTGGAGTTGCACTAGAGAACCACCACATCGCCATCATCAAAACCCTAGATTGAGTCATGGGTTGCGCGAGAGAGATTGGAGGCGATAGAGACGAATCGGCTTGGTAAAAGGTAGAGCAGAGAGATGCAAGTAGTTTTAGTGGAGAAGTGGTGATGGAAGAGGCCGGGGCAGCGAGGCAGAGCGGCAGCGGCGCCATTGCCATCGCTAACGCCTTGCGTGAGAGAGAGAGAGAGAGAGAGAGAGAGAGAGAGAGAGAGAGAGAGAGAGACGGGTGGACCCAGTGGGTCTAGTCACTTAAGTGGCTGGACTGACTGGTGGACCCAAGGGTATTTTTGTCTTTTCACAATTCCCTAAATACCCATTAAAACCAAAAACAACCCTAAGCATTTTAGAAAAATAAAATAAAAATACCTCTAGAAAGATAAAAATGAGTAGAATACAAAAAATAATTATTAAGGATTTTTAAAAATAGTTATGAAGTGATAAAAATCAAACCTTTTAATAAAGAGTTAAAAACCAAAGATAATACAAACTAGGTGAAAGGCGCGCTTTGCTGCGCCGTCTGTACTACGTTTCAGCACAACGTGGTTGATATGGTAGAACGATACGTACTTTCAACTTTTCAATACCGTGGCTAACACACTTAGATTTTTCAATGTTTCTTATTAATGACAAACACAACCAAAAATATGGCACAACTGAATAGAGGAAACACATGGGTCTAGAAACTTGAAACCTTCACAAAAATGGATCAGAGGAATTCAAGCATTATTACTCAAACTGCAAACCTTCTAAAACACCAACAATCTGGCATAAATGAACAGTCAAAACATGGATATTGGGAATATGTTATGGCCTTGTATCTCGGGAGGATGGAATAACGATGAAAGCTATACTACTAACTATAATTCTCCAAAGTCCTCCTAGCCATTGGATCATGAAAAGGAATGGCTGTGCTCCCTACAAACAAATTAAAAGAAGATAAATTACACACCAAATAATTAACCGTAAGTTATCATTATTGACAACTAGCATAGTGGCCCGCGTATTCACGCGGGCATTCATTTAAAATACTAATTTTGATATTCTGTATTATTAAGTGACCTTTAGTGGCATATAAAAAGTATGTATTTTTTAGTGTTTCAAGCCTAATGTATTTGGAGGGGAGAAAATATGTACTTTTGATATTACTAGATTTTCACATGTTTTAATAAAGAAGGTGCATTGATAAACTTTGCATAAAAGCAAATATTATTGTATCTATAAGGCATGTTACTATAATTTTTTTTTGTAATATCAAAATTTTCAGGATTTATTGTAAGTGATCCAATATGAGTGTGATGATGTAGGGCAATCTAGATCACATAATAGGGTAGATGTCGTGCTGACTAAAAAAAGATTCATTATATGAAGAAAACATTGTGATTATAAAAACGAAGATTCATTATATGCAGAAAAACAATGTGATTAAAAAATAAAACCTTATTTGTTCAGTTTCCACCGGTAGCATATTAATCATAATTAAGACTATTTTGCAATAAATATTTTCTAAAAAATCAAGAGAGGGATGTCAAGCAATGATGTTAAAAAGGATGTATGCACCCTTAATGTGTGGCTATTTAATCATATAACCTTCTTTAGCCTTTAGCGGATGACACACCATGTACCTAAATTGAAAAGTGAAACGGATATACACCCCTGGACCTCACAGCTCTGGATGACGGACGGCCCGCATCCCGTGAGGAAACGGTTCCCCCACCTCAGGCGATCGCATCTCCTGCCCACAAAACTACAGCCGCCGCCGGTTCCTGCCTCCTCCGTCCACCTTTCTAGCGATGGGAGGGGGTGGGGACCCTGGGCTCCGGCCTGTAGTTAGGGTTGGTCTCTTCTTCCTTGAGGCATGGCTTCCATGGAGGAGACTGCATCACTATTGGGGATATACTTTCCAGGTATCCTCATTGTGCCTCACTGACCAGGGTGGCCCACTTCGGGTTAGAGCTTTGCTTTACGGATGGCCCAATTAGGGAGAAGAGACGGAGTCCAGTCTGGCTACGGGAAGGCCTAGAAGACTTACCGACATAGGCCTGTAGTGTTACTTATAGTTCAAGATGTCCTCTGTACCCGACTCTTAGTCGTAGCCGAATAGGTCTCTCCTGTAAACCCTAGGTCGTATATCTATATAAGATGTCCTAAGACAAGCCTTTATGGCACCCCACAATAGTCTACAATATCAACTCGCACATACGAAACCCTTGTAACCTATATTTCAGCTCTGCCATATTACTGGATTGCTAGCAGGAGTAGGGTTCGTCCAAAGCCGGCGGATTCGAACCTGGGTAAACTTGTGTGCTCACCATCCCGAAATACCGTACGTCTCACACCCCTCTCTTACACACGCCTCGAGGACACCCTCATGTCATACTTGTCATCAATCCGATGACAGTTGGCGCCCACCGTGGAGTAAGTGAGCTTCAGATCTGTGTTCCGAGCAAAATCTGCAATAATCGGAATCGGCGAGACCATCACCGTCGGTCGCGTCCTCTACGGCAACGACGTCCCTCTCATCATTCTCAACGATACCTGGATTTTGGCTAAGGAGGCCGTGACTTCCTACAGCATCATGTATTTTAGTGAGATCGATGTCTACATCGGTTTCGCTGAACCTACCCCACCCATCCCAGCAGTGATGATAGAGGTAGAAGAAGTTTCGGGGTCCACTTTGTCCATGGAGGCGGCAGAGTTCCGGATCTCGGAAAACCCTAACCCCACCTGGCCCGCACCTATCATGGAGATAGTGGAGAAAGCTGAGCCTGAAGCAGATCTTGCGGTGCAAGTCGAATCTGTAGTGGATCTCCCTAGCGAGGCTGAATCCCAGATCGATCTGCCCACCGAGGTCGAAATCCAGGAGGAGCAAAACAACAACTTTGGTTCTGGCTCTACCAACGCTGGCACATATCAACCTTTACTGGGGCATACGTTGAGGCGCACAATGCTGCAAGGCGCAAGCGTGGATGAGGTTCTTGAGACCATCCAACGTTTCGAGGAAGCCCACGAGGAAAGTCGCTACTACCTCAAGATGCACGCGTCGCAGTTTGTCAGATATGTTGGATCCGGATCTGGCTCTGCCGATGCTAGAGACAACGATGACTCGGTGCTGGAGGCGATCGGAACAAACACCGACTTACCGACATCTTCGGATGATTCAATGACGTCGGCGGATTTCCAAAAGTTCTTCGTGGAATATGAAGAGGAGTTCAACTCCAAAGCTGCAAAAGAAGGAGAAGCCATGGACGAAGGATCCAGAGAAAACTATCCCAAAGCGCAGGATGACATGGATCTCGGAGACAATCCCGATGTCCAGATGTCTGAAAGTACTGATCAGAGCTTGACTCCAGAAAACAAACACAAACCATCTTTGCTACCGGCGCTGCCAAGAAGGCAAAGAGGAGGAACAAGAAGAAGACTCTGACAAGAGACCCTCCCGCGGAGGAAGTAGTTGCCGAAGAATACGAAGAAGACTCGGATGGATCCCTAATCCCAGCTGAGCCAAAGGAAAATCCTATGGATGGATACGTGGTTACCGCTGGTGCCGTAAACTCATCGATGTTGTGTTAACTACGCCAATCCCTACCGCTACAGAGCTTGCATCTGCAAAATTGGAAGAAAGGGCCCAAGACCTAGAAGCGCATCGTCAAGTACTCCTGGATGAGGCTAACAACCTTATGGAAGAGAAGAAGCACATTGCATCCGTGGGGCAGTTCAACTCCCTGCAGCATCAGAAGACCTAGAATGGCCCCGTGTGGGCTAAAAAAAATCCGAAAGTCCACAAGACCCTCTTTGAGGGAGATGACGCCGTCAAAGGGAGAACCTCGGTTGGATAGCAAGGGACATCTGGTGTATGGAACGCCAGTGGAAAACACTGCTGCAGCTCGAGATATCCTGGCAAACAACTGATGTCTACACACGCTTCTATTCTTGTAGAAAGTGTTGGGCCTCCAAGTGTAGAGGTTTCAATATCAAAAGTAGTGTGCTTTTCCCAACCATGATCACTATGATAGGTAACAGGCATAGGAACATCATCGAGTTTAGACTCATCAAAAACTATAATAGGAGCAACATGCTTAGGGGAAAATACCGTTTCCTCCCTCCTTTTACTCCTCCTATTCTTATTTTTCTTCTCCTCTTTAAGAGGGAGAGGCTTGAAAGGAAGCTTCTCCATATACCCTGGTTTATTGTTAGAGACAATAGAAGAAACTTTGGAGGATTCCTTCTTTTCATTAATAAGATCAAAACACATATTAGTCCTGTCATATTTTGGTAAAATCTCATCTTTTATAATATTTTGTATGTAAGTATTTGTGTGGAAATTATCAACACAATAAAGATGACAACCATGCATGACGCTATTCATATCAAAAGCACTCATATCTACCAAAGAAGTTTTTCTTGATAATTCTTCACACCCCAAAAATAATGTAAGTTCATCATGCTGATTAGTTGTGATCGTGTTATCACAATACAAACTTGCACTACTCATTGGATTACAAGGGCTATTATTATGGCCTGAGCATTGAAAATTGAAATGACCCACTTCAAAGCAAAGTTCACAAATAAAAGGATAGAGGGCATAAACTTTTTTACTAAGATCATTTAGAGCCCTATACCACGTTCTAGTTTTTTCATTCCTATGGGTGATACAATATTCTTCTTCAATTTGCTTATTCTCACAAGGTCTCTGTATTCCAAAAAGAATTAACATGCTTATAAGAAATAGTAATTTCAGAGGTTTGAGCATGTTCATTGCTATCATTAATAACAATTTCATTTTCCAGGCAAGTGTCTTTAAAAGGCTCATGATACATGTCCCATTTTTCTTTAGGAGCATTAATATGAGAAGCAAAGGCTCTACAGCAATCAAAAATAATTTGGGGATCAAGACCATATTTAGCACTAAGCTCTTGAAAATCAGCAGTTTCAGCGAAAGACTTAATGCAATCATACTTATAGTTTATACCAGGTTCTTTACCTTTGTCGTTATCCCAATATTCGGTATTGCTTCAAATTGTTTCAAGAAGATCCCACTTAGCTTTGACCTCCTTACTTGTGAAGGATCCCTCTGAACAGGTATCTAGATAGTCCTTGTAATGTCCTGAAAGCCTTGCATAAAAATTATTAATAATAATATTACTGGGGAGCTCATGAATGGGACAATTGATCATTAGTGACTTCAGTCTCCCCCATGCTTGGGCAATACTTTCTCCATCATGAGGATGGAAATTATAAATATAATTCCTATCTTTATGAACTTCATGAGGAGGATAAAATTTAGAGTAAAAGAGAGATTCAAGTTCCTTCCACTCAGAATGATGACGATCGTCTAGTAGCTCATACCACCCCTTGCTTTGCCCTTAAATGATAAAGAGGATAGCTTCCTCTTTACTTGGTTCATTGAAATACCTGCGCACTTGAACAACCCGCATAATTCATGTATAAAGAGTAAATGATCACCAGGATGGACAGTTCCATCTCCAAAATAATAGTTATTCATAACACGTTCAACAATTTTCATAGGTATTTTAAAGGGACGCTTTTAGTATGTGGATTTAAAATATCACAAGTATCATTAGAATTACCACATATGGGAGATAAAGTATCATCACAGCAAATTTTCTTCTTTAAAGCTAGGGAACTAAAAAGATCATTTTCATAAAAACTAACTTCCCCAAGCTTAGACGTTTCCATAGCATTAGTTACAAAGGTGTTCAAAAAATTCATACTAATAATATTGCTATTAGCATGCAAAGAAAGTTCCATGGGTTTTTTATTTTTCTTTTCAGACCATTCATGTTCTACCTAAGGAAAAAATACTAAAAAGCTCTCTAATTTTGTTATTGTTTTCCATTAAGCCTAACTAGTGAAAATAAAGACAAGAAACAAAAAGATATAATTGCACAATCTAAAGGAAATAACTTCGAGCACTCACACACCAGCAATAGTACTAGAAGATAGTTTAGTAGCTAGAGGATGTGAGTACCTTTTACCTTACCTCCTTGGCAACAGCGCCAGAAAATAGCTTGATGTCTACGCACGCTTCTATTCTTGTAGACAATGTTGGGCCTCCAAGTGCAGAGGTTTGTATAACAGCAGCAAGTTTCCCTTAAGTGGATCACCCAAGGTTCATCGAACTCAGGGAGGAAGTGGTCAAAGGTATCCCTCTCAAGCAACCCTGCAATCAAGATACAAGAAGTCTCTTGTGTCCCCAACACACCCAATACACTTGTCAGGTGTATAGGTGCACTAGTTCGGCGAAGAGATAGTGAAATACAAGTAATATGGATGATTATAAGTGGTAATTGCAATCTAAAATAAGAGTGGCATCAAGCAAACATGTAATGGAACTGATTGTAAATGGTGTTTCAATGCTTAGAAACAAGGCCTAGGGATCATACTCTCACTAGTGGACACTCTCATATAATTATCTTCTCTTCATGATGCTACCCTGAACTACTCTCCGGTTGGATGATGTAGGGCTATAACAACACACCTTAAAGTTCGCATTCCCCATCTAGATAACCCCTCACTATCACCTTGAGCGCTAGATGGTTCCAACAAACACCACAATCTCATATAGACATGCAACTCAAATTATACTCATGATAAGTATTTATATAACCTTATCCAAACTGCCACACGTTGTGCACACTGTCAACTTCACACACTTGGGGATAAGCAGAGATTCATTAAAGCACTTGAGTAGCAGAATAGATCTAGATTACAAAGCTCATGATCTCATAAGATCACGCATAGAGAGAGATGAACACGTAGCTACTTGTAGAGCCCTTAGCCTCGAGAGAGAACTACTCCCTCTTCATCATGGGAGTCAGCAACGGTGATGGAGATGGCGGTGGATGATGAACCACAAGAGGGAAGTGAAACCCAATTTATTGATTCGACACAAGGGGAGCCAAAGAATATTTTTCGGCCTTAACAACTGAGTTGTCAATTCAGCTGCACCTAGAAACAATCTTGCTCACAGCAGTTTATCAGTAGCAACAGTTTTGTAGTAGGAATAGCAAAGTAATAGCAGTAGCAAAGCAAAGACAATAGTAACGAGAGCAGTAAACAATGGGATTCGAGTACGGTAGGCATAGGCATGGATGGATGGGCGTTGCATGGACAAGACAATTCACATAGCAATCAGAACACAAGGATATTGCGGATAAATAAGATAAAGCACCCAAGTACTAGACAATCCTAGGCATGTGTTCCATATATAGTCATACGTGCTCGCAATGAGAACTTGCACAACATCTTTTGTCCTGCCAGCCCGTTTGCAGCGGGGCCTCTAGGGAACTACTGGCAATTAAGGTGCTCCTTTTAATAGAGCACCGGAGCAAAGCATTAACACTCCGTGAACACATGTGATCCTCACATCAAAGCCTTTCCCTTCCGGTTATCCCGATTTCTGTCACTTCGGGGCCATAGGTTCTGGTCAACGACGTGTGTATACAACTTGTAGATAAGACCAAGAACAATACTATCATAATGAATCAATAATAAGTTCAGATCTGAAATCATGGCACTCAGGCCCTAGTGACAAGCATTAAGCACAACAAGTCGCAACAAAGTCAGAAAGCACTAATAAAAGATACTAGGCACCATGCCCTAACAATCTGATGCCATTACATGAACAATCTCATCCAATCCCTACCATCCCCATATCCTACAGCGGGGGATTACTCACTCATAGATGGGGGAAACATGGATGGTCGATGGAGAAGCGATGGTGATGATGATGGCAATGATCTCCTCCAATTCCCCGTCCCGGCAGGGTGCCATAACGGAGTTTCTGGTGCTGTTTCGTGGAATCTGGTGGTGGCGGTGGAGCGGAACTCCTTCTAGAAAAACGTCGACCCCCCTGAAGTTTTTAGGTCAGATGGCTTCTTATAGGCGAAGAGAGAGGCCGAGGGGGTGCCTGGGGGCCCACACCACCCCCTGGCGTGGCCTGGCCTGGCCCGCGCCACCAGGTGGTGTGGCCACCCCAGGGCTCTTCTCCGTCTCGTATTCTGGCTCCTGGAGTCTTCGGGTGAAATAGGATTTTTGGCATATTTTCCGGGATTTTTCATGATAGTTGATTTTCTGCACAAAAAGTAGACACCAAGGCAATTCTGCTGAAAACAGCATCAGTTCGCATTAGTTGTATCCAAATCACACAAGTATAGAGGAGAAACAATAGCAAAAGTGTTCGGGAAAGTAGATACGTTTTGGACGTATCAATGCCCCCCAATCTTAGCTTATTGCTTGTCCTCAAGCAATTCAGTTGAAAACTGAGTGCGATAAAAGAACTTTCACGAACACATTTGCTTCATATGATGTAAATATTCTCAACAATGTGATGAACTACTTAGACAGTTCATAATAAAGAATATGCAACTGAGTCTACTTAATAGTCATTGCAAGCTATGAAGAGATTCCAACTCAAGAATAATAAGTAGCATGAAGCATAAAAATAAGCAACATTACAATGCTCATAGAAAGGTATGATAGAGTGGTATCTTGCTTGCCTTTGATTATGAATGCCAAGGCACCTCTGAAGTTCAAGTGATGACTAGAAGTAAAGATACCAAAGATACACGCATCAATGTCATAACACAAATAATCAAGTAATGGAACAAACACAAAGAATGACAACTATGCTCTCAAGAAGGTGCTCACAGAATATGTGGAGACTCAACAAGTAGAAGGAAAAGGTTTTGAATAATTTTGAAAGGCTTCCAAATGCTGAAAGTATGGTACTCATTAGCTTTGAGCTCTCATTGCCCCTATCATAAGCATCTTTAATGTGGTTAAGGTGAAAGTGACACAACTAAGAGGATATGCTTGACAAGTTATAAATCAAAGTCTCATGCCCCTTACTTACGAAGACCGATCCTCATGCTACTCAACTTCAGTCACAAGTAAGCTCTTGTCATTGTAAGTATATACGTATCATAGAAAATCGCCAACGGGGTACCCCTTGCACATGACACGGGAGCTATCCCATAATCAAAATACAAGGCAAGCAGACAATGAGCATCTCGGCGATCTTTTTATTTACTACGTGCAGAGATTTTTATTGAGGATGCTTCATAGAATGCTCATTATGGTTATGCTGCAAGTTTCCACCATGATTAGGCATGGCTTAGGCTAGCGGCCCAGGCGTTTCTCTAATATACATACAAACTCCATGATCTTACAAGTTCCACTTTTATTTCACACCGCCGGGATCCATAAGCAAAAGAACATGATATTAACTAGGTACAAAATACCTATGAGGCGTTGAAAGCGGTCCCCATGATACATGGTTCTGCTAACTTCAACTCATAAAGCGCAAGCATATGCACAACAAAGAAGGACGCAATGGTTCAGGTTTATTAAGTGCAAGAAAATAAAGTGTGCCATCAAGTTCGTGAGAGCTTTACTAACTAACTTTCTTATAACAAGCAAACATTTTATTCGGAAGAAAATAAGGCATATTGAATATGCACGGAAGTAGCAAATGATGCTAATGGGTAGGTATGGTGGACACTTTGGAAATATTTGGTTTAGGGAGTTGGAAACTTGAGTAAAAGATACTCGGTGAAAAGTGAAGGCTAGCAATAGTAAGGGAGCGACAAACGAGAGAGCAATAGTTGTCATTATCATGTTTACAACAAAACAAGACTACTCATGGCATGAAAGTGATTCAAGATCCTCAAGGCAAAATAATTCATCAAGGCTTAACTGATTATTACAGTCATGTGCATGCATGAGCATGTGCCAAGTCAATCAAATGAAACATTCAGAGGAGGATACCACGGTGTCATACCAATTTA
The DNA here is from genome assembly GCA_910589775.1 of Avena eriantha. NCBI lineage: Eukaryota > Viridiplantae > Streptophyta > Magnoliopsida > Poales > Poaceae > Avena > Avena eriantha. The sequence goes on along the minus strand of OU342744.1, from coordinate 310,834,243 downwards.
TGAATAGAGCAATGCAATCAAACATTCATAAGACATGCTACAAACTATTACCGAGCTGGAGCTAATCATAAGAAAGCAAGAACTACTAAGCATCCAAAGAAAACATACACTCTACATGAACGGACTAAGCATGCCCACAGTGTTGAGTATATGTACAAAAATGAAAACAAATAGAGTTCGTTACCAGCCTCTTACCACGCCTCAAGTTGTCATTGATCCTCATTATCTTCACTTGTGTGGCTTGAATAATAATATGAAACCAATATCCACTAAGGACTGCTGAACCCTGAAGCAAACTCACAAAAACCAAAGAAGAACGACAAATATTTTTGGTGTTTTCGATTTTTTAAACAAGAACCAAAAGGGAAAAACAAACAAAGCAAAATCTTTTTGGGTTTTTCGAATAGTTCACACAAAGCAAAAAGGGAAAAGCAAACCAAGGCAAAAAGAAGAAGCAAACCAAAGAGAAACAATAGAAATATTTTTGGTCTTTTTGTGTTTTTAGAAAGCAAAAACAAACAAGAACAAAAACTAAAAAGAGAACGAAAACATGAATATACAAAGTACCGACACAACATGATATGGAGATGAGTGCGGTGTCGGCGTACCTCCCCCCAAGCTTAGGCTTTTGGCCTAAGTGGGTATCAATCCATGTATGAATAGGGGTTCCAAGCGGGCGGATCTTGGTAAGAATGGTCGTAGCTGGGCCCATGAGAAGAAGAGGAAGCTCCCCAATCATAAGCGGGCTGCTGATATGAAGACTCTCCCTCATTCGAGGGCTGGACCGAATCATTCTGTGACCTCCCTTCTAGTGTCCTTCTCCTGCTAGGAAAGCTCTCCCGGGTACGTGTCAAGCACCTCCTCAGTGAGGGACCATCCTTCCATGTTATCAAGGTTAAACAAAACAGGTGCAGGCAAAATAACGACACGCTCAGACTTGCTCTTTCTCCAGCCAGCCTTGAGAAAGGTTATTTCATAAGATAACTCACTCAAACTAGCCCATGAGGAAATAAATTTATGTTGTATCATGGAATTAAAATCAAGCCTCTCTATGGGAAACTGTAGGTCTACATGATGATGCACTAAACCATGCAATGCTAGCAAACGAGAAGCAATGAGGCCTCCACTAATTCCACCTTTCTCACGGTTAGCAGCGAGACGGAAAGCTATCAAAGCACCCAAGTTGTAAGACCTATCTCGTCTAAGAGCAGCAGAGATAAATGCTAGATCAAATGAAGATAACTTATTGGCAATTTTCCTAGCAAGAACACACTTGGCAATAAAGTAGGCAAAGTAGCGAATGAAAGGAAGATGAATGTTACGGATTTTTCCACTCTCCTTCGAGAAGCTACTCCCTTGGCAAATTTCTGCATATAAATCCATGAGTGGTTCAGGTCTCTCTTTAATATTCCTACATGATCCCCATTGAGGTACCTTAATAGCTGCACAAAAATCATCAAGAGAAAGGTCGACAGCTATATTGTAAATTTTGTAATGGACCATGGGGTTAGGCAAAGAGTGACTAAATTTGAAGTCATGTACGACAGACATGGTTAGCTTCACAAATTGACAAGGTTCATCTTCCAAAAAGTGCTCTAACCCTGCGTTAGAAACCAAAGTGTGGAAATCTTGTAGAATTCCTGCAGCTCTCATGAACACAGAGCATGGATAAATGGAGGGAAAACCTTCCTCCTCCCGGTGGATCTTCATGACCTCAGGCACCCAAAGCTCATGTTGGTTTAGGTGGTGTTCACTCATCTTCTATTCTGAAATTTAACACCTATTACACAAGTGATTGCAAAGTAAATATAATGAAGGATTCTACTCATAGGGACTTGAAAGAGGCCTACACATGCATCAAAACTATATTTCTAAGCATCAAACAAGCTTGCAAGCTCTCAAAACCAGTCACCTACAATAGCAAAATACTCAACATATAATCCACTAAACATAAATCTACTTGGACAAGGGGAGGAGTCACATACCAGGGAACAAATGCTCCAAAATTCAGCAAGAAAGATGGGTTGAGCAAGGAGATCAAAGAAATCGAGAGCAAGCACAGAAAGAACTCGATTTTGAGCTATGAACTGGAGCTTACTCGGGAGAGAGAAGAAAGTGGCAGGGAGAGAGTTAGTGGAGGGCCAGGGGTGGCCCACACCAGGGCATGGCGCCACCCAGGGCTGGCCGCGCCACCACATGGTGTGCCTCCTGGTGGCCCCCTTGGTACCTACCAGGTACTCCTCTGCCCCTTTTTCACGTAAAAATTTAATATGAATTTTCTGGAAATTTTTCGAGACACTTTATTTTAGGGCATTTTTCAGAAATAGAAGAATGATTTTCTGACAGAAAGATTTTTTTCTTTTGGAAACATGATGCAAAGAAAAAACAAGCCTAGGACTACAGAAGTACTAGCATGCAAGCAACAAATAACAAAAAGAAAACTAAACGAAAGCAAAAACTAAATGCAAAGGATAGAAATAAATGGAGATAATCATAATGAAAACATTGTTTTGTTCAATGGAATCCTTTTGTTAGCAAGGTTGATCAAGTCTTGCTACCAAAACAATTGCATATGAGACAAAACTTTGTACTCCACTAATGATTATGTTACCTCAACCTTGATAGCAATGGTCCTAATCGTAATAGTTTCAAATTTTTCTCTTGGTATGGGACAATATATTTCTCCAACTTGAATGCCTTCAACATGTTCAATTGAATTCAAACCATAAGTCCTTTCAATATTCTTGGGGAAATAGACAGTATGTTCCTTGTCATTAACATTGAAGGTCACCTTTCCTTGATTACAATTAATAACATCTCCTGCAGTATTAAGAAAAGGTCTCCCAAGAATAATAGACATATTATCATCTTCAGGCATTTCAAGTACAACAAAATCAGTCAATATCAAGCAGTTGTGAGCCACCTGAATAGGTACATCCTCACATATACCCACATGAATAGTGGTAGATTTATCAGCCGTTTGCAAAGATATATCAGTTGGTATCAATTTTTCAAGCTGAAGCCTCTTATAGAGAGAGAAAGGCATAACACTAACTCCAGCTCCCAAATCACACAAAGCAGTTCTAACATAACTGTTCTTAATAGAGCAAGGGATAGTTGGAATCCCTGGGTCTCCAAGTTTCTTAGGAACCTTACCATTGAAGGAATAATTAGCAAGCAAAGTAGAAATTTCTTCATTAGGGATCTTCCTTTTATTTGAGACAATGTACTTCATATACTTTGAGTAAGGAGGAAATTTAATAGCATCAGTCAAAGGAATTTGCAAGAATAAAGGCTTCATCCACTCACAAAACTTATTGTAGTGTTCATCTTCCTTTGACTTGTGTTTCTTATCAGGGAAAGGCATAGGTTTTGGACCCAAGGTTCTCTTTCACTACCATGTTTCTTAGTAATAAAATCTTCTTTAGTGTATTTAGTAGTCTTAGTGTGGTTCTCAGGTTCTTCTTCAACTTTTTCTTCATTAGAACTTCATTTTCTTCATTACCACTTTCAGTTTCAGCATCAGAGATAGATATACTATTAGGATCTATAGCAGGTTCAGAGGGTTCTACAACAGTTTTATGTTTCTTTTTCCTTTTCTTACGAGTAGAACCACTATTTTTAGCTTGTTGAGAATCATGCTCAATTCTTTTGGGATGCCCCTCAGGATATAGAGGATCCTGGGTAGCAGCACCACTTCTAGTTCTAATTTCATAAGCATGTTTTTCTTTAGAAGCATTAACTAGCAAGTCGTTTTGCACTTTAACGAGTTGATCTATTTGAGTTTGAACCATTTGAAAGTGTTTAACAATCATTTTAACATCATTAGAGGTTCTTTCCACAATATCTTTCAACTCAACAATAGCTCCAGTGTTTTCCATTAGATGATTTTGCACCCTTTTATTAAAGTTATCTTGCTTAACAATAAAGATATCAAATTCTTCTAAGCATTGATCAGGAGGTTTCAAGTAAGGGATATCACCTTCATCAAAGTGTTGGAGAGAGTGTACCTGAATAGTGGGTGAGTAGGGAATAGGCTTACATAATTCTTCTATAGGAGGTAAAATCTTGACATCTGCAGATTTAATTCCCTTCTCCTTAAGACATTTCTTAGCTTCCTTCATCACTTCATCATTTAATTCAATAACTCCCCTTTTCTTTGATGTTGGAATAGGCACGAGAATAGATGGTTCAGGTACAATTACTTCAGGTATAGCTTGTTTAGGAGGAGTCCAATCTTCATAATTCTTGCTTATTTTAGCCATTAATTCCTCAGCTTCCTTAGGAGTCCTATTCCTGAAAACACAATCAGCACAACTATCTAGGTATGTCCTAGATTCCTCAGTTAGTCCATTATAAAATATATCAAGAAGCTCATTCTTAGGTAATGGACTTCCAGCCTGTGCATGAATCAAAGCACAAAACCTTGCCCAAGATTTAGGCAATACCTCTTTTTCTCCCTATTTAAAATCAAAAAGTTCCTGCAAAATAGCATGTCTAGCACTGGGAGGAAAATATTTCTGGAGGAAAGTACTAATCAAGCACTCATGGCCATCAATAGATCCAGGAGGTAAATTACTAAACCGAGTTTTAGCTTCTCATTTAGTGAAAAAGGAAAAATCTTAGCAACAAAGTAAGTACGCATCTGAATATCATCAGAAAACAAGCCACTCATGGTAGAAAGTTCATTCATATGTGCTACCGCACTTTCATTCTTAGTACCACAAAAAGGTTCTTTCTCGACAATGGCTATGTAAGATAGATCAAGAGAGAAATCATAATCTTCATCTATAATGTTTATGGGAGAAGCACCAAACTTAGCAGCAGGAGATAATTTAGGTCTAATACTACGCCTCTCAAGGAGACTCTTAGCAGCGCTCCTATCATGGGTGTTCTTACATTCTTCAATAAACTCATCGGTCATATCAACATAATCTTCTTCAGTATCATAACTCTCACTAGACTCAGGTGAGCTAACAGGTGTGGTAGTGTGTTCATTAGGAGTTTCGGTATTTCCAGCATAGTTCTAGCAATCGTAGCATCTAGGAAAGGACCTAATGAACCACTCTTATCAAGCACAGTAGAAACAAGATCATAAGCATCAGAAGTTTCAGATTCAACAGTAGTAGCAGTGTGTGTAGCATGTGTATGTGGTGGTGTAACGAGCTTACTTATAACAGATGGTGAATCAAGAGCAGCAGAGGTATTTAGAATCATACCTCTTTTTGTAGTGGATGGTAAAATAGGAACCTTGCCATCACGAGACTTACCCATGATGGATGGATAGCAACGAACAATAGAGAATCCAAGTGAACTTGATAAATAAAGCTATGCTCCCCGGCAACGGCGCTAGAAAATAGTCTTGATGACCCACAAGTATAGGGGGTGTATCGCAGTATTTTTGACGGAAGTGAAACCCAATTTATTGATTCGACACAAGGGGAGCCAAAGAATATTTATCAGCCTTAACAACTGAGTTGTCAATTCAGCTGCACCTGGAAACAATCTTGCTCACAGGAGTTTATCAGTAGCAACAGTTTTGTAGTAGGAATAGCAAAGTAAAAGCAGTAGCAAAGCAAAGACAGTAGTAACGAAAGCAATAAACAATGGGATTCGAGTACGGTAGGCATAGGGATGGATGCACGGGCGTTGCATGTACAAGACAATTCACATAGCAATTAGAATACAGGGCAATTGCAGATAAATAAGATAAAGCACCCAAGTACTAGACAATCCTAGGCATGTGTTCCATATATAGTCATACGTGCTCGCAATGAGAACTTGCACAACATCTTTTGTCCTGCCAGCCCGTTTGCAGCAGGGCCTCTAGGGAACTACTAGCAATTAAGGTGCTCCTTTTAATAGAGCACCGGAGCAAAGCATTAACACTCCGTGAACACATGTGATCCTCACATCAAAGCCTTTCCCTTCCGGTTATCCCGATTTCTGTCACTTCGGGGCCATAGGTTCCGGACAACGACGTGTGTATACAACTTGTAGATAAGACCAAGAACAATACTATCATAATGAATCAATAATAAGTTCAGATCTGAAATCATGGCACTCGGGCCCTAGTGACAAGCATTAAGCACAACAAGTCGCAACAAAGTCATAAAGCACTAATAAAAGATACTAGGCACCATGCCCTAACAATCCGATGCCATTACATGAACGATCTCATCCAATCCCTACCATCCCCATAGCCTACAGCTGGGGATTACTCACTCATAGATGGGGGAAACATGGATGGTCAATGGAGAAGCGATGGTGATGATGATGGCGATGATCTCCTCCAATTCCCCGTCCCAGCAGGGTTCCAGAACGGAGTTTCTGGTGCTGTTTCGTGGAATCTGGTGGTGGCGGCGGAGCGGAACTCCTTCTGGAAAAACGTCGAACCCCCAAAATTTTTAGGTCAGAAGGCTTCTTATAGGCGAAGAGTGAGGCCGAGGGGGTGCCAGGGGGGCCCACACCACCCCTGGCGCGGCCTGGCCCACGCCACCAGGTGGTGTGGCCACCCCAGGGCTCTTCTCCATCTCGTATTCTGGCTCCTGGAGTCTTCGGGTGAAATAGGATTTTTGGCATATTTTCCGGGATTTTTCCTGATAGTTGATTTTCTGCACAAAAAGTAGACAACAAGGCAATTCTGCTGAAAACAACGTTAGTTCGCATTAGTTGTATCCAAATCACACAAGTATAGAGGAGAAACAATAGCATAAGTGTTCAGGAAAGTAGATACGTTTTGGACATATCAGTGGAGTTGATGGAGATGGCTCCGGGGGCACTTCTCTGTCCCGGTAGGGTGCCGGAATAGAGACTTCTGTCCCCTGAATCTGCTCTTTGGTGGTGGTGGCGCTACGAAACTTTTCATGGAATTCTGATCTTATATCTAGGGTTTTTGTCCTAGGAGGAATATATAGGCGAAGGGGCATGGTCGGTGGAAGCCTAAGGGGCCCACACCACCCCCTGGCACGACCTAGCCTGGCCTGCGCCACCAGGTGGTGTGGCCAGCCTCTGGCCCCTCTCCGTCTCGTCTTCTGTGTTCGTGAGTCTTCCTGTAAATATTGACTTTGGCTTTTGTCCGGTCCAATTCCGAGAATATTTCTTTTCCAGCTTTTCTGAAACCAAAAAGAGTAGAAAACAGGCAACTAGCACTGTGGCATCTTGTTAATAGGTTAGTTCTAGAAAATGTATAAAAATACCTCAAAGTGTAGACAAAACATAAAAAGTTGATATAAAACAAGCATGGAACATCAAAAATTATAGATACGTTTACGATGTATCAACAACCCAAACCCAGATCAAGTTGTGTTGCGTGTAAATCTACTTACCAAGGGTCTAGAGCAACAAAATGCCGCGAAATCTGGAAGCGGAAAACTAGTCTCCAAGTCCAACCAATGTTGCACGGATCCGGCTTGGGATCATATTAGGCCCCGGCGGACCCAGCATAGCATCACCATCCTGACCGTCGGGAAGACAACTATTCAAGAACCGGATCTTCAGGGCAACAACACAGAGTCACACGTGACGGGAGCAATGTTGCTCCAGCCGCAGAGCGAGACACAGTTGCGGCACTGGTTCCAAGACACCCTCCTTGGCCAGAGTCGAAAAATCACATTGAAGACAACAAAGAGCAATGTCGGGACGAGGACCAACAAAGGATGCCACCTCCTAGACATACAAGCCGTCCGGCTAAACCTCACCACAATGGGGGAACGACAGACACCGTGCTGAGTCAAGCCGACATGGGTCTTGTCGTAATCAAGACCCTCCACGGAACTGGAATAATTACGCTCTGAATGGAGGCCGGCACTCAGCCGGAAACAATCCACCTGCACCACCCTCTCCACCAAGTAGCCATCATACTGGTTCTCGAGGAGGCCAAGGAGGGTGTCATGGCGGAGGCGGCGGTGGCATAAGCAGAAATCCGGCTCCAAGGCACCGCATCCACAGTGAACAACCAAGACGGCGTTCCCTGTCACCAAGTGACGCAAGACACCAGATCAACTCTAACATAGAGGCGCAGTGCTACGAGAATGACAGTATCCATGTGGGTCCAAAATGTTTCGGACCGTGCATTCGACAAACACATTTCCCGGAAGGATTTGCTATCTCAAGACACATCCAATCCTACAACGGTGTGGCCCAGCCAAATACTTGGCTCTAGGATTTTTTCTAGGCTTGCTACATCGCCAAAGGAGGAAATAACTTGGTCGCGACCCGTATACGTCCATTTTGCATCACTATTATATGTATTAATTCACTATTATTCATTGATATATTTCGTATTGAGAGGTGATACTTATGTTATTTCATCTATTTTTGCATGGTTGATGACTTTTGGAGCATGGACCGCTGCAGTCAGGATTCTGATGGAAAAGGTGCTGTTTGGAGGCAAAATTCGCGAAGATCAGAAAATCCGGGAAAATATATGAAAAATCCTATTTTTCTAGAAGACTAAGGATGCCAGAAGATGGAGTGGAGATGGGCCACAGGGGTCCCACACCACCCCCTGGGGCGGGCAGCCCTAGGCCGCGCCAGCAGGTGGTGTGGCCACCCTGGCCCACTCCAGCCTCTCCCCTCTGGCGTATATCATCCTTCCGAAACCCTAAGACACGGGGAGCGACCACAGAAAGATTCCGCCGCCTCTGCGGGGCAGAAAACACCGAGAGAGAAAGATCTCTCTGGCAGACAGATTTCTGCCGGGGGAATTCCTTCCCGGAGAGGGGAGATCGTCGCCATCAACACCACCATCAAGCTGGACTTCATCGGGATCATCATCATCATTACCACCAACATCACCATCAGCACCCTCATCACCATCTCCATATTGCTGTAACAATTGGTTGAATCTTGCTATAGTTCATAGGGGAAACTTTCCCGGTGTTGATTTCTCTTTGTAGTTGATGCTATTGAGTGAACCATTGAATTATTGTTTATGTTCAGATTGTTATACATCATTATTCCATCTCTGATCATGATCCATATGATGTCTTGTGAGTAGTTCGTTTTGTTCTTGAGGACATGGGAGAAGTCTTGTTGTTAGTAGTGGAGTTGCGTTGAGAAAGATTCAATAGATTGTTATTTAAGTTGTGGTGTACTTCTTCTAGTGGTGTCATGTGAACGTCGACTACATGACACTTCACCTATATGGGCCTAGGGGAGTGCATAGTGTATTTGGCTACTAATCGTAGGGGTTGCCGGAGTGACAGAAACCTGAACCCCCGTTAGGAAACCATTGCACAAGGGACATAAGGGTCTTAGAGTTTAAAGCTTTGGTTAGGTTTCTACCTTATTTACTTTCTTGTACTTACGGATGTTTGCAAGGGGTATAATTGCAAGTATGTTTTAGTCCTGGATAGGTCAGTACATTAGCACAGGTTCACGCACACAACACTTAGCAAGCTAGAGAAGATTAATCAACTATATGAAGCGAAAGCATTTGACTGTCTTCCCATGTGTCCTTGAGAACGTTTGGTCATCTTAAGTAATACAACCGGCTTGTCCTTTGCTGCATAAAGGATTGGGCCACTTGCTGCATTTATTCCTACTGTATTTTATTTACTCGTACTTTGTTTACTTGCTTTATCAAAAACCCCTAAAATCCGTTTGCTAAGTATTTGCAGAGAATTCCTGATCCATACCACTAGCCAGCACCTTCTGCTCCTCGTTGGGTTCAACGCTCTTACTTATCGACAATACTGCGATACACCCCCTATACTTGTGGGTCATCAAGACTATTTTCTGGCGCCGTTGCTGGGGAGTGAAGCGCTATTGTAGAGTGAAACTAGTAAAGGAAACTTCTACTGTGAGTATTGTTTACTTCTGCTAGTTGCTTTATTTTCGTTATGGATAATTCACTAAGTTTCTTATTTGGTAATGCTACTATCACTGCTAAGGTAGTAGATAAGCCACCACCTGCTGAGAATGATGTTTACAAAATACCTACAAGAATTATTGATCGTGTTATGGATAACTACTATGTTGGGGATGGAACTGTCCATTCCGGTGATCATTTGCTCTTTATACACGAATTATGCGGGTTGTTCAAGTGTGCAGGTATTACTATAGATCAAGTTAAGAAGAAGTTATTCTCATTATCACTGAAAGGAAGAGCTGAGGAATGGTATAAGCTGCTGAAGAATGGTCAAGCTCTGGAATGGGAGGAAATAGTGCCTCTCTTTTATTCAAAGTTTTATCCTCCTAGTGAGATTCCTAAAGATCGGACTCAAATATACAACTTTTGGCCTCTTGATGGAGAGAGTACAGCTCAAGCTTGGGGGAGACTGAAGTTACTAATGCTCAAATGTCCCATTCATGAGCTCCCCAACAATATTATTATCAACAACTTTTATGCAAGGCTTTCTTTGCATGACAAGGATTTATTGGATGCTTCTTGTGCTGGATCATTCACTCGTATGGAAGAAGAAGCTAAATGGGATCTTCCGGACCATATTCAAGACAATGCTGAAGCTTGGGAGAATGACAAAGGTAGAAAGTCAGGTATAAATTATGATTATGAATGCATTGAATCTTTTATGGAAACTGTTGACTTTCAAAATATTAAAAATTCTTATGGTCTAGACTCTTAAGCTATTGCTTCTTATTTTAAGGATTTTGCTTCCTACATTGAAGTTCCTAAAAAGAAGTGGAATAAGTATCATGAGCCTTATAAAGATGTTGCTAAGAGTGTTCCTGCAAGAAATACTGAAGTTTATACTGCTAATCATGTTTTACCTAAACCTTATATTGAGAAAATGCCTTTCCTAGTTAAGGTAAAGGAACATTCTATGATAGCTAGTATGTTTAATGAAAGTACAAGTAAAGCTACTGAACTTGATAAACAAATGGTTGATGAACCTATATAGCAAATGTGAAAGACTTTGTCACTAAATATGAAAAAGAGGGACACACTATCCTTTGTAAGGATACCTCTAATATTGTTTCACAAAGTAGTGTTATGAGAGCTAGTATTCCTGTATTTTCTGTTAGAATAAGTGATCATTGCTACGATGGTACTTGTGATAGCTATATTGTTAAGTTTATGCATGATACTGAAAGTTACTATGAGAGAGGGAAAAGTGTTCTTATGCATCTCAATAATATCAAGTTTCCTCGTTTTATGCTGAACTTTTTTATGTTGCACTTCTTTTGCCTTCTTATGCAAGTTTCCTCTGGTTTCAACAACTTGTTTTTTTACAAAATTCCCTTGCATAGGAAGTGGGTTAGGCTTAAATGTTGTAGTTTTTGCTTCTTAATGCTCTCTTTCACTTCAATTCATATTCCTATGTGAGCATCTTCAAAATTATCATGCCCATCTTAATGGCTATAAAGAAAGAGCTTTTTGGGAGACAACCCAATTTGTTTTTTCTTTCAGTTTCTTTGTGTTTCTTTGAGTCTTGCAAGTTATTACTTCAGTAATAACCGCTCCTTATCCGTTTTGTTTGGTTTTTGTGTCAAGATCAACCTCTAATGAGAGAGAAGTAAGATTTGGGGAAGTTGCTGTCCCAAAACAGATTTTTGTGCTTCACCGTAAACATTTGTGAGAGACCTCTGTATGTCAGATTGAGATGTAATATTTTGTGCTTCTGCCCCAGGTTGTTATTTAACTTTCGTTAGTTTTGCACTTTTTGATTTCAGCAACAGAAGATTTTCGAAAAAATTGATCTTTACCTGCTGGTCTGTTTTGACAGATTTTGCCACTCTTGCATTTGCTTCTTTATTCGATTTCCTTTTTGAATTATTTTTGGGTTTTCGGAAGGAGTTGCTACAGTAGCTTATGTTTTGATGGTTTTCAGTTGAAGTTGGACTCAAAAGGTTTTATCACTTCACTTATACTAATGTTGTTAATGAGAACTGTGTGAAGTTTTGTGTGAAAGAAATTTCCAGGAAGTGGAGATAATGGTGTAATAAGGAAGAGAAAGGTTTTATGACTCAAGTAATAAGTGTATGAAGATGAAGATATTGATGTTATTCAAGTGATGACTCCGAAAGAATCTAGGAGATACCAAATTCAGAGACCTGCAGAGTCCGTGTTCAAATAGGTAACGGTTCTGGTAAGAAAAGTTCCACGAAAATACAATCTAACTATATTTTTGCAATTTTCAGTCAATAAGGAATGCTACACCACCCTGTGGCGCGGGCCCTCCCCTGGCCGTGCCACCAGGTGGTGGGTCCACCCCGGACTCCGCCTCCGACTCGTTTTCTTCCAGTACCTTCCTTTTGATATGAAACTTTGTAATATATAACCCCCCGGATCTTCTGAGGTTCGTATATCATGTTTTTTTCATGTTTTCGTTTCAATCTGTTTCTGCCAGGACATCCTCTTTGAAGGCTTAGAAGCACAATGGTGTCTGCCAAGGATAAAGGGAAGGAGCCTATGGAGGAAGATGTCCAAGACCCCAAGCAGGGGCTGGTACCTTTTGTCTCTTGCCCTGCATCAACGGAAGCCCTACGAGTCACTAAGGAGTTCTGTGATAAGTACCGAGACTTGCAGAGGAAGGTGGACATGCTTCAATGGGAGAATAATAGGCTTCGCAAGATGCTAGAAGATTTCCTCACGTCAACTAAGAAAATATTACCACCACCACCGAAGGAAGAATTCATCATAAGGTTTGGCATCCCCTTGGTTTGTTCCAAGCTTGGGGGAGTGTCACGGTATCACATCACTATCTTCTATATTTTTACATTATTAGTAGAGTCATATCATGAATAGAGGAGTTATTATGTAGGATGGTTTGCATTATGGAAGTGTCCCCTCTCTCGTTAGATATGTATCCCTTGGTGTGAGTTTCCGTTATGGAATATTAATGAGAAGTTCTATCATTCACTCTTTTGCATAGCTTATATTAGTTTTCAATTCGTGGTTATATGATTGATCTTGTTGTTAGTATTGGTATCACTTTGGGATCATTGAGTTAATTTAGTTGGTTTTGGCAAACCTGGCTCTGTCAGTAGCAACACTATTTTTGAGAGTTGAAAGAAAATATAGAAGTACCTTTAAAGAAAAATAATTTCATCATCATTCTTTCTTGATTTTCTCATAAGTCTAGTATTCTCTAGTTAAGACATTTTGTGCTTCCAAGGAAGATTGCATGTTTGTTTTTATCACTTGTATGTTTGGTTGTTTCCTTCAACTCTTGTACTTGCTACCCAGCCTTGCTAGCCAAAAACCTATACTGAGAGGGTGTTCTTCTCGTGCATCTACCTCCTTAAAACCAAAACCTTTGCCATTTGTGTCCACCATACCTACCTAGTAGCATTATTGCTATTCCAAGTAAATTCTTGTTTTATCTACCTCCCAAATTAAACTTGTTATGTGAAAATTAGTGATTAAAGCTCTCACGAACTTGATGGCACACTTTACTTTCTTGCATTTATAAACTTGAACCATTGTGCTCACCTATGTTGTGTATATGCTTGCGCTTTGTAAGTTGTGAATTAGCAGAACCATGCTGTCATGGGGAATGCTTTCAACATTGCACTGGTACTTTGTACCAAGTTGATATCATGTTCTTTTGTCTATGGATGTCGTCGGTGTGAAATGAAAGGGGAGCTTGTAAGTCCATGGAGTTATGCATATGTGTTAGAGAAACGCCTGGGCCGCTGGTCTAATCCATGCTGACATGGTGGAAACCTGCAGCGTAACCATAACGAGTATCTATGAAGCATTCTTCTTATAAAAAAAGAGACAGAGATTGAGAAAAAGAGAAAAGAAAAAAAAGAGATATTATGAAAAGAGGAAAGAGAGCAAAAAGCACCATATTCCCATGGTAAATAAGAAGATTGCTGAGATACTTGTTGTCTGCTTGCCTTGTCATTTTGATATGGGGATTCTTCCGTATCATCGGGCAAGGGGTACCCCGTTGGCGGTTCTCAATGATACACATATGCTTACGATGACAAGAACTTACCGGTGACTAAACTTGAGTAGCATGAGGAGCGGCCCTCATATTCAAGGGACATGAGATTCTCAACTTACAACTTGTCAATGCATATCCTCATATTTGATCACTTTAACCTTAATCACCTAAAGATGCCTATGATAGGGGCAATGAGAGCTGAAAGCTAATAAGTATCATAATTTTTGGGAGCTCTTTATGAGACTTGCAATCCCTGCTTCCCTCTGTGAACGGCCTTTCTTTTACTTTGTAGTAGAGTCAGTAAACCTATTCCCTTCTATCTCAGCAAGTATTTTGAGTTGATGTGTTTCATTCATTCATATGATGATTTATTCAATCATGTTTCTTATGTTCCTTGTTTTGCACATTGCTCTTATCTTGATGTTTACTACTTTGAAAGCTATCATTTGAAAACCAGCTATTTGTGAACTCTAGCAAATTATCAACTATTCTTCGACCAAGAGCTAAGTTTGCCATTACCAATTATGATTCACTTTATGTATCTTTCTTGTGTTTCCTTTACTTATTACAAGTTGAGTTATATAATAGTGAGTTGTCTTATATTATGATCTATGTATTTGATGAATGTGATGCTTCTTGTCTGTATTCTTTTATCGACTCTTCACTCCATAAACCTGATGCCATGTTTATTGAGCTTAGTTTCTCTTGGAGACAAGCAAAGTCTAAGCATGGGGGGAGTTGATACGTCCATTTTGCATCACTATTCTATGTCTTAATTCATTATTATTCATTGATATATTTCGTATTGAGAGGTGATACTTATGTTATTTCATTTGTTTTTGCATGGTTGATGACTTTTGGAGCATGGACCACTGCAGTCAGGATTCTGATGGAAAAGGTGCTGTTTGGCGGCAAAATTCGCGAAGATCAGAAAATCCGGGAAAATATACGAAAAATCCTATTTTTCTAGAAGACTAAGGATGCCAGAAGACGGAGTGGACATGGGCCACAGGGGGCCCACACCACCCCCTGGCGCGGGCAACCCTAGGCCGCGCCAGCAGGTGGTGTGGCCACCCTGGCCCACTCCAGCCTCTACCCTCTGGCGTATATCATCCTTTCGAAACCCTAATACTCGGGGAGAGACCACATGAAGATTCCGCCGCCTCTGCGGGGCGGAAAACACCGAGAGAGAAAGATCTCTCCGGTAGACAGATTTCTGCCGGGTGAATTCCTTCCCGGAGAGGGGAGAATGTCGCCATCAACACCACCATCAAGCTGGACTTCATCGGGATCATCATCATCATCATCACCACCATCATCACCATCAGCACCCTCATCACCATCTCAATATTGTTGTAACAATTGGTTGAATCTTGCTATAGTTCATAGGGGAAACTTTCCCGATGTTGATTACTCTTTGTAGTTGATGCTATTGAGTGAACCATTGAATTATTGTTTATGTTCAGATTGTTATACATAATTATTCCATCTCTGATCATATCCATATGATGTCTTGTGAGTAGTTCGTTTTTTCTTGAGGACATGGGAGAAGTCATGTTGTTAGTAGTGGAGTTGTGTTGAGAAAGATTCAATAGATTGTTATTTAAGTTGTGGTGTACTTCTTCTAGTGGTGTCATGTGAATGTCGACTACATGACACTTCACCTATATGGGCCTAGGAGAATGGATTGTGTATTTGGCTACTAATCTTAGGGGTTGCCGGAGTGACAGAAACCTGAACCCCCGTTAGGAAACCATTGCACAAGGGACGTAAGGGTCTTAGAGTTTAAAGTTGTGGTTAGGTTTCTACCTTAATTACTTTCTTGTACTTACGGATGTTTGCAAGAGGTATACTCACAAGTATGTATTAGTCCTGGAGAGGTCGGTACATTAGCGCAGGTTCACCCACACAACACTTAGCAAGCTAGAGAAGATTAATCAACTATATGAAGCGAAAGCACTTGACTGTCTTCCCATGTGTCCTCGAGAACGTTTGGTCATCTTAAGTAATACAACCGGCTTGTCCTTTGCTGCATAAAGGATTGGGCCACTTGCTGCATTTATTCCTACTATCTTTTATTTACTCGTACTTTGTTTACTTGCTTTATCAAAAACCCCTAAAAATCCGTTTGCTAAGTACTTGCAGAGAATTCCTGATCCATACCACTAGCCAACACCTTCTGCTCCTCGTTGGGTTTGACACTCTTACTTATCGAAAATACTGCGATACACCCCCTATACTTGTGGGTCATCAGTATCACCTGCTTATGCTAAGGAAGACAACACGATGCTGGCTCAAGGAACTTCCGGAGAACACCATTCACAACTGGTATGACATGCAAAGTGCGTTCTATTGGAATTTCGAAGGCATATACCAGAGGCCCTGTACGGTAGGAGACCTGTAGCGTTGCACCCAGAAAGCTAGAGAAACTTGCCGAGACTATCTCGGACGATGGATTGACACCAAGAACTCCTGTGAAGGGGTAAACAATCAAACTATGATTGAAGCTTTCATTGCAGGACTCCCAATTGGTTTACTACGTCACCATTTGAAGTGTGACAAGGTCACTGATCTAGGAGAGATGATAGAAACGGCAAGAAAATATGCAGATGCCGATGATGACGCAGAAGGACTACTTAACGTCCTGGTTGTACCACATTCAGCAAAACAACTGAAGCAACAAGCTCAGAAGCGCAAGAACACCTCGAAAGAAAATCCCAATGCGGACACCGCAATTGTCACTGCTACTTTCGGGTCTGGAGGGCACGGAGGCGGCTATGGACGCGGTCGTGGGACGTCAAGTGTCCAAGGTAGAGGAGACCAGCAACCTAGCAAAACCTACTCCTGGGCCGACATTGCCAACAATCCGTGTGTGCATCACTTAGATGCCAACGGGGGCTCGTCCCACACAAACGCCGAGTGTCGTTTCCACGATGACATCAAGAAAGACGATTCCACTGGCTACAGGGCTAAGCGGAAGAAGGGAAAGAAGAATCGTGAAAAAGAAAAATAGACCAAGGAAGATTCCGACATGGAGAAAGTAGAGCCTTCAAATCCCATGTCGGATGGAAAGAAGAACTTCCCAACGAAGAAAGACACTTATGCCACTTTCCTTGGGTCTCCACCGACTTAGGTCAAGAAAGTAGTCTTGCATGAGCTCAACGCAACTGTTTCGGCTGTCCCTCAATTCTTTGACTGGTCAGAAGTGACAATCACCTTTGACCATGTTGATCATCCGGCTAAGTTACACAGGCAAGGAAAATACGCCTTAGTCGTCAATCCGCTTATTGACGGTTATGGTCTCTCCAAGACTCTCATGGACGGGGGTAGGAGCATCAACATCCTCTACATCGAAACGCTGCGTTGGATGAGGATCTCAGAAACTCAGCTGAATCATAGCTCTGTGATCTTTCATGGAGTTGTCTCAGGAAGACAAGCAAATTCCCTGTGAGAGATCACTTTGTATGTTACCTTTAGAACTCCAAGGAACTACCGAACGGAAGCATTTTCCTTCGAAGTGGTCCCGTTCAAGAGCGCATACCATGCTATATTCGGACGGTCGTCTTATAGGCTTTCATGGCTCGTCCGTGTTACATTTATAATATGATGAAAATTCCAGGTCCCAAGGGCGTGATTACCATCAGGGGAGACCCGAAGAAAGCGCGAGAGTGTGAGGACGGGAATGCCGCCTTTGATGAAGCCCTACTACATGCCCAGGAGTACTAGGAGATCAAGAAGACTATCGACCCATCCAAGATGCCCACGACAAAGAAGGAGGTTACAAAGCTGACTCCACAGTTCAAGGCATCGGAAGAGATGAAGACGACGTTGTTGAAGGATGATGACCCCTCCAAGGTGACCCAGATAGGTGTAGGTTTATATAGCGCATAAGAAAGCGTGTTCGTCAAGTTCCTCCAAGAAAATCAAGATATCTTCGCATGGAAGCCATCTGATATGACCAGAGCACCTAGGGAACTTGCCGAGAACTCTCTAAATTTACACCCAAACGCTAAACCCGTCAAACAGTCCCTACGACATTTCGGCGATGAAAAGTGAAAAGCAATAGCTAAGGAACTAGCCCGACTCGAGTTAGCTAGATTCATGGAAGAGGTCATCCATACTGAGTGGTCGGCCAATCCTGTAATGGTCCCTAAAAAGGACACCACTGATTTAAGGACGTGTGTTGATTATACCGCCTTAAACAAGGCTTGTCCCAAAGATCCGTTTGCTCTACGTAGAATTGATCAAGTTATCGATTGTACGGCAGGCTCGGAACTCCTATGTGTTCTCAATGCATATTCCGGTTATCACCAAATTCGGATGAATGAATTAGACAAAGTCAAAACTTCATTCATAACCCCCTTCAGAACCTTCTATTTCTTTACGATGTCCTTTGGGCTAAAAAACAACAGGAGCTACATACCCGTGCACTATGTAGCGTGGCCTCCACGATCAAATCGGACACAATGTACATGAATATGTGACGACATAGCGGTGATGTATAAAAAGAAGGAAACCTTAATTTCCGACTTGGAGGAAACGTTCACCAATCTACGAAAATATAACATAATGCTTAACCCAAAGAAATGTTTCTTTGGAATACCAGCTGGAAAATTGTTAGGTTTTATCATTTCTCAAAGAGGCATAGAGGTGAACCGGGACAAAATTAAGGCTATACTCAATATTTCTAGGCCGACTCACCCGAAGGACATTCAAAGACTAACTTGTTACATTGTTGCAGTCAGTCGGTTTGTAAGCCGGCTCGGTGAAAGAGCCGCACCACTCTACAAGCTCCTGAAAAATACCAAAAAGTTTGTTTGGACTAATGAAGCTGAAGCTGCACTACAAGACCTGAAAGCAGTACTCTCGTCCGCTCCTATCATTGCAGCACCGGAACCTCGCGAACCGATGTTGCTCTATATCTCTATGAAAAATAAGGTCATCAGTGTCGTCCTGGTGGTGGAAAGACCAGAGGAAAAACAAGAACACCTGGTGCAGCGTCCGACTTACTACCTCATCGACGTCCGAACTGAATCAAAGCAGCGGTATCCACACTATCAAAAGCTGGCTTACGGTGTGTTCTTCGCATCCCGCAAGTTACGACATTACTTTCAGGAACATCCAATTACTGTGGTGAGCACAACTCCCATGAGAGACATAATCAACAAAAGTGATGCTACATGACGTGTCACAAAATGGGGAATAGAGCTTTCAACTTTCGACATTTAGTGTAAAACCTCGTACAACAATCAAATCCCAAATACTTGCTAACTTTGTCGCTGATTGGACAAAGACAATGAAAAATATGACCCTCCTAGATTCAGAATACTGGACCTTGCATTTTGACGGGTCTAAAGCGCTCGGGGGCTGGCATGGTGCTCAAATCACCCCAAGGAGATAAACTTTTCTATGTGTTGCAGATCCACTTCACGGCAACAAACAACATTGCCGAGTATGAAGCACTGCTATATGGAATCCGGATTGCTAAGGATATCGGCATCCGATGACTTATGTGTTATGGAGATTCGGATCTTGTTGCTCAACAAGTGTTGGATATCTGTAATGCAAATAAACACATGGCAACATATAGGGCTGTTGTGGATGAATTAGCTAAATTATTCGAAGGGTTTGAAGTTCAACACATCCCTCTTACAGAAAATGAGGAAGCAAATGAATTATCTCATATAGGCTCTTCCCGAAAGAAGGTCCTGGATGGCGTTTTTTAGAGCACCTCAAAGTTCCCTCTATAAAAGGAGTAGATGAGGAATATCCGACCAAATCCAAATCACCTTTAGTGGTAGTTATGGCTTTAATTCCCAGCTAGACTCAACCCTACCTTGATTTCTTGGTAGATGGAAAATTACCCGAAGACGAGGTTCTGAGCCGACAGATCGTCCAACGAGCAAAAACCTATACAATAATAAATAGTGGGCTCTATAAGCGGAGTGTGTCTAGGGTCTTTCAGTGCTGCGTATCTCCAGAACAAGGAGTGGAAATCCTAAGGGAAATCCACGAAGGAGAATGCGGTCATCACACTGCAGCCAAATCTTTAGTGGCAAAAGCTTTCAGACACGGATTTTTTTGGCTTACAGCCAAGGCAGATGCTGAACGGCTGGTCAAGACGTACAAAGGTTGCCAAAAATACGCCAAACAAGCTCATGTTCTGGCTGATCAGCTATGAACAATACCTATAACATGGCCCTTTGCGGTCTGGGGGCTTGACATGGTCGGACCATTTAAACGGGCTCCAAGTGGATTTACTCACCTCTTAGTGATGGTGGATAAATTCACAAAGTGGATTGTGGCTAAACCCGTCATAAGTTGTGATGAAGCAACAACCAGAAGATTTGTCGAGGATGTTATAATCCGATACGGTTATCCGTATAGAATTATTACGGACAACGGGAGCATTTTTTCTATGGGAGAACTTATCAAATTCTGCGACGAACAAAATATCTGGCTTGACATTGCACCAGTCGTACATCCACAAGCTAATGTACAAGTTGAAAGAGCAAATGGTTTAATCCTACAAGGCCTCAAACCAAGACTCAAAGCACCACTTCGTCGTGCTGCGGGGGCTTGGGTAGATGAATTACCGTCTGTAATCTGGAGCTTGCGAACAACTCCGAACAGGTCAACCGGATACACACCTTTCTTCTTGGTCTATGGCACAAAAGCTGTTCTTCCTAGTGATTTAATTCATACTTCTCCCCGAGTTGCTGCGTATATCTAAGTGGATGCCGAAATTTCTCGATAAAATGATGTCAATTTAATGGAAGAAGTCCGCGTCGTTGCTGAGATGAGATCAACAACCTATCAGTAGAATTACGCAAGTATCATAGTCAGAGAGTCAGAAACTGGTCTTTCAATAAGGGCGATTTGGTTCTCCGGCTTGTGCAGAAAAGAAAGCACAAACTTTCCCCAGTATGGGAATGGCCCTTTTTAGTTAGCTGAGTATGCGGCCAGTTAAACAAAAAGACCTGCTACTAAGAAGAGAAAGAGAGCTGGAGGCAG
Source organism: Avena eriantha (assembly GCA_910589775.1). Classification (NCBI taxonomy): domain Eukaryota; kingdom Viridiplantae; phylum Streptophyta; class Magnoliopsida; order Poales; family Poaceae; genus Avena; species Avena eriantha. The sequence goes on along the minus strand of OU342744.1, from coordinate 310,813,370 downwards.
TACATACCCGGAAGAATTAGATAGACCATGGAATATTGCTCAGCTACGTCCCTTTTATTATTAAATTATTCTTTCTTTGTAATCATATATGTGTACATGTTCAATGAGAAATAAAGTATTGGTTGCCTCAATTTTTCTGAGAAGATTTATATTACCATCTTATTTCCAAATAATCATGTCACAATCGAAAATCATGTTTGTTCTGGTTAAGATTTCCGATTCTAAAAATGCTACCTTCGGGTATAAATCTAAATTTTCTAGTCTATACTTGGGTTCTTTATCTGATTGCCGGATGCGGGCATTTTCCGAGTAGTGAATTGTTGGTACTGGAAGCCGACTCTATTTCCGAGTTTAAACTAGTTTAGTAATTGAGCTCCGTTGCTCGGCAGAGTTTCCGTGTGGAAGGCTGGCTGGCTCATGAAAGGGACGAGATGGAAAGCCAGATAAGCGATAAGTATAGGCAAAACAAAAAGTGCATATGTAAGAATTTCAGGCACGGGAAAAGAAAGCCAAAAGTGCTAAATAGAAGCATCAAATCTTAGCACTAGCAAAAATATTATACTACTTATTACAATCCGATTGTTTGAGAATAACATATTGTTTTTCTAGCACTTTACGATGTCGTAGGAGAGGTAGGAGCTGCCGGCTCACTAGATACATCGCCTTTGCCTTGATATCTTTCCGAGATAGGCAAATCCGATACAGTTTGCTCGTCGTCGGAAACTTCGGTTATTTCTTTGGCAAGCGAAGGAGGCGTTTCCACGCGAGTGAAGAACGGAGTGTCATAGCTGATCAGATCGGCTACTTGACATCCATAACCGGCTCATGAGTCCATGATGGCCTTGATGTCTTGCTCCTGTCCGTCTTCATCCACAGTCGAATAACCCCTGGTTACTTGCTAGATCTCCATGCTTCCATGGTGGCTCATAACCATGGTAAGGGCATTATATGCTGCGGTTCGCGCATAGGACATGTTCCAGTCCTGAATGAGCTGGGGCATCTCCTTCGCCTTATCTTGCGGCAGACATTCTATTCATGTCTGGGACTTTAAGAGATTCGCCAATATCCTCCAATGACTGGCGGAAATCGTGAAGCAAATCCCCAACTTTGGTAAGCCAGCTGGTGCGAGACTCGGTGGAGGAAGAATCCAGTAAGTTCAGAGGACCTGCGTATATAAAACAAAGGTCAGAAAATATATCCGGACTCTTAGAATCGGAAAAATGGAAAGTCAAAAGACAGGAAACATACCGAAGATGACATTTTCAACTTTGGTCTTCTCCGCCCTAAGGCTTTGGATTTCAGCCCGGAGTGCTTGGGTGATGTCCTTCTCCCTGGCCAATTCATCATCGAGTTCCAAGATTTTTTGATCCTGGATTGCGATCTTTTGATCACGCTCTTCAGTAGCCATGTTAGACGACTCAAGAACGTTAGCAATGTTGCGCTCATGATCCGTCTTCAGTTCATTCAGCTCATGCCTTAAGTCCGCGTTTTCCATCTCCAGGGTCTTGAAGTTCTCAGCCTCTTCAATCATTTTACATGTCTATTTGACCAATTCTGTAAACCAAAAACAACAGTTGAATAGGAAATTCGACTATGAAAGCAAAAATGGCAAGGTTAAGGACTGAAATGATTACCTTCAGCCTCATCCTTTGATATCTTCAATTGAGCATTTTCAAGATGGAGAGCTCTGATCTCTCTCCGCTTATTGCAAATATTCTTCAATAATTCCTGGTTATAAGCATTAACTTTCTGTAAGCCAGAATAATACCTAGAGTTAGAAGTCTACTAACAACTCGGGCTAATATTTTAACTAATATCAGCACAAGCCTTGGGGGCTACACTAGTTCGTTCTTTGGCATCATATGAAAGCATAAATATGGATTTTCTATCCAACTTAAAGCTTGGGGGCTAGAGGATATGATATGAAATAAAGTACAAAAGTGAGTTGGAATTCCGACTTACATGGTGTTCATGAGTAAGCTTGCTTAGGCTCATGTTCACCTCAGTGGTAACCTTCTTGGCGAGGGTCAGCGGGATTATTGGTGGTGGCGGAAGCACGCCGACCTTCAGCTTCTCGTCGCAAAGACGAACCTGTTCAAGAAGCTTGGAGTACTTGACGTCCTCAGCTTCTTGTGCCTCTTCCTCGGTGGTGATGTTCCGGCTCTCCAAGCATTGCTGAGCCAACCTTTGGATCTCTTCCGCGGTTTTCGAAGTAATGCCAAGTTTGGCAATACATGGATTGCTGAGAAGGTTATCAGCGAAAACCTCGACCGAGGGATCATTACCCTATACGGGTTCACCCTTATCAAGTGCCGAGTCACCCATGGTGACATCGGTCTATGAGCCGAGGATCGCTAGCTCAGATTATTGAGCCGGATCTTCTGCAATGGACGGCGATGGAGTAATCTCCAGCGTTGTAGAAGGCATTGGGGTAGGATTCGGAGGCACTGTGGCAGGAGAAGTCGAATTTAACTTTGACTGGCGCAGGGGCTTTGATGAGCCTCCTTTCCCCTTGCCCTTGGTGAGCTGTTTAGCTCTGAGGAGGTAATAGAACAAAGATCATTACACTTCAGAAAGAATGAGAAACAAAATACAGAGACCTTGTGAGGAAAGTTACCTCTTCACAATGGGCACTTCCTTTGGGCCGATAGACATTGTCGGAGTCTTACGCTTTTGGGTAAGCGCTTCTAGCAATGCAATCTATTCCCCATCATCCTGAGATAACTCAAGAGGATATCCCTCGAGAGGAGCAAGCTCCAACTCGGGGAGGTCAGCAAGCTGAAAAGAAGAAATATCTCAGTATTGCAAAAAGACATAAAAATGTATAGATGAACACATAATTCGAGTGATTGCTGGAAAACTTACTGGTGTCACATGATCGTCAGCTGTATGTGTGTCTAAGGACAGCTCTGGGATCTTCCTCTCAATCCTCTCCTTAATCAACCATTTGATTTGGGACTCGTAGTCCTTATCCGAATAAGATTTGGAGAAGATCCAGAGAGAGTCCGTCTTGCTCTTGGTGATTGAGTGCATAAGCCGGTCGCCATGGTGTTGGAGAGGCTAAATCCGATGCGCCAGCCAACAGTGGACCAAATCAGATCCTTTCAGACCCTTGTGCTTCATTAAATATAGGATCCGCCTCTTAGCAAGAAGCAGATCATTAGAAAGAGCCGGAGCATCTGCATCCCAGGACTCTTGGGGCGTGGCGGCGCCGTCAACAAAAGTCGACAAAGTGGTGGCTTTGCCGGGAGCTGGTCTATCCTTATGATAAAAGAACGTGGACGACCACTTTTTAACACACTCACTAGCTTTAATCCTAGGATAGACTCGCTCTCTCCTAACAGAAAAGCTAAGAGTACCAGTGATATAAGGAACACCGGCACTGATGGAATTTCTCCAAGTATGAAAGTAATACCGGAAAAGAAGAAGACTTGGACGAATGCCGAGATACCCCTCACACAAAGATGCATATGCACTCATTTCTAAAAGTGAATTTGGGGGGAGATTGTGGAGTTGCACTCCATAGTGATCTATGACCTCAGAAAAAAATCTTAGGGAGGAAAGCTCAAACCTCTGTCGAGGTGAGTGCCAAAGTGCACTCGCTCGTCGTCGTTGGGGGTGGGGATGTTTGTCCAAAACTGCTCCGCCAGTCGCCGACGCGGAGGAGGCCTTTCTTCTCGATGACACGGATCATGGCATCGTCGAGGGCGCAGGGGATCCAAATCCCGTGAAAGTTCTCCCTCTCCGTTGCTACGGGGGTCGTCGCCGCTGTCGCTGCCGTGCCGGAGGATGAAGCGTCAGCCATTCTGCGAATGATGGTGACCTAGGATGGGCGGCGCTGTGAGCTTTGGGGGAGGCTGGGGAGCTTTTTCGCAGGAAGCGTCGGGGGAATGGAAGAGGCACTGGCACTGGTATGGAAGAAGGAAGATATCTAGACCCCTTATCACCCTCACCTGCGTTGAGATTCGTGCAAGAGCAGTAACCGTACCACGCGTCGTGGAACGAGATGGGTAACCTCCTCGTGCAAGAGCAGTAACCGTACCACGCGTTGAGATTACGCCGCCTCGATCTCCGTGCACACATTAAAATGACACCTCGGTTCCGCAAAAGGTGAACCCACCAACGGTAATGCTAATAGGAATGTCTGTTAGTGATGTGACTTGACCTTGACTGATGTCAGGATACGTCAGAGACCAAGGTCTGGCTTAGGTTTGAATTTCAGGCTGGAAACTTGAATAATGTACTCATAGATCCAACTCGCTTTGAGACTCGAATCCTATCCTTTCTTTTGAAGTTTTAGGAACCCTTCAAGATTCTGCAAGCCGAAGATGAATCAAGCTAGACGATGGTGAAATCCGACTCTGGATCTTGGAGGCTTTCGGGGGCTGCAGTTGGGGATATACTTTCCGGGTATCCTCATTGTGCCTCACTGACCAGGGTGGCCCACTCCGGGTTAGAGCTTTGCTTCACGGGTGACCCAGTCAGGAATAAGAGACAGAGTCCAGTCTAGCTACGGGAAGACTCAGAAGACATACCGACATAGGCCTATAGTGTTACTTGTAGTTCAAGATGTACTCTGTAACCGACTCTTAGTCGTAGCCAGATAGGTCTCTCCTGTAAACCCTAGGCCGGATATCTATATAAGATGTCCTTGGACAAGCCTTTAGGGCACCCCACAATAGTCTACAATCTTAGCTCGCACAGACGAAACCCTTGTAACCCAAATTCTAGCTCTATCGTATTACTGGATTGCTAGCAGGAGTAGGATTCGTTCAAATCCGGCGGATTCGAACCTGGGTAAACTTGTGTGCTCACCGTCCCGAAATACCGTACGTCTCACACCCCTCTCTTTCACATGCCTTGATGACCTCCTCATGGCGTACTTGTCATCAATCCGACGATAATCGCGTCGGAATAATTTGCCCCTGTTCTTCCTCCATCTCGGCTTCACTCTAACCGGTGACATCGGGGGACAGGTGGACCGGTCTTCTCACCGGTCTCAGGATCCGGTGAGATCTGTGTCTGGTGGTCGACGTTCGTCACTCTCGTGGGTGACGTTCTCATCGGCTGCTACAGTAGTGTTTGACATTTTGTAGCTGTGCGCGTGGAAGACGGCAGGCGACAACTTATCTCTTCTTTGACTGCGTCGGATGAAAACGACGGTGTTGGGATCTGGTGACCACAGGGAAGATCCCCGGTCGACGTGCCACAAAGTGTCGGGCTTGTCGCTTGCGACGACTCGGTTCATTGGCTCGAAAAGTATCCTCGTATGCGATGGTGCTCTCCCAGATCTAGGTATGGCGGTTGTTCACCTCCTTTTCCGATGCTACCATGGTGGCAGCGGAGGATGATGGACGATGGTTCGGCGAGGCACAAGTTTATCCAAGGGTGAAATTGTAATTTTACTTGCGGAGTTCTTTGTGCAAAGTTGCTTGACAAGCATGTTTGTCTTAGGTGTTGACTATATATGTAATCTCTCGATTGTCTAATGAAATATATGGTTTACTTCAAAAAAAAGTGAAACGGATAGTACAGACTCCTTAGATTTCCCAACCTCCTAATCAACGTTGTTACCCTTGCAGACATGCATATGATGCCAGGTTCCACTGACCATCTACAATGCAAGGTGCTAAAAGTGTTGCTTAGTAAAATAAACCAAGCATTTGCGTAAGCACCGGTGCTTATTTATGCAGGAGAGGTGCCTAGTTAGGCATCTGCCTAGTGCAAAGAAGCATCGGTTCTTAACCAAAAACCGGTTAATTTTCTTAGACACCTCCGTAAGCACCTAGCATTATATATGCTTTAATACATTTAGCAATAGGGAACTACTGTTTTGGGGCTATATATATTTATGTTGAAATTGCGCACATACGGAAGTTCTTGGTGTATACTTGATAAAACTAATGTTACCTATTTCATGGGAAGAAGAAGGCAATCCTGATTTCTTCATTAATATCTAATTGTTTATGTGCCTTCAATCTGCAGACATAAGAAAAAATAGAGATCGTGCAAGTATTACTGCTGCTTATTTACCTGAAATTGGAAGTAGGTGATGAACGTGTATCAACTTGCATCTTGAGTACGCGTACATGTCTTCTTGTGTATCCTCAGCGGCGAGGTCCACGTGAAAATTGTAGATTTCTTTGAAAATAAATCTAAAAACCGAGGACATGTGATACATGTTGTCAACTACCAGCATAGCTAACTTTCAAGATGGCTAACAAAGCCATGAAAAAAGCTCCCAAGTAGCTGATTTGTTAACATAGGTGGAAAATAACAGGATTTCGGGATACGATCTTGCACTTGGCAAGAGCGGATTAAAATCAGGTCAAGCTATCTGATCATAGTTCCAGGATTTTGATGTCCTCTCTCCATTGAATTTGTGTGTACTCTTGGTCGATCGTGAGTCCTGGCTCTTTATTGTGTCCTGATGGCATGTATAGCCTATTACTCTCTGCTCGTGCATAGCCTGATGCGGTGTTATTTTCCTAGCTGCTTCAAGCCGACGGCGAGGTTTAAAAATACGTTTTAATTCTTGTGACTTTCTGAACGTACCGGTTATTCCCTTGTTTTGGCTACCACGCTTGGGCAGACTTAGCCCAAAAGTTTTATTTATCAATAAATGATCTAAAAATACAATTCACATTTAAAATAGACAAATTTGTACACAATATTCTTTTCTCACATGTTTATAAATGCAGACCTCTTGTTATACGTTGCTGAAGCTGACATTGTTTTTATGCCAGCCTTATCGGTAGTGCACTTCACATAAACAATACTTCCTCGTCTCAAAATAGATGTCTCAGATTGTCAAAATTTGGATGAACCTATATACTATTATTATCAAGGCACTAATGATCTACTCCCTCTGTTTCATAATATAAGATTTTTTAGATTTGTGAAAAAAGTGTATCTAGTCTTCTTTTAGTGCGTGGATCACTCCTTTCACAGGTGAACCTACAGACTAAAAGGGCCTGGATGCACTCCTTTCACAAAACTAAAATATCTTATATTTTGAAATGGAGGGAGAATTACAAATCTATTTCAGATTTCACAATCACACAAGACATCTGGTATAGTTGATATCATTAAAAAGGTATACCTAAAGACATGTAAATTTGGACGCACACATCAAATAAATGCATGTCTAACCATTTGCCAAATACCGAGGTTTGGAAGAGTTTGTTCTCGTGAATTTTGAATATCCCATTTGGTTCTTTTGAATAGTGAGTTACCATGCTCTGTCCTTTTTGTTAGCCTCTTTGGAATTTTTTTGGTTCGGGTGTTATCTTTAACATAAAATACTCCATCCGATCCAAATTAGTTAAGTCGAATTTCTCAAGATATGGATGTATTTAATAATAAATCTTGTCTAGATACAATCGAATATAGATAAATATAAGTCAACTAATTTAGTTCGGAGGGAGTATCTAAAAACAAAGTTTACATTTGTGTGCTAAAACATTAAAACTCACAACAGAGTGATTTGCAACATTAATATTTTTCTTGGGTGACGCGGACCTCTTATTCTGCATCGCTGATTCTTAGGCCGGTCATAGTACGGAGTAACTTTGAGTAGTAACATGCATATGTTACTAGGCTAAGTTACTACCTATATAGTGGAAAATAACATAAATGTGATATTATGCAAAATCTTATTTATTGTAATGTAGACTCATTTTGTCTTGAAATGTGTGATGTTATGGTAACATAGCTAGTTACCACAAGATCTCTCATCATTTAATTGCACGTCATGTCATCTAAATGGTTAGTTAGCAATACATGTAGAACTATATTACTATCCAAGTTACTCCCACCATGACTAGTCTTATTCTGAAGCACAAAGTTCAAGAGAATATTGTCGCAAATTAAAGAAATAAAAGAGTAGTACATAAATAATTATGACATGTCATTACCTGCTCCGGTTGTTTGCATCAGGTACAAGGCGCATGGGCAAGCTAGGCCATGATTGATCTGCCGGCCATACATGTACCTCAGCGTTGCATGTTCCAATCTTGCCTCGCGCGCCTGAGCCATGTAGGCGTGCAAATGGTCTGCATGCATGGTAGGCAGAGGGCACGGACCAGATACTGAGGCGGCGATAGAGTACGTGAGGATGTCACGGAGATCGGAATTAGGCGATGGCAGCGGCGGCGTATGTGCCAAACACCATCTCTATTGATTTTTTTTGCGTGGACATACGGACACTCTATGTTCATACAAAGTTTTTGAGACAAAATAATATTTGATGCGTCTTGTGTAAAAAAGACAAAAATAATGTCCAAGAATGTGTTAGAGTATCAAAATTTGTATTTTTACATGGGACACAAAAAATATTCTTTTTCTTCGAAAACTTGTGTGCTGACATAAAATATCTAACTGTACCTGAGAATATTTTTCCTGTTTTTTCTGACATTTCAAAATATGTTGTACAATACTTTTTCTGAATTTTTTGACATTTTAAAATATGTTTTACAATAATAGGTTCGTTTGCACCCGTGAGCCCGATTGGATTTCCGCTAACAAAGTGCTAAACCATCTAAATAAGGTTTCAAAACTGATTCTACATTTGGAGCAATTGGAGATTTTGGAGATAAACCATGTAAGCATAACTGAGGAATAGTCAATGATTTTAACAGAACATAAAGATAGGACAAAACATATTTTTTCACATAATAAAACTATAATAGCTTTTCACATCTAAATTAGATTCAACAATTGATGATCCACGAATTATGCACTACTACAAAAGTAATCATCAACATGCATTCTAATTAAAAATGTTAGCTAGAGCCACATCTTTAGCATTTCTACCGAGTGAAATAAATGTTTAGATCCCACGTGTTGCAGCCACCAGAATCAGGCCACAATGTGTTATGGAAAATGACTGTAATCAATAGTTCCAAATAGAGAAAATATAAGGAATGAGAATTCCTATTTTTCTGGAATTATGAACACCAAATAATAAATAAATCCCTAAAGAAAATAAATATTAAATAAACAAAAAGGGGAATAAATATCCCAAAAATAGTAAATAACCCATTAAAAATACCAACCTTGATATTCATGAAAATTGAGCGTGGAAGATATTCCAAGTAAAAACATAGATGAAGACCTGGCAAAAGAAACTCTTGAAAATTTTATAAAGATTCCGCGGAGAAATATGATTCACCATAGGAAATACTTTAAAATAACTAAAACACCTAAATTAGTGGGAAGTTAATAACCAACCAAAATAAAATAGTTATTTAGAACCCTTAAGCATGCAATTGGATTTTACACATTGTCCTTCTCAGACAATGATGCTTATTTGCAGAGACCGAGGTCCTGAATAGTATAGAACCCTCGGATTGTCTTAATGTGAAAAACCTAGGCAAGTTCACTCTTGCATACTGTCGTGGAAATGGCCACGGCAGTCGCTGCCATAGGCAGCGATTGAGAGTTTCGTGAGGAAGAGCTGGCGGCCATCTGCGGTGCGGGATGGAGACATGTGCACAGGGGTTTACCCAGGTTCGGCCGCCTGGAGGGTAAAGACCTACTCCTGCTAGATTGGATTATGAGAGAGCGAGTTACAAGGGTCGCGAGCTCGGTGGCTGGGCAGCGAGTCGCTTGAGGGGGTGTATGATGGAACGTAAGTCTCTACGATACCCTAGGGAGGTTTATATATGGAGCACCTCCCAGGGTTTACAAGTTGTCCCCGAACAAGATAAGGATCCGGGGGCTTTTGACCTAATCCGACTGGGCTTCTGCTACACTCCTGGGCTTCCAGTCGCCAGTCGATGGGCTTCTTCTTTCCTCAGAGTCCAGTCGCTGTCCTCCAGGCGTACTCGCGGGCCTTTCGGCCCACTCGAAACCTACTGCTGAGCATACCCCCTTTGGCATATCCCCATCGGTAGTCCCCGAGGCCATCGTTGATGCAGGTGCAGGCGTTCTTTGGTGCTTGAAGTAGGCGAGCCCAATTTGGGCGTCCAGTCGAATCGGCGATGGACTCTATTAATGCCGAGGAGAATTTCTCCACAGCTCCACTGGTCACTTTAATGAACATCAATGCTGCCCTGTCGACATTTCGGCGAGAAGAGAGATTGGCGGGTGGCGAGTGGACAACAAGAGTTGGACCATCAACCTTAGTCAAACTATCCGTTGGAATTTCCAATGGTAACTACAGCGCAATTACCATGGGTAACGGCTATCCCGATTTTGGCGGGTGACCTTTCCCATATAAGGGGAGTGATGGATCAGCTTCGCGATCCTTCTTCGCATTCTTCGATTTGCTCTTCCTCTCTGCTCACCCCCGACCTATTCTCCTCGCATCGCGCGATTCCACTTTTCACTCAATGGCGCCTCCCAAAGGCTCGTGGGGAAAATCCAAGTGCACCACAGCCCAATCCTTCGAGGACGCCGGGGTGCTTCGCAAGGGGAATTGGCGAGCCCCCCCTTCTGAGACCAAGCCAAAACCGCGGCCCGGCGAGTTCATCTGCTTCACCAGCCATCTCGAGAGGGGCTTGGGGTTTCCCACTTCGCTCTTCTTCCGCCGCTTCTGCGCGTACTACGCGATCAAGCCCTCAGATCTTGGTCCACACAGCATCGAGCAGTTGGCGATCTTCGTCGCCTTCTGCGAGTGCTACCTCGGCTGTAGGCCATACTTTCCTCTGTGGCTGGAGCTCATCCACGGCCGCATCGGGCGCGAGGCGTCCAGCGGCCTGATGCTGGCCGCAGGCGGGGTCACCTTACAGTTGAAGCCGAAGGCCAACTTCGTTAACCTCCTCTTGCCGAAGAAGGCCGCCAGCGAGTGGAAGAAAAGCTGGTTCTACGTCAAGGAATCTACTCCCTCCGGCGAGGTCTCCCTTCCTGAATTTGTCGCCGAGAGGAGCGAGCCCCGCCGACTGGCGCCAAAGAAGCTCCCTGAAGATCAGCGGATGGTTGTCGCGGAAATGATGGATCAGATCCAGAAGCTGAAGGACCAGGGGTTGGTTCCGATCAACCTCTACAATTGCTGGCTCGGGTGGCGCCTGGTTCCGCTGGCGGCTCGTCCACACTTGATGTACGAGTACAGCGGGAAGCTTGATCCATCTCGCACCAGCAAGGAGTCGTGGGAGGCCAAAGATTACAAGGCCGCCCTGAAGAAGATCACCGATGCGGAGTTCACGGGTGCGGCGGTCGGAGTCGCCCCGTATACTCCCGTGAAGAACGAAGCCCCTACAGTAAGTCTTCTTTCCAATCACTCCGTTCGTATTCCAATTTCATTCTTTTCGCTTGTCATGTTTTTGACTCGCAGTGGTTCTCAGCTTTTCCAGGTATTGGAGGGTTGGCTCCCTCCACTCGATGAAGAAGTCCTCCAGGAGCTGGAGGAAAATTCCGAGGGGGATCCTTCCGATAGCGACGGGGAAGACGAAGAGGTCGCTCCCCCAGCGCCTGTGGCTCGCAAGACCCGAATGCAGAAACAGTGAGAGGTCGAAGCGAGCCGCATCCTGGACGACTTCGAAGAAGGCGACGAGGTCGCCCAGGAGCAGACGTCTCGGCGCACAGCCACGCCTTCGAAGCCCCCACGCCGGTCCAAGTCGCTGGCAAAAAGGCCTGCATCACCGGTCAGGTTGTCAGTGGTTTTCGGGTCGGACGACGACTCCGATAGTGAAGGGTCTCCTGAAGTCTCGCACAAGGTCCCGAGGGCCGCAATCCCGACGAAGGGGTTTTAGGGCGAGGACACAGAAGTGGTGGTAGAGGCGCCCCTGGCTTCGATCGCACCGTCGACCTCGGGGGTGCCAAGCCAAGAAGCGACCGACGTAGTGCCGCCCAAGTCGCTGCTGCCGTCGAAGGCAGCGGCGTCAGAGCCGGAGATCCCGGCGACTGCGGCTTCGTCGTCAAGGAAGCCCTCGGTTTCGTGGGCTTCGGACGTATTCGAGCGGGGGCTCAGTCGCAAGATGGGTCCCGAGTTGGATAAGCCTGCCCATATCAGTACCGGGCTTTGCGTTCTTCCAGTCGCCAAGTAAATTATACTTCCTTGTCCCAATTTTCTTTGCTTCTTTCGTGTTGTGGTTGTGCTGATTAGAAGGGCTCGTGTAGGTCAGGGGCTAAGAAGATTGGTCGCCCTTCGGTTGCCAAGATTCCCCCGGCCACTGTCGCGGGAGAGGGTGATCTGCCCAAGAAGAGGAAGGCCTCCGAGGATGTCGCATCTGCTGAAGTTGCGAAGAAACAGAAGGGGGCGCTGACGACGCCGCGACCGGGGAAAGCGCCGCGGAGCCAGCTGCTGTGCCGCTCGTCGAAGAGTGGGCGGCGACGCGATCAGAGCCAGCACCAACTGCGTCCGCGCCGGAGGTGCCGGTCCCGGCGGCCAGCGCCCCTGCCAGGGCGTCGGCGATGTTCCCTCGCTTTATGGCGAGGGGGTTTCCTGGTGGTGCGGATGCGCAATCTCCACAATTCCCGGAGATCGTGGACGCGGAGATTGACGCCCGCCACGGGCGCACCTCCTTCACGGTCCTGTCGACTGACGCTGCTGAACTTCACAAGATGCTCGGCGCTGCTATTCAGGTATGTTCAGTCCCCGAATTCCTAGTCGCTGAATTTCAGCGGCTGGGAATTGTCTTTATTTTCCTGTATTCTCTAGTCCCCTAGTTCCTAGTCGCTAAATGTCAGCGGCTAGGAACTGGTATTAATTTTCCTATATTCTCCAGTCCCCGATTTCCTAGTTGCTGAATTTCAGCGGCTGGGAACTGGTCTTTCTTTTCCTCCCAATGCTTAGCTAGTCTCGTTGTTTTGCAGGGGTTACAACGGGAGTCAACTGATCGGTAGGCTGCGCGAGAGCGCCTGGAGCGTGATTTGTGCGGGGTGCAAGAGGTGAACCGGCGGCTTCAGGAGAGGATCGGTGAGTGTTTGATGTTGTTCTTCTTTGCTTGTTATGAGCTGGTTTTGTGCAATACTCTGACATCTCTGCTTGCAGATGGTTTCCCGGACGAGGTCTCCAAGGCCCGTGAGGGGTATGTCCCACTCGCCGAACTGGATGCGATGAATGAGTGAGTGGCCTCCCTAGTCAAGGAGTTGGAGGATGTTAAGGCGGCCTCAATTACTTCGGAAGAACGTGCGAAGGCTGCCGTCACCGCCACTGAAGAGGAACGCAAGGCCACATACTCCATTACCGTGGGGCTGCATAACGACCAAGCCGCTTTGGAGAAGCACATCAAGGAGAATTGTCGCAAGCTTCTTGGTGAGTTTCTGTCATTTGCCTTATCCTTTTGTCGGTTCTCCGCTTTTTTGGGGTTCCATTGTTTCACTGGCATCTGACTTTCCAGCTATGGTAGGCCAAAGCGACCCGGTGGTGCAGACGTATACCGCTTCGTAGTGCGTGACTGCCGTGGTGAATGCTACCACGGCCTCGGCGTTGTGTGTCCAGGCAGCTCTCTAGGGCATGTCTCCCACCAAAGTCATCCCTGGGGGGCTCACGGAGGTGTGGCGCTATCTGGAGGAGGTGCCAGCGGTTGTGGAGTGGATGACGCGCTCCACGTTCAGGCGCGGGGCCGCCACGGCGTTGAGCTTGGGCCTCACGCACTTCCCGGACGACTTCGATCTGGACGACGTCACGAGTGGCTATCCTTCAGTGACTGGCCCGGTGGAGATGTCGGAGGTGCTGAAGCTGACTGCGAAGGCCACTCCTTATGCCGACCATGTCTTGGCGATGGGGGATCTTCTGCCGTACCAGGAGACAGTGCTGGCGCCTGGCGACCCCGAGCCGGAGCACCGTGACATGAAGTCGGAGCAGCCCTTCCGGTCGTCGTTGGTGAAGTCGCTGACCACGTACCCGGCGAACCCGTGGCGACCCTTTGTGCGCATCAAGGGTGGTGGCGCTTCTTCTTCGTCAGGGCCTATGGTGTAAGAAAATGTAAGAAAATGTAATAGCTGTAATAGATGCCAAGTGGCGAACATTGTATGATGTTTTTGTAATCCATGTCGCAGGGACTTGGTCGACTTGTGTTATGATTAAGGGAGTGTTTTGTTCAACAGTTTGAGCGAGTCCCCGAGCACGTCCGCCCTTTAATGGGGTATAACTCGATTGTGTACTTCGATGTGTTTGATTTGTTTTTGTGTTTGCTTTTATCCCTCGCGTCTCCTGAGCGGCGAGTCCCCGAGCGCGAGTGGGGTTCGTTTGTGAACGAGTCCCCGAGTGTTGTGCTAGACCGTATTGGTCGTGATCCTGTTGGAGGTTATGAATGCGTTGTTTGTAACGCGTCTCCTCCCCTGGCCCAGAGAGCCAGTCGCTTGGCGAGCCCTAGGCAGCTGTCTTACTAGGTGTGTTCCCGAGCCGCGTGGGATCCCCGTTTTGCGGAGTCCCCATGCGTGGTACTTAACCGTTCGAGTCGCTTTGCGCGAGGGTGGGAGGGACAGATCGCTGTGAGAAGCGTGTATCAGATGTCTTGGCCTGGCGGGCCAGTCGGGCTAGGCGACTCCAATGGCGGCTCCGGGTTGGCGTTTTTCGTGGACGACCCAAGGCCCGAATATTTCCGGTACCCTTGTGCCGCACTACTTGGCCGTGTCGGTCGCTCGACCAGAGGTTGACTTCCGTAAGTAGCATATTGCTAGCATGTACGAGTGCGAGTGGCACAAGAATGTGGTGAGTGGACACAATTTGTGCGATCCGAATGAATTTCATTATATATTCCGATGGAGTACAGTGTGAGGTTCTAAGTATAGAACTTTCTTAGGAGGTTTATATTCCATGGCCTCCCGACCTCCAATTGGCCGTCACCCCGTATGTCGATGAGGTAGTAGGCATCATTGCCAAGGACTCAGCCTATGGCGAATGGTCCCTCCCATGGGGGGGATAGCTTGTGCATGCCCTTCTTGTCTTGGACCAGTCGTAGGACCAGGTGGCCTTCCTGGAAGGTGCAAGTTTGCACTCGGCGGCTGTGATAACGGAGAAGTCCTTGCTGGTATATGGCGGTGCGGGAGCGAGCCAGGTCGCGTGCTTCGTCGAGTTGATCGACACTGTCTTGGCGGGCGGTTTCGTTGGCCGCCTCGACGTAGTTGGCGACTCAAGGGGAGTCATGCTCCATGTCTGTTGGCATTACGGCCTCGGCGCCATACACCATGAAGAAAGGCGTGAACCCGGTTGATCGGTTGATGGAGGTGCGGATCCCCCATATCACAGAGGGGAGCTCATCGACCCAACATCCTGGGGAGCGTTCGAGGGGCACCTGTAGTCGCGGCTTGAGACCGTGGAGGACGCTCTGGTTGGCGTGCTCTTCTTGGCCGTTTGACTCCGAGTGGGCGACTGATGCGAGGTCGAGTCGTATACCGTGCTCCTCACAGAATTCCGCCATGGCCCCCTTGGCGAAGTTGGTGCCGTTTTCTGTGATGATGCTGTGTGGATAGCCGTACTGGTAGATGAGTTCACGGAGGAACTTGGTAGCCGTCTTGCCGTCGCACTTCTTGATTGGCTTGGCCTCCACCCATTTGGTGAACTTGTTGACTGCGACCAGGAGGTGAGTGAAGCCCGATGGGGCCTTCTTGAACGGGCCGACCATGTCCATGCCCCATACGACGAATGGCCACGTGATGGGGATTGTCTTGAGTGTCGAACCAGGAAGGTGCGTCTGGTTGGCGTACTTCTGGCATCCGACGCATGTTTGGACGATGTCCGTGGCATCGGCGTGTGCAGAGAGCCAGTAGAAACCGTGCCGCATGGCCTTGGCGACTAGAGACTTGGCGCCGGCGTGATGGCCGCAGTCGCTGGCGTGGATGTCCTGGAGGATCTTGCGGCCTTCCTCTGGCTGTACGCAGCGCTAGAACACGCTGGTCACGCTGCGCTTGTGGAGCTCGCCGTTGATGACGACGAAGGATTTGCAGCGGTGTACGATCATTCACGCCTCTGTCTCGTTGCTCGGTAGGAGTTTGTGTTCTAGGAAGGCGACGTATGGCGCTGTCCATTCGCTAGGTTCCACAATCATGGCGACTAAGGCCGGTTCTGGTTGTAGTGGGATCCCAACATCGATCTCCTTTGGTGGGCTGACGGAGGGCTTGTGGATGATGTCGAGGAAGATGCCTACTGGTGGCGCCCGTCGAGCCGACCCGATGCGGGAAAGGGCGTCCGCCTCCTCGATTTTACGCCTATCGATCCACTCAACGGAGTAGCCGTCGAAGTGTCCTCCCAGTTGGTCGACGGCCTAGCGGTATGCTATCATTGTTGGGGAAACAGCGTCGCATGTCCCGGCCACTTGGCCGGCGACTAGGTCGGAGTCGCCGTAGCATCGTAGGCGATTGATGCTCATCTCCTTGGCGGCTCTCATGCCGTGGAGGAGGGCCTCATATTCCGCCGCGTTGTTGGTGCAGGGTTTGAAGTTGAGGTGGAGCATGTAGCGGAACTTGTCTCCTTTGGGGGAGGTCAGTATGACCCCAGCCCCCGCGCCGTCGGTGTTCTTGGAGCCGTCGAAGTGGAGCGACCAGTAGTGGAGGTATGGGAGCTTCTCTGGCTGATGTGCCTCTTCCCAGTCGGCGAGGAAATCGGCCAGGGCTTGCGACTTGATCGCTTTTCGGGGCTCGTATTTGATGTTGTGGACACCGATCTCGACGGCCCACTTGGCGACTCGCCCAGTCGCATCGCGATTGCGTATGATGTCTTGCAGGGGCGCGGAGGATACCACCATGATTGGGTGCTCCTGGAAGTACTGCGGGAGTCGCCGCTGTGCTCGGAATACCGTGTACACCAGTTTTTGGTATTGCGGGTAGCGCTGTCGTGAGTCTGTTAAGACTTCGCTGATGTAGTATACTGGGCGCTGTATGGGGCGCTCCTTGCCCTCTTCTGGTCGTTCGATGACCATCACGGCGCTGACGACCCGATTGGAGGCCGCGACGTAGATGAGCATTGGCTCTCTGTCGAGTGGCGCGGCGAGTAGTGGTGCCGCGAGTAGCACTTCTTTGAGTGCTTTCAGTGCGTTGTCGGCCTCTGCGTCCCATTGGAACGTTGGGTTCTTGCGCAGCAGGCGGTATAGGGGCATTGCCTTCTCGCCTAGCCAGGGGATGAAGCGACCGAGAGCCGCGACTCGCCCTGCTAACTTTTGGACGTCGCGCAGGCACTCGGGTTTCCCGAGTCGCGTGATGGTGTCGATCTTGGTGGGGTTGGCCTCAATGCCTCGCTTGGAGACTACGTACCCCAGAAGTTGTCCGGCGGGTACGCCGAAGGTGCATTTTCCGGGGTTCAGGTTGATGTTGTACCTCCGCAGATTTGTGAAGGTTTCTGCTAGGTCGGCGAGCAGATCGTCCTGGCGGGTGGATTTTACCACCATGTCATCGATGTAGACGTGGATGTTGCGGCCGATTTGGCTCACGAGACACTCCTGCATGCACCTCTGATATGTGGCGCCTGCGTTCTTGAGGCCAAATGTCATGGCCGTGTAGCAGAACACGCCGAATAGCATGATGAACGTCGTCTTCTCCTTGTCTTCGACCACCATCTTGATCTGGTTGTAACTAGAGTAAGCGTCGAGAAAACACAGCGACTCCGATCCCGTGGTCGAGTCGATGATCCGATCGATGCGCGGTAGGACGAACTCCTCCTTCGGGCAGGCACTGTTGAGGTTGGTGTAGTCTATACACATTCTCCAGGTGTTGTTCTTTTTGAGGACCAGGACTAGGTTTGCCAGCCACTTGGAGTACTTAATTGGCCGGATGAAGCCTGCGGCTAGCAGGCGCTGGACTTCCTCGGCAATTGCTCAACGGTGCTCTTCATTGAAGGGCCGTAGCGACTGTTTTACTTGTCGCACTTTGGGGTCGGCATTGAGTTTGTGCTCAGCGAGTTCCCTCGGGACACCTGGCATGTCAGATGGCTTCCATGCAAAGATGTCGCGGTTCTCACGGAGGAACCCGATGAGCGCACTTTCCTGTCCGAGGCTCATATGCGCCCCGATGGTGACCGTCTGGCTGGAGTCGCCTGGGACGAGCTCGATGGTGCGGGTGTGTGTGGTCGCCTCGAACATGGAGTTCGTGGCGACCGGTTTCTTCAGGATGGTGGGATCGTCCTTGTTGATGTTGCCCGCGTATTTTGCGAGCTCCTCCGCGTGGTCAGTCTCCGCGGCGATGACGGCGTCGGCGAGCTCGGCGCCTTTTTCCTTGCATTCCATGGCCATATCGGGGTCGCCGTGGACGGTGATGATGCCACTCGGCCCGGGGAGCTTCATCATGTTGTAGGCATAGTGTGGGGTCGCCATGAAGTTTGCGAATGCCTGGCGACCCAGGACGCAGTGGTAGGGACTGTGGAAGTTTACCAGCTCGAAGACAATCCTCTCCGTGCGGTAGTTTTCCAGGGTGCCGAAGGTGACTGGCAGCATCACCTTCCCGATCGGGTACGCCTTCCGACCGGGGACGATGCCATGGAAGGTCGTCAGTGTTGACTGGATGGCTGTTTCTGGGAGCTGGAGCCTTTTGAAGGTGTCGAGGTACAGGATGTTGATTGAGCTCCCACCGTCCATCAGCGTCTTAGGCAGCCAGTAGTCGGCCACCTTTGGCCTGACCACCAGGGCGACTCGCACTGGATACTCGATTCTTGGCGCGTGGTCCCGGCGACTCCAGGTGATGCTCTGTTCGGACCAGTTTAGGAAGCGGGGGATGTCGACTTGCGTCACCGCATTGACGGCGACCGCGCGGGCGAGTACCTTCTTCTCACGCTTGGTGCCGAGCCCGGTGAAGGTATGTAGCGACCCGACAGCGGTTCTAAAGCCGCTGCCGTTCCTGTTGTCCCGCGGTTGGTTGTTGTTGGGGTCCTCCCTTGCACGTCTCGCCTTCTCGATCTCTTTGAGAGAGTGGCAGTCGGCGGTGGTGTGGGTGGCTGGTTTTCCCTCCCTGCTGTGGTAGATGCAGGGCTGATTGAGTAGGGCGACGGGGTCGAATTTCGGCCTCGTCGCGTTGTTGGCGCGGTAGTTCCCGCTGTCGCGGTAGTTTCCTCCGTCGCGGCGGTAGTTCTTGGAGTCGCGTTGGACATAGCCGGCGTTGGTGACGAAGTCAACTCGCCCGTCGGTCTGGCGCTTGCCGATGATGCGGGTGTTGCTGTAGCGCATATCGCGTAGGCGCCCGCTGTCGTGGATGCTAGTGCGCCGTCTTCCTCCAGACTCGTCGTCGGAGTCTTGGTTGGGGTCTTCCTCCACATAGCGCTTGGCAATCTCGAGGAGGTCGGGGATGTTATCGAGCGTCCGGTAGACCCTCTTGATCTTGGCGACCAGACGTTCGTACCGGCACGTGTTCTTGAAGCAGTGTACCGCCGTGTCTTGGTGGATGCCGGAGGCGTTTATCCACAACTCTTGCCACCTTTGGATCCACCGGCGGGTCGACTCGCGTTGTCCCTGGATGCATCGCTCCAGGTCCTCGATGGTGGTGGCGTGGGTGTAGGAGCCCTCGAAGTGCTTGACGAAGGCGTCCCGCATTTCTTCCTAGGAGTCGATGCTGTCGGCGAGTAGCGTGTTGATCCATTGCCGGGTCGCACCCTCCATCATAAGGGGGAGGTAGCGAGCGGCGAGCAGGTCGGTGTGGCCTGTGATCCCCATTGCCATGACATATGTGTCCAGCCAAACGGCGGGGTTGTACGTCAGGTCGTATTTCTCGATCTCCTTGGGGGCCTTGAAGTTGGTGGGGTATTTTTCCCCGCGTATCACGGGTCCAAAGCATTGTGGCCCGACTCGGCTAAGCGAGCCTCTTGGCTCTGGGTCGCCGCGGTTGGCGAGGGTGTGTCGCCGGTCGTAGGGCTGGCGCGACCGCCACGCCTGATTGTTGATGATGTGCGTTCGGGCGTCGAGTGGTTTCCCATTTGCGGCGACGGTGTTGTTCGCAGGTCGCGGCTCATTGGTTGACAACGCGGGGTTGGCAGCCCGCGGTTGGTTTGCCAGGGGTTGGGGTGGTGGGCAAACTATCGCGTTGGCCACAGTGGGGTGGCCGCTTGATGCCGCCCTGCTTGCTGACGAGCGGGAGTACATCCGCCCTCACGGATCGACTCCCGCGGCTTGTTGCTCGACAACCCTGACAAGTAGGGCCTTGGCGTACTGGTATCTGTAGCGCGCCGTCGCCTTGGACATCGAGGTTGGCGATCGCGGCGTCGGCCGTGACGACGTTGTCCATCGGGGTGGAGTACAGTGGTAGCCCGTTGCCGTCCCGGGCTTGAGGTGAGATGATGATCCGTGGTTGGTCTGGCGGGGGCGCACGGCCCATGGGTGGTGGAGGGGCTCCATTCGCCGGTTCTCCAGGTGGTGGTCTTGCGGGGTTGCCTCCTCCTGGCGGCGCGTTCTTGCCATGTTCGCGCTCGGCGGAGTGTGTGGGGTCGCCCTCGTCGTTGAAGTTCAGGACGCGGCCCTGAACGTCGGGGTTCAGGCGGGTCCTGATGCGGCGCTGGTGATAGAGTGACAGCTCCTTCGCCGTCTCTCGTTCGAGGCGATATTTCTCGCGCTCGGCGAGTTCGTTGCGCTGCGCCTCTTGGAGCCGCAAGCGGGCTTGTTCCACCTTCGTGGCTGTCGCGGTCGGCGGAATCGGCGTGGAAAACGGATCTGGCGGGGCAGCCGTGCTACCCGCCATGTAGATCGCGTTGAAGCGATTGGATCTGGCGCGAAGATCCTCGGGGGATTCCGAGCCGGAGTCAGAGTCGAAGATCTCCAGGATGGAGGGATCATCGAAATCTTCGGGGTTGGAGACTCGCGTGATGGAGTCCTCCCGTGATGCGGCGGTGATGGATCTGTTGGCCGATGCAGGGGTCGCGGAGTCGGCGTCGTCGTTTAGGGCGTCATCGTTGGTGGCGGCGTTGGTCTCGACCGCGTCACTAGCGGCCGAGTCATACTCGGTGACGAGGCCCCTGATGGAGCGAACCTGCTCCTCCAAAAGCAGATTGCGGTGTGGAGGCGATCCGCCGACGATCATGGTCGCGGCTGGGTCGACCGCACCGGTAAAGCCGACGAAGAGGTTGATGGAGCCGATCAGCATCACCGCGGCGTGTGTGACTGGGTGCGACGCCGGGATGTAGCTGTTTGGCAGGATCTGCAAGATCCCGCCAAAGGCGATCATGCGGCCGGTGGCGAACGGCCGCGCGATCGGCGAGTAGGGTCTCGCCGCAGAACTCAGGCCAGTCCCGCTATGCCCCATGGTGGGCGCCACTGTCGTGGAAATGGCCACGGCAGTCGCTGCCATAGGTAGCGATTGAGAGTTTCATGAGGAAGAGCTGGCGGCCATCTGCGGTGCGAGATGGGGGCAGGTGCACAGGGGTTTACCCAGGTTCGGCCCCCCGGAGGGTAAATACCTACTCCTGCTAGATTGGATTATGAGAGAGGGAGTTACAAGGGTCGCGAGCTCGGTGGCTGGGCAGCGATTCGCTTGAGGGGGTGTATGATGGAACGTAAGTCTCTACGATACCCTAGGGAGGTTTATATATGGAGCACCTCCTTGGGTTTACAAGTTGTTCCCGAACAAGATAAGGATCCTGGGGCTTTTGACCTAATCCGACTGGGCTTCTGCTACGCTCCTGGGCTTCCAGTCGCTAGTCGATGGGCTTCTTCTTTCCTTAGAGTCCAGTCGCTGTCCTCCAAGCGTACTCGCGGGCCTTCCGGCCCACTCGAAACCTACTGCTGAGCATACCCCCTTTGGCATATCCCCATCACATACCTTGTGAGACCAAACTTCAATATTCATTGCAGGGGAATGCGTACATGTCCATTGACGTATTTTCTAAAACATTTTGAAAACCTTATCACCTGCACTCAAAAACAAAACTATTTTTAGAATGAATATGAAATATGGATTACCGGCTCAGGGTAGTCAGATAATCTAAAATGGTGGATAGTGGAATCATGGATAATATATGGGAAACCATATGGTGGAGATTCCATTGTACCAGATATACACCTAGGATTAACAACCAATGTAGTCAACGATTCTTGCATCATACAATAACACGCTAGCCACAAGTTTTGTTATGGGACAGAGAAGTTAGTTGTACCTTTTTTTTCGTATGTCCTTGTATCCTAAGTCGGGCTGAGATCCAGAGAGGAGATCAGTGGGTGGGAGCCCGTGACATCCCTATACCGTGCTTCAGGGTAACAGTTTAACATATTATAAGGGAGGATAATGGAGCATAGGTCTCTCGACCGAAACTCGTTACAATGGGTGGACTACGGGGTCCTGGAAAAGGACAGTGATTGACTTAGATCTTGACTGAGCCTTGAACCATGGAAGTTTGAACGGGAAATCATACCCTTTTATGCTCTCGGGCTTTAGATCATTTGTGGGAAAAATAGTGCCCCTCTCGAGAGTGTATGAACTATGAAGACTGGGAGACATAGTTTTTTTAAATACTAAAACTTATCTTTTATAAAAAACAATTTCAAAAACTAAGCATAAGCTCAGGTTCTTATCCATGACATTAGATAGAACATCAAACAACCACTATAGAATTTGCTGAGTATGCCAGTACTCAATCCTTACTTCTTAAAACCCTTGCTTAGGTACCTTCCAGATAGAAGACACAAATACTCTAGAAGACTCCACTAAGGAAGAGGTTTACTATGATGAACCCGATCTCTCAGGTGGAATTGAAGGCATAAACTATGGAATAGAGTTCAGAATGGGGAAGGATATCTTAGACGTAGAGGAATAGTTTCACACCCATAAGATAGTTGATCTGAGCAATCTAGGTCGAATCCAATAAAGTTGCAATGCTCCAATGGTGCTTAGCTTAGAAGTACCATTGCTACTCAAGCTAGTTCTTTTAAATGTTCTAGTATGGGTGAATCATCACTGAACCGAGGAGGATCTCAAAGCTTGTATTGCTCTCGTGTTGTGAGTAAGGAATAAAGTATTAGTTGGACCCTCAAAGGTTCTGTTCTACCACTCCGAGGATGTAATATTTACGAGGAAGGACTCTCGTAAGTTTTATGCCTACGAATCATGATCTACAACATGAAGTGGATCACTAGGTCACCACACATGTCAGTATAGGATGCACATGTCAACAACCATGTAATCAGGTGTGACTGGACCTACTACTTGACTGTGATGACACGTTTATCATCTAATACGCTAGACAATGACTGACGAGGGGTAACCTCAGCAATGCCCATGGTTATGGACTTAGGGTTTCATGGAAAAGAGAACGCTAGGGATTTTGTTGGCTGATTAGACAAACAAGGGAGTCGAAGTCGTCTAATTGCTTACGGACAATATGGTTACAGATTGCTCAAGTCTTTTTTGTGCCTCTCCGTAGGCTCCTCCCAGCCTTTATATAATAGGCTGGGTCCTGAAGACATATACAGATAGGTCACAAGTTACAGTTACAACACTAATACAATGTCGGTTTCTATATCTTCCTTGATTGCCAAGACGCGCTTTCTATCCGTCAGATGCTTCCTGGACCTTCATTTATTCTTTATGGGCTTCATGGGCCGTAAGCCTTTATGCAATAAGGGTGACTAATCGTAGGAACCCGATTAGTCATACCCATGTCATTGATAGATTCTCATGTTTATGATGATAGAAAGCATCCATCAAGCATAACCCATCTTAGATGACATATTAAGGAACGCCACCAAAGATACATTAATAGTGACAAAAAATGTATTTCGTACTATATAAGAATCTATGATGGAGCTTCCATGGCTGACCTCATGATGACACCTTTTTGTCACCCGGGTGTAATAGGTGACAGATAGGGCATATTAGATGACAAAAGTAGTTGTCAATGTATGTCTTTTATATTGTAGTGGCATATGACTTAAGATGATTAGAACACTAGAAGTTAAGCTAGAGATCCGTGCTAGCTCAAAATGCATCGAGCTCATTGGGGAACCCCAAGAGGAAGCTAGGATGAGCACAATAGCAAGTTTTCCCTCAGTTATGAAACCAAGGTTATCGAACCAGTAGGAGGAAGGAAACACCTCCAAGGTGTTGTTTCCAATTTGGAATCCTGCACAACACAACCAGAGAACTTTGCCCCAACTTACAGTGAGGTTGTCAATCTCACCAGTTTTGCTGAAAACAAAGGATTAAACGTATTGTGTGGAAGATAGTAATTGCTTGCAGTAAGTAAATAGAAAACAGTAAATAGATTGTAGATTGATGGTAAAAGATTGGACCGGGGTCCATAGTTCACTAGAGGCGATTCTCCTTAAGATAGTTGACACGTTGGGTGAAAAAATTACAGCAGGGCAATTAACAGACACCGAGAAAGCATACATGCATATACTAATCATCTTGACTCCTATGAGATTTTATTGGGCATTACAACATTATACATAGACCATAATCCAACTGCATCTATGACTAATAATCCACCTTCAGGTTATCATTCGAACCCCCTCCAGATTAAGTTGCAAGCAACAGATAATTGCATTAAGAAAAGTGTGTAAAGTAAACCATACCATTGTTCTATGAACAAAGGATTGCTGTTTTCGCCCTAGTAGCAACAACACATCTAGTACCTTAGAGATTTCTGTCACTTCCCCAGATTCCTAGAGGCATGAACCCACTATCGAGCATAAAAACTCCCTCTTGGAGTTGCTAGCATCTACTTGGCCAAGATAGCTACTAACAATGGAAAGCATGCAAGATCACAAATAACATAGACATGATAGAATCAATAATCAATCTGAAATAGCATCTCAATATCCATCGGATCCCTGCTAACACAACATGTAGGATTACAAATAGATGATCTTGATCATGAATGGAGCTCACAAGATCTAAACATGGTAGCAAAAAGGAGGAGAACCAACCATCTAGCTACTACATGGACCCATAGTCTAGGGATGAACTACTCACGCATCACACCAGAGGCAGTCATGGGGATGAAGAAGGCCTCCAGGGTGATCTCTCCCCTCCGACAGGGTGCCGGGAAGAGCTTCAGATCCCTCCCAATCGAGGGATGGAGATGGCAGCGGCTACATACTCTTTCTTGGAATTTTGATCGGGTCCTTAGGGTTTTCGTCCCGGGAGACTTTTATAGGCGAAGGGGCAAGGTCGGTGGAGGCTCGAGGGGCCCACACCACCCCTGGCGTGGCCTGGGCTGGCCCGTGCCGCCAGGAGGTGTGGCCACCTCGTGGCCCTTCTCCGTCTCGTCTTCTGGCTCTGTGAGTCTTCCGGTAAAATATTGACTTTGGCTTTTATCCGGTCCAATTCCGAGAATATTTATTTTCCTGCTTTTCTGAAACCAAAAACAGTAGAAAACAGGCAACTGGCACTGTGGCATCTTATTAAATAGGTTAGTTCTAGAAAATGTGTAAAAATACTCCAAAGTGTGGACAAAACATAAAAAAGTAGATATAAAACAAGCATGGAACATCAAAAATTATAGATACGTTCCCAACGTATCAACATCCCCAAGCTTAACTCCTGCTCGTCCTTGAGTAGGTAAGTGATAAAAAAGAATAATTTTTTAGGTGACATGCACCATCATAATCTTGATCAAAGTATTTGTAAAACATTGATAGCTAGGATCATCGTACTTTAATAATAGACATGAAAGGTATAGTTCTAACGATAGGACATAGCAACTATGTTATAACATGAAAAGGTGTAAACAAAGATTCATGAATAACAATCCTTTGAAAGACGTTTGTTTGTTTCACATATAGAAAACATAATGAGAATGGTATTCAACTTGTCCCTCATAGTGTAGCAAAACATAAATGCATAGGACACCTTCAAAGTTCATAAGGGTGACTAGATATAAACAGTTTAAGAACAAGCATTATCAAAGTTATGAATCAATCAACAAGTTTTGGGACAATGCACATTAAACTAAGAATGGCCACTATTCTCTCTCAATAGGTGCATAAAGATAGAAGATGGAGACTCAACATAAAAATAAAAGAAAGGCCCTTCATAGAAGGAAGCAGGGATTCAAGTTTCATAAAGAGCTTCCAAAAATTATGGTACTTATTAGCTTTCAGCTCTCATTGCCCCTATCATAAGCATCTTTAGGTGATTAAGGTTAAAGTGAACAAATATGAGAATATGATTGACAAGTTATAAGCTGAAAATCTCATGCCCCCTTACTTATGAGTACCGTTCCTCATGCTACTCAAGTTTAGTCACACGTAAGTTCTTGTCATTGTAAGTACATGTGTATCATAGAGAACCTCCAATGGGGTACCCCTTGCCCAATGATATGAAAGATTCCCCATATCAAAATGACAAGGCAAGCAAACAATGAGCATCTCAACAATCTATTAATTTCCTATTTGCATAGGCTTTTTTCTCTCTTTTTCCTTTCCTATTTGCATAGAGTTTTTTTTATAGAGGATGCTTCATAGATTACTCATTATGGTTAGGCTGCAGTGATACATCCATTTTGCATCACTGTTCTATGTCATAATTCACTATTATTCATTGATATATTTCGTATTGAGAGGTGATACTTATGTTATTTCATCTGTTTTTGCATGGTTGACGACTTTTGGAGCATACCGCTGCAGTCAGAATTCTGATAGAAAAGGTGCTGTTTAGAGGCAAAATTCGCGAAGATCAGAAAATCCGGGAAAATACACAGAAAGTCTTATTTTTCCAGAAGACGAAGGAAGCCGGAAGGGGGGCTAGATATGGGCCATAGGGGGCCCACACCACCCCCTGGCGCGGGCCAGCCTAGGCCACGCCACCAGGTGGTGTGGCCGCCCTGGTCCATCCCTGGCACTCCCCTCTGGCGTATATTATCCTCCCGAAACCCTAAGACTTGGGGAGCGACCACAGAAAGATTCCACCGCCTCTGTGGGGCGGAAAACACCGAGAGAGAAAGATCTCTCCGGCAGACAGATTTCTGCCGGGGGAATTCCTTCCTGGAGAGGGGAGATCATCGCCATCAACACCACCATCAAGCTGGACTTCATCGGGATCATCATCATCATCACCACGATCACCCTCATCACCATCTCCATATTGCTGTAACAATTGGGTTGAATCTTGCATAGTTCATAGGGGAAACTTTCCCGGTGTTGATTACTCTCTGTAGTTGATGCTATTGAGTGAACCATTGAATTATTGTTTATGTTCAGATTGTTATACATCATTATTTCATCTCTGATCATGATCCATATGATGTCTTGTGAGTAGTTCGCTTCGTTCTTGAGGACATGGGAGAAGTCATGTTGTTAGTAGTGGAATTGTGTTGAGAAAGATTCAATAGTTTGATATTTAAGTTGTGGTGTACTTCTTCTAGTGGTGTCATGCGAACGTCGACTACATGACACTTCACCTATATGGGCCTAGGGGAATGCATTGTGTATTTGGCTACTAATCATAGGGGTTGCCGGAGTGACAGAAACCAGAACCCCCGTTTAGAAACCATTGCACAAGGGACGTAAGGGTCTTAGAGTTTAAAGTTGTAGTTAGGTTTCTACCTTAATTACTTTCTTGTACTTACGGATGTTTGCAAGGGGTATAATCACAAGTACGTATTAGTCCTACGAAGGTCGGTACATTAGCACAGGTTCACCCACACAACACTTAGCAAGCTAAAGAGGATTAATCAACTATATGAAGCGAAAGCACTTGACAGTCTTCCCATGTGTCCTCGAGAACGTTTGGTCATCTTAAGTAATACAACCGGCTTGTCCTTTGCTGCATAAAGGATTGGGCCACTTGCTGCATTTATTCCTACTGTCTTTTATTTTCTCGTACTTTGTTTACTTGCTTTATCAAAAACCCCTAAAAATCCGTTTGGTAAGTATTAGCAGAGAATTCCTGATCCATACCACTAGCCAGCACCTTCTGCTCCTCGTTGGGTTCGACACTCTTACTTATCGAAAATACTGCGATACACCCCCTATACTTGTGGTTCATCAAGACTATTTTCTGGCGCCTTTGGCGGAGTGAAGCGCTATTGGAGAGTGGAACTGGTAAAGGAAACTTCTACTGTGAGTATTGTTTACTTTTATTTGTTGCTTTATTTTCGTTATGGATAATTCGCTGAGTTTCTTATTTGGTAATGCTACTACCACTGCTAAGGTAGTAGATAAGCCACCACCTGCTGAGAATGATGTTTACAAAATACCTACAAGAATTATTGATCGTGTTATGGATAACTACTATGTTGGGGATGGAACTGTCCATTCCGGTGATCATTTGCTCTTTATACACGAATTATGCGGGTTGTTCAAGTGTGCAGGTATTACTACAGATCAGGTTAAGAAGGAGTTATTCTCATTATCACTGAAAGGAAGAGCTGAGGAATGGTATAAGCTGCTGAAGAATGGTCAAGCTCTAGAATGGGAGGAAATAGTGCCTCTCTTTTATTCAAAGTTTTATCCTCCTAGTGAGATTCATAAACATCGGAATCATATATACAACTTTTGGCCTCTTGATAGAGAGATTACAGCTCAAGCTTGGGGGAGATTGAAGTTGCTAATGCTCAAATGTCCCATTCATGAGCTCCCCAACAATATTATTATTAATAACTTTTATGCAAGGCTCCCTCTACATGACAAGGATTTATTGGATGCTTCTTGTGCTGGATCATTCACTCGCATGGAAGAAGAAGCTAAATGGGATCTTCTAGACCGTATTCAAGACAAATCCGAAGCTTGGGAGAATGACAAAGGTAGAAAGTCAGGTATAAATTATGATTATGAATGCATTGAATCTTTTATGGGAACTGATGACTTCCAAAATATATAAAATGCTTATGGTCTAGACTCTCAAGCTATTGCTTCTTATTTTAAAGCTTTTGCTTCCTACATTAAAGTGCCTAAAAAGAAGTGGAATAACTATCATGAACCTTATAAAGATATTGCGAAGAGTGTTCCTGCAAGAAATACTGAAGTTTATACTGCTAATCATGTTTTACCTGAACCTTACATTGAGAAAATGCCTTTCCCAGTTAAGATAAAGGAACATTCTATGATAGCTAGTATGGTTGATGAAAGTGCAAATAAAGCTGTTGAACCTGATAAACAAATGGTTGATGAACCTATAATAGCAAATGTGAAAGACTTTGTTACTAAATATGAAAAGAGGGACACACTATCCTTTGTAAGGATACCTCCAATATTGTTTCACATAGTAGTGTTATGAGAGCTAGTATTCCTGTGTTTTCTGTTAGAATAAGTGATCATTGTTATGATGGTCCTTGTGATAGCTATATTGTTAAGTTTATGCATGATACTGAAAGTTACTATGAGAGAGGGAAAAGTGTTCTTATGCATCTCAATAATATCAAGTTTCCTTGTTTTATGCTGAAAGTTTTTATGTTGCACTTCTTTTGCCTTCCTATGCATGTAGCCTCTGGTTTCAACAACTTGTTTGTTTACAGAATTCCCTTGCATAGGAAGTGGGTTAGACTTAAATGTGTGTATGTTCGCTTCTTAATGCTCTCTTTCGCTTCAATTCATATTCCTATGAGAGCGTCTTCAAAATTATCATGCCCATCTTAATGGCTATAAAGAAAGAGCTTTTTGGGAGACAACCCAATTTGTTTTTACTTTCAGTTTGTTTTTGTTTCTTTGGGTCTTGCAAGTTATTACTTCGGTAATAACCGCTCCTTATCCGTTGTGTTTGGTTTTTGTGTCAAGATCAATCTCTAATGAGAGAGAAGTAAGATTTGGGGAAGTTGCTGTCCCGAAACAGATTTTTGTGCTTCACCGTAAAAATTCGTGAGGGATGTCTGTATGTCGGATTGAGCTGTAATTTCTTGTGCTTCTGCCCCAGGTTGTTATTTAACTTTCGTTAGTTCTGTACTTTTTGATTGGAGCAACAGAAGATTTTCGAAAAAAAATTGATCTTTACCTGTGGTCCGTTTTGACAGATTTTGCCACTCTAGCATTTGCTTCTTTATTCGATTTCCTTTTTGAATTATTTTTAGGTTTTCGGAAGGAGTTGCTACAGTAGCTTATGTTTTGATGGTTTTCAGTTGAAGTTGGACTCAAAAGGTTTTATCACTTCACTTATATTAATGTTGCTAATAGAACTGTATGAAGTTTTGTGTGAAAGAAATTTCCAGGAAGTGGAGATAATGGTGTAATAAGGAAGAGAAGGGTTTATGACTCAAGTAATAAGTGTATGAAGATGAAGATAATGGTGTTACTCAAGTGATGACTCCGAAAGAATCTACTAGATACCAAATTTAGAGACCTGCAGAGTCTGTTTTCAAATAGGTAACGGTTCTGGTAAGAAAAGTTCCGCAAAAATACTATCCAACTATATTTTTGCAGTTTTTAGTCAATAAGGAAAGCTACGAAGTGAAAAAGGGACGGAAATGGAGCCAGGGTGGCTCACACCACCCTGTGGCGCGGGCCCTCCCTTGGCCGCGCCACCAGGTGGTGAGTCCACCCCGGACTCCGCCTCCGACTTGTTTTCGCCCAGTACCTTCCTTTTGTTATGAAACTTCGTAATATATAATCCCCTGGATCCCCCGAGGTTCGTATATCGTGTTCTTGTCATGTTTTTGTTTCGATCTGTTTCTGCTAGGAACTATTCTTGAAAGTTTAGAAGCACAATGGTGTCCGCCAAGGATAAGGGGAAGGAGCCTATGGAGGAAGATCTCCAAGACCCCAAGCAAGGGCTGGTACCTTTAGTCACTTGCCCTACATCAACGGAAGCCCTACGAGTCACTAAGGAGTTATGCGATAAGTACCGAGACTTGAAGAGGAAGGTGGCCATGCTTCAATGGGAGAATAATAGGCTTCGCAAGATGCTGGAAGATTTCCTCACGTCAACAAAGAAAATATTACCACCACCACCAAAGGAGTAATTCGTCATCAGGTTTGGCATCCCCTTGGTTTGTTCCAAGCTTGGGGGAGTGCCGCGGTATCACATCACTATCTTCTATCTTTTTACCTTATTAGTAGAGTCATATCATGAATAGAGAAGTTATTATGTAGGATGGTTTGCATTATGGAAGTTTCCCCTCTCTCGTTAGATATGTATCCCTTGGTGTGAGTTGCCGTTATGGAATATTAATGAGAAGTTCTATATCACTCTTTTTCATAGATTATATTAGTTTTCAATTCGTGGTTATAAGATTAATCTTGTTGTTAGTATTGGTATCACTTTGGGATCATTGAGTTAATTTAGTTGGTTTTGGCAAACCTGACTCGGTCAGTAGCAACACTATTTTTGAGAGTTGAATGAAAAGATAAGAGTACTCTAAAGAAAAATAATTTCATCATCTTTCATTCTTGATTTGCTCGTAAGTCTAGTATTCTCTAGTTAAGATGTTTTGTGCTTCCAAGGAAGATTGCATGTTTGTCTTTATCACTTGTATGTTTGTTTGTTTCCTTCAACTCTTATACTTGCTACCCAGCCTTGCTAGCCAAAAGCCTGTACTGAGAGGGAATTCTTCTCGTGCATCCACTCCTTTAAACCAAAACCTTTGCCATTTGTGTCCACCATACCTACCTAGTAGCATTATTGCTATTCCAAGTAAATTCTTGTTTTATCTACCTCCCAAATTAAACTTGTTATGTGAAAATTAGTGATTAAATCTCTCATGAACTTGATTGCACACTTTACTTTCTTGCATTTAATAAACTTGAACCATTGGGTCCTTCTTTGTTGCGTATATGCTTGCGCTTTATGAGTAAAAGTTATCAGAACCATGTATCATGGGGAACGCTTTCAACATTGCATTGGTAGTTTGTACCTAGTTGATATCATGTTCTTTTGCTTATGGATCTCGGCGGTGTGAAATAAAAGTGGAACTTGTAAGATCATGGAGTTTATATGTGTGTTAGAGAAACGGCTGGGCCGCTAGCCTAAGCCATGCCTAATCATGGTGGAAACTTGTAGCATAACTATAGTGAGCATTTTATGAAGCATCCTCAATAAAAACCTATGCAAATAGCAAATAAAAAGATCGCTGATATGCTCACTGTCTGCTTGCCTTGTCATTTTGATTATGGGATAGCTCTTGTGTCATGTGCAAGGGGTACCCCGTTGGCGGTTCTCAATGATACACGTGTATTTACAATGACAAGAGCTTACTCGTGACTGAAGTTGAGTAGCATGAGGTTCGGTACTCATAATTTAGGGGCATGGGACTTCAATTTATAACTTGTTAAGCATATCCTCTTAGTTGTGTCACTTTTACCTTAACCACCAAAAGATGCCTATGATAGGGGCAATGAGAGCTGAAAGCTAGTAATATCATAATTTTTGGGAGCTCTTTATGAGACTTGCAATCCCTGCTTCCCTCTGCGAAGGGCCCTTCTTTTACTTTGTAGTTGAGTCAGTAAACCTACTCACTTCTATCTCAGCAAGTATTTTGAGTTGTCGTGTCTCATTCATTCAAATGATGATTTATTCAAATCATTTTTCTTATGTTCCTTGTTTAGCACATTGCTCTTATCTTGATGTTTACTACTTTCAAAGCTATCATTGAAAACCAGTTATTTGTGAACTCTAGCAAATTATCAACTATTCTTCGACCAAGAGCTAAGTTTGCCATTACCAATTATGATTCACTTTATGTATATTTGTTGTGTTTCCTTTACTCATTGCAAGTTGATTTATATAATAGTGAGTTGTCTTCTATTATGATCTATTTATTTGATGAATGTGATGCTTCTTGTCCGTATTCTTTTATCGACTCTTCACTCCATAAACCTGATGCCATGTTTATTGAGCTCAGTTTCTCTTGGGGACAAGCGAAGTCTAAGCTTGGGGGGAGTTGATACGTCCATTTTGCATCACTATTCTATGTCATAATTCACTGTTATTCATTGATATATTTCGTATTGAGAGGTGATACTTATGTTATTTCATCTGTTTTTGCATGGTTGATGACTTTTGGAGCATGGACCGCTGTAGTCAGTATTCTGATGGAAAAGGTGCTGTTTGGAGGCAAAATTCGTGAAGATCAGAAAATTCGGGAAAATACACGGAAAATCCTATTTTTCCAGAAGACGAAGGAAGCCAGAAGGGGGGCTGGAGATGGGCCACAGGGGCCCACACCACCCCCTGGCGTGGGCCAGCCTAGGCTGCGCCACCAGGTGGTGTGGCTGCCCTGGTCCACCCCTGGCACTCCCCTCAGGCGTATATTATCCTCCCGAAACCCGAAGACTCGAGGAGCGACCACAGAAAGATTCTGCCGCCTCTGTGGGGCGGAAAACACCGAGAGAGAAAGACTCTCTGGCAGAAAAATTTCTGCCAGGGGAATTCCTTCCCGGAGAGGGGAGATCATCGCCATCAACACCACCATCAAGCTGGACTTCATCGGGATCATCATCATCATCACCACCACCACCACCATCATCACCATCAGCACCCTCATCACCATCTCCATATTGCTGTAACAATTGGGTTGAATCTTGCATAGTTCATAGGGGAAACTTTCCCGGTGTTGATTACTCTTTGTAGTTGATGCTATTGAGTAAACCATTGAATTATTTTTTATGTTCAGATTGTTATACATCATTATTCCATCTCTGATCATGATCCATATGATGTCTTGTGAGTAGTTCGTTTCGTTCTTGAGGACATGGGAGAAGTCATGTTGTTAGTAGTGGAATTGTGTTGAGAAAGATTCAATAGTTTGATATTTAAGTTGTGGTGTACTTCTTCTAGTGGTGTCATGTGAACGTCGACTACATGATACTTCACCTATATGGGCCTAGGGGAATGCATTGTGTATTTGGCCACTAATCGTAGGGGTTACCGGAGTGACAGAAACCTGAACCTCCGTTAGGAAACCATTGCACAAGGGACGTAAGGGTCTTAGAGTTTAAAGCTATGGTTAGGTTTCTACCTTAATTACTTTCTTGTACTTACGGATGTTTGAAGTGGGTATAATCACAAGTATTTATTAGTCCTAGGAAGGTCGGTACATTAGCACAGGTTCACCCACACAACACTTAGCAAGCTAAAGAGGATTAATAAACTATATGAAGCGAAAGCACTTGACAGTCTTCTCATGTGTCCTCGAGAACGTTTGGTCATCTTAAGTAATACAACCGGCTTGTCCTTTGTTGCATAAAGGATTGGGCCACTTGCTGCATTTATTCCTACTGTATTTTATTTACTCGTACTTTGTTTACTTGCTTTATCAAAAACCCCTAAAATCCGTTTGCTAAGTATTTGCAGAGAATTCCTGATCCATACCACTAGCCAGCACCTTCTGCTCCTCGTTGGGTTCGACAGTCTTACTTATCAAAAATACTGCGATACACCCCCTATACTTGTGGGTCATCATGCATGTTTCCACCATGATTAGGCATGGATTATACCAGCCGTCCAGGCGTTTCTCTAACACATATATGAACTCCATGAGCCTTACAAGCTCCCCTTTAATTTCACACCACCAAGATCCATAAGCAAAAGAACATGATGAAAGCGTTCCCCATGAAAACATGGTTCTGCTAATTCCCAATTTACAAAATACAAGCATATACGCAACATAGATGGGCACAATGGTTCAAGTTTATTATGTGCAAGAAAAGTAAACTGTGCCATCAAGTTCGTGAGAGCTTTAATCACTATTTTTCACTTAACATGTTCAATTCGGACGGTAGATAAAAACATGAATATACTTGGAATAGCAAATGCTAATAGGTAGGTATGGTGGACTCTTTGGAATAACTTGGTTTTATTTGGAGTTGGATGCATGAGTGGAACTCATACTTGGTATGGAGGCTAGCAAAAGACTAGGAGCGACCAACTAAGAGAGCAATAATGGCCATAATCATGCAAAGCAACTAAACATTATTAATTAAAGCATAAGGTGATATTACAAGTCGAAAACTATATGATCATAGAGGCTATGGTGACTTGGTATAGTCTTAACATGGTGTGAGCATGCGCCAAGTCAACCCAAATAAAGCATTAAAGGAGAATACCACAATATTATGATTTTATATGCTAAAACAATGCATGATTCTTTCAAGGCACATTAAGCAATCTCAATTGTTTGAAACAAGTCATGCTACATCAATAATCACTAAGCATAAAGTCAAAACAATATCAAGCATGACAAGATAAAGTCTAAGCCACAGTCAAAAACAAGCTCCTTTTATACCACTTATAAGCATGAACTTTCCTACTCTTTTCCAATCCAAATCAACCTATTTAGAACTATGTATGAATGCAGGGGTCCAACCAATTTATTTAAGCAAACTAAGCAAACAAAAACTAAAAAGGAAAATGAAGACGCTCCCAGAACAACACAATTGTGCATGAAACAATAAAAATGAAGTGTTTGGAAGAAACCTAGGATTTTTATTGATGAAGAAGGGAATGCCTTGGGCATCCCCAAGCTTTAACGCTTGTACTTTTTGAATATTTCTTTGGGTGACACGGGTGGCATCCCCAAGCTTGAGCTTTTGTCCATACTTCATCTTATCACATTACTCTCCCTACACTTTAAAATTTTCTTCATACAAAACTTCACACAATCTTCATTAGCAACATTAGTGTATTCGAGATAATAAGTCTTTTGGTTCAGTTTCAACACAGGTAAAACTTCCATTAAAACAGAAGCTACTGAAGCACTTCCTCTAAAAAGTTCAGATGATCAAATGGAACTCAAAGAGAAAGAGATTAAGAGGCAAATGCAAATAATGGCAGAGATCTGTCAAAACAGACCAGCAGGTATAAACCAATTTTTTAGAAGACCTTCGGTTGCTCAAATCGAAAAGTGTTGAACTAACATAAGTTTGATAACAACCTGGGGCAGAAGCACAAAAAATTACTTCTCAAACCGACGTACAAAGATTTTTCACGAATTTTTACAGCGAAGCACAAAAATCTGTTTCGGGACAGCAACTTTCCCAAGTCTTACTCCTCTCTCATTTGAGGTTACTCTTGGCATAAAAACCACACAAAAAGGATAAGGAGAGGTTATTACTGAAGCAATAACTTTCAAGACTCAACAAAAGGTTCCTAAAGAAATTTGGGTTATCTCCCAATAAGTGCTTTTCTTTAACGCCTTTGAGTTAGGCATAAGAAGCAAGAAATGAATCAAGTATTCTCAAATGAAGATGCATTAAGAGAAAATTTCGTTTTAATAGGAGAGGCAAAAGGAATCTTCTCTCTTTTCTTGGGGAAGTGTTCCATACCTTTCTTGAGTATGAATTGATATTTAATGGTGCCTTCTTTCATATCAATAATAGCACCAACAGTTCTAAGAAAAGGTCTTCCCAAAATAATAGGACAAGAAGTATTGCATTCCACATCCAAAACATAGAAATGAACGGGGACATAGGCATTGTTAACTGTCAACACCCGGATTTTTAATCCCAGATGCCTGTTATGCCATACCTCGCAATCCCAGGATTACCATTTTTGCGAGACATAACAGAATTGGTACCATAGTACATGATCCATTATAAACCATAATAAAGGTCTTACAAATAAAGGGTCTCATGATCCAGTGTAACACCCCAAAACTTTAATCCAATATATTAAGATTCAAATCACCCAATTTGGGGTTAACAAAAACTTTTTTCCATTAAAAAAATTTAAGCATGCATAGGTGTGTTGCATTAAATAGGAATTGTTTTGAATTGCCATGATTGTTTGTTCTAATGGTTGTAAAATGGTTCTAAGATGAATTCCACATCATCTAGATCATTCCCAAACAAAACCCAAAGAAAAAGATTTCAAATGGAATTAATAAATGGAAATGGTCACTTTTGTCATTTTAATCAACTAGCCCAGTTTGGGTATTCCTAGCACTCAAATTCCAATAGAAACAATTGTAGATCTTTGCACCCCTTGCTAGTGCAAGTAGTGATGTACCAAGGCCCACTTTGTGATCTTCCAAAAACATTCAAACTCTAAATTTAGAAGACATTTGAAAATGGAATCTAGTTCATATGTCTATATCCCACTTTTTCAAAAACCACTCAAATGACTTCAACTTGACAAATCCTAGCAACCACAGATACTTAAGCATGTGACTTGCAACTCCACCAAAATTCACTTCAAAATTCCAAAGTTAAATTCTTGCGGCCATTGTGTCGAACACCTTGTGAGCAGAATCAAACCTGCCTAATTAATACTGTTTTGATCAAATTTTGTCAAGCCATTTGATCAACATTAACCTCCCTTGTCTCACCTAGTCCCAACCAGACCATAATCAGCCCACTCCCTAGTCCCTAGCCACAGTGCAGCGCCACCCCGAGCCCATGATCGCCGACCGACCGTGCCCAAGCCATAGGAGCGCACCCCTCCCTCTCTCGACATGTCTAGGAGGTAGGCGTGGTAGCACCACCACCCTCTGTCCGCTCCTCAAGCCCAGCAAGCCCCTGGACCAACTCACATCGCCCGCGCCCACCGCCTCTGTGCCATGTGCAACACACGCTAGAGCGCCGTCACCGATAGAACGCCACAAGCCGCGCCTCGACCCCAGACCGCGCGCGCCGCTCTGCCTTCACCACCTCAACCCGCCAGACATGCCCTTACCCCGCCGCGCGACCCACAGTCGCCGGGAACCACGTCGAGCACCGCCTCTGTCGCTCAGAGCGCGCGACGCTCCTGACTGTTAGCCACCGCCCCTAGCATCGCCATTAAGCCCTAGCTGACCGCCAGGGAACCGCCCACCATCCGCTTACCTTGCCCACGCCGATAGCACCCTGTGCCGTCGTCACCGACGAGCTCCGCCCATGCTTCTCTGCTGCTTCGCCGAGCCTTTATAAGGGAGCCTCCCTAGCACCATTTCTTCACACTCTCACACTCCCCTCTCTCCAATGGTCCTTCCCCACCTCTTGCCAGAGCCACTCGAGTAGCCAGCCGTCGGAATTTCGCCGGAGATAGCCGCAACAGAGGAGGGGACGCTCCCGTCGATTTCTTCTACCCTAGCCGCTGCCTCGACTTTGCCTGAGCTTGCCTTCATCTCCTCGTTCATTTGCTCGCCTCACCGCAGTCGCTGGACCCCTGGTGCGCCCTCACCACACCCCCACTGAGCCGTTAGGGGTCCACCTCGCCGGCGACGTGTCCGTCATCGACGATGAACGTGAGCCGTAGATGCTAGCTCTAATCCTACGGTCCACATTGCCCCGTACCGCTTCACGTTTAATGAGCCATTGATAGGCGGGACCCCCTATCAGTAGTCCTCATCGCCACGGAGTGAAACTGGGCCGGCCCATTAGTGTTCCTGCCTTAGCCCGTAGATTCAAATTTATATTTTTCTATTTTAGCTGAAACTTAGTTCTGTCCCTTAGTTTGAAATTCAATTCAGAGAGTTTTACAATTCCAAATTGAGTGATTCCAATTTTGTTGGAAAGGTAATAAAAATCTCTATCCAAGCCCGTTGGATTTAAATCATTTAGAGTTATAGATATCTCCTAGATAAAAATAACAAGCCAGAAGCTTTTTCACATTCAAACATTTTTATAAAATCAACCATAATAGCTTTTGAGTTGTTTCCAACTCTCAAAAATCACATTTGACCATATCTATCTAAATATGTAATAATATTAAGGTTTTCCTGCAGTGACTTTGGACCAGTACCAAAATAATGCTATAGGCATTTCTAGGTCACTTTAAATCATTAAATAATAAACTTAAACTTCTTAAAAATGTGTCCAACATTTAAATCACATTCCCATACATTAGAATATGTGGTGATGACATGTGTCCACATGATCCCATATTTTAATTGGAGAATATTAAATCTTAGTTAATTTCAATGAGTAGAAATTACTTTTCTCAAATAAAAGAAATGAACTTAGTTCATTAAAGCTTGTGATCTGTGTGATGATACTATATGATCAAATGTGTGCCTTAGAGTGCTAAGAGACTATTTAAGTATTGTTTGGTGATTGTGTATTCCGTATGTATTTATAGAGGATAGTACCGATCAAGTCTACGAGGAGGAGGAGTTCTACCCCGAAGAAGACGACGATAATTTCAACCACTACACCAACCAAGGCAAGCTATTATTGGCAAGCTAACCCTTGCAAGCTAGATAACCTAAGAAAATGCACTAGGCATGCTTTGGTTATACCATTTGACTTATACCTACTCCAAGTTTTATTTACAAGCTTTACTTTCTTTACTTTACCAAAGTCTTGTACTTATTGATAGATAGCATAAAGAGTATAAAAATTGGCCTATCTAGTTAGACTTAGATGTCATTCTATGGCATAAGATTGATATTAGCATTCCACCTTAGTGAATACTCTTAACTTAGTAGTTTAGAGCTAAACCAATACTTGGTCACTTTAGATGGGAATACTTGGTGAAAAATGACTTGTGAAAACCTTGGAATGACGAGTCATTCTATTGAGATGTTTTGAAATGTGTTGAGAAACACAAATGGTTTATGATGATGAAAATGTTGAGGCATGAGCCTTAGCCCTTTTATAAAAACTGATGGTTGGGTTCGGATGCGATACCATTCCAATTTTACCGTACAACCACAATACCTGAATTGGGTAAGGCTTAGCTGGAAGTTTATATGCATTATTATTAGTTCCCTCGCGGGAGAGGTTTGAGGTGAGGCTACCTCTCAATGTTGTCCACCTATGCAGTGCCCAGGATGGCAGATGGCCATGGCTGGGAGGCCAAGCTCATAGGAGAGGTGCTTATACTAGAGTGTGTAAAGGAAAGGTTATGTTTGATTATCTGCAAACTAAGTATGATGATTCGGGGTTATCCCTGACAGATGTGTTGAATTTTGTGTTGAAAGTGTACCACCTCTGTAGAGTGTCAAACTATTCGAATAGCCGCGTCCGTGATTATGGACAGTTGGAGTGGCCATACTGTTCTGTTGTCACATGTATTCAAAATGACTTATGAAATGAATTGTGACATGACTTGACCACAACAGAGTTGTGACTATGATAACTCAGTTCCCACTTAGGTGATTTAGAACTTTATTTTATCTTTCTTTATTTCTGAACTCAGCTTAGGTTTCAAACTTAACTTTACAAATAAACTTCGAACTTAGCATTTCCTACTAGAACTACTTTACTTGTTAGTGATAGTTTGCGAGTACTTAAAGAGTACTCATGGCTTTTGTCCCTAGCTATTCCTATGGCCAGACTATGAGGAGGACTACCCTGAAGGAGCATGACTGCTACGACAACTAGGATCATCTCCCAACGTCAGCATTGCCAGTGACACTGAAGATGGAGCCCACCGCTACGCTATTTATTCCGCTACTTGTTTGTACTAATACTGGATCATGAGATCATTATTTGTGTAAGACCTTATTATGGTTTGTAATGGATGATGTACTGTGATATCCAATATGTTATATCTCGCAAAAATGGTGATCCTGGGATTGCTATGTATGGCATAACAGGCATCTAGGATTAAAAATCCGGGTGTTGACATCCAGTCTTAATACAATCAAAGCAGTGGAAAGTAAACGTAGTAGGGGATCCATCTTCAGGGTCACAAGCAATGCTGATGATGGGAGATGATCCTAGTTGTCATAGACCTCCTGATGTCCATTTTCTTGGTAGTCCTCCTCATAGTCTGGCCACGGGAATAGCTAGGGACAAAGCCATGAGTACTATTTAAGTACTCGCAAACTATCACTAACAAGTAAGGTAGTTCTAGTAGGAATCTTAAGCTCTAGGTTTATTTGCAAAAAGGCAGGTTTATTTCATAAGGAGTTCAAAAGTAAAGAACCTAATTTAATTTTCTACATCAAAAAAGTGGGAACCTAGTTACCGCGAGGCATCTAAAGATTGAGATAGATAATGAGACAAGGGGAAAATTCTAGGGTTTATGGGTTTGTTTTAGAAACTTTAAACTTGGAGTTTGACTCAGGTTTTGCAAACTAACAACTTTATTTTCATTCATTCATTCATAGCACCCAATACAAACACACACCACAACAAGGAAACAAATGGTTTTAAGAACCATTCTGTGAAACTATGATAAAGTGGGACCGGGTACAACTCACTCCTACGGTAGTGCTCAAGTGCATCTAATTATCATCAATGAAGGCGGCATCATCTTCATCAGTGTGGAACTCCATGTGGAGGTCCTCCAGGTAGTCATCATCATCACTGAGGTAGAAGTAGAGATCTCCATGGATATCTTCACCTTCCTCCTCCTTCGCTTCAAGCTGGATCTCTTATTCACGGATGGTCTTCTCAAGAGTGGCCACCTTCTTGCAAAGACGATCGATGATGCGATCCTTTTTGTTACACTGACGACGAAGTGAATGGCGCTCCTTGGCGAGGATGGCGAGGGTTTGGTCCTTCCTGACTGCAATGGCATGGTTATGGTTGGTGTAGGCACGGGCGTTGTCCAACTCCTTCTATCTATCATACAACATGAAGTCGAGATTATCCACCTGGTGCTTCAGCTCCGGGTGTCCTGGCATCTCCAAGGGCAGTCCCATAGAATCACGCCTTGCATAGTGAGCAAAGTGAGTGCCATTGATCTGGTTGATGTTTTGCCCACACATACATGCAAGAGCTTCCTGCATAGCACTGGCTAGTCCGTCTAGCTAGTTGTTCTCCCTCAAGCTGAATTGGATCTTCTCAAGGTGGGTGCTTCCATCTTGCCTCTGAGATCTGCAACTATCAGCCACTGTAGGTTTCCTCCCACGTGATTGTTGAGTTGTGCCCCGAAGAACTCTGGGTGCGGGCGCTCAAGATGTTCTGCGAGTGCATCTAGATGCCTCTCAAAGATCAGGTGGCCTCCGTTGCCCAGCTATTAGAACTTGATATACTTGACCTCCATCTATAA
This sequence comes from Avena eriantha, assembly GCA_910589775.1. Taxonomy (NCBI): domain Eukaryota; kingdom Viridiplantae; phylum Streptophyta; class Magnoliopsida; order Poales; family Poaceae; genus Avena; species Avena eriantha. The sequence continues at coordinate 310,771,790 of OU342744.1, read as the reverse complement.
GAATTTAGGGTGAGCAAGTTAGTGGGGTGATCAAGTGTATCAAATTTTATGTAGGATTGCAAGAATTTTTGAGGAACATGAATTTTTTTGAAAGAATCTCAAGGATAAGAGTGGGAATAGGTTTTCATAAATACTCACTTCTTTTGTTTTGAAACTAAGTTATTTTGTTGAGACGTCCATTCTAACTAGGGTCTCCTATGGTCAGGATGGCTCTGATACCAACTTCTCAACACCTGGATTTTTAATCCTAGATGCCTGTTATGCCATACCTCGCAATCCTAGGATTACCATTTTTGCGAGACATAACAGAATTGGTACCATAGTACATCATCCATTACAAACCATAATAAAGGTCTTACAAATAAAGGATATCATGATCCAGTCTTAATACAATCAAAGCAGTGGAAAGTAAACGTAGTAGGGGCTCGATCTTCAGGGTCACAGGCAATGCTGACGATGGGAGATGATCCTAGTTGTCATAGACCTCCTGCTGTCCATCTTCCTAGTAGTCCTCCTCATAGTCTGGCCACGGGAATAGCCAGGGACAAAGCCATGAGTACTCTTTAAGTACTCACAAACTATCACTAACAAGTAAGGTAGTTCTAGTAGGAATCTTAAGCTCTAGGTTTATTTGCAAAAAGCTAGGTTTATTTCATAAGGAGTTCAAAAGTAAAGAACCTAATTTAATTTTCTACATCAACTAAGTGCGAACCTAGTTTTCATGTCCACAACCTAGTTGTGGTCAAGTCAAGGTCATAGTTCAATTCACAAGTCATTTTTGAAAAGATCTGACAACAGAACAGTATGGTCACTCCAACTATCCATGACCACGGACGCGACTATTCGAATAGTTTGACACTCTGCAGAGGTGGTACACTTTCACCACAATATTCGATACATCCGTCAGGGATAACCCTGAATCATCATACTTGTATGCGGATAATCAATCATAACCTTTCAATTACACACTCTAGTATAGGCACCTCCCCTATGAGCTTGGCTTCCTAGCCATGGCCATCTGCCATCTTGGGCACTGCATAGGTGGACATTCACATTCACGAGTTAGCCTCAGCTCAACCTCTTTCTGCAAGGGAACCCATACTAAGGCATATAAACTTCTAGTTAAGCCCTACCCAATTCAGGTATTGCGGTTGTATGGTAAAATTGGAATAGTATCGCATCCGAACCCAACCATCAGTTTTTATCAAAACCAAGGCTCATGCCTCAAGAAGTTTCATCATCAAATCATTTTGTGATCATAACACATGTCAAAACATTTCAATAGAATGAATCATCATTCCAAGGTTTTCATAATCATGTCCTCCAAGTATTCCCATCTAAGTGATCAGTAGTAGTTTAGCACTAGCAACTAGCAGTGATGGTGTCACTAATGAGGGGTGCTAATGAAGTGTAACTATCCAAATCTAGTTTTATGCTTTTTACGGCATCTAAGTATAACTACCTATTCCTAGTTTTGTGCTCTTTATGGCATCTACCCTATTTTTCCAATAATCACAAATCACTAACTAAAGGTAAAGAACTTTGGTAAAAGTAAAAGAATAAAGCTTGCAAGTAAAACTTGGGATTTGTATAATCAAGGTTGCATAACCAAAGCATGCCTAATGCATCTTGCATAGGTTATCTTGCAAGGATGGCTTGCATAGTTAACGTGTATATCTAGCATCATCAGAAACATCACATGAAATAAAGACCTAGTCTTATTTTTCTTATTTTAGAAAAGTAATTTCTACTCAATGAAAATACTTAAGATTTCATATTCACCAATTAAAATATGGGATCATGTTGACACATGTCATCATCACATATTATAATACTTGGGAATGTGATTTCAAGTGGTGGTCACATTTTATAAAGTTTTAAATTACTATTCAATAAAATTAAAGTGACTAGAAATGCCTATACAGCATTCTTTTAGTACTAGTCCAATATCATTGCATGTAAACCTAAATATTTTTATATATTCAGGTAGATCTTGTCAAATGTGATTTTTGAGAGTTGGAATCAACTCAAAAGCATTTATGGTTGATTTTTGAAAAATGTTTCAAGTTGGAAAAGTCTCTGCCTTGTTATTTTTACTATAGGTGATCTATAGTTTCAAATGGTTTGAATCGAACGGTCTTGGGTAGATATTTTGAATGTCTTTCCAACAAAATTGGAATCATGCAATTTGGTTTAGTAGATATCTTTGAATTCATTTTTGAATCTACTGACAGAATCTAGTTTTAACTAAAATGGAAAAAGTCTATTTGAATCAACGGGCTCTGTGCGGGAAACTAATTGGGCCAGCCCAACTACATGGCGTGCACGTAGCAGGCTGCTGACAGGCGGGTCCCACTGGTCAGCTACTCAGCTAAGCCGAAACAGTAAGTTTCAATCTCAGCCCTACAATTAGAATAGGATCTAATGGCTATGGTTTGTTGTCTCCGTCGAACTACTCTGGCGAGACTGAACCCTAACACCACAGTGGGGGTACGTGGGGGATCACCAGGGCTCCATCTAGACTTGGCGATGGGGGCGATCGAATGTGTCGAGGCTGGCGAGTCGAATGGTGGTCGCGGCGGCTCCTGGGGCGGGTCCTAGCTCCAGTTCCTCTTCTCCTCTGTAGCGGCGGGCTCCGGTGAAATTCCGGCGAGCTGGTGCTTGCCTTGCTCCGGGGAGAGGTGTAGGAGGTTTCTGAGAGAGAGGGGAGTGAGATGGTGTGGAGAATTGGGGTTGGGGTGGCCTCTATTTATACACCGGCGAGAGGGACAACGCGGCATGGTCGGGCTCCTCCGGTGACGATGTTACAGAGGGCTATTGGCATGGCTGAGGGTAGGGGTTGATGCGGTGCTTTAGGGCGCTCGTCATGTGAGTGATGGCGTGGCAAGGGGCGGTCGAGAATGGTCAGGAGCGATCCGTGCTATGTGCGGAAACGGCGGCGTCCGAGACGGCACACAGTGTCTACGCTCCGCGCGGCGGCGAACGGGCGTGTCTGGGGGGTAGCTGGGGTCATGGTGAGTGCATGCACACGCGGAGAGGGCGAGGCGCGGCTTGTTTGCGCGTGTCGGTTGCGGCGCTCTAGCGCTCTCGGCATGGCAAATAGAGAAATGGGTGCAGCGATTACGGCTGGTCCTTGGCTTGTCTCGGGTCGAGGGGTGGACAGAGGGTGGCGGTGGAGTGTCGCATGTCTCCTGGACATCGTGGGATAGGGCGGCATGGTCTGTGGCGAGTGGGACATGGTCGACCTGCACGGCGAGCTCGGGCGGCGCTGCACTGGTGCGAACGGCAAAGGGGGAGGCTTGTCCACTATGCTGCTGGACGCTGGGGCAACCATGGGAGAGAATTGAGGCACTAGTGGCGATCAATTACTACTCCAAACAGTTATTGATAGGTAGGGTTTACTGGTGTCTGCCAGGTGCTCAACCAAATGGTCGCATGAATTCAAAGTTTGATTTTTTGGATGAAATTTGGTGAGTGTGTTTGTCACATTCTTAGGTGTCTATGGTTGCTGGGAAAAGTCAAGGGGGGTTGATTTGAGTGGTTTCTGAAAAAGGGTGATCTATGCATATGAACTTGATTCGATTTTGCAATGTCTTTTAAATAGATTTGAAAATAGTTTCTACCACTATGTAAAGTTTGCTTGGATTCACTTTTACTTGGTCTAGCAAGGGGTGAAAAGAATTTGGAAAGTTTCTGTTAGAAATCTTTTACTAGGAACACTCAAAGTGGTCTAGTGGATAATTTTGGTCAAAATGACCCTTTGATCATATGATTCATATTTGATTTGATTTTCTTTTGATTTTGTTTGTAAATGGCCTAGATGATGTAGTATTCATCTTTAAACCATTCCTTATCATTTGTAGCAATCAAACATGGAATTGAACTCATTCATACACTAATGCAATTCACACATACACTCATATTACATTTAATAAGAAAAGTTTTTGTTAACCCTAAACTTGGGTGATTAGAACTTGCTAATCTTGTTTAATATTTTTGGGGTGTTACAAACCTTCCCTCCTTAAACAAAATCTCATCCCGAGATTTAAGAAAAACTAGGAACTAAAGAGATTTGGAAACTCAGTCCTAATGTAATCTTCTCGCTCCCAAGTAGCTTCTTCTTCAGTATGGTTGCTCCATTGGATCTTGAGAAACTTGATACTCCGGGTCCTGGTGGTTGTGAAGGCTTCTTCCAAAGTATGAATGGGTACTTCACGATAAGTTAGATCCTTGTTGATATTTATGGCTCGGTGATTGATGTTCTTGAAAACTTTGGTCTTCTCCATAACTTCTAAGCATTTGCGAACTAACGAGACATGGAACACATCATGTATGGATGACATCTCCTCCGGCAGTTCCAATTGATATGATACTTCTCCTCGGCGATTCAAAATATTGAAGGGTCCAATATATCTGGGGGCTAACTTCCCTTTCAGTTGAAAATGTTGCATTCCTTTCAAAGGTGATACTTTGAGATACACAAAATCTCCGACATTGAAGGTCAGATCTCGACGTCTCTTGTCAGCATAACTCTTCTGTCTAGATTGGGCGGTCTTGAGGTGTTCACGAACTTTGTGAACCTTCTCATCGGCTTCTCGTAGGATGTCGTGTCCGAAAATCTGACTCTCTCCTACTTGCGACCAATTCAAGGGGGTATGACACTTAATTCCATACAGAAATTCAAAGGGGGCCATTTGCAAACTAGCTTGATAACTATTGTTGTATGAGAATTCTGCGAAAGGCGGACAATCTTCCCATTTTGATCCATATTCGAGCACACAAGATCTCAACATATCTTCTAAGATTTGGTTGACTCTTTCAGTTTGTCCATCGGTTTGCAGGTGATAGGCTGTGCTAAAGTTCAGCTTGGTTCCTAATCCTTCTTGGACTTTCTGCCAAAATCTTGAGGTAAACTGGGTTCCTTGATCCGACACTATGGTCTTAGGGGTTCCATGCAAACTGATGATTCTAGCAATTTACAGCTCTGCTATCTTCAAACTCTGGTAGGTGGTCTTGACAGGTATAAAATGGGATACCTTGGATAGTCTATCAACTATGACCCAAATAGAGTCATTTCCCCTACTAGAGGTAGGCAAACCAGTGATGAAATCCATTCCGACAGAATCCCATTTCCATTTTGGAATCTATAATGGTTGCAAAAGTCATGCGGGTTGCTTATGTTCCGCTTTGACTCTCTGACAGATATCACACTTGGCTATGTAGCTTCCGATTTCTATCTTCATCTTGTGCCACCAAAATTGCTCCTTCAAATCCTGATACATCTTTGTTCCTCCCGGGTGAATAGAATAAAGAGTATCATGAGCTTCCTGCATGATGACTTGCTTCAACTCCGAATCTGCTGGTACACATATATGTCCTTTGTACCACAAAACTCCTTCTTCATCTTTGGTGAATTTGGGTACCTTCCCTGTACCGATACGACGCTTGATTCCATCGATACTTGCATTTCCTTTTCCGGGCTTCCTTGATCTGACTGATCAAAGTGGGTTGAAGTTCAATACTGACTAGGAATCCTTCGCTAACTAGCTCCGTTCTAAACTGCTCCAACTCTTCATGCAAACTTGACTGGGCTTCTTTTATCATGGTGTTTAATCTACACGACAGTCTACTAAGAGCATCTGCTACCACATTGGCTTTGCCAGGGTGATAGTGAATGTCAAGGTCATAATCCTTGATTAACTCTATCCATCTCCTTTGCCTCATATTCAGCTCCTTCTGGATGAAGATATACTTCAGACTCTTGTGATCCAAATAAATCTCACAGCGGTTACCCATAAGGTAATGACGCCAGGTCTTCAAAGCTAAAACTACGGCTGCTAGTTCTAAGTCATGGGTAGGGTAGTTTTACTCATGTTGCTTCAGTTGTCTAGACAGATATGAAATGACTTTTGTCATGGAAATGGCCACGATAGTCGCTGCCATAGGTAGCGATTGATAGAATCGGGGGCGAGAGGTGGCGGCCATCTGCGGTGCGAGATGGGGGAGGATGCACATGGATTTACCTAGGTTTGCCCCTCCGGAGGGTAAAGACCTACTCCTGCTAGATTAGATTGATGGAGAGCGAGTTACCGGGGTGGCGTGCTCGGCGTCTAAGCAGCGAGTCACTTGAAGGGGTGTATGATGGAACGTTAGTCCTCAGACTACCCTAGGGAGGCTTATATAGGAGGCACCTCACTAGGGTTACAGTTTACAACCAAACAAGATATGGATTCGGAGGCTTTGACCTAATCCGACTGGGCTTCAAGTACGCTTCTGGGCCTCCAATATCCAATCGCCAGGCCTTCTACTCAGTCGCATTCCAGTCGCCATCCTGCAGGCCCACTCGCTAGGCCTTTGGCCCAATCATAAACGTCCTGCTAGGCATACCCCATTTGACATATCCCCACCAGTAGTCCTCGAGGCCATCGTTCATTCAAACGCAGGTGTTCAGTTGGTAGTCGGAGTAGGCGAGTCCAATTTGGACGCCCAGTCGAAACGGTGTTGGACTTTGCCGAGAACCGAGGAAATTTTCCACCGGGTTTCCAGTCGCAGCATTGACGAATGCAATCACTACCGAGTCACTTCCCTGTCGACCAGATAGGGTATAGCTGCAGGCGAGTCGAGTGGGAGGAGTTGGACCGTTAGCTTGGTCAAACTATCTGTTGGGCAATCCAACAGTACCTTCGGCATGATTACCGCGGGTAACAGCTATCCCGAGACTGGCGAGTAACACCTCTTTATAAGGGGAGTGACGGATCAGTCCCGTAGACCCTTCCCCACATTACTCATCTTTGCGCATCCATTCTCTCTATCTCTCCTTGATCTAGATTTTCCAGACTAAGTGACCCTGGTTCTTTCCTGATGGTGCCTCCGAAAGATCTGTGGGGGAGATCCAAGTGCTTTGCGGCATAGCTCAAGTCGTTTGAGGACGCGGGGGTCCTCTGTAAGGGGAGACGAAGCCACACACCGACGAGTTCATATGCTTCCCAAGCCACTTGGAGAGGGGCTTGGGATTCCCCACATCGTTATTCTTCTGGCGGTTTTGCATGTACTACGCGATCAAGCCATCGGATCTCAGCCCGCACAACATCGAGAAGCTGGCAATCTTCGTCGCCTTCTGCAAATGCTACCTTGGCTGCATGCCGTACTTCCCACTATGGTTGGAATTGTTCCACGGCCTCATCGGGAATGAGGGGTCCGGCGGCCCGATCTTGGCGGCCAGAGGCGTTACATTTCAGTTGAAGCCGAAGGTCAATTTCATCAAGATCCTGTTGCCGAACAAGGCCGCGAGCGAATGGAAGAAGATCTGGTTTTATGTGAAAGAGTCCACCCCCTCTAGCGAAGTGGCGCTTCCTGAGTTCGTCGCAGAGAGGAGCAAGCCCGGTCGGCTGACATCGGACAAGCTCCCCGATGATCAGAGGATGGCCATCGCGGAGTTGATGGACCAGATCCAGAAGTTGAAGGACCAAGGGTTGTCCACTATCAATTTGTACAACTGCTGGGTCGGGCGGCGCTTGGTCCCGTTGATGACCCGACCCCATTGGATGTATGAGTACACCGAGAAGAACTGTCCTTCCTGGACAAGCAAGGAGTCATGGGATGCTGCAGACTACAAGGATGCCTTGAAGAAGATTTCCGACACGGAATTTACAACCACATCGGCCGGGCTCCCTCTGTACGTGCCCGAGAAGAATGAAGCTCCTACGGTAAGCCTCTCTCTCCGGGTTCATCTCGTGATTCTCGCGGTGCAATTTTCAACCGCATCCTTTCATGTTTGTTCCTGGCCACTCTCAGTTGTTTCAGGTTGTCGAGGGTTAGCTTCCTCCACTCGATGAGGAGGTTCCTAGAGAACTCGAAGAGGGGTTCGACGGGGACTCCTCGGAAAGCGAAGGAGAAGAGAGGGAGGTTCCTCCCCATCACCCGTGGCTTGCAAGACTCGCATGCAGAGACAGCGCGAGATCGACGCGAGCCACAGTCTTGACGAGCGGAATGATGATGACGACATTCTATAGGAGCACAGTTTGTGGCGCACCGGCACGCCGGTGAAGCCCATGCGTAAGCCGAAGTCGCATGCGAAGAAACGTGCTCCGAAGCCAGCATCGCCACCCAGGTCGGTGGTGGCATTTGATTCGGATGACGAGTCCGATGATGACATGAGTAAGATCTCGCCTAAGGTCCCGGAGGATCCGACTCTGATGATGGGATCAGAGGTAGAAGACGCGGAGGTGGAGGTAGAAGTTCCACTTGCGGCGATCGCGCCGACCGTCTCTGCCGCATCGGAGCCAGGAGCTGCTAGAGCCACGACGAGCAAATCGCCGCGTATGGCGGGAACGACCGCATCGTCCAGCCCCGAGGTTCCGGAGACCACGACTTCATCATCGAAGAAGCCCGCGGTGTCATGGGCCTCGGATGTATTTGAGAAGGGTCTCTCGCGCAAGCTAGGCCCGGAATTGGAAAAACCCGCCCACATCAGCATGGGGTTACGTGTTCTCCCAGTCGCCAAGTGAATCGTGAGTTTTCCTTTCCGTTCTTTGATGCTTTCTTGTATGATTTCTTTGCTCACTTTGGTGATTTACAGGTCCGGTGCCAAGAAGATAGGTCGCCCTTCAGTGGCCAAGATTCCGCTGGTCATCACCGCGGGGGAAGGCGATCTCCCCAGGAAGAGGAAGCCTGCTGCGGACATCGCGCCTACTGAGGGCGCGAAGAAGCAGAGGGGTGATGCTAGTGATGCTGCGGCAGAAGACATCACCAAGGGGAGTGACCCTGCTGCCGGCGCCGCGGAGGTGGTGGTCACTCAATCAGAGCCAGCTAAGGGGGCTCCAGTGACGGAACCACCGCCCCAACAACCAGTGCCTCAGCGAGGGCGTCTACGTCATTTCCGTGCTTCATGGCGAAGGGTTTTCCGATCATGGTGGAAACCCAGTCTCCGCAGATGCCAGAGATCGTTGATGAGGATGTTGGACCTCGTCGTGGGCGTACCTCCTTCGTGGTCCCTTCAAAGGACGCCAGTGGGCTTCATAGCATGCTTGATGCCGCCATTCAGGTAGGCCCAGTCCCTGAGTGCCTAGTTGCTGAATTTCAGTGGCTAGCCACTGAATTTCTTCTAGTCGCCAGTCCCCGAGTGTCTAGTCGCTGAATTTCAGTGGCTAGGCACTGAATTTCTTCTAGTCGCTAGTGCCCGAGTGTCTAGTCGCTGAATTTCAGCGGCTAGGCACTGAATTTGTGTTTTTTGTAGTTGCTGATTGTTCATGCTACTTGTAGGGCTTGCAAAGGGAATCGGCTGATCGGCATGCCGTGATGGAGCGCCTTGAGCGTGACTTGCACATGGTGCATGAGGCTAACCGGCGACTCCATGAGACTACCAGTGAGTAATTGTTTTGCTTGGCTATCGCGAGCTGCTGGTGTTTGCGGGGAGCTGACTGTTGTTGTTGTTGTTCCTTTTAGATGGTCTTCCGGCTGCCATTGCCAAAGCCTGAGATGGGTATGTCCCGGCTGCTGAACTGGACATAGCAAAGGAGCGGATCGACTCGTTGGAGAAGGAGTTGGGGGAAGCGAAGGCGTCGATGGTCTCCTTTGATGAGAGAGCCAAGGCCGCAGTCGCCATGGAGGAGGAAGAGCAGAAGGCTGCTGATTCAATCATCCTCGGGCTGCAGGGCGACCTTGCTGCCTTTGAGAAGCATGTGCCGGAGAACTGCCGGAAACTCCTTGGTGAGTGGTTGCTTTCCTCTTTGATGTATGCGTTGAGTCCCTGAGTGGGTGAGTCCGTAATGACATTGAGTGTCTGACATTGCAGCTTTGATAGGGCAAGGCGATCTGGTGGTGCAGACCTTCGACGCCTTACAATGCGTGACCGCGGCTACCGCCTCGGTGTTGTGCATCGAAGCAGTGCTTCAAGGGATGTCCGCCATCGAGGTTATACCTGGGGGACTGGCTGAAGTATGGTGCTACTTGGAAGAGGCACCCGCCGTTGTAGAATGGATAGCGCGTTCACCTTTCAAGCGCGGGGCCATCGCGGCATTGAGCCTGGGGCTCACGCATTTCCCTGACGACTTCGACCTCGACGATGTCACTAGCGGCTACCCTTCGGCGACTGGCTCGGGGGAGATGTCGGAGGTGTTGAGGCTGACCGCCAAGGCTGCTCCCTTCGCAGACCGGGTGCTGGCTATGGGGGACTTGCTGCCATACCAGGAGACGGTGGTGGCGCTGGGTGACCCCAAGCCGGAGCATCACGACCTGAAGTTGGAGCAACCCTTCCGGTTGGTGTTGTCAAAGACGCTGTCGACGTACCCGATGAATCCGTGGGAGCCATACGTTCGTGTCAAGGGTGGTGGTGGCACTTCTTCTTCGGGGCCTGCAAAGTAGATAGCTGCCCTGGGGGCTTTTGTAAATTATGCCTGATGGCTATTTTGTGATATGAACAATGCATATGTATGAAAGTAAGGGGAGTCAATCGACTCGCAATGTATGGTCGGTTACGTGATATGTTTGACTTTTGTTTTGAGTGAGTCCCCGTGCGCGTCCGCCCTTTAGTGGGGTATAACTCGTTTATGTGTGTGTGTGTGTTTGCGTTGGGTTTTTGTTTTGGTTTAGGATGATTTTCCGTGGTGTATGGGGCCAGTCGCCTTGCGACTCCGAAGGGGCGAGTCCCCCAGCGTGGGTGAGGTCGGGTTAGGTGAGTCCTCGAGCGTGGGTGAGGTCGCTTTCGGTGATCCCCCGAGCGTGGTACTTAGCCGTTTTGGGCGTGTGCCTGTTGCAAGGTCTAATGCGTTGTTTGTAACGTGTCTCTTCCCCTGGCTCGGAAAGCCAGTCGTGTGGCGAGTCCAAGGCAGCTCTCTTACTTGGTGTGTTCCCGAGCTGCGTGAGGTTTTCTTGTTGCGATGCGTGGTACTTAACCGTTCGAGTCGCTTTGCACGAGGATGGGGGGACAGGTCAATGTGGGAAGCGTTTATCGATCGTCTTGGCCCGATATCCCAGTCGAGTGGGGCGACTCCGATGGTGGCTCTGGGTTGGCCTGTTCGTGGACGACGCAAGGCCCGAATATCTCCGGTGCCCTTGGGTCACACTACTTAGCCATGACGGTCGCTCGACCAAGGGTTCACTTCCGTAGGTAGCATATTGCTAAACGTACAAGTGCGAGTGGCACAAGAAGATGGCGAGTAGGCATAATTTGTGCGATCCAAATATATTTCATTATATATCATCTGGGTACAAGTTTGAGTTCTATGTATAGAACTTTTGGAGGAGGTTTACAATCCATGGTCTCCCGACCTCGAGCTGGTCATTGCCTCGTACGTCGATAAGGTAGTAAGCGTCCTTGCCGAGGACGCGCCCTATAGAGAGTGGCCCTTCCCATGGGGGGAAGCTTGTGCATGCCCTTCTTGTCCTAGACTAGTCGTAGGACCAAGTCGCCTTCTTGGAAGGTGCGGGTCTGGACTCGGCGGCTGTGGTTGCGGCAGAGTCCCTGCTAGTAGATGGTGGTGCGGGAGCGAGCTAGGTCATGTGCTTCGTCGAGCTGGTCGATGTTGTCTTGGCGGGCAATCTCGTTGGTCGCCTCGACGTAGTTGGTGACTCGAGGTGAGTCGTGCTCTAGGTCGGTTGGCATTACGGCCTCAGCGTCGTACACCATGAAGAAGGGCGTGAACCCCGTGGAGTGGTTGACGAAGGTGCGGATCCCCCATATTACGGAAGGGAGCTCTTCGACCCAGCATCCTGGGGTTCGCTCGAGGGGCACTTGAAGTCACGGCTTGAGCCCGTGGAGGACGCTCTGATTAGCGCGTTATGCTTGGACGTTCGACTCCGGGTGGGCGACTGAGGCGACGTCGAGTCGTATGCTGCGCTCTTCGTAGAATTCTGCCATGGCGCCCTTGGCGAAGTTGGTGCCGTTGTCTGTTATGATGTTGTGCGGGAAGCCGTACCGGTAAATGAGCTCGCGGAGAAACTTGGTGGCCGTCTTGCCGTCTCACTTTTTGATCGACTTGGCTTCGACCCACTTGGTGAACTTATCGACCACGACCAGGAGGTGGGTGAAGCCGAATGGGGCCTTCTTGAACGGGCTGGCCATGTCCATGCCCCATACGGCGAATGGCCAGGTGATGGGGATGGACTTGAGTGCTGAACCAGGGAGATTCGTCTGGTTGGCGTACTTCTGGCACCCGATGCATTGTTGGATGATATCGGTCGCGTCGGCGTACGTGGTGAGCCAGTAGAACCCATGCCACATGGCTTTAGCGACCAGTGACTTGGTGCCGACGTGATGGCCACAGTCGCTGGCGTGGATGTCCTGGAGGATCTTTCGCCCTTCTTTTGGCTGTACGCAGTGCTGGAACATGCCGGTCACGCTGCGTTTGTGGAGCTCGTCATTGATGATGACGAAAGATTTGCTATGGCGCACAATCATTCGCGCTTCCATCTCGTTGCTTGGGAGGGTCTTTTGCTCGAGGAAGGCGACGTATGGTGCGGTCCAGTTGCTGGGCTCTGTGACCATGGCGATGAGTGCATGCTCGGGCTGCAGTGTTATCCCGATGTCGATCTCCTTTGGTGGGGAGACCGAAGGCTTGTGGATGATGTCGCGGAAGACTCCTGCGGGTGGTGTTTTCCTGGCCGACCCGATTCAGGAGAGGGCATCTTCTTTCGCCTATCGATCCACTCAAATGAGTAGCCGGCGAAGTGCCCTCCGAGCTAGTCGACAGCTTGTCAGTACACTATCATCGTTGGAGAGACGGAGTCGCAGGTCCCAACGACTTGGCCGGCTACTAGGTCGGAGTCGCTGTAGCACCGTAGGCGATTGACATTTATCTCCTTGGTGGCCCGCATGCCGTGAAGGAGGGCCTCGTACTCGGCCATGTTGTTGGTGCAGGGCGTGAAGTCGAGGTGGACCACGTAGCGCAGCTTGTCTCCCTTGGGGAGGTCAGTATGACCTGGCCCCTACGATGTCGGCGTTCTTGGAACCGTCGAGGAGAGACCAGTAGTAGAGGTATGGTAGCTTCTTTGGCTGCTGTGCTTCTTCCCAGTCGGCGAGGAAATCGGCCAGGGCTTGCGACTTGATTGCTTTTCGTGGCTCGTACTTGATGTTGTGGACGCCGATTTTGACGGCCCACTTGGCCACTCGCCTAGTTGCCTCGCGATTGCGGATGATATCCTGTAGTGGCACGAAGGAGACAATCGTGATTGGGTGCTCCTGGAAGTAGTGCGGGAGTCGCCGCTGGGCTTGAAATACCGCGTATACTAGTTTCTGGTACTACGGGTTGCGCTGCCTTGAATCTGTCAAGACCTCGCCGATGTAGTAGACAGGGCGCTGTACTGGGTGCTCCTTGCCTTCTTCTGGTTGTTCTACGACCATTACGGTGTTGACAACTCGAGTGGTAGCCGCCACGTAAACGAGCATTGGCTCTTTGTCGACTACGGCGACAAGTAGTGGAGCCGCGAGTAGCACTTCCTTAAGTGCTTTGAGCACGTTGTCTGCTTCTGCGTCCCATTGGAACGTGGGGTTCTTGCGCATCAGGCGGTAGAGGGACATTGCCTTCTCGCCGAGGCGGGGAATGAAGGGGCTGAGAGCCGCGACTCGCCCTGCCAACTTTTGGACGTCCCGCAGACATTCGGGTTTTCCGAGCCCAATCAAGGTCGTCGTTTATGGCAGCATCAGCCTCGACATTGTTCTCCTTGACATGCGCATCGTGCTATGCATCATTGTCCTCATCCTCATCGGGGTCGGCATGGTCGTCCTCATCGGTGTCATCGTACTTGTCCTCATCCTCATCATTGCTGATGATGCCATGCTCCACTTCGAAGTTGGAGTCAGCGTCGGTGTCCTTGTTGTCGCCATAGGTGGCGTCCTCTTCCTCATCAGTGTTGCCTGCGCTACACTCGGGATTAACATCCTCGTCAGTGTCAATGTGGTCGTTGTCCTCCAGTGTTGATGCTTCCATGTATGATGCCTCTGTATTTTTCTCCTTGTCATCCTCGGAAGGAGGCGACCATGGCGACGCCTGCAAAGAAAGTACAGCGAAAGCAGAGACAAAGAGAGAACTCAGTCAGAAGCGATGAATGCGGAAGTTGTACATACGTGTGGCTAGTAGGGAGAGTAGAAAAGGTTGCGAGAGTATATGATTATATATTTTTTAATCCAAGCCTCCTTCCATGTTCAGAATCATACGTGTAAAGACAAAAGCATTTAGAAGGGTGCCATGCATATTCTTTTTGAATGCATCTCCATTCTCATCACCACGTTTAGTTTTTTTGGTTCACATCCAACATCTTCGCATACAACATGCTCGGATTCAATGGATTCACATTTAAGCATACAATAAAAGGTAAATAAAAAACATCAAGACAGAAAAATGCAGGGAAGCAATGATTTATTTACACATCATTTATCCTACGAAAATTCTTATTAGAGATTTCTCACGCTTCAAATAGTAGAGTATTTTTCGAGAACTGTATAGTAAACAATTTTCGATCCTCAACGTATTTCCATTCTCAAAAAATTCGCGTATAGGAACATTCGCATCCAACGGTTTCGCAGTCAAAAAAGTCACAACAAACGTGTTCACAATCAACATGTTCACAGTCATCATGTTCGCAGTCAGCGTCTTTGCAGTCATCGTGTTCACGATCAATCTGTTCGCTCTTCAGTGTGTAAGAAAGGAAGAGAAGCAAGAAGAAAGAAAGGCACAAGGAAGACGAAATAAAAAAGACCCAAAGAATTTGAAAAGAAAGTCAAAATAGAATACTTACCTGATGCCCGCGCTGTCGTTGATAGCCAGATCACCGCCCTCAATTCGAGTAGCACCGCTAACAGCCTAGATGAGATGGAACACATGAGAGGGAGACCCAGCCTACAACCACACCGGAGTGTGAGAGGCCAGGTGCTTGCTGTTGGTACCGCCGTATAGCCATCCCGTGGCTACCCACTTCGTCAACACCGGGTGTGTTCACTGGGCCGTCGCACGCGAATGGCGAGGGGAGAATGCTAAAAGAGAAGGCAGAGGTGGAAGAGGAGAGAACCTAATCTAGCGTGTGGCGGTGAGAGAGAAAAGCGAGAGGAGTCTTATACTGCACTCGTTGGACATGGCGTGAAACTACATGACGCGCCCGCGAGAACCCACGGATGTCTAATCTATGTTGTTAGCTAGTCTCTAAACGGGATAGACGGTACGATTTCACCGCTACGGTCTACGCTACTCCGCCAGTGACTCCCCGCGTCGTCTATGATTTAGGTTGACAGAAGGCATTGGTCTACATCAGCACGTTGTCTCTAGATGGGCCCCACATACGTGACAATAGACGACCGTCTACAGTACACTGCCACGTCAGTTCCAGTCGGGGCCCATGTACGTAACATTCTGCGGACAGCATGGGCTCACGGCGCCACATCGGCTACGGGTGGGTCCCGCCACCCAACGAGTGCGGAGGCTTGTTGTGGCCGGAACTCTTCTCACAAGGTGAAACTCTTCCCACATACACTAACAACGGGCCAATGAAGCGTCTGAAGCACACACGTCCCACCTTCTCACGACGCGGTGTACAACACAACACGGTACAACTATACGTGGTAGGGAATATTTCCGTGGCCCGCAACGGGTCCTGTCTCATGGGATATCAGGGCTCCGTTGCGATGTCACCGTGTTTCCTTTTAGGCGTCCATCCCATGGCTGAAAAGAATCGGGACGACGTCGATAGTAGTTTGAGCTGAAACAATTTAGAGCTATTATTTACTCCTGATGTCATCCACATATAAGATCATAAAATTTACTTTGCTCCCACTATACTTCTTGTATAACCAAGAATCATGATCACTCTTGATGAAGCCAAAGGATTTGACTACCTCATCAAAGCGAATGTTCCAACTCTAAGATGCTTGCTTCAACCCATAAATGTATTTTTTAAGTTTGCGTACCTTGTAATCATTAGCCAAATCAATAAAACCCTCAAGTTATATCATATACATGTCCTCGGTTAAATTTCAATTAAGAAAATTTGTCTTGACATCCCTCTGCCATATCTCATAGTCAAAATAGGCTGCTAGAGCTAACATGCTCTAAACTGACTTAAGCATCACTACGGGTGATAAACTCTCATCGTAGTCAACTCCTTGAACCTTTTGGAACCCATTCGCAACAATACATGCTTTATAGAAATATGTCCATCCATATCAGTTTTCTTCTTAAAGACCCATTTACACTCGACGGGTCTTGCATCATCTGGCAGATCAACCAAGTTCTAAACTTGATTTTCATCCATGGACTTTAACTCGGATATCATGGCTCCAAGCCACGACTCATAATCTAATCCCACCATCACTTCCGAATAAGTTGTCAGCTCATGACTATCTAACAGTAACATATCATGAATAGTTTGCAATCTGGCTGATCTTCGCGGTTCAGATGCAGTTATCGGCTTACCTACCACAATCGGCTCAACCTCCAAGGCTTTTGCTGACCCTCTACTAGCGTCTCCTCTTGAATTTATTTTAGTTGCACCATGCTTCCATTGACTCCCCGACTAAGAAACTCTTTCTCAAGGAAGACATTTTTCCAAGCGATAAACACTTTGCCCTCTTCTGGGTTGTAGAAGCAGTACCCCATGGTTTCCCTCGGATACCCCAGAAAAAGACACTTATCCGACTTGGTTGTGAGCTTGTCCAACTGAAGCCACTTGACAAATGTTCACCACCCCAAACCTTAAAAAAAGATACACACTCGGCTTCTTGCCGGTCCACATCTCATGCGGCGTCTTCTCTACTGACTTTGATGGTACTATGTTTATTGTGAACATTGCAGTTTCTAGACAATAACCCAAAATGATAAAAGAAAGATATGTCTGACTCATCATTGATAGTACCATGTACAATAAGGTATGGTTCCGTCTTTCTGACACATTATTCCTTTGCGGTGTTCCTGGCAGAGTGAGCTGAGGAACTATTCCACAACTCTCCACATGGTCATCAAACTCATGGGTCATGTACTCGCCTCCTCAGTCCGACCAACGAAACTTTATTTTCTTGCTGAGTTGATTCTGTACCTCACTCTGGAATTCCTTAAACTTTTAAAAGGCTTCTGACTTATGTTTCATCAAATAGATATATATATATATATATATCCATACCTACTCAAATAATTAGTGTGGGTAATGAAGTAGTCATAACCACCTATGTCTATCGTGCTCATTGGGCCACATATACATCACTATGTATCAGTCCCAACAAATCGGACACCTTTTCGTAACTCTTTGCGAAAGGTGTCTTGGTCATTTTTCCAAGTAGGCGGTATTCACTTGTCTTGCACGACACCAAGTCGAATGAAGTTAGGAGTCCATCACCATGGAGCGTCTTCATGCATTTCCAACTTATATGACCAAGTCAACAGTGCCAAAAGTAAGTCATATTCAGATCAGTTGGTATCAACACTTTCACATTTATGTTATAGACCGACTCACCATCAAGATTCAAAATAAATAACCTATCTTGAACGGATGCAAAGCCATGAAACATATCTTTCAAATATAAAGTACAAACATTATTCTTAATATTTGACTCATGTCCTTGTCTCATCAAACATGAGGAAGAAATGATGTTTCGACTAAGCACTAGAACATAATAATAATTATTCAACTCCATTAAGAATCTCAAAGGTAAATGAAGTTACATCGTGCTAATTTCCAATGCAACGACTCTTGCTTTGTTGCCGACTCGAACGTCAACCATGCCTCTTGCCATGCTCTTAGTTCTTACCAGTCCCTACAAACGAGTTGCGGGTGTGATAACTGATCCAGTGTCATATACCCAGGAAAATTTAGGTGCATTAGCAAGATAAATGTCTATAACATTGCATACAAGTGTACCTGAGTTGGAAGTCACACCTCCACTCTTGGATTTGTCAGCCAAATAATTGTTGCAATTCCTCTTCAAGTGGCCATCCATCTTGCAATAGAATCAAGTGAATCCGGCTAAAGGAGTTGACTTAGTCCCTGAGGCAGTGCTTGGGACCGAGTCATGAGCGTTTCCTCCCGACTTAGCATTCTTCTTCTTAGTCTGACAACAATTATTAAACTTAGCCTTATTTTGCACCATCAACACTTGACTGACACCTTTCTTGAGATCGGCCTCTACCAGCTTGACCATCCCATATAATTCAGTGAGCTTATTATCCATACCATGCATGTGGTAGTTCGATATGAACTAACCATATGCACTAGGAAGAGAGTTTAGAATTATATCTGTAGCAAACTCTCCACTAATTGGGAAGCCCAACCACTCTAGAGATTGCACGTAACCAACCATCTTGATCACATGTGGACTAACTGGATCACCATCATTAAGCTTACAACCCAGCAAAGCTTGAGAGACTTGATATCTCTTGGTCTTTGCCTGAGCCTAGAACATACTTTTGAGGCTTTTGATCATATCGTAGGCCTCGAAATTCTCGAACTGGTAGGCGTTAGTGGTAGCGATTGTCCTCTTCTAGGCGTTAGTGGCAGCAATTTCCCTCTAGTGAGCAAGCATAAGATAACTAATTTCTGTGGACTCATCTTTAGTCCTCTGGTAGGCATTAGTGGCATCGATTGTTGCATTATAATTCGACTCATCTGGAAGTGGATTGTCTAGAACATGGTCCCTATTTTCTTTTTTGAGAACAATTCACATAGTAAGATACCAGTTGGTGAAATTAGTTTCATTAAGCTTATATTTCTATAAGATTGACCTCAACGCAAAACTAGATAACTAAGGGAGACTTCTACTCGGTGCCATTGAACTACAATAGAAAATATGCAAAAACACTTAAGACATGTATCCATAAAAGAACAAGCATATTAAACATTTTAATACTTGTGCTCTCACTAGAACCAACACCCCTCCGATGGTTACTAACTGATTCAGGATCCTAAAAAAGCAAGTCGAGTAGTGAGCTTTAGCATCACCGCTAGCCGTCAATTGATTTAGGTAGAAAACTCCTTATCAATTGTAACACATGCGACTCCTATTGGTCGGGTGGAATGTAGCACCCCCTCCTGATAAGGATGAGTTCCTATGTATAGTGCTAATCCCTAGATCGGTTCACTAGCAAACACAGTACAAAATGATACCAAATATAACCGTGCATCATAAATACAACGGATATGATCCAGAATTTACATTGGAGTACATAGGGAAAACAAATATACAAAGTAGATCTCCATCCTTCAAATGTGCCACATGCGAACAATTGTTGAGTGGAGTCTCGTTACCTATGAGCGATCACTCAAAAATGGAATAACTTGCAACATGGAAGTTTGTAGCCACGAATGGTCAACACTTTGAATATATTGGCAAGTAGGACTAGTATGTGGATATATAATGGAACCTATCAATTACATGCATATTTGGCTTGGTGGAGTTCAGTATCATTTGCATAAAAGCAATATAACTTTTCCCTACTTTTGAAATAGTTTTTTCTTTAAAATAATTCTTTTAAGGACATACCAGCATAAACCCATGTTGAAACAAGATAGTCCAACTTCATATGCTCCTAAACCCATGTTCACCCATCAAGTTTTAATAATTGAGAAATTGGGATGAGTGAGATCTTCAAATAGTTCCAGACCTAGTTGCTCGTAGATGTCCATAACTGGGAACACGACTAAGTACTTAGATTTACACTCTTGATAGGTTTGTATAGTTTACTCGCATTACCTAATCAACCCGCTCTTACCACTACACTCATTTTGTTCCATGGTAGGGAGAAAACCAAGATGAAACCTTTGAGAAGTAGTACCATGAGCCCTCAGGACGGACCCATACCAACCTACATCCCCTACATCTGCTAGTCACGTCGGGTCATGTTTCCACAACTTACTTAGTTAAGGCAGAGCCCATATGACATGCGGCTGTACTAGAATGTACTACACAAGAAACATGTCCAATCTGTGAAGCCAAGGTGTGCTTTTCGCAATAAAACCATCCAGCATCATCAATCCATCACACCTAGGAGATTCATTAAATTCCAATTGTTTTCATTATAGCAAAACATAACTTTTCATAACATAATCAATCATGATTGCCCTTTTGCGTATCTAGTAAGCATGGCTAAGAAACTAGAAAACGGTTGCTCAAAGGAGTCAAGTAATGGAAATATGGTGATCATGTTTGTGTGTCATAGCATAGCATAGTAGTAAAACAAAATCCTACACATGGATCACTACTTAAAATCATACTATATGCATAGGAAGATAGTAGGATATTTATGATAGCTCTACTTGCCTTTGTTGTAGATGTAGTTATTCAAATAATCCTCACAATATAAAAGGTTGCACTCGTCATAGTCACAATAGTTGCACTCCTCGCAAGCTAACGTTTGAAGCAAAGCACAACATACACATCATTCAAACATTGCAATTATGCATAATACAATATAAAATAATGATGAACAAATGCATGCATGAAGATTTAATAAGTCACTATAGTTGTATTTAGTTATATGAATGTTATCATAACACATGATACATGTGGAACATATTTTAATGCATAAAGCAATTCATTATAAAGATTATATTGAGTTAGTAGGGTTTAATTCACTTTATTTAATATTCTTATGTTTATTCCGAATTAAATTGTGAATTAAATGAAAATGGATACGTAATTCAATTTAGAGCCAGTAGCAATTGGAATCAACCAAAAAGGAGTTGTAAATATTTTACTGTGATTTAATTACTACTGCAATGGGTTCGTACAAAATTATATCTAAGGCCGGGTTATTGTCCTATATGAAATTAGAAATCAATAGATACTTTATTTGTATTTTTCTAATCTATAAATAATTATATATGATTTATTTACTCTCAAAAGGCCATTCAACTAATTAAATTGCTATAGTAAACATATACTACAGAATTTGAATCTAACGGCACATTAATATTCTCCACACTTTAATGAATCCAATGATATATTATTTTCTAAATTTGTATTGGTAATTTTTTTATGAATTATACAAGATTTAAAGAATTTCTGTGTATTTCTCCATTTATTAAATCAATTTCTACTTTAGCAGCTGACTCGACACACTGAGTTGCGCTGACCTACTGACTAGGTGCTGACTAAGCATTGACGTGGACCTGATGAGGCAATGTTGACTGGACGACACATGACCATTTGTCAGTACTTCTAATCTGGATCACCAGATGGGGATTCGACTGCTCAGGATCAAAAGCTTCCTACTCACCGGTAGGTGGAGGGCGACGGCAGCGACACGGGCTCCACAGGTGGCGGTGGAGTGGCCTCCGGTGACTCTTGACGATGGGAAAGAGTGCAACGGGGTGTGGCGTGTCATGGTGGGCTCGAAAACATGATCGACACGGACCCGGTAATCCTCTATCTGTGGCGTCCTTTGAACGGAGGCGGCGGTCGGTGGTGGAGCTCCGGCGACAGTTCCTGGTGGCTCTAGTGACCTACAGATAGGGAAGACAGTCAGGGATAAGCAGTGAATTGTGGGAAGTGTAAGAGGGATAGAGGAGGGCATGTGGTAGTCTTATTCGATGAAGTGGAGCTCAACCTCGAGCTTGCCCTCGGCAATGACAATTACGAGATCGGAACCAAGGCGAATTTGCGGCTAGGGTTTGTAAACACACAAAAAATTGCATGGGTGAGAGGGTGGGGATTTATATGAGGGTTCTAGCATGGAGGAGGGGCAAGAGGGCGAACGGATCGATTCGAATTGGAGCGGAATACCCAGGCAGTTCTTCCTGGTTGGTGGTGTTCGCGTGGAGCACGTTCCCATCGGGAGGTGGAAGAGGACTATGTGGGCCCACGCGACAGGGAGAGGTGGTGCGACACGATGGCTGCTAGCGCTTGTTGGGCCGCTGGTGGGCTGTTATGCGTTGCTCGTGAGTGCGTGCATGCGGTCAATAGGAAGATGTGGTAGATGGGCTAGGCTGCTGGCATCGCCGGGTTAGCTAGGTTTGTTTAGTTTTTTATTCTTTTTCTTCTTCTGTTTTTTATTTGTTTTCTAGATTTAGTTTGACAACTCCAAATAGAGTGGAATTTGTTTCTGAATTTATAAATTTAAAATGCACACACCATAGTATATGGAAAATACTTTTGACTAAAAAATACCAATTTTTCCATTTGCGTATAAAGCCTTCATATAACTATTTTGAAAATTGCAAAATAGGGTTTAGTAATTTGATCCCAATGGAATAATTTCAAAATACATTTTTGGACATTATGGAGCATTAAAACTGCTATCAAAACTACAAAATATTGTTTTGAATCAGTACCCCATTAAATGATTTTGGGGGTTTGGTATAGGGTTTTGACCAATATTTTGAATGAGGGTTTGCACGAGATGCCATGATGAATGAAATGCAATTTTTTAACTCCCAATTTCTAAATTCTGGGATGTTACAGACTAACCCCCTTAAGATGAATCTCCTCCTTGAGATTCGAAGTGGCTAGAAAATAGGCGTAGGATGTCTTCTTGTCCCGTGTAGGTCTTCTTCACCATGGGTAAGCTTTTTGAGCTAACCCCCTTAAGAGAGTTTAAGTTGGCCTCTCCAACTTCAGTTATTGTGCTACATCTAATTGTTCTTCCTGTTGGGGTTGTTAGTGAAATTTCTCAGGGTGCATGATCTATCTAGCCTTCATACTTAGACATCCAATCCTTTCCCACAGTTACGTCCATGCCTTATGATTCCAACACATTTAAGCTAGTGGGAAATTTGCATGCCCAATCTTTAAGTTCAGTTGAGGACATCCAAAAGCTACTACCATTTCTCCACTAGGAGAGCTTATTCTGATGGGCTTGTTAATGTTTCAGTTGGAATTCTATTTCTATCCACAAATTCCTATGATATGAATGAATGTGATGCTCCATCATCAAATAAAACGAGTGTTGGAAAGGTATTGAGCCGAAATGTACCAATCACAGCATCAGGTTCCCTCAGAACTCCTTCAACATTGACATGGTTAACATGTCCCTTCTAAAATGGGTTTGGATTGTAGCCATCAATCTTGTTCTTCTTATTCTTAGGGTAATACCTTGAATAGTGTCCCTTCTGCTTGCACTTGAAACACCAAACCTTGGTTATGTCCTTCCTAAAGAAATTGGTGTTGTGGGCATCAACATTGTTGTCTCCATGGTCATGGTCATTCACTCCTCCAGGGTTGTGGTTGTAATGACTCATGTGGCCATTATGATGGTGTCCATTCCCTTCATGGTGCTGATGTCCATCACCATCATGGACGTCGCATCCATTGCCATCTTGCATGTGATGTTCAGAACTTCCATTCCCACCATGGAATGTTCATATCCTCTAATGTGATCCTGAGTTATAGTTGTTCTTGTGCTTCCTCTTGTGCTTATCAACTTGATTCTTCTTTTGTTCAAGAATTCTAGCTTTATCCATCAGATCTTGGGAAGTGGGAGTGTAAACTACTAATAGTTGAACAAAGAGCACATCACTCAATCCATCCAGAAATCTCTCTTTCCTTCCATCATCAGTGTCAACATCCTCCGGAGCATAGCGAAACAAATTGGTGAATTCTTCTATGTACTCTAACACTGTGTGATTGTACTGGCACAAGTCATAGAAGTGCCTTCTCTTCACTCATAACTCCAGATGAAACATGGTTTCACTTGAATCCTTCCTCGAACATCTTCCAAGTGATAGTATCAATGGGGTGGTCGATCTGGAAAGCAGTATCCCACCAAGTAGCTGCTTGTCTGTATAGTAAGTGAGCATCAATCTCACTTTCTGTTCGTCTATGCATCTAACTATTACTAATTCCTTATTCACTAAGTGAAGCCAATCAAGTTCTATCATAGGCTCAGGTGCGCTTGAGAATTTTGCAGGCCTTAGTTTCAGGAACCTAGTGAGTGCATCCACTTGGGATGGGTTCTTGTTGTTGCCATTGTCATTTTCCCCAATGTTGTTGTTTGCTATGAACTGAGCCACCACTTGCGCTAGCTACACCTGTGCTGCAATCAACTGCTCCATCTCACTGGGTTGACGACGAGGTGGAATCTGTTCAGGATATCATAGATTAGTATAGATAGAAAAGTACTAAGATAACTATTTTCCTACACGTACACAACATATTCAAACAACAAACATCACAAACAAACAATCAAACAATATTATTCATTTATTATTGACACATCACCAATTTTAATATGATCAATAGCGAAGCAATATCGATGTCCTGATGAAGAACTAGATGGTGGTCATAATTCTGACTACTCTCGAATCTTGCGCTTCCTTGAGAGAGTGCTCAATGTTGGTGATATTTGTTGCATGGTATGGTTTACAATCTATATTTTAAAAGATAAGAGTAGGAGAATTGATGTGATAAGAAGATACTAGAGTGAAATATATGAAGATAAGAAGACAGAATGAAATAGAGTTTATAATTCCTATGGCTTTCCTATTACATTCCTAGGTCACAATCCTACAGCCAACACACAACTCTGATACCATCTTGTAACACCCTCTCCTGATAAGGATGAGTTCCTATGTATAGTGTCAATCCCTGGATCAGTTTACTAGCACACACGGTGCAAATGATACCAAATATAACCGTGCATCATAAATACAGCGAATATGATCTAGAATTTACATTAAAGTACATAGCGGAAAACAAATACGAGGTAGATCTCCATCCTTCAAATGTGCCACATGTGAACAATCGTTGGGTGGAGTCTCGTGACCTATGAACGATCACTCAGAAATGGAATAACCTGCAACATGGAAGGTTGTAGCCACTAATGGTCAATACTTCGAATGAATTGGTAATTAGGACTAGTATGTGGATATATAATGAAACCTATCAATTACATGCATATTTTGCTTGGTGGAGTTGAGCCTCATTTGCATAAAATCAATATAACTTTTACATACTTTTAAAATTCTTTTTTTCTTTAAAACAATTCTTCTAAGGACATACCAACATAAACCCATGTTGAAACAAGATAGTCCAGCTTCATATGCTCCAAAACCCATGTTCACCCATCAAGTTTTAATAATTGAGAAAATGGGATGAGTGAGATCTTCTAAACTGTTCCAGTCCTAAATGCTCATAGATGTCCATAATCAGGGTCATGACTAAGTACATAGATTTACATGCTTGATAGGTTAGTACACTTTACCCGCACGACCTAGTCAACCCGCTCTTACCACTACACTCATTTTGTGCCATCGTAGGGAGAAAACCAAGGCGAAACCTTCTAGATAGAACCTTGAGCCCTCAGGACGGACCCATACCAACCTACATCCCCTAAATCTGCTAGTGATGTCGGGTACGGTTTCCACAACTTAATTAGTTAAGGCAGAGCCCATATGACATGCGATTGTGCTAGAAGGTACTACACAAGAAACCTATCCAATCTCTGAAGCCTAGGTGTGCTTTCCTCAATAAAACCATTCAACATCACAATCCAGAACACCTAGGAGATTCATTAAATTCTAATTGTTTTCATTATAGCAAAACATAACTTTTCATAACATAATCAATCATGATTTCCATTTTTCATATGTCGTAAGCATGGCTAAGCAACTATAATACGATGGCTCAAAGGAATCAAGTAACGGTAATATGACGATCATGGCTGGGTATCATAGATAACATAGTAGTAAAACAAAATCCTACTCAAAATCATACTACATGCATAGGAACATAGCAGGACATTTATGATAGCTCTACTTTCCTTTATTGTAGAGGTAGTCATTTAGATAATCCTCACAATAGAAAAGGTGCACCCATCACAATCATAATAGTTGCACTCCTCGCAATATAAAGTTTGAAGCGAAGCACAACATACACATCATTCAAACATTACAATTATGCACAATACAATATAAAATAATGATAAACAAATGCATCCATGAAGATTTAATAAGCCACAATATTTGTATTTAGTTATCTGAATCTTATCATAACACATGATGCACATGGAACATATTTTAATGCATAAAGCAATTCATTATAAAGATTATACAAATTTAAAAGGGTTTAATTCACTTTATTTAATATTCTGATGTTTCTTTTGAATTAAATTGTGAACTAAATGCTAATGGATACATCATTCAATTTAGAGTCAGTAGCAATTGGAAAGCAGAAAGGAGTTGTAAATATTTTTCTGTGATTTAATTACTATTACAATGGGTATATAGCTTTATGCAAGAATTTCTATTTCATTTGTACCAAATTGAGCACACAATTTCTATGGATAGATATTTTCAAAATAAAACCATAGCAATTGGTTTCACTAATTTTGGAGTTCTAGATATTTTCTTGTAATTTAAATACTAATTAGAAGGGTTTAAGTCATTTAAAATCTTTGGTTCCTCCAAATTTAGATCTAAGGCGGGATTATTGTCCTATATGAAATTAGGAATCCATAGATACTTGATTTGTATTTTTTTGATCTATAAATAAATTTCTATGATTTATTTACTCTCAAAAGGCCATTTACTGCAAAATTGGAATCTAGCATCATATTAATATTCTTCACACTTTTGTGAATCCAATGATATATTATTTGCTAAATTTGGATCAGTAAATATTTTTCTATAAAGTATACATGATTTAATGAATTTCTATGTATTTCTCTATTTATAAAATCAATTTATAATTCAGTCGCTGACTGGACACACTGAGTGTGCGTTGACCTGTTGATTGGGTGCTGACCAACGTTGATGTGGACCTGACGAGGCAATGCTGACTAGATGACACGCGGTAGTTTCTTACTAGCCAATACCTCTTTGGGGGTACTTCTAATCTGGATCCCCAGATGGGGTTCCGACGGCTGAGTAACAAAAGCTTCCTGCTCACCGGCAGGTGGAGGGCGACGACGGTAGTGGACGACGACACGGGCTCTAGAGGTGGCGGTGGAGTGTGGCCTCCGGTAACTCCTGACGACAAGGAAGAGTTCAACGGGGTGCGGCACCTCATGGTGGGCTCGAAAACATGATCGGCACAGACCCAAGAATCCTCTGTCTGCAGCGTTCTTTGAACGGAGGCGATGGTCGGTGGTTGAGCTCTGGTGACGGTTCTTGGTGGCTCTAGTGACCGAGATGGTGAAAACAGTCAGGGATAAGCGGTGGTTCGCGGGAAGGGGAGAGGGATAGAGGAGGGCACGGGGTAGTCTGATTCAATGAGTTGGAGCTCAACCTCGAGCTTGCCCTCAACAATGACGGGGACAAGACCGGAACTGAGGTGGATTGGCGGCTAGGGTTTGTAAACTCACGAAAAATTGCACGGGTGAGATGGAGGGGATTTATATGAGGGTTATGGCATGGAGGAGGGGCAAGGGGGAGAACAGATCGAGTCGAGTCAGAGCGGAATGCCCAGGTAGTTTGTCCCGGTTGGTGGAGTTTGCGTTGAGCATGTTCCTGTCAGGAGGTGGAAGAGGACTGGGTGAGACCCACGCGACAGGGAGAGGTGGTGCGGTGAGGCGGCGGCTGCTAGCGCTTGCTAGGCCGCTGGCAGGCTGTTATGGAAATAGGGTTTCGTAATTTGATCCCAATTGAATAATTTCAAAATAATTTTTTTGGACATTATGGAGCATTAATACTGTCCATAAAAAATACAAAATATCGCTTTTAATCAGTACCCCATTAAATGATTTTGGGGATTTGGAATAGGGTTTGGACTCAATATTTTTGAATGAGGGTTTACATGAGATGCCATGATGAATGAAATGCATTTTTTTAAAGACCCAATTTCTAAATCTTGGAATGTTACATGGCATCACAAGCACCGGCTCCTGACCAACCGCTCCGTAAGTCCCACAACCATTCTAATAGACCCGTCTAGATTACCAAGTGCTTCCATTGTAAGGATCTGACTGGAACCCACCTAGTCCGAAAGAATTGGTAGCACCTTAATTTTATGATCCCACTACAAAGTATGTCCGACTCGAACCCACATTCTTTGAGGGATTAAGTTCTACCAACTATCTAATATAGGTAAACCAGAGACATAATAACACCACAAAATAAAGCAATTATAATGTGAAATAGTATGGCTCTCTTCATGGTGATCTCTATCTCTAGAAAGCATGTAAGTTGACTCTGGCCAACTCTTGTCATCATGCCACCTTACTCCAAGTTTCTAACTTATACATAGACTTACATGTCATTCGGGTTCTTCAAATAGCTACACTTGCTAGTAAAGTAAATTACATAGAGAATTCGACACGCTAGTCGGTATACAATAAAATGACATCACCTAGACTCCAGACGGCTGACAAAACCGTGATACGCAAGTCACATATGGATTACACACATCACATGCACATAAGCTATACCATTCACAACATCATCCTGTAAAAACAAGTTATGCGTAG
The DNA here is from genome assembly GCA_910589775.1 of Avena eriantha. Lineage (NCBI taxonomy): Eukaryota > Viridiplantae > Streptophyta > Magnoliopsida > Poales > Poaceae > Avena > Avena eriantha. Next base: position 310,743,477 of record OU342744.1, on the reverse strand, counting down.
ATACAATATCTACCGGTGTTGTGAAAGTCGTAACGACATCTAAGATGCTACGACCGGGCGTTGGAAAATGTAGATCTCATCTGCATCTCGAACATCGATTTCTTCATTGGATAAAACAATTTTACCAAAATTCTATTAGTCCTCCGATTCGATCAAACTCCTTTGATCTTTGATCACCACTTCTAGATTTATGTGTCACAGTCTACCCCGATGGAGGATACCGCCCGATAGGGGTATGTCATTCCACGACCTTAGTAGCATGATCACAGAAATTAGATCATCCAATTTCCCGAGTATGATTGATCCAATCAACCTTGTATAAACCAATCTATCTCATGGAACAACCACCAAAATAGCAACTAGATCTAATTTAATGCCAACTGCATATCACATATACGCGATCTCGAGCCTAAAACTAGAAGCTATCACTCTGATACCATTGTGGCCCATGCAAAGGTAAACAAAACTTTTCCCTACACGGTTCTCCCAAGATCTAGTCGAGGTAGAAGGCCACGAGTATAAGCAACTAGACGCGCAGGTGCAGATTACCGATGAAGCACGTTTCTCGCAATCTGATCTGATCCCATGATCGTCGAAGCATTGAACGTACAACACCTCTACTTGTATTCACACGTGGGAGGAGGAACTCCGACAGTGGACTGCTACGCCCGGTGTGGTGTCTGGACTGAATGGGCACTACTAGAAAAGTTGGATTTTATAACGGACGATTTTCGTGGTTGAAGGCCCATTTTTTGTGGTTAAAAAGTCTTCCAAAGGGGATAGCCTTCATGGTAAAAGCCCTGTCACAAAAGAATCTACCTCAGATTTTTTGGACCGTGGCGGATCGCACCCTTCAACCACGAAAACTTGTTCTGTTGTAGATCTATTTGCCAGCCGCGTTGACTGCTGACGTCATGCAAACCGCCACGTAGCAACCGCCGTTAATGGCCAGTTACCGCCGTTAACAGTCACAGAAACCATGAAAGAAGCCAGGAACAACCAAGGCCTGCTAAATATTAAGTGGACCGGCCCATGAAGTGAGCCTAATAAGAAGACATCCCGTTACTGTTTCGTCCAGCACTGTTTGAAATGGGACCAAAAGATGCAACTAGTAGCGGCCCGCGAGTTTCAGGCCCGTTACTATTTCATCATACAGAATCCCACATTGTTCGAATATTGTGCGGCCCATTAACAACCTGCGTCAAGTCGGTCCGATACTATTAAGGCCTACGGTCGGCCCCTCACTGTTCTCACAGCTCGTCCTGGGCCGCCTACTAATGGCCCATCTTTGAGAAGGTCCGATACTATTCTGGCCTTTTATTATACCATCCGTCAACTTTTCGGGCCCAAGCCAGCCTACAACTGTTCTAATCTAGTACCGTTCTGGCCTGGCAATATGTTCGGCCAGTTACTATTCATGTATGGTAATTTTTTTGGCCTACTACTGTTCTAGCTCGTTATTGTTCTAGCCATTTACTATTCAGGTCCATTACTATTGTGGTCCTTTACTATTCTGACCTACCACTTTTCTGGTATGTTACTATTCTGGCCCGTTACTACTTTGGCCCGTTACTATGCTAGGTTGCCGCTATTCTAGCCTCCTGGTGTTCTAGCATGTTACTGTTTTAGCCTGTTATAGTTTTGGCCTGTTACCGTTCTAGCCTATTACTGTTACTAGTTGCCACCTGAGGGTGGGCCCATTACGGTCATGGACACCTACAGTTTCGGCCTTTCTAAAGCCCATGTAAATATCATAAAAGGAGTATAATTAGCGAGCATCTTTTACTGTTCATGGTAGCTCCATACTAGAAGGGCAAATTACAAATCGCTATATTATTACCTGATCGACCTAGCTAGCGTAGTTATTGTACCGCCTATCGTCATGCATGGACGGCGTCAACTAAATGCCTACATGGCCTATGTGAGTTATCTAGATATTATATCAGCTGCAAACTTCTTAAAAACATAATAACAACACAAGGGAAAGAAAGTTCAGCATTTCAGTTTCCAATCAAGTTGATAGCAGAGTCCTCAATTTGCTTTCTCAATCCATCAACTGCATCTCCCTTTGAGTGTGACAGATACATTGGAAAACCACCTTGAGACATGATCTTGCAATCCCCTCTTTGGTGGCGATAGCAATAATTGTAGTATGAAACTAAGTAATAAGAAGTTAATACAGCAAACAAGACAAACTACTCATAGATAAGAATGAACCAGATAGGAATTATAACTGCATAATACGAACTTATAGAGCAGGAATGCAAACCATGAATGAACTATATAGTAGAGGATATTTATGTCGTCGCCTAGGACGAACCATAATCAGATACGAGGTATAATGGCGTGACTTGTGAACCTGTAGAGAAGGACAAACAAGCATTTGACAAGTGTGCCTACAATGAAATGAGAAATCAAACAAAGTGTTTCTTAGAATTTCAGCAAATATAAACTAGCCAGGTCATTTCAGCAAATATATATGGAAGAAGTGGTATCTCCTGGAATGCAAGAGACATTGGGTGACTCAGAATTCACGGTGAGCTACACAATGGCATGCAGGTACTATCGTAGCTAAGAATGAACCACATAGAAATTATAACCGGATCATACCAGAACTTGTCGAGAAGGAATGGAAAACACGAATGAACTATACAGTAATTATGTTGTTGATTAGGATGAACCAGCACTAGATACAGAAAATATATAATGGCACCGCTGGTGAGCCTGTAGGCTGTGCTAACCAACATGTTCAATGTTCCCTTTTTGAGCTCTACGCAAAGAAAAAAAGTCAGTATTGCAGCTTTTTAAGAACCAGATGGCAACAACAAAATTATAATCGAACTAGTACGAAGAGTTTGAATGGGTACTATAGGATAGCAGAACGATGCTAGGGAGGAAATAATAGCATGAACTTAGCTTAGGAATAACCAGATAGATTCAATAACTATTGTTGGGGATATGCTATATGGGTATCCTCATAGCATGTCACCAATCCGCCTAACCCGGGTGTCCCATAGTTGGTAGAAAGGCCTATGGCCTGCGGGGCGGCCCAGTTAGACGGATCCATAAGGGAGGCCCATGCCGGATAAAGGAAGGCTATGCAGGAGTCACCGATATACTCGAGGCCTTGGAGTACAAGACACGGAATACTAGTTCGTGTAGGTATATGACTCTTTACCTTGTCCGGCAAGGACCTTTCCCTGCAAACCCTAGGTCTTAGCGCCTTTATAAGCCGGCCTGCGGGAGCCTTTAGGGCACAACCTCTTAGATTGCAGCGTACAACGCGATACACCTCGCAAAGCGAACCTATCTCTGTAACTCAGTGTATTGCCATTATAGTGATTTATAGCAGGAGTAGAGTTCCACCACCGTTGTGGGACTTGAACCTAGGTAAGCTGTGTTACCTCGTACCCGTCAACTCTCCGCCTTACCCCATATCTCTAAAACACGCACTTTGAGGAACCCTCTGATGACCCACAAGTATAGGGGGTGTATCGCAGTATTTTCGAGGGAAGTGAAACCCAATTTATTGATTCGACACAAGGGGAGCCAAAGAATATTTATAAGCCTAAACAACTAAGTTCTCAATTCAGCTGCACCTGGAAACAATCTTGCTCACAGCAGTTTATCAGTAGCAACAGTTTTGTAGTTGGAATAGTGAAGTAGCAGTAGTAAAGTAAAGACATCAGTTACAATAGCAGTAAACAGCGGGATTCGAGTGCGGTAGGCATAGGGATGGATGGACAGGCGTTGCATGGACAAGACAATTCACATAGCAATCAGAACATAGGGCAATTGCAGATAAATAAGATAAAGCATCCAAGTACTAGATAATCCTAGGCATGTGTTCCATATATAGTCATACGTGCTCGCAATGAGAACTTGCACAACATCTTTTGTCCTGCCATCCCGTTTGTAGCGGGGCCTCAAGGGAACTACTGGCAATTAAGGTGCTCCTTTTAATAGAGCACCGGACCAAAGCATTAACACTCCGTGAACACATGTGATCCTCACATCAAAGCCATTCCCTCCGGTTATCGTGATTTCTGTCACTTCGGGGCCATTGGTTCCGGACAACAATATGTGTATACAACTTGCAGATAAGACCAAACACAATACTATCATATTGAATCAATAACATTTTCATATCTAAAATCATGGCACTCGGGCCCTAGGGACAAGCATTAAGCATAACAAGTCGCAACAAAGTCATAACGCACTAATAGAAGATACTAGGCACCATGCCCTAACAATCTGATGCCATTACATGAATGATCTCATCCAATCCCTACCATCCCCATAGCCTACAGCAGGGGATTACTCACTCATAGATGGGGAAACATGGATGGTCGATGGAGAAGCGATGGTGATGATGATGGCGATAATCTCCTCCAATTCCCCGTCCCAGCAGGGTGCCAGAATGGAGTTTCTGGTGTTGTTTCATGGAATCTGGTGGTGGCTGCGGAGCGGAACTCCTTCTGGAAAAATGTTGAACCCCCCGTAGTTTTTAGGTCAGAAGGCAACTTATAGGCGAAGAGGGAGACCGAGGGGCAGTCTGGGGTGGCCAGACCACCCCCTGGCGCGGCCTGGGCTTGCCCGCACGACCAGGTGCTGTGGCCTGGGCTTAGCCTCCCTCCGTCTCGGATTCTGGCTCCTGGAGTCTTCTAGTGAAATAGGATTTTCGGCATATTTTCCAGGATTTTTCCTGATAGTTGATTTTCTGCACAAAAAGTAGACACCAGGGCAATTCTGCTGAAAACCGTGTCAGTCCGCGTTAGTTGCATCCAAATCACACAAGTTTAGATGAGAAACAATAGCAAAAGTGTTCGGGAAAGTAGATACGTTTTGGACGTATCAACTCCCCCCCCAAGCTTAGCTTATTGCTTTTCCTCAAGCAATTCAGTTGAAAACTGAGTGCGATAAAAGAACTTTCACAAACACATTTGCTTCATATGCTGTAAATATTCTCAGCAATGTGATCAACTACTTAGACAGTTCATAATAAAGAATATGCAACTGAGTCTACTTAATAGTCATTGCAAGCTATGAAGAGATTCCAACTCAAGAATAATAAGTAGCATGAAGCATAAACATAAGCAACATTACAATGCTCATAGAAAGGTATGATAGAGTGGTATATCGCTTGCCTTTGATTTAAGGCACCTCTGAAGTTTAGGTGAAGACTAGAAGTAAAGATATCAAAGATACAAGCATCAAAGTCATAACACAAATAATCAAGTTTTGAGACAAGCACAAAGAATGACAACTATGCTGAAAGAATATGTGGAGACTCAACAAGTAAAACAAAAGGTTTTGAATAGTTTGAAAGAATTCCAAATGCTGAAAGTATGGTACTTGTTAGCTTTGAGCTCTCATTGCCCCTATCATAAGCATCTTTAAATGGTTAAGGTTAAAGTGACACAACTAAGAGGATATGCTTGACAGGTTATAAATCAAAGTCTCAGGCCCCTTACTTACAAAGAACGATCCTCATGCTACTCAACTTCAGTCACAAGTAAGCTCTTGTCATTGTAAGTATATACGTATCATAGAGAACCGCCAACAGGGTACCCCTTGCACATGACACATGAGCTATCCCATAATAAAAATGACAAGGCAAGCAGGCAATGAGCATCTCAGCGATCTTTTTATTTACTATGTGCATAGATATTTATTGAGCATGCTTCATAAAATGCTCATTATGGTTATGCTGCACGTTTTCACCATGATTAGGCATGGCTTAGGCTAGCGGCCTAGGCATTTCTCTAACATACATACAAACTCCATGATCTTACAAGTTCTACTTTTATTTCACACCGCCGGGATCCATAAGCAAAAGAACATGATATCAACGAGGTACTAGTACCAATGAAATGTTGAACACGTTCCCCATGAGACATGGTTCTGCTAACTTCAACTTATAAAGCGCAAGCATATACACAACAAAGAAGGACGCACTAGTTCAGGTTTATTAAATGCAAGAAAATAAAGTGTGCCATCAAGTTTGTGAGAGCTTTACTAACTAACTTTCTCATAACAAGCAAACATTTTATTCGGAAGAAAACAAGGCATATTGAATATGCACGGAAGTAGAAAATGATGCTAATAGGTAGGTATGGTGGAGACTTTGGCAATATTTGTTTTTGGGGAGTTGGAAACATGAGTAAAACATACTCAGTGAAAGTGAAGGCTAGCAATAGTAAGGGAGCGACAAACAAGAGAGCAATAGCTGTCATAATCATGCTTGCAACAAAACAGGGCTAATCATGGCATGAAAGTGATTCAAGATCCTCAAGGAAAAATAATTCATCGAGGCTTAACTGATTATTTCAGTCATGTGCATGCGTCAGAATGTGCCAAGTCAATTCAAATGAAACATTCAGAGGAGGATACCACGGTGTCATACCAAGTTAAGAATAGAGTAATGCAAGAAAACATTCATAAAAGATGCTACAAACTATTAGCAAGCTGGAACTAATCATACGAAAGCAAGAACTACTAAGCATCCAAAGATAACATACACCTTACATGAACAGACTAAGCACGCCCATAGTGATGAGTATATGTACAAAAATGAAAACAAATAGAGTTCGTTACCAACCTCTTACCACGCCTCAATTTGTCATTAATCCTCATTATTGCTCTTCACTTGTGTGGCTTGAATAATAATATGAAACCAATATCCACTAAGGACCAATGAACCGTGCAACAAACTCACAAAGCCAAAGAAGAACGACAAATATTTTTGTTGTTTTCGATTTTTTAAAACAAGAACCAAAAAGGAAAACAAGCAAAGCAAAATCTTTTTGGGTTTTTCGAATAATTGAAACAAAGCAAGAAGGGAAAAACAAACCAAGGCAAAAAGAAGAAGAAGCAAACCAAAGAGAAACAACAGAAATATTTTTGGTCTTTTTGTGTTTTAGAAAGCAAAAGAAAAGAAAGAACGAAAACTAAAAAGAGAAAGAAAGATGAATATACAAAGTACCGACGCGACATGATAAGGAGATGAGTGCGATGTCGGCGTACCTCCCCCCAAGCTTAGGGTTTTGGCCTAAGTGGGTATCAATCCCAAGCCGGCCAGGATGACGTGTCACTTTAGTATAACGAGGAGGTACCCTCGTCCTGGTGCGAGCTCGAGTACGTCCCTCCGTAGTGTGCGGAGTAATCATAGGAGGGTACATCCTCCTGGTGCTACTCGTGGAAACCCAGCAAGCAAAGTTGCTCGTCCACCTCCTCCTTGGAGCGCGACCACGGTCTCCTGTGAACACTAAACAAAGAAGACTGCGCCAAAGGGATCTCCCTCTCATCCCCATCAGTAAATAGCATCCTATATACTACACTGTCCAAATCAGAAGCAACCGTGACAAAGTGATGAGTTTTCATAGCAACAAGGTCAAGCCTTTGTGGTGCCAACACAGTGTCATTGGGGTCCACTAAAAGACCTAATGCATTGACCATACACGAGGAAATGATGCCCCCATAGATAGGCCCCCTAGCAGCTAGGCGGCAAGCAATAAGCAGGCCAAGGTTGTACCGAGTATCATTGTTAAGCGCAGCAGCAAGGAAGTGTAACACCCTCGAATTGGCCCTATGCAAGTTTTAGCGCTTCCCGCCAGACCCGCATAGAAACGATTCAAGGACGCCCACCAGGCACTTTCATGCGGGTGGAAAACAAAGTAATATCATTACACAATAGTCCATGATGGAACCCACAGAACATATATATACACAACAATGACTCACTGAGTCAAGAATACAGATATATAGTCGAAAGATCCAAATCACCTTGAAAACGATACAGCATCCGAGTACGGATCAGTAGCAAATAGAGCTAAGAGCCCTGAAGAATAACCAATGGCGTCCATAACCCTGCCCAGGCCAAGCCGGAAGGGTAACCCTGCTAACGACGTCGATCTCAAACCTGCTAAAACAAAAGAGGTGCTGACAATGGGCAAAGGAAAAAGGGGAGCGTCAGTACTGAGGCCATTACACGACGAGGATAGAATTTGGCGGCTCTCGCCTACATAGGTATGGTGGGATGAAGCGGCAGCGAAGCATGCACTAAACAATCTATAGAGACTCGATTCAACTGTCGGCTATTAGAGAGGGATAAGAAAGACCTATTCGGATCCAACCTGATAGTAACACCAAAACATACCCATTCTGGTATTTCCCCTCGAGACCACACGAGGAAGTCAAACCGAGGAACTCACACAATTGGAAATTTTATTTATTCCATTATAGTTGTAGCACTTACTAGTCAGATATAGATAGCATGAGTCATCCCAAACCCAGCAGTTGTTGGCACTTTTATTTCATTCCATTGGAGTTGCGATACTTACTAGGCAGGTATAACATGACACGATACACCCCAGTTCCACCAGTTGTTGGCACTTTTATTATCCATTCCATTGTACTGAAGCTGATTACTAGTCACATATTAAGTAAAATTTATAGCACTACTTTAGTTATGCTTGTCTATGATCGAGATACTGTGCTCCAAGTCGTCCATAACCACGGACACGGCTTTCAGAAAGATTTACCCTATAGGGGTGCACAAATAGCAACACACGCATGATCAACCTCGAAAAAACCAAATCAAAACACAACGAGGCTTTCACGACAAAACAATCATAGGATTCATAAAATATTTCAGGGGGGCACCCCTAATAAGCTACCCGTTACGAAGTCGGCCGGCTCCACGACGGACCCAGGGTGTGTGGCGACGGCTGTAAACGACTGGGAACCCGAAAGTGTGACTGGGCTTGTCGATACAGCTTAAACGTGGCACGGGGTTCCTAAACAGTACAGGCGCGAATCGCAATCGTAAATAAAGCAGTAAAGCATGGCATGAGTACATGATAGTAATAAAGCCCCAAACTAATTTGTGGCCCCAAGAAATAATAAATGAATCAAGCTCTGACTAAGGGGATACATGGTCCCACATGCGGATAGTGCGATAGTCAAGGAACATGTATCAAGTACTCGGGGCCTACGGGACACAAGTGAGCGGTTAAAAACCAAATATTTGCTATTGCCCACCAATGCCTCTTCATTAGTTATAACTATTCCCAGCATTTTAATCAAGTTGTATTTCAAGTCATGATCATCTCCACCATTAAACATGTGCCAACCTTCCAACAACGCTGGAGCGACAACAACACGAAGCAGCACCTGAGCAAGCAACTACGACTCGTAAGGCCGACTATCTATCAAACAACAAGCAATAGGATGTGTCCAAGGCAATATAGAGGCTGCAAGGTATATAAATGGTACGGAAACTAAAGCATCGCAACACGGATAGCAGTAGATCAACATGAAGGAAGTAAAGACTATAAATTCAAAATAGGTAGAAAGGGGGAGATTGCTCGCCTGAAAAAACATAGCCGAAGATACACCGAAGAACTTGTCGATACTCGCATCCACTCAATAAACTAATTCGCGAAGAACCAAAGCGCTAAAGGAAACATCGAATGCGCTATTTAATACTACGGTAGAAGAACGGGCATGATGCATATATGATGCATGACATGGCGAATATGCGGTGCAATTAGGCAATATTATGCGGAACCGAGGTCCCGACAATTAATAGAAGGTTCAAGTTATTTAGGTACCCCACAATTTAAATGTTGGCTTAACAAGGCAAAACATGGCATCGGTTCGCTACACAAATTTAAATGGAGCTAATATAAGACTAGGATAGTCCGCATACAGCCTCCATATTTAATTTAGGTGATTCATCTAAATAGCCCCAAACACCCACAATATGTATGCACCATGTTCAATTAATATGCAACAAGTGACAATGTCATATTATAAAAAATAGGGGTCTCGGAAAAGGGGATCACACATTAGGCATTCGGGGATATTGGGGTTTCAAAGGTTCGACGGGGTTCAGGCTTGGCGAATCAGTCTTCGGAGACATCGGGCCTTCGGATTCCATGATCGAAGGTCTTCGGGTCCATGGAGGATACCTCATCGGTCCATGATGAATATCGACCTTCGGGTCCGGGGATCTTCGGGTCTCCGTTCCATGTCGGCGTACTTGTCGTCCGAGATGGAGAACTCGACGTTCCATGATGAAGGTCTTGTTTTCCAATGCCATCACTATCGGGTTCCATGTCGGGGTCCTTGACGTCCATCTTTTGTTAGTGGTGGACTTGGGTAAACGTTGTAATGGGAGTAGCCGAGGAGCAACAAACATAGATAGCGCCTTGAATTGATTTCCTGGGACAGGTGATTCCTCTTTTAGACAAAGGCACAAACATGTGATAGGCATGACAAACTCATATAGAACAAAAGTAGATGGTCATCTTAGGGAGGTCGACGCGAGGTAGCAGGACAGGTACATGAGCAGCAAGTCGCATGCTTCTTCCTTCGGGTACACATGCAGGCGCACGCTGGAAGACGAGCAAGGACGGCGGCCCAGGGCGAGGTCGCACGGAGACCTGGAGAAGCAGAGTCAAGATAGGCCATGCAGAGGAAGCACAAATGGCAGGTGAAGTCAAGGTGGAGGCGGCCGACGACGCTGGTCGCAGAAGCACGCGGTAGAGGTCTCGCTGGCGGCAGGAGCTCGCGGCGTCGGGGCGGCAGGCGGACGGAGAGGAGGAGCACGAGGCCGGCTCGATCTCGGAGCAGCGCTAGGTGGCTGGGCCAGAGGATGTCCGGGAGCGGCTGCGACGGGAGACGAGGCTAGGAGGACGACGCACTGGCGACGGCATGCTCGTGAGGTGGGGTCCGGCGATGCTGGGCCATGACGGGGCCGAGGAAGGAGGAGAGGGCCACAGCGGCCTGCGAGCCAGAGGGAGGCACCGTTGAGGAGGAGACGCCCTGGCGGTGGTCCTGCAGGAGAGGAGGAGGCGCGGCGAGGAGCATGCGCGAGGCAGTGGGGATCCGAGGTGGCGAGGCAGCGAGCGGCCAGGGCAGTGGCGCCATGGGGATCGAGCAGGGCTCTCCCTAGCGGCGGCGGGCTCCTCGTGGCGGGGCAGCGAGCGAGACGAGGTGGGTGGGTCGATCGCTATGTACGGAGGGGTCGAGTGGTGGGGCCTAGGACGAGCGGTAGGTGGGGATGGTGTACGGGACGGTGGCGATTTTGGTCACGCACAAGTTTGCATGAACCGCGCGGCTGGGGCATGTAGGTGCGACGCGAGGTGGGCGCTGCGCGTGTGCGGCTCTATGCGAGCTGGCGGCGGCGGCTGGGTGGTATTAGGGGTAGGTAGGGTGTTAGGGTTTGGGTCTGGGTAGGACTAGTACTAGGATTTAGATTTTTATCTGGCATAGTAGGCTACTGCCAGCTGTGCCTTTGGGCCTGGCCGGTGGCGGCCTCCCCAAGAAAAATAATGTTACATAGTATTTATTGCTTTCTTTTAAAACAAAAACATTAGAAGTTACGTTTTAGACAAATAAAAGATTCGGACGGACTTAGGGTTTTGATTTGAACAAAGAGGGGAATATCTAGAAAACAAAATAGGTTGTTAGAAAATAATTTTAGGCAAAAGATGCATGATGATATGACGATGGTCAAATGCAATGTGGCATGATGACATGAGCATGTGGTCATGATGATGCACAAAATAAAAATAACATGCGATTTTCTAGTAGTGGTTTTACCGGGGTGCTACAGGAAGGCTAAATGATAGTTGGAGATATTACTTGTGTTCTCCCTACCAAGTATGCTAGTAGCAAGGTAATATGCAAAGTATCTAAGAGCAGGGAGTTGGATGTTTCTTATCTTTCCGCGTTGCACCACACGATCATCATCATTGGTCACCCCTCGATAAAGCTCCAGCAAATCAGCGGGTCGCCCTTGAATTTTCTTCATGGTCCCTGTCATGCTTACACCTACAATACAGCAAAATCTTTCCAATGGCATGGTAAAGGGCAGATTATAAATTTTGAAAGAGACAGTTGGCTGATAGGGCGTGTTAGTAAATGTGAATCTCTCAACAAAGGTTTTGGTGAGCATAGCGTATTGCTCACTCTCATCTTGCATATATGAGGTCAAACCAACCCTCTCAATCAATAGCAAGAAATCATCAAGAATCCCTACAGCTTGTAAGAAAGTAAATCAAGGAAAACTATATGGGTGAGCATCCCCGTCATCCCTTTCATTACCAATACGAGTTGCAATTAGATCTCCGTTGTATGATGGCCTAACCTGAGAGGCTGATCTTGAGGGCCTCGACCTTCTAGGTGCATCCCTCTCAAATATCTCTCCAAAGGTATGGTTGTTCATGCTTGGTATTCTGAAAATTAAACACCTATTAAACAAGTGATTGCAAAGTGAATATAATGAAGGGCACTACTCATAGGGACTTGTAAGAGGCCTAAACATGCATCAAAACTATATCTCTAAGCATCAAACAAGCTTACAAGCTCTCATAACCTGTCACCTACAGTAGAAAAATACTCAAGATAGAATCCCCTAAACACAAATCTACTTGGACAAGGGGAGGAGTCACATACCAGAGAACAAGTGCTCCAAATTTCAGCAAGAAAGATGGGCTGAGCAAGGAGATCGAAAAAATCGAGAGAAAGCACAGCAAGAACGCGATTTTGAGCAATGAACTAGAGCTTACTCGGGAGAGAGAAGAAAGTGGTAGGTGAGAGAGTTAATGGAGGGCCAGGGGTGGCCCACACCATGGCATGGCGCCACCTAGGGCAGGCCGCGCCACCAGGTGGTGAGCCTGCCTGGTGGGTCCCCCTGGTACCTCCCAGGCACTCCTCTTCCCCTTTTTTCACGTAAAAATTTAATATGAATTTTCTGGAATTTTTCGAGACACTTTGTTTTTGGGCATTTTTCAGGTATAGAAGAATGATTTTCTGACAGACAGATTTTTTTGGAATGATGTAATGACAAAACAAGGCTAGACCTACAGAAGTTCTAAGACACTCTAACATGCAAGAAACTAACAACAAAAAGGAGAACTTAAACGAAAGCAAAACAAAAATGGATAGAATAAAAGTAAACGGGGATAATCACGGTGAAAACATTGTTTTGTTCAATGAAATCCTTTTGTTAACAAGGTTGATCAGGTCTTGTTACCAAAAGAATTTCATATGAGACAAAACTTTGTATTCCACTAATGATTATGTTACCTCAACCTTGATAGCATGGTCCCAATCATAATAGTTTCAAATTTTTCTCTTGGTATGGGACAATATATTTCTCCAACTTGAATGCCTTCAACATGTTCAATTGAATTCAAACCATAAGTTCTTTCAATCTTCTTGGGAAAATAGACAGTGTGTTCCTTGTCATTAACATTGAAAGTCACCTTTCCTTGATTACAATTGATAACAGCTCCTACAGTATAAAGAAAAGCTCTCCCAAGAATAACGGACATATTATCATCTTCAGGCATTTCAAGCACAACAAAATCAGTTAATATCAAGCAATTATGAGCGAATTGAACATGTACATCCTCACATATACCAACAGGAATAGTGGTAGATTTATCAGCCATTTGCAAACATATATCAGTTGGTATTATTTTTTCTAGTTGAAGCCTCTTATAGAGAGAGAAATGCATAACACTAACTCCAGCTCCCAAATCACACAAAGCAGTTCTAACATAACTATTCTTAATAGAGCAAGGGATAGTTGGAATCCCTGGGTCTCCAAGTTTCTTTGGAACCTTACCATTAAAGGAATAATTATCAAGCAAAGTAGAGATTTCTTCATTAGGGATCTTCCTTTTATTCGAGACAATGTCCTTCATATACTTTGAGTAAGGAGGCAATTTAATAGCGTCAGTCAAAGGAATTTGCAGGAATAAAGGTTTCATCCACTCACAAAACTTATTATAGTGTTCATCCTCCTTTGACTTGTGCTTCTTATTAGGGAAAGGCATAGGTTTTTGGACCCAAGGTTCTCTTTCACTACCATGTTTCTTAGCAAGAAAATCTTCTTCAGTGTATTTAGTATTCTTAGTGTGCTTTTCAGGTTCTTCTTCAACTTTTTCTTCATTAGGAGCTTCATTTTCTTCATTACCACTTTCAGTTTCAGCATCAGAGATACTATTAGGATTTACAGCAGGTTCAGAGGGTTCTACAACAGTTTTATGTTTCTTTTTCCTCTTCTTAAGAGTAGAGCCACTATTTTCAGCTTGTTGAGAATCCTGCTCAATTCTTTTGGGATGCCCCTCAGGATATAGAGGATCCTAGGTAGCATCACCACTTCTAGTTCTAATTTCATAAGCATGATTTTCTTTAGCAACATTAACTAGCAAGTCTTTTTGCACTTTAACGAGTTGATCTATTTGAGTTTGAACCATTTGAAAGTGTTTAACCATCATTTTAACATCATTAGAGGTTCTTTCCACAATATCTTTCAACTCAACAATAGCTCTAGTGTTTTCCATTAGATGATTTTGCACACTTTTATTAAAATTATCTTACTTAACAATAAAGATATCGAATTCTTCTAAGCATTGATCAGGAGGTTTATAGTAAGGGATATCACGTTGATCAAAGTGTTGGAGAGAGTGTACCTCGATAGTGGATGAGTAGGGAATAGGCTTACATAATTCTTCTATAGGAGGTAAATTCTTGACATCTGCAGCTTTAATTCCCTTCTCCTTAAGACATTTCTTAGCTTCCTTCATCACTTCATCATTTAATTCAATAACTCCCCTCTTCTTTGATGTTGGAATAGGTACTGGTATAGTAGGTTTAGGTATAATCACTTCAGGTATAGCTTGTTCAGGAGGAGTCCAATCCTCATAGTTCTTGCTTATTTTAGCCATCAATTCCTCAGCTTCCTTGGGAGTCCTATTCCTGAAAACACAATCATCACAACTATCTAGGTATGTCCTAGATTCTTCGGTTAGTCCATTATAAAATATATCAAGAAGCTCATTCTTAGGTAATGGACTTCCAGCTTGTGCATGAATCAAAGAACAAAACCTTGCCCAAGATTCGGGCAATATCTCTTTTTCTCCCTTCTTAAAATCAAAAAGTTCCAGCAAAATAGCATGTCTAGCACTAGGAGGAAAATATTTCTGCAGGAAAGTACTAATCAAGCAATCAAGGTTATCAATAGATCCAGGAGGTAAATTACTAAACCAAGTTTTAGCTTCTCCTTTCAGTGAAAAGGGGAAAATCTTAGCAACAAAGTAAGTACGCATCTTAATATCATCAGAAAACAAGCCACTCATGGTAGAAAGTTCATTCATATGTGCTACCGCACTTTCATCCTTAGTCCCACAAAAAGGTTCTTTCTCAACAATAGCTATGTAAGATAGACCGAGAGAGAAATCATAATCCATATCTATAATGTTTATGGGAGAAGCAGCAAACTTAGCAATAGGATATAATTTGGGTCTAATAGTACGCCTCTCAAGGAGACTCTTAGCAGCGCTCCTATCATGGGTGTTTTTACATTCTTTAATAAATTCATCGGTCATCTCAACATAACCATCTTCAATATCATAACTTTCACTAAACTCAAGTGAACTAACAGGTGTAGTAGTGTCTTCATTAGGAGTTTCAGTATTTCTAGCTATAGTTCTAGCAATCGTAGCATCTAGGAAAGGACCTAATGAACCACTCTTATCAACCGCAGTAGAAGCAGCATCATAAGCATTAGAAGTTTCAGATTCAGTAGTAGTAGCAATGTGTGTAGCATGTGTATGTGGTGGTGTAACGAGCTTACTCATAACAGATGGTGAATCAAGAGCAATAGAGGTGTTCAGAACCGTACCTCTTCTTGTAGTGGATGGTAAAATAGGAACCTTGCCATCACGAGACTTACCCATGATGGATGGATAGCAGCGAACAATAGAGAATCCAAGTGAACTTGATAAATAAAGCTATGCTCCCCGGCAACGGCGCTAGAAAATAGTCTTGATGACCCACAAGTATAGGGGGTATATCGCAGTATTTTCGAGGGAAGTGAAACCCAATTTATTGATTCGACACAAGGGGAGCCAACGAATATTTATAAGCCTTAACAACTGAGTTGTCAATTCAGCTACACCTGGAAAGAATCTTGCTCACAACAGTTTATCAGTAGCAATAGTTTTGTAGTTGGAATAGTGAAGTAGCAGCAGTAGTAAAGTAAAGATAGCAGTTACAATAGCAGTAAACAGCTGGATTCGAGTGCGGTAGGCATAGGGATGTATGGACGGGCCTTGTATGGACAAGATAATTCACATAGCAATCAGAACATAGGGCAATTGCAGATAAATAAGATAAAGCATCCAAGTACTAGATAATCCTAGGCATGTGTTCCATATATAGTCATACATGCTCGCACTGAGAACTTGCACAACATCTTTTTTCCTGCCAGCCCGTTTACAGCGGGGCCTCAGGGGAACTACTGGAAATTAAGGTGCTCCTTTTAATAGAGCACCGGAGCAAAGCATTAACACTCCATGAACACATGTGGTCCGCACATCAAAGCCATTCCCTCCGGTTATCCCGATTTCTGTCACTTCGGGGCCATTGGTTCCGGACAACAATATGTGTATACAACTTGCAGATAAGACCAAAACAATACTATCATAATGAATCAATAACATGTTCAGATCTGAAATCATGGCACTCGGGCCCTAGTGACAAGCATTAAGCATAACAACTCGCAACAAAGTCATAAAGCACTAATAGAAGATACTAGGCACCATGCCCTAAAAATCTGATGCCATTACATGAACGATCTCATCCAATCCCTACCATCCCCATAGCCTAAAGCGGGGGATTAATCACTCATAGATGGGAGAAACATGGATGGTCGATGGAGAAGCGATGGCGATGATGATGGCGATGATCTCCACCAATTCCCCGTCCCGGCAGGGTGCCAGAACAGAGTTTTTGGTGCTGTTTCGTGGAATCTGGTGGTGGTGGCGGAGCGGAACTCCTTCTGGAAAAACGTCGAACGTTGAGGAGTTTTTAGGTCAGAAGGAAACTTATAGGCGAAGAGGGAGACCGATGGGTAGTCTAGGGTGGCCAGACCACCCCCTGGCGCGGCCTGGGCTTGCCCGCGTGGCCAGGTGGTGTGGCCTAGGCCCAGCCCCTCTGTCTCGTATTCTGGCTCCTGGAGTCTTTTGGTGAAATAGGATTTTTGGCATATTTTCTGGGATTTTTCCTGATAGTTGATTTTCTGCACAAAAAGTAGACACTAGGGCAATTCTGCTGAAAACAATGTCAGTCTGCGTTAGTTGCATCCAAATCACACAAGTTTAGAGGAGAAACAATAGCAAAAGTGTTCGGGAAAGTAGATACGTTTTGGACGTATCACCCTCCATGGCATACTCGTCGGCAATACCACGACAGTTGTCGCCCACCATGGGGCAAGAGGCGCTTCGAGCTCTACACCGGGCGAGGTCCAATCTCGTTACAGGAATCGACGACACCGTAGCCATCGGGCGCGTTCTCTTCTCCGGCAACGTCCCGATCTTCCCTCTAGATGAGTTTTGGGTGCCGACGAAGACGAACCGCACGCGCTGCTCCATCATCCCCATTGAGAGACATCCACATCTTCATCGGCAAAACTAACTCGGGTTCTAGCTCCCAGGAAGTCGGAAATTCGTCAAGCCCCGCATGGACTGCCTATGAGCAGGACACGTTCGCAGAAGGATCTGGGCCATACCCCTCTTTGGAGTATGGTGGCTCAGACCAGGAAATTTCAAGGCCCACCCAAACCGCCCCTGTGTAGGATATAAAGGTGGAAGGACCCCGCAAATCTGCTTGGCTTCCCCGAGCGTTAGAGATGCGCAGGTCACACTTTGTCGGTGTTATCACCATCTTCGATTTGGCTAGATGCGTTCAAAGGGAAGGGGAACCTCCCCGCGAATACCTTGCCAAATGGATGAGGGTGAGGGAAACCCTAGAGGGCGACCGCGCCGACGAGCTCGTGTACCACTTCGTGGAAGGGCTCACACCTGGAACACTCCTCCGGCATACCCTCCGAAGGCGGCAGGCCGCAGGCCCTCTCACCCTTGGTGAGATGGTTGCCATCGTCCATGAATACGCGGATGCCAATGAAGAGGCCATGGCGGAAATCATTGTCGAAGCCGGAGGAGGTAAGAACAACAACAACCCGCCTCCATCACCCTCCACATCCGCCATCGCCAACACCGATGCCAACTCTGTCTCTGTCCTCGATGCACTTTACACCGACATCAATATAGAAGCCGGTGGCTCGGACATTAACTCAGAGGAATATGACACTGCTTTGAGGGAGATCGAGCAGGAGATCGAGAAGGAGGAGCGCACCGAGAATACCAACACTTCCCACCAGGTGCTAGTCGCCATTGGGAGCGTGCTAGAAGAAGACGAACATGAATGGGAACGTGAGAGAGCTCCGCCCACGCCAACGGTCACCAGAGCAGCAGCAGCTAAAAAGGCCACCGAGCCTCCGGCTCCGGCCAAGGCTCTGCCTCCTTCGGTTACCCGCCAGCCACCGGCGCAGGAAGTTACCACGGCCCCCAATACGGCCCAACAATCGAATTAACCGCCAGTGCCACCATCAACGTCTGCAGCTGGCAACCCACTAGCCACCCCCGCTGACAAAGAAATCTACGGTGCCCTTCTCATTGAACCAATCACCGTCGCCCATATTCGGAGCGTTACGGAGCTTCGAAAATCTTGGCGGAGGCCAAGTGCATCGCGGAGCAAGGTGCTAAGCTGAACGAAGACATGGCTAAGGCGCAACAATCCATCAAGGCGGCAAGAGCTATGGAGGCCGAATATAAGCAATTGTTGTTGAAGCATAAAGCAAAGAAGGCACCAGCTCACATCGTCCAAGATCCTGACGTTCAGAGAAGCTTGGGATTTGACAGGTCTAAGCCGACAAAGGCCACCCCTTACATAGATTTGGAGGGCAGGCAGGTCTTGCCAACTCTTGCTCTCAACATCGGCATGGCCAAGACCCTCCTGGAGCAGGAAGATCGCCAGAAGCAGTTGCTCAGGTGTACGACCTCATCGCTAAGGCATGCAAGCAACAGGAAAATGCCGCCTTGCAGAGGCTTGAGTCTAACCCGTAGCTATGCCAGTCAACCCTGAACAGCCGCAGAAGACCAAAATCTCCCCATGACGAAGCATCGCGCACAAGCTTTGCAGAGCGAAGATGGAGGAAGGCACGCAACTTGACTGACGCTATCCCCATACCCTCCGACCATGGAGAAAAGGCTCGTCCCCACCGCTCGCCACCTCCACCACCATCTCGACGTCACGAGGAACCAGCGCTGCGCTACCGCACAAGCATGCCACCTCCAAGGTTGTCTCAGCCCGGTATCATTATACGCTATCAGGGCGAACATCCTCGGCATGCCGGAGAGTGCAGTGGCCATGACGGACATAGTAGCAGGTCCCATAAGGAACCGCCACGTCCGACAAGCAACCGCGATAGGCGTGATGAGTCGCGGGAGGGACACAGCAAGAGAGCTAACCCACCACCTCCACCGCCGCCATCGCCACCTAGCAGCCATCATGGCGGAGGGCATGGCGGGTCTCACAAATTGTGCCACAACTCCCCTCCCCATGACGGAAAAGGGAAGCACTAGAGCCATATGATGCATGATCGCAGCTGGACAAGATCCAAGAAGCTCGAGAGCTCCCATACCTTGGGCCGTGGTGTTTTGGACCAGTCATATGGGCCACAACCTACCCCAAGGGCCTCCAGATAGACAAGATCATCAAGCCATACAACAGCACCACTAGGCTAGCAACGTGGTTGCAAGACTACAGCAAAGCGATCCATATCACAGAGGGAAACCCCAATGTCGCCATCAAGTACCTCCCACTCATGTTGACAGGCACCGCCCGACAATGGATCGACGACCTACCAGAGAAATCAATATGCAATTGGTTGGACATGCATGAAGCGTTCACCAAGAACTTCGAGGGTACGTACAAACGTCCCTGCACTGTCGGAGACCTACAGCGGTGTGTCCAAGAAAAGGATGAAACCTCCCGTGCCTATATCTCTCGCTGGCTGGATATGAAAGATTCCTGCGCAGGGGTGCACGAACAGACCGCTATGGCCGCCTTCATTGATGGACTAGAGAAGGGAACTTTGCTCCGACATATGTTGAAGCGCATGCAAGACAACAATGACCTCAACCTCAACGCAATGATCACCATGGCTAGCAATTTTGCCACTGCTGATAACGATGTGCATGGATCGTTGCCGGTGATAGCAATCCCTACCAATGCCAAGAAGAACAACAATAACAAGCGGAAGAATCCGCCCAAAGAGAAGCAAGTAGCCGACATGGTCGCCGCAACGTTCACTGGCAGAGGCAATGGCGGGTAGCGTGGACGTGGTCGGGGGCTAGCAGTGGCCAGCAGAGGAGTGACACCACACCCTCAGCGCCTCGCGTTTCCCAAACGTACGAAGAGTACTGTGATATGCCATGTTTCATCCATCTCGATGCCAATGGAAAATCCACCCACATCAATCGCCAGTGCAAGTTTGTCAACAATCTCAAGGAGGACCCTGAGTCCGGCTACAAACGAAGTTGGAAGAACAAACCCCACGGAAAGGGCAAAGGGAAGAAGAAGGAGGAAGAACCCAAGGAATCAAGTGATATGGACAAGGACATGGACCCAAAATCTTCTGACAAGGGAGAGGATAAAGGGAAAAATCCCTTTGAAAAGAAGGCTCCATGTTACCACACCTTCCTTGGCACCCCAACCGTCTGGGCCCAAAAAACCGCTCTGAGGATACTGATGGCTACCCTCCCTCTGGTTCCCTAGTACGTCCGGTGGTCGGAAGTTCCAATTACTTGGGATAGGAAGGATCATCTAGAACTCATCCCAACAGAGAACCAGTATGCCATGGTCATCAACCCTTTGATTGACGGCATGGAGTTCACCAAGTGCCTCATGGACAGTGGAAGAAGCATCAACATCATGTACCTGGATACACTACACAAGATGAACTTGACGGAGACCCAGCTAAGGAAGAGCAACACCGTGTTCCATGGGGTTGTCCCTGGCCGACAAGCAAATTCCCTGAGCAGCATCACCCTTCCGGTCACTTTTGGCGATGTAAACAATTACCGCCAAGAACGCATGACCTTTGAAGTGGTGCCTTTCAAGAGCGTGTACCACGTCATCTTCGGATGTGACATCTTCCACTCCTTCCTCGAAAGGCCATGCTTTGTCTACAACAAACTCAAGATTCCCGAACCAAATGGCGTCATCACAGTTGACGGAAGCTTCACCAAGGCACGTGAGTGTAAGCTCAGCGAAGACGCCTTCACCGAAGCAGTCCTCTACGGTGAGGAGTTCAAGGATATCCAGAACTAGGTCGATGCCACGGAGATGCTAGCTTCGAAGAAGCAGATTACTGCTGCGGAACCCGCCTTCCAGGCCGCCATCAAGACCAAGCAGGTGGAACTTGTCGAAGGTGATTCCTCCAAGACCACCGCCATTGGCACGGACCTGGATCCCAAATAGGAAAGCGCGCTCGTCGAGTTCCTCCATGAGAATAGGGACATCTTTGCCTGGCAACCTGTCGACATGAAAGGTGTACCTAGGGAACTTGTTGAGCATAGCTTGAATACTGATCCAAATGCCAAACCGGTGAAACAACCTCTACGACGCTTTGGTGATGAAATACGAAGGGCTATATGCAAATAAATAGCTAGGTTACTTAAGGCTGGCTTTATTCGAGAAGTTATTCACACCCGATGGGTGGAGAATCCTGTACTTGTCCCCAAAAAGGGAACCAATGAATTAAGAATGTGCGTTGATTACACCAGCTTGAAAAGGCGTGTCCGAAGGATCCGTTTTCTTTGCCTTGCATTGAACAAGTCATTGACTCGACGGCTGGCTCAGAACTTCTGTGTTTTCTCGATGCCTATTCATGATACCACCAGATCCGAATGTGAAAGTCATACCAATTGGCCACTTCGTTCACCACACCCTACGTCACGTATTGCCATGTCACGACACCCTTTGGGTTGAAAAATGCTGGTGCTATGTACCAGCGGATGATGCAACGTTGCCTGCACGACCAAATAGGTCGCAACGTACACGCTTACATGGATGACATCGCGGTAATGTCAAAGAATCAAATGATATTATTGCTGACTTGCAGGAAACCTTCGACAATCTCCGGAAATACAACATGATGCTGAACCAAAAGAAGTGTGTCTTCGGGGTACCATCCGGCAAACAACGGGGCTTCATCGTTTCACATCGCGGAATCGAGGTGAAACCGGGGAAAATCAAGGCCATCCTCGACATCAAACTCCCGAGATGCCTGAAGGACATACAAAGGCTCACAAGCTACGTTGTAGCAGTAAGCCGATTCATAAGCCGACTTGGTGAGAAGGCTATTCCGCTCTACAAGTTGCTCAAGAAGGCGGACAAATTCACATGGATGGACGAGGTTGACGCAACACTTCAGGAGTTGAAGGGAATATTCTCCTCTCCACCTATACTTGCAACACCGGTGCCAAGGGAGCCTATGTTAGTTTACATGGCGGTGACCAACCGAGTAATCAACATCATCATCGTGGTGGAGCGCAAGGAACCAATGCACGAATACTGAGTTCAGCGACCCGTTTACTATGTAAGCAAGGTCTTGACAGAATCCAAGCTGTGTTACCCGTACTACCATAAGATAGCTTATGGAGTTTTCCTTGCTTCACGTAAGATAAGGCACTATTTCTAGGAGCACCCCATCAAAGTAGTGAGCAAAGATCTACTATCCGACATCATCAACAAGAGTGACGCTACAGGGAGAGCGGCAAAGTGGGGCATTGAACTTGCCGCCTTCAACATCACCTACAAGCGACGCCACGCTATCAAATCACAAGCATTCGCGGATTTCCTTGTGGATTGGACAGAACTGCCAGAAGACACTCCTGTACCCGAGCCAGAGTATTGGGTCATGCACTTTGATGGATCCAAGTTGCTCAATGGCTCGGGGGCTGGCGTATTATTCCAATCACCAATAGGAGAGAAGTTGCAATACGACCTGCAGATCCACTTCAATGCTATGAATAACATGGATGAGTATGGGGCCTTCATTCACGGACTTCGCGTAGCCAAGGATATTGGCACCAAGCTCATAGTTTGTTGTGGAGATTTCGAATTGGTTTCCCAGCAAGTAGCTGGCACCTGGAACGTGCGAAACCCTATAATGGTGGCATATCAAGATAAAGTAGACGAAATAGTCAAGTGCTTCGATGGCTACGAAGTCAAGTACGTCAAAACGGAGGATAATGAGGCGGCAGATCTGCTGTCAAAGCTTGGATCAGCTCATCGACCAATTCTGCCAGGCGTTTTCCTGCAGCATTTACGAACTCCATGCATGAATGGAGCAGACCCCGACAACCCGGATAGAGTGGACTCATTTGTTAACGCAGTAATAGTGACCTCTCCGGCTTGGGCGAAGCCGTTCATGGATTATCTACAAGAGTGAACTTTGCCTGCTGACGAAGTTGAAAGCCGGCAAATAGTACGCAGAGCAAAAGGCTACGTTATCATTGATGACCAGCTATACAAAATAAGTACCACATGAGTTTTCCTACAGTGCGTCTCCTAGCAGCAAGGTATTGAAATCCTTAGAGAAATACATCCCGGAGATTGCGGGCATCACGCCGCTCCCCGATCGTTGGTGGCCAAGGCCTTCCAACAAGGATTCTACTAGATAACTGCCAAGGCGGACACTGACAAGTTGGTACAAACATGCATCGGGTGTCAGTTTTATGCAAGACAACCAAGTGTTCCAGCTGAAGAATTGCGAACAATACCAATAACCTGGCCGTTTGCAGTCTAGGGGCTAGACATGGTGGGACCTTTGTAGACAACACCCTGTGGATTCACACACTTACTAGTAGTGGTGGACAAATTCACAAAATGGATTGAAGCTAAACCCATTAGAAAGCTTGATGGGGCAACATCCCTAAAGTTTGTCCAGGATCTAGTGGTGAGATTTGGTCTCCCACATAGCATTATCACTGACAATGGCAGAAATTCATCTCTCAGAGAAGTTGAGGAATACTGTCATGAGAAAGGCACCCGGCTTGACCTCGGTGGCACATCCACAGTCAAATGGGCAAGTTGAAAGGGCCAATGGACTAATTCTGCATGGAATCAAGCCACGCTTGGAGGCACCGCTACGTAGAGCAGCTAGAGCCTGGGCAGAGGAACTACCATCTGTCTTGTGGAGTTCGCAAATAACACCCAACAGATCCACCGGCTTGACTCCTTTCTTCATGGTTTATGGAGAAGAAGCAGTTCTCCCATCCAACATCCTCCACGACGCACCAAGAGTTTCCGCCTACAAGGAGGGTGACGCTGAAGAATCCAGACGGCTATCTGTGGACCTACTTGAAGAAGAGCACGTGCTGACATGCCAAAGATCTACCGTCTACCAGCAGAAGCTACGCGGTTACCATAGTCGCCGTGTAAAGCATCACTCGTTTAAAGAAGGGGGTCTAGTGCTTAGACTCAAGAAGGAGAAATCACACAAATTATCCCCACCTTGGGAAGGACCATTCGTCATAAGCAAAGCATTGCTCAGTGGTTCCTATTACCTCGTCGATATTTGTGAGTTGAATGAGAGGCCAAAAAATCGCAAGCGCAAGCAACGTGACTCCGATGATGATTACCCGGAGATAGATCGGCCATGGAACATAGCACAGCTACGTCCCTTTTACAATTAGCACATTTATATTATGTAATAAGTTTCTTATATGATCAATGAAACAAAGCATTTGGTTCACTCATATTTTCTGAGCCTTTTACCTCCTTTAGTTGTTCATTTTTGGATCATATAAATCCTTTATGCACAAGGTTGCATTTTCCCTTGTGAAAATTCCGCCTATGGGCATTAGCATAAGTTTTCTGGTCTACACATTTTCTGAAGTTTTTATGTGGATTCCAGAGTAGTGACTTTTCAACACTCAAAGCCGATGATTTTGTTCTTAGGTTCTGGACGGTGCTATTAAGCATCATCACCCGAGAGCATAGTTCTGTACTACGAGTCCTCCGTCTCACGAAAGGTCAAGCATACGAACCAGAATAATGGATAAGCCAACACTTGCTTAAGAAATATATACACATGCTAGAAACAGATAAGTTGCAGGAAGCTTGAATAGAAGTTTTTTCGCCTTAGACAAACATAAGTTTTTTCCACACACATTCTGCAGAGATAAATTTAATACAGACATTGTTTTTCATGGCTCTGCTGCAGGGGGCTTCGTGGTGGCATCATCAAGAGAGCTAGACCGGGAGAGCTCGTCAAACTCGGAAGGAGAGGGGCTAGATTCAGAAGAGGCCATGTCGTCATCCAAGATCTCGGTAGGCACAAAGACATCAGGCTTGACCATCTTGGCAACCCTGGTATCGAAGCCGGCAAGGGAATTCCAAATAGCATCGCTATCGATCTCTTGTCCTTCCTCGTCCAGCTTGGGCATGCCGGAGGTCACCATGTCGATGTCGGCATTGTCAGTGAGCCTTGATCAGGGACATGGTCATCCTAGCACCAGCCCGGATGCAAGATGATATCCAATCTTTGATTTTCTCGGGGGCTCGGTGCAGGATTTCCGCGAACTTGGCTGTTGAGTCTGCCGCCTTAATATTTATGCCCAAAGGTTGAGCTATCTCCTTGGCTTGGGCGATGGCGGTGCTGACGAAGTTGCCGGCAAGAATCATGCGTTCCTTGGGACTTGGAGCACCCTCGCCCAAGTTGGCTAAGCCAATGGGAGCTATGATTTGCACAAGCATACAAGGACCATGAGTATAAACAAGTCAAATGGTTATCCAACTTACAGAAAAAGACCAAGACGGAGAAAGGTTACCAAATATGCTCGTTTCCGCTTGCATGCATGTCTCCGCCAAGACATCACGCTCCTTCTGGACTGACTTGAACATATCAAGACTCCTAGCATTTTGCTCTTTGGCAGCTTAGTTCTGGTCTTTGAGCTGTGCAATCTCACCCTTCAGGCGCTACATCTCGACATCCGCAGACTCTTGCATAGCTTTAATCGTTGCCTCATGGCCCTTGACGGCCTCGGCCAGGTCCTTCTTCAGAATATTGTTTTCATCATTGAGCTCCTGGATATGCTTGGATTGATTGACAATGTTCTTGGCCTTAGCAATGGCTTCTGTAAGACGGAAATCAGAAAGTGCTATCAGAAGACGGAAGAAATGACTCAATGGGAAAGCAAGGAGCTGTCGTAGGAAACAGACTCTGCCTATTTTTGATATGTTCATTCAGGAATTTGGTTTTACCCTGTTCAAGGTCCATCTCCTTCCGAAGAGCAGCAAACCTCTCATTGGCGGCTATCCCCCATTTATTCTCATTTTGCACATGATATAAGCATGCTTAGTTTCTCTAGAGCATCTAGTTGGAACTATTCAGTTTCAACTACATGCTCGGGGGCTACAGTACATGATTTTAAAGTAAACTAGTTTCCCTAGAGCATCCAGTCAGAACTTTGCAGTTTCAACTAAACACTCGAGGGCTACACGGACAAGTTCTACACTTAGTTCTTTGGAGCACTTAGGCCAATAACTATTCAATTATCCGCCTAAGAGCTCGGGGGCTACAGTGGGATATACTACACAAAGTAAAGCAAGTGAAGTTCAAAAAACTTACGATGGCAATGATCATGAGATTATTGGCCAGATGAGCGTAGGAATCATGAAAGATCCGAGCATTCTTATAGATTGCATCAGCCTGCTTGATGAGATCATCTAGGCTCAACGTCAGAGGAGTCGCAACCAATGGAGAGGTCGAAGCCGGATGAAGCCCTAGCTGCCTCCTGCACCTTCAAGACAGTCGATGGCGCAGAGGCTCCTGCCTCAATCGGTTCTTCCACGTCCATCCCTTCCACTTCCTTCCCCTTCTCGGTGGCATCCGTAGCCGGAGCTTCAGCCACTTTAGAGGAGGTGCTCTCCTGCGTCATCTAGCCGCTGGGAGCAACATCTGCCTCGCTAGATCCTGAGACATCAAGGTTTGGATTGATATCTATCTCCATGGCGGAGGTCTCAGGGATGACGGGGGATGATGGCCCAGCAGGACCAGCTAATGGTATGGCGGCAGGAGTAGGGGAGCAGCTGCGGGAGAGGGCTTGGCGGACGGACCCTTGGTCAACATGTCACGAATGTTTTTTGAACCTCCAACATCTTTGGAGGATCGCTTCAAACTAACATCGGATTTCTTCCTGAAACGTACAAGGTATAAGTACAAGAGTTGAAAAAAGGTGCGAGTTGAAAAAATACAAGCCGGAGAATGAAAGTACTTACTGCACGACAGGAGCCTTGTAGAGGGGAATGCCAGTGGACTTCTTCTTCTTCTCCGCCTCTAAGGCGGCAGTGGAACATTTGGAGACTCCACTCTCCGATTTCTTCTTCTTGGCCTCAGCAGCAGCGTTAGAGGTGGAGCTCTTCCGCTTTCGCGCTGCCGGAGCTAGTTGATCCTTGGAGGCATCATGGTCGGACACCACTTGGATATCCTTCAACTTTGGATCATAGACCTGGGGGGCCATTTCGTCCGTCGCCAAGGTCGCCAGCTGTGATACAGAAGAGTGTTAAACAGACAACTTCAAAGTCGGAAAAACCTTAGAGTATGTAACAAGCAACAAAGGAAACATAAGCTACCTCTGGGCACTTGCCACAATCGAACATGTCAAAGGTGATCTTGAAGCCCCGCTTCTTGTCCTTCACCTTGATGATGTCCTTAAGCCGGAGCTTGATGGAGTCAATAGAGAAGTTATCCTGCGAAATTCGCATGGGATCCCTCCTGTCTTGATTATATTTGCACATCAGCTTGGCACGGTGCTGCAGAGGCTGGATCCGCCTAACATACCAGCACATGGCAAGGTCCAAGCCCGTTAGACCTCCGTCTACGAGCCATTAGATCCGCCTTACGACATGATTGGCTTCATCATCGGAGGAAGAGAGGCTGGGGTCCGCCATGCAGGCACCTCGGTGGCAGCTCCATCGATGAGGTCAGGGTAGGTCTCAAGATGGTCTGGCAGAGGGACATCTGGCCAGTAGAAATACGTGTGCTGCCAGTTCTTGCAAGAATCATGCCCTACGATGTCGAGGAAGCGCCGGCTAGGCCGGATCTTGGAGCTAATGGTTCTGCAGGTCCGCAATTCATCCTTGGACTCTACATACTCTCTCTTGACGGTGAAGAAATATACAAACAGATCTAATCTAGGTTTGATTCCTAGATATCCTTCGCACAGAGCTACAAAGTTGCTAAGGACTAGGATGCTGTTGGGAGAGAGATTGTGGGGAAGTACCCGAAAGTGCTGGAGGGCATCCAAGAAAAAGTCGGATACTGGAAGGTAACGCTGCGTACCAGCTGAGATTTGAGGTATACCTTTTCTCCGGGTTGGGGAGAAGGGACCACCTCGCTAGCCGGCGCTGCCTGCCAGACAAACTTCTCCGTCGCGGGGAGGTACCCCTCGACGACCAGCTCTTGGAGGTCTTCGGCAGAGAGATCAGAGCCTCTCCACACCCCTTGTGGGAGTCGCTTTCTTCTTAGTGGCTTCGGGCGCCGCTCATTCTTGGTCATCATCGGTGGACTCTGTCACGGCGGAGACGGGAACAACCACCCCCTCTGGCGGAACGATCGGTCCCTGGGATGGCTCCGTCGTATCCTCGAGAATCGCCACCGTGGAAGGAGCGGAGCTACTGGAGGCTATTACGATGAGGAGTGTGTGTGGAGGAAGAAAGAGCTCTGGTTAGGGTTTTCGCAGGAGAGCTCGAACGGTCATGCGGATGGAGGAAGACAAATACTAGGAAGCAAATGCGGGTAAACAGAAATAAATTGACCGCGGTGGAAATATATAAGCCTCGTGTCAAGATTCCTGCAAAAAGATCTGATGGATGGAACGCTGCCGATGTGGAAGTAAACGTGCGTGGTAATTTTGCCACGTCCTCCGTATTTTGCCGCTCCGTCGTTTTGGATTTCGCGTGCGTGAAAATAGCTAATGATTAGTTCTTTGCTTCTGTGAGTTTCGAGGTAGCGTAGGCTGTACCCTACGTCATCCTCTTGACAGTTGCAGTGAAGGGTCACGTGCGAAGATTCCATCGAATACGGAGATCATCCAGCTCTGGAAATGAAGACTCAAGGAATCTCTGGCTACATTGCAAAGCCGGAGAGGATTGCAGGGTTCTTTGGGAGACCTTTGAGATATTGCTTGACGGATTGCTGGCATCACTTAGACGGGAGACGAGCAAGACAGCGCAAGATTTCAAAGTCCCCCGGGGCCTACTGTTGGGAATATGCTATATGGGTATCCTCATAGCATGTCACCAATCCGCCTAACCCAGGTGGCCCATAGTTGGTAGCAAGGCCTATGGCATGCTGGGCGGCCCAGTTAGACGGATCCAGAAGGGAGGCCCATGCCGGATAAAGGAAGGCTACGCAGGAGTCACCGACATACTCGGAGCCTTGGAGTACAAGACACGGAAGACTAGTTCGTGTAGGTGTAGGACTCTTTACCTTGTCCGGCAAGGACCTTTCCCTGTAAACCCTAGGTCTTGGCGCATTTATAAGCCGGCCTGCGGGAGCCTTTAGGGCACAACCTCTTAGATTGCAGCGTACAACGCGCAGTACCTCGCACAGCGAACCTATCTCCGTAACTCAGCGTATTGCCATTATAGTGATTTATAGCAGGAGTAGAGTTCCACCACCATTGTGCGACTTGAACCTGGGTAAGTTGTGTAACCTCATACCCGCCAACTCTCTGCCTTACCCCACATCTCTAAAACATGCACTGTGAGGACCCGTCCATGGCGTACTCGTCAGCAATACCACGAAAACTATGGAGCGGGGAATCCACACTAATATTTTCTACTGACTTTACATTTTGCAAGAACTACACAATAGTAGGTAATTACTGGTGTACGGAGCAACTAAGATAAGAACATGTGCATGACAAAATAACAGACATGTGCATGACTTGAAATTTGTAGAGCAGCGAATGCAAACCAACATGTCTAATGACCTTGTATGTACTAGCACGAAGAACATGCGTTCCCAGTGACTTGTATGTACTAGCACGATTACAAAAATGTAGTTCACTACGACAGGCTTGAACCTGCTATACTGCTGACAAAAAATGGATTGGAGATTTTGTTAACCTTGGTCGCATAGGTGTCTAAGCATCATTGTTACCGTGCGAGTGATGTCTAGGTCACCGAGGGTGCTGCGGTTGCGGTGGCTGTTGGCATCGGGGAAGCAGATCTTGGGCGGTCGATGCCGGCTTGAGCGCGGTGGACGAGTGCGTCACTAAGCCAGATCTGGTGCAGTGAATGGCGACGGTCGTGCAACTGGTCTGGAGCGGTGGACATGGAACTCTTTGAACTAGATCACGTCCGGTGGACAACAGTGAAGCAGATCCGGTATAGTTGGGTATCTTTTGGCTGCGAGGATTGGTGAAGTGGCTCCGCAGCGGTGCACGAGACCACAACTCAAGCTGGTGCGCGCGGTGGTCGTGGAGGGGACCGATGAGCTTGGGATTTTTGGGAGGGCTAGCGGGAAAAACTGGGTGAACCGAGACCACAGAGGCGAGTAGAAAATATAATTATGATCGTGCCCCCGAGATACCGACTTTAGCATGCCCATTTGTTGTCTGAACAATGGGTAGATTTGGAATTTTAAATTCCAAATTTTTTGAAACGGAAGGGCGCGAAATGCTTCAAGGTCGGTGTATGGTTTTGCCGCTCGATTGATATTTTGAATTTGGCTAGTGCCCATCTAATAATAATAGAAAAATGGTACTCCCCTGGTCAGTGGGATATTTTGGCTCAAAGTTTTTCAAACGGTGGGCCAGGAAATACTTCAAGGTAGGTGTGTGATTTTGCTGCTCGATTGAGATTTTGAATTTGTCTAGGGTCCATCTACTAATAGAAAAAAGGTAGTAGACCGTATGCTATCTATCCAGGAATTCAAGGCCGAGAGTCTCATCAACTGATCATCCATAAACATATTTTTGCACAGATACTTGGATACCTTCGATTCACACAACGTATGTGGTAAATTTTGTCGCTTAACTCAGATTTTAAATTTGGCTAGCATCCATGTAATAATATAAAATAGTACTACCTTGGTGCGGGATTTTGCCTCAAAATGTTTGAAATAGAGGCGGTGCGAAATGCTTCGGGGTCGGTGGGTTATTTTGCCGCTCGATTACGATTTTGAATTTGGCTGCCAGCCAAGTTTTATTACTAGAAATAAGGTTGTGTAGATCGAACGCCATGTAGTCAGGAATTTAAGGCCAGAGTCGCATCAACTGATGTCTCCGATTCAAACAGACTAAGCGATAGGTTTTGGCGGTCAACTATGATTTTGAATTTATAGATTGTCCAAAGAATAATTAAAAATATGTCGTTCTCCCTCTATTTCAGGGATCCAAGTCGGGGAGAGTGATTATCTACGATGCGTATGAAAATGCAGATCTCCGATACAAGAATGTTGGTTTAACATAACAATAAACAAATGTCTGAAGTAGCTCTGATTCAACCATGTGAAAATGGTGTGCAACCAAGGTCTACTAATTATTTAGGTGTTAGCACAGACTCTTCTACAGGAAGCACTAACTAAATGGTAGTACTAATTCAGATCAAATAAAAAGCCGGTTACAAAACAAATACTTCTACTACTGCATACTATCAAAACACAAACACCAGCTAGAAGTATATGTAGAACACATAAAACAAGATTTCATCACGCATACACTACATATAAAGAGAACACCATTTCATCATATAAAACAATGTTTTATCAGACACACATAGGCCCCCAAAACAGACAACGCCTCTAATATTCCAGCCCCTACCGCTGTGACTACAGCACAAACAAAGGTGTCGCCACAGTTCCGTCAACTACCAAAACAAAAAAACATCAGATTACAGCTCCAAATAACACAACCTGGGAAAACACATGCTTGCCCAAACAAGCCTTGCTTGTTCATCCGAGTGTTATTTTCATCTCCTTGATGTTGCAGTCTGAATCAACTGTGTTGCTAATAGGACTTCCTTTTTGTTTCTTTGATTTAGCACTCTGAATCACGTCGGTTGCTGAAGGAAACGAACAAAATGATCAGCAAAATCATAGGTGTACAAAAATGAAGGTGTTGCACATGAATGGCAACACTAACCAGGTGTCATTATGTAGGGATGTAAAGTACACCAACATTTACGAGGTCTGAACTTCTTAGACATCATGCTGCTGAGATCTAATTCGAATACTCCCTCCTTCGCCCATATAACCACCGATTTCTCTATCCTCAAATGCTTAGAGTAACCTTACTACATCTTTCTCACCATATTCCCATAATTTCTCAAGGCCAAGGAGAGTATGTAACATCCCAAAACTTTAATCCAAGGTTATTAAGATCCAAATCATCAAAACTAGGGTTAACAAAAACTTTTCCAATTAAAAATATGAAAGCATTCATGTGTGTGTGCATTTAAATTAGGAGTTGATTTGAATTGCCATGGTTCTGTGATCCATTGTTTGTAAAATGATTCTTAGGTGAAATAAACATCATCTAAATCATTCCCAAACATTTCCCAAAGAAAAACAACTCAAAATGAATAAATGAAGTGAATGGTCATTTGTGCCATTTTAATCAACATGCCTACTTTGGCTATTCCTAGTACTCAAAACCTAACAGAAAAAATTGTGGATCTTTGCACCCCTTGCTAGTACACATAATGATGTACCAAGGCCCACTTTGTGATCTGCCAAAAACATTCAAACACTAAATTTAATTGGCATTTGAATATTGAATCTATTTCATATGGGAAGATCCCACTATTTCAAAAACCACTCAAACAAGCTCAAATTTGAAAAGCCAAGCACTCAAAGAGTCTCAAGCTTAATACTAGCACACCCACCAAAAATCTTTTTCAAAATTCAAAAATAAAGTTCTTTCGGCCATTTTCACAAACACCTTGTGGACAGATTTCAAACAAAAACCAAATCCACTATTTGAATAGTGTTCTGGCCAAACTTGTCCCCCATTTGTCCTCAAAACACTCCCATTGTCCCTAGATAATCAAACCATGCCATTATCACCCCATCCCCTACACCCTAGTGGCATTGCCATGCCATGCCGAGCACCTACTCACCGACCAACTTTGTCCTCACCCTAGCAGACCACCTCCCTCTCTCTCCCCATGTCTACGAGCTAGCCAGGACCTCACCGCCACCCTCTGTCCCCTCCCCGAGCCAGGCCAAGCTGTGGACCACCGAGGAAGTGCCGCGCACAGCCTGTCTGCGCCATGCCGGGCACGCGCCAGAGCGTCGCGCCCGACACGTGCATACACTCCGCCCCTCGATCGCAGCCCGCGTCCACTGCTCTGCCACGACCCAGGGAGCATGCCAGACATGCCCGTTCGCCGCCCAACGCATCACAGCCACCGCTCGCCGTGGACACCGCCGTCTCTGCTGCTTAGAGCGCCAGCATCGTCCGACCGCATACCACCGCCCCTAGTCCTGCATTGATCACGTAGAGCACCGCCAGGAGACCAGCGACCGCCCCCTACTGCGCACCACGCCGCTAGCACGCTGTGCAACCCTCGCTGGAGCCGCCAGCCCATCCCTCTCGGTTGCGTCGTCATCCTATAAATAGAGGCCTTCCCCAGCCATTTGTAGCACACCACGCACCTCCCCTCACCTCACTGACCATTCCCCACCTCTAGCCGGAGCAAAGCGAGCAGCAGTTTGCCGGAATTGCACCGGAGCAGGCCGCCTCTAGAGGAGAAGGGCGCCGCTGATTGCGACCACCCCCGGAGCTGCCTCGACCGTCCCTGAGATCGCCGTCGACCACCAATCCGTTTGCCCGCCGTGCCGTCGTCGTTGGAGCCCTGGTACGCCCCCTATGCACTGTTAGAGATATGCCCAAGAGGCAATAATAAAAGTGGTTATTATTATATCTTTGTGTTTATGATGAATGTTTACATCCCATGCTATAATTGTATTATTAGGAAACACTAATACGTGTGTGTTTTGTAAACATAAAAGAGTCCCTAGTAAGCCTCTTTTTGAACTAGCTTGTTGATTAATTGATGATCATGGTTTCCTGATCATGGACATTGGATGTGATTAATAACAAGGCTATATCATTAGGAGAATGATGTGATGGACACACACCCGTAGTAAGCGTAGCATAAGATCAAGTCATTAAGTTCGTATTGCTATAAGATTTTAAATGCATAGTAACCTAATCCTTCGACCATGAGGTTGTGTTAATCACCATCACCAGATGGGTACTTTGATGACATCAAACACCGCTTCGTAACTGGGTGGTTATAAAGGTGTCATTGGGTATTCTGAAAGTATGTGTTGAAGCGCATGGACCAAGATTGGGATTTTTCCATCCATATGACGGATAGATATGCTCTGGGCCCTCTCGGTGGAATGTCATCTAGTTAGCTTGCAAGCATGTGACTGGGTCACAAGGGATGACATAACATGGAACGAGTAAAGAGTACTTATCAGTAACGAGGTAGAACTAGGTATGGAGATGCCGACGATCAAACTTCGGATAAGTATAGTATCGCGAGAGAAAGGGAATTGGTTTCGTATGTAAATGGTTCTATCGATCACGAAGTCATCGTTGAGTATGTGGGAGCCATTATGGATCTCCAGGTCCCGCTGATGGTTATTGATAGGAGATGTGTCTCTGTCATGTCTACATATTCACGAACCATAGGGTGACGCACTTAAGGTTCGAAGTTGTTTTAAGTAGATATGGAATGTGCGTTGGAGACCGAATGTTGTTCGGAGTCTCGGATTGGATCCGGGACATCACGAGGAGATCCGGAATTGTCCGGAGAATAAGATTCATATATTGGGGATCATTTTATGAGTTAGGAAATGTTCCGGAGTATTTGTATGAGGATTCTAGAAGGTTTCGGAATGTTCCGGAAGGTTCTGGAAGAATTCTTGGACTTTCCTTAAAAACCAAGAAAGGGATCAAGGAGTCCTTGTGGGGCAAGACAAGGAGTCGTGGGGGAGGAGGACTCCTCCCCCCTCCCCAATCCGCTGGCCAAGGAGGGAGGGTAGTCCTACTAGGACTCCCCCTCCCAAGGCGCCCTCCCCCTTTAAATAGAGGGGTGGAGGCGCCAACCCCTGCCCCTCCTCCACTACTACAATCCAAGCCGCCTCTCTCCTCCTTCTTCCTTCTGCTCAGGCTTAAGCGAAGACTTGCAGAATTCTCTACTCCACCACCACCACCACGCCGTCGTGCTGCTGAGATTCAGTGGAGAAGATCTACTACCTCCGCTGCTCGCTGGAACGAGGAGAGGAAGGTATGCTTCGACTCCGCACGTGTGACCGACTGCGGAAGCCCTGCCGGAACGCGGCGCCGGCAGGATCGTCCACTCGATCTTGAGATCGGCAAGTGATCGACTACATCAACCACGAGATCCAATCTCGTAACACTTTCGGATCTACAAGGGTTAGTACAGATCAATCTCGTTGCACATGTCTAATAGATTAGATCTTGTTTTTTATCTAGATTAGATCTGGGTTTTGTTCATTCTTGCGGTAGAAATTTTTTGTTTTCTATGCTACGAACCCATCAGTGGTATCAGAGCCAGGTTTATGCGTAGATCTGTTGCACGAGTAGAACACAGTGGTTTTGTGGGCGTTGGTGCTCGTGCTGTCTTTTGCTTTGTGTACTTTGCATCTTGCGGCATGGTGGGATGAAGCGGCTCGGGCTAACCTTACATGTCATCGCACATGAGACTTGCTCCACGCTTGACGTGTAACTTGCTTTGCACAAGTGGCTTTGCGGGTGTCTGTCTCTCCCACCATAGTATAGATCTAATTTACACTTTGCACTTGATAGCACTTGTATCAACGTTGTGGTTCAGTTTCGTAGGTAAGATCCGTTCTTGTTCGAAAGCCTGAAACCACGTAAAACATGCAAGGAAAATTAGAGGCGTCTAACTTGTTTTTGCAGGGGTTTTGTGACGTGATATGGCCATCATGTGATTGTGATTATATTTGATGTATGCAATGATCCTTGTTGTAATATGGCAACCGGCAGGAGCCTAATGGTTGTCTTTAATTCTGTTAAGACCTGCGTGTCTATTCATCTTGTAATAGCTTTATTACAAGTAGTTGTAATAGTCGTTAGTGATGATGGACAACCATGAAGCGGCGCCACTGACCTTGCCGCAATGCTGGTGATGATGGAGATCATGTTCGTGCTTTGGAGATGGAGATCAAAGGTGCAAGAAGAAAGGGCCATATCATGTCACACTAATTATGAATTGCCTATGATGTTAATCCTTTATGCATCTTGTATTTCTTAGATCGCGACGGTAGCATTATAAGATGATCCCTCTCACTAAATATCAAGTAATAAAGTGTTCACCCTTAGTTGGCACCGTTGCTAAGACTCGTCGTTTTGAAGCATCTCGTGATGATCGGATGTGATAGATTCTACGTGTGCATACAACGGGTGCAAGCCAGTTTTGCACATGCGGAAACTAAGGTTATCTTGACGAGCCTAGCATGTACAGACATGGTCTCGGAACACGGAATACCGAAAGGTAGAGCATGAGTCATATAAATGATATGATGAACATGAAGATTGTTCGCCGATGAAACTACCTCTTCTCTCGTGAAGATCGGACTTGGTGTAGTGGACTTGGTTCGTGTAATCACTAAGACAATGTGAGGGATGTTGTTTTGAGTGGGATTTCACCTAGCTAGTTTAAGAATTAAATTTGAACTCAATTTATCATAAACTTAGTCTAAACTACTTGCAAATTTGTTGTAGATTATGGCGACCCCCTCCATCAATTTCAATGCGTTCCTAGAGAAAGAAAAGCTAAAGAACAATGGAAGCAATTTCACGGACTGGTTCCGTGGACTGAAGATCGTCCTCAGGGCTGGTCATTGACCTATGTGCTGGAAGCACCGCTAGGTGACCCACCTGTAGAAGATGCCACCGATGACGTAAAGAATGTTTACGCAACTCAGAAAAATCATTACTCCACAGTTCAGGGTGCCATCCTGTACGGTTTAGAAGCAGAGCTCCAGAAGCGTTTTGAGTACCACGACCCGTTCGAGATCATTAAGGAGCTCAGGCTAATTTTTGAGACTCGTGCTGCCATGGAGAGCTATGAGGCCTCCGAAAAGTTCTTTAACTGTAAGATGGA
Organism: Avena eriantha; assembly: GCA_910589775.1. NCBI lineage: Eukaryota > Viridiplantae > Streptophyta > Magnoliopsida > Poales > Poaceae > Avena > Avena eriantha. The sequence goes on along the minus strand of OU342744.1, from coordinate 310,706,370 downwards.
AGAGGGAAGCTCCGTTAGCGAGCACGTGCTCACCATGTCTGGGTACGCAAACAAGATCCAAGAGTTGGGGATATCGATTCCTAATGAGTTAGGGATTCACCATCTCCTCCAATCACTGCCACCAAGTTACAAGAACTTTGTGATGAACTACAATATGCACTGCATGAACAAGACGTTGCCTGAACTATCGTCCATGCTAAAAACTGCTGAAGTGGAGATCAAGAAGGAGCACCAAGTGTTGATGGTCAATAAGACCACCAATTTCAAGAGACAGGGCAAGCCTAAGAACAAGGGAAACTTCAAGAAGGACGGCAAGAAAGCTACCGCACCTGCAAAGAAGCCCAAGGGTGGTCCCAAGCCTGAAACTGAGTGCTTCTACTGCAACGGTGCTGGTCACTGGAAGCGTAACTGCCCCAAGTACCTGGCGGATCTGAAGAATAGCAACATCAAGAAGAAAGGTATATTTGATATATATGTTATTGATGTGTATCTTACTAGTAATTGTAGTAGTGCCTGGGTATTTGATACTGGTTCGGTTGCTCATATTTGTAACTCGAAATAGGAGCTGCGGAATAAACGAAGACTGGCAAGAGACGAGGTGACGATGCGCGTTGGAAATGGCTCCAAGGTTGATGTGATCGCCGTCGGCACGCTCCCTCTACATCTACCTTCGGGATTAGTTTTAAATTTGAATAATTGTTATTTGGTGCCTGCGTTAAGCATGAACATTATATCTGGATCTTGTTTATTGCGAGACGGTTACTCTTTTAAGTCTGAGAATAAAGGTTGTTCAATTTAAATGAGTAATATCTTTTATGGTTATGCACCTGAGATGAATGGTTTATTCTTATTGAATCTCGATAGTAGTGATACACATGTTCACAACATAGATGCTAAACGAATAAAATTGAATGATAATTCTACATACATGTGGCACTGTCGTCTTGGTCACATTGGAGTGAAGCATATGAAGAAACTCCATTCAGATGGACTTCTTGAATCACTTGATTTTGAATCACTTGAAAGATGCGAAGCATGTCTAATGGGAAAAATGACTAAGACTCCATTTTCTGGGATAATGGAGCGAGCTACAGACTTATTGGAAATAATACATACCGATGTGTGCGGTCCAATGAGTGTAGCATCGCGTGGTGGATATCGTTATGTTCTCACTTTCACGGATGACTTAAGTAGATATGGGTATGTCTACTTTATGAAACATAAGTCCAAAACTTTCGAGAAGTTTAAGGAATTTCAAAGTGAAGTGGAAAATCATCGTAACAAGAAGATTAAATTTTTGCGTTCTGACCGCGGAGGTGAATATCTAAGTTATGAGTTTGGCATGCATTTAAAGAAATGTGGAATACTTTCGCAGTTGACACCGCCGGGAACACCACAGCGTAATGGTGTGTCCGAACGTCGTAATCAAACTCTCTTAGATATGGTTCGGTCTATGATGTCTCTTACAGATTTACCGCTATCGTTTTGGGGCTATGCATTAGAGACAGCCGCATTCACTTTAAATAGGGCACCATCTAAATCCGTTGAAACGACACCGTATGAATTGTGGTTTGGTAAGAAACCTAAGTTGTCGTTCCTTAAAGTTTGGGGTTGCGAAGCATATGTAAAGAAGTTACAACCTGATAAGCTAGAACCCAAAGCAGAGACATGCGTCTTCATAGGATACCCTAAAGAAACAATTGGGTATACCTTCTATCATAGATCCGAAGGCAAAGTTTTCGTTGCCAAGAATGGATCCTTTCTTGAGAAGGAGTTTCTCTCGAAGGAAGTGACTGGAAGGAAAGTAGAACTCGATGAGGTTATTGAACCTTCTCTCGGATTTGAGAGTAGCGCAGCACCAGAAGATGTTTTTGTGCCGCCTGCACCAATTGGAGAGGAAACTAATGATAATGATCATGAAACTTCAAGCGAGGTTGCTGCTGAACCTCGCAGGTCAACGAGGGTTCGTACCACTCCTGATTGGTATGACTCTGCCTTGAACGTCATGTTAGTGGACAACGCTGATGACCCTGCGACGTATGAAGAAGCTATGGTGAGCCCAGATTCCGACAAATGGCTAGAAGCCATGAAATCCGAAATGGGATCCATGTAAGAAAACCAAGTGTGGACTTTGGTGGACTTACCGGATGGCCGTAAGGCTGTCGAGAACAAATGGATTTGCAAGAGAAAAAACAGACGCTGATGGTAATGTTACCGTCTATAAAGCTCGACTTGTCGCGAAAGGGTTCCGACAAATTCAAGGAAGTGACTATGATGAGACATTCTCACCAGTAGCGAAGCTAAAGTCTGTGAGGATTTTGTTAGCAATTGCTGCACATTTCGATTATGAGATTTGGCAGATGGATGTCAAAACGGCGTTCCTTAATGGTGACATTGAGGAAGAGTTGTATATGGTACAACCCAAGGGTTTTGTCGATCCTAAAGATGCTGACAAGGTATGCAAACTTCAGCGCTCCATTTATGGACTGAAGCAAGCATCCCGAAGTTGGAATCAACGTTTTGATAAAGTAATCAAAAACTTTGGATTTATACAAACTTATGGAGAAGCTTGTATTTACAAGAAAGTGAGTGGGAGCTCTGTAGCATTCCTAGTACTGTATGTAGATGACATATTGTTGATTGGGAATGATATAGAACTTCTTAATAGTGTCAAAGCCTATTTGAATAATAGTTTTTCAATGAAGGATCTTGGTGAAGCAGCATATATTCTAGGCATCAAGATTTATAGAGATAGATCAAGACGCCTAATAGCGCTTTCACAAAGTACATACTTGGACAAAGTTCTAAAGAAGTTTAGAATGGAAGAGAGCAAGAAAGGGGTGCCCATGTTGTCAGGTAAGACCTTGAGTAAGACTCAAAGTCCAGCTACGGCAGAAGATAGAGAGAAGATGAATAATATTCCCTATGCCTCGGCCATAGGTTCTATCATGTATGCCATGTTGTGTACAAGACCGGATATAGCACATGCTGTTAGTTTGACTAGAAGATATCAAAGTGATCCTGGAATGGAGCACTGGACAACGGTCAAGAATATCCCAAAGTACCTAAATAGGACTAAGGATATGGTTCTTTCTTATGGAGGTGATGAACAGCTTGTTGTAAACGGTTACACCGATGCTAGTTGGAACACCGATCCGGATGACTCGAAGTCACAGTCGGGATACGTATTTATTTTGAATGGTGCTGCAGTGAGCTAGAGGAGTGCAAAGCAAAGCGTTGTGGCGAAATCTTCAACTGAATCGGAATACATAGCTGCTTCGGAGGCTACGCAAGAAGCCATATGGATGAAGGAATTCATTACTGAACTTGGCGTGGTTCCTAGTGTGTTGGACCCGATGGCCATCTACTGTGACAACACAGGTGCCATAGCTAATGCACAGGAGCCAAGGTCACATAGCAAGCTGAAGCACATCAAGCTACGTTTCCACGCTATTCGCGAGTATGTCCGAGATGGTGACATAAAGATTTGCAAAGTACACACTAATCTAAATGTGGCAGATCCGTTGACTAAACCTCTCCCTAGGGCAAAGCATGACCAACACCAGAACACCATGGGTGTTAGGTATATTACCATGTAATCTAGATTATTGACTCTAGTGCAAGTGGGAGACTGTTGGAGATATGCCCAAGAGGCAATAATAAAAGTGGTTATTATTATATCTTTGTGTTTATGATGAATGTTTACATTCCATGCTATAATTGTATTATTAGGAAACACTAATACGTGTGTGTTTTGTAAACATAAAAGAGTCCCTAGTAAGCCTCTTGTTGAACTAGCTTGTTGATTAATTGATGATCATGGTTTCCTGATCATGGACATTGGATGTGATTAATAACAAGGTTATATCATTAGGAGAAGATGTGATGGACACACACCCGTAGTAAGCGTAGCATAAGATCAAGTCATTAAGTTCGTATTGCTATAAGCTTTTAAATGCATAGTAACCTAATCCTTCGACCATGAGGTTGTGTTAATCACCATCACCGGATGGGTAATTTGATGACATCAAACACCGCTTCGTAACTAGGTAGTTATAAAGGTGTCATTGGGTATTCTGAAAGTATGTGTTGAAGCGCATGGACCAAGATTGGGATTTGTCCATCCATATGACGGATAGATATGCTCTGGGCCCTCTCGGTGGAATGTCATCTAGTTAGCTTGCAAGCATGTGACTGGGTCACAAGGGATGACATAACATGGAACGAGTAAAGAGTACTTATCAGTAACGAGGTAGAACTAGGTATGGAGATGCCGACGATCAAACTTCGGATAAGTATAGTATCGCGAGACAAAGGGAATTGGTTTCGTATGTAAATGGTTCTATCGATCACGAAGTCATCGTTGAGTATGTGGGAGCCATTATGGATCTCCAGGTCCCGCTGATGGTTATTGATAGGAGATGTGTCTCTGTCATGTCAACATATTCACGAACCGTAGGGTGACACACTTAAGGTTCGAAGTGGTTTTAAGTAGATATGGAATGTGCGTTGGAGACCAAATGTTGTTCGGAGTCTCGGATTGGATCCGGGACATCACGAGGAGATCCGGAATTGTCCGGAGAATAAGATTCATATATTGGGGATCATTTTCTGAGTTAGGAAATGTTCCGGAGTATTTGTATGAGGATTCTAGAAGGTTTCGGAATGTTCCGGAAGGTTCTGGGAGAATTCTTGGAGTTTTCTTAAAAACCAAGAAAGGGATTAAGGAGTCCTTGTGGGGCAAGACAAGGAGTCGTGGGGGAGGAGGACTCCTCCCCCTCTCCCCAATCCGCCGGCAAAGGAGGGAGGGGAGTCCTACTAGGACTCCCCCTCCCAAGGCGCCCTCCCCCCTTTAAATAGAGGGGTGGAGGCGCCAACCCCTGTCCCTCCTCCACTACTCCAATCCAAGCCGCCTCTCTCCTCCTTCTTCCTTCTGCTTAGGCTTAGGCGAAGCCCTGCAGAATTCTCTACTCCACCACCACCCCCACGCCGTCGTGTTGCTGAGATTCCGTGGAGAAGATCTACTACCTCCGCTGCTCGCTGGAACGAGGAGAGGAAGGTCTACTTCGACTCCGCACGTGTGACCGACTGTGGAAGCGCTGCCGGAACGCGGCGCCGGAAGGATCGTCCACTCGATCTTGAGATCGGCAAGTGATCGACTACATCAACCACGAGATCCAATCTCGTAACGCTTTCGGATCTACAAGGGTTAGTACAGATCTATCTCATTGCACATGTCTAATAGATTAGATCTTGTTTTTTATCTAGATTAGATCTGGGTCTTGTTCGTTCTTGCGGTAGAAATTTTTTATTTTCTATGCTACGAACCCATCATGCACCCCCACCGAACCGCTAGGGTTCGACCTCGCCGGCGACCTGTTCGTCGTCGACGACGATCCCCAGCTGTTGATCCCCGTTCTAATCCAACGACCCATATTGCCCTGTACCGCTTCGCATGTTATGAGCCGCTGACTGGTGGACCCTCCATGTCAGCTGAGCCCCGCGCCGCGTAGTGTCACTGGGTCGGCCCGGTAGTGGTCTCGCGCAACCCAATTAGTTTGAATTAGGATTTTTCTATTTAGTTTAAACCTAGTTCTGTCCCCTAGTTTGAAATTAAATTTTGAGATATTTACAAATCCAAATGGAGTGATTCCAATTTTTTTAGAAAGCTATTGAAAAGATCTACCCAAGCCCGTTGGATTTAATTCAATTAGAGTTAGATATCTCTCCTAGTAAAAATAATAAAACAGAAGCATTTACACATTGCAACATTTTTATAAAATCAACCAAGTTAGCTTTTGAGTTGATTCCCACTCTCAAAAATCACATTTCACCATACCTATCTGTGTATGTAATAATATTAAGGTTTACATGCAGTGACTTTAGACGAGTACCAAAATAATGCTATATAGGCATTTCTATTCACTTTAAATCATTAAATAATGAACTTAAATCAAAGTAATTATGAACCAACCCTTAAATCACATTCCCACATGTTAAAATATGTGGTGATGACATGTGTCCACATGATCCCATATTTGAAGTTGTGAATATTAAATCTTAGTTAATTTTTCAATGAGTAGAAATTACTTTTCTAAAATAAAATGGATGAAACTATGGAATTGAACTTGTGATGCTTGTGATGATAATAGATCATCAATTGTGTACATTAGAGTACTAATTAGACTAGTTAAGTATTGTTTGGTGATTGTGTACTCTGTATGTATTTATAGACGATAATACCGACCAAGCTTTCGAGGAGGAGGAGTTCTACCAAGATGAAGAAGAAGAAGAAAACTTCAACCACTGCACCAACCAAGACAAGCTATTATTGGCAAGCTAACACTTGCAAAACTTATACTAGGAAACCACCTTTAGCAATGCAAGCTAACCCTTGAAAAAAGATAACCCAAGCAAAGATTCTTTAGGCATGCTTTGGTTATACCACTCGAATATTAGTTACCCCAAGTATTATTTTCAAGCTTTACTTCCTTTACTTTACCCAAAGTTCGTTACTTGTTTTGAAGGTAGCATAAAGAGTATAAAACTTGGCCTATTTATAGAAGCTTTAGATGTCATTCTATGGCATGAGATTGAACCCATCATTTCAACTTTAGTGAACACTCTTAACTTTGTAGTTTAGAGTAGATAAAAACTTGAGTCACTTTAGATGGGAGCACCTGGTGAAAATGAATTATGAAAACCTTGGAATGATGAGTCATTTTATTGAGATGTTTTGACATGTGGTGAGAAACACAAATGGTTTATGATGATGAAAATGTTGATGCATGAACCTTAACCCTTTTATAAAACTGATGGTTGGATTCGGATGCGATACCATTCCAAATTGACCGTATAACCACATTACCTGAATTGGGTAAGGCTTAGCCGGAAATATATATGCATTAGTATTAGCTCCCTTGCGGGAGAGGTTTGAGCTGAGGCTACCTCTCAATGTTGTCCACCTATGAAGTGTCCAAGATGACAGATGATCATGGTTGGGAGGCCATGCTCATAGGAGAGGTGCTTATACTAGGGTGTGTAAAGGATAGGTTATGTTTGATTATCTGCATACTAAGTATGATGATTCAGGGTTATCCCCGACAGATGTATTGAATCTTGTGGTGAAAGTGTACCACCTCTGCAGAGTGTCAAACTATTCGAATAGCCGCGTCCACGGTTATGGACAGTTGGAATGGCCATAATGTTTCGTTGTCAGATGTTTTCAAAATGACTTATGAAAGAAATGATGAATCTTGACTTGACCACAACAGAGTTGTGTTTATGACAATAGCTTCCCAACTTAAGTGATTCTAGAACTTCATTTTATCTTTCTTTGCTTCTGAACTCAGCTTAGGTTTCAAACTTAACTTTATAGTTAAACTTAGATTTAGCATTTTAACTTAGAACTATACTACTTGTTAGTGGTAGTTTGCGAGTACTTAAAGAGTACTCATGGATTTTGTCCCTGGCTATTCTCATGGCCAGACTATGAAGGAGACTACCAAGATGATGGTCAGCAGGACGACTATGATAACTAGGACTATCTGCCTTCGTCAGCATTGCCTGTGCCCCTGAAGATGGACTCCACCGCTACGCTTATCTTTTATTTCCGCTACTTGTTGTATTAAGACTGGATCATGAGATCCTTATTTGTGTAAGACCTTATGTATGGTTTGTAATGGATGATGTACTGTGATATACAATCTGTTATGTCTCGCAAAAATGATAATCCTGGGATTGCGAGGTATGGCATAACGGGCATCTGTGATTAAAAATCCGGGTGTTGACAAGTTGTTATCAGAGCCATCCTAACCATAGGAGACCCTAGTTAGAATGGACGTCCGGACAAAAACTTAGTTTCAAAACCAAAATGAGTATTTATGAAAAACTATCTCCTCTCTTATCCTTGTGAATTCATTCTTTCTCAAAAATTCATGTTCCTCAAACTTCTTACAATTACTACTTAAAATTTGACACATTTGATCTCTTCACTAACTTCCTCATCCTAAATTTTTGTAGATGGAGTCTCAGTTCAACAAGTTCTACCAGTTGGGAAACGGAGGTCGGCTGATCTTCGAGAGGGATCTGGATTCACTATCAGAGTTACTGGGATGCCCACATCCGGAGTTTCTTGGAGCTCAACTTTCGGGACCCCTAGGAGGAGACCTAAAGTGGCTAGTCACCGCAGATCTTAGAGGAAGCATCAAAGCACCAACTTCCAGGAGAATCCAGTTCTCCGTGAGAGAGAACAACTGGCTAGATGGATTAGCCAGGGCAATGCATGAAGCTCTCGCACGTCTATGTGCCCTTAGTGTCAACCAAATCCAAGGAACCCGTTTTGCTCACTATGCAGGATGTGACTTCATGGGAATGCCGATGGAGATGCCAAGTCACCCAGAGTTGAGGCGTCAAGTGGAGAATCTTGACTTCTTGTTGCACGACAGACAACAGGAACTGGACAATGCTAGAGAGTTAGCCAACCAGAATTATGCCATTGCCGACTAGAAGGCCCAGACTTTCGTACTGCTTGTCCAGGATCGTCAGTCTCTTTGCCGCCAGCGTGCAAAGAAGGACCGCACCATCACCCATCTTTGCAAGAAGGTGGCCGACCTCGAGAAGACCGTCAAGGAGCAGGAAGCTCGGCTTGCAGCAAAGGAAGAAGAAGAGGAGGGTGAAGACATCCAGGGAGACATGGATTCTTACCTTAGCAATGATGATGACTTTCTGGAGGATGCCGTGGACTTCTACACTAATGATGAGGACTCCGACTTCATCGATGATTAGTAGATGCACTAGAGCACTGTCGTAGCATGAGATGTATCGGTCCCACTATATCGTAGCTTGCAGAATGGTTCTTCAAACCATCTGTTTTCCTTTGATTGTTGTGGTGTGTGTTTGTATTGTGTGATGGTTTGCATGAATGAAATGGAGTTAGTTGAAAAACCTGAGTCTAACTCAAAGTTTTAGATTTGAAATCAAAACCATGAACCTTAGAATTTCCCTCTTACCCCTGTATCTACCTCAATCTTCAGATGACTCGTGGAAACCAAGGGGGGAGCAGCTCGTCGCAAGACCCAATGCTGCAGATCTTGCAGAATATCATCGCAGACAGAGAAGCAAGCATGGCAGAATGCGAAGCCAACTTAGCAACACTGCAACAGACCGCCCAGATGGCTCTCAATAACCAAGGGCATGGAAATCAGGATCATCAAGGATCCAAGCTGAAGAACTTCCAAAATACAAATCCCCCAGTCTTTAGCACATCAGAAAACCCATTAGATGCTGATAACTGGTTGCAAACGATGGAGAATAACTTGGAGGTAGCCAGAGTTGATGTCAACGAGAAAGTTCTCTTTGCCACCCGCTACTTGGCAGGAGACGCAAGAGCATGGTCGAACAGTATCCGCCTGATGAACCATGGTCAAGTTATGACATGGGAAGCCTTCAAAGTCAAGTTTGGCCGCACCCACGTCCGCAAGGTCTAGTCACCCGAATGAGGGATGAGTTTCACGAATTAAAGCAAGGAAGAATGACTATGGTGGAGTACCATGACATATTCCTGTCACTTTCCAGATATGCACCTGATGAGATCAACACGGAGGCAAAGAAGAATGAGAGATTCTCGAACGGAGTGCATGATGAGATGCAGACTGTCCTCGTCAACATCCGTTTCGAGGATCTCGAAGAGCTAGTTGACTCTACCATTCAGATGGAAGGGAATATTAACCAGGCAAACAGGAACCGCAAGCATCGTATGATGTAGAAATATGGATCCAGCAGTCACCAAAAGTACCGTCCCAACCCCTCACCAGGATATGCACCAAGGAACAATCGACCCCCAATGTCTCACCCAAGCTACCCCAACCGTAGCGGAGGCAATGTGAAGTCCGAAGGAAACAATCACAACCCCGACAATGCCAACAATTTCAACCGTGCACCTCCCAAGAACAACAACAACAACACTGCACCCAGAACTGGCAGCAATGTTGTGCCCGTCGCAGCAAAGGACAAGTCCCAGATCACTTGTTTTGAGTGTGGAGTGAAGGGTCACTACTCCAATGAGTGTCCCAAGAAGACTACCGCCAATGCCAATGTGAATGCCCTAGCTCAACAGCAGCGTCGTGTTCAACCAGGGAGAAGATTTTCCCTAGGGAACCCTCACAGCCGCAACGGTCGTCTCTTCCACATGAACGCCAAAGAAGCCCAAGAAGCGCCAAATGTAGTGCTGGGTATGTTTTCTATCAACTCAGTTTTAGCCAGGGTATTGTTTGATTTTGGAGCATCGCATTCATTTGTCACCGAAGAATTTGCATGCACTAGTAAGATTCACCCAACCAACTTGAAGCATGTCATGATAGTTCAAATCCCCGGTTCAACAACCAAAGCTAGAAAAAATTGCAAAGTTGTGCCTATCAGAATACATGGGATAGATTTTTATGCCAACCTAATTGTACTCGGAACCAAAGGATTGGAAGTACTACTTGGTATGGACTGGATGTCAAGGCATAAAGGACTGATAGACTGTGCTAAGAAAGCCATCACCATGACCAGTAGCTCTGGAGTAACAGTAGAGCATATCTCTGAAACCTTACCCCGTCAATTCAAGTGCAACAAGAGTCTAGCCCTACCCACCATAGACCAAGTCAGAGTAGTCTATGAATACCACGACCTATTCCCAGATGAATTGCCAGGTATGCCCCCGGATAGGGATATTGAGTTCATTATCGAACTAATCCCTGGAACCGGACCCATAGCCCAGAGACCCTATAGCATGAACCCCTCAGAGTTAGTGGAACTGAAGAAGCAGTTGGATGCTATGTTAGCAAAAGGCTTGATTCAACCAAGCGCATCGCCATGGAGATCACCAGTGTTATTCATCGACAAGAAAGATGGAGGCAATCGTTTGTGCACAGATTACAGAAAGTTGAATGACATCACCATCAAGAACAAGTACCCTTTGCCAAAGATAGAGGATCTATTTGATCAATTGACTGGAGCCCAGATATTCTCAAAGATTAATCTTAGAACTGGTTATCACCAACTTAAGATTCGTGCAACGGATATTCCGAAGACCGCCTTTACTACTCGCTATGGTTTATACGAGTATATGGTTATGTCTTTTGGATTAACCAATTCCCTTGCTTATTTCATGAATCTCATGAATAAGATCTTTATGAATTTCCTAGATAAGTTTGTAGTTGTGTTTATCGACGACATCCTTATCTACTCCAAGTCAGAAGAAGAGCATGAACAACATCTGAGAATCATCCTAGAAACCCTGAGAGCATCAGTTATATGCAAAGTTCAGCAAGTGTGAGTTTTGGCTGAAAGAAGTAGGATTCCTAGGATATATGGTGTCTGCCGGAGGAGTCTTAGTTGATCCCGCCAAGATCAAAGATGTCGAAGAATGGGAAGCCCCAACCACTCAAACCCAAGTCAGTGCATTTCTCGGATTAGCAGGATATTACCGCAAGTTCGTAGAAGGATTCTCGAGCATCTCCAGACCCATGACCCAATTGCTGAAGAAGGACAAGAAGATTGAATGGACCGACAAATGTGAAGCCAGTTTCCAAGAGCTGAAGAAGAGATTGATATCAGCCCCAATATTGATCATGCTAGACATCAAGAAGCCGTTTGATGTGTACTGTGATGCATCCAAGATTGGTCTCGAATGTGTATTGATGCAAGAAGGCAAAGTCATCGCATATATGTCTCGACAACTGAAGCAGCATGAGCAGAACTATCCGACCCATGATATTGAATTAGTAGCCATAGTTTTGGCATTGAAGACATGGCGTCATTATCTGATGAGTAATCGCTGTGAGACTTACTCAGATCACAAGAGCTTGAAATATATTTTCACTCAGAAGGGGCTGAATATGAGGCAAAGGAGATGGATAGAGTTAATCAAGGATTATGACCTTGACATTCACTATCACCCCGGCAAAGCCAATGTGGTAGCGGATGCTCTTAGCAGATTGCCGCGTAGGCTAAACACCATGATCAAGGAGAAGCAACCAAGTTTGTATGAGGAGTTGGAGCAGTTCAGGACTGAGTTAGGTAGCAAAGGATTCTTAGCTAGCATTGAACTTCAGCCCACTTTGATTAGCCAAATCAAGGAAGCCCAGACGGGAAATGAAAGTATCGACAGAATCAAATATCGTATTGGTACAGGAAAGGTACCTGGATTCACGGAAGACGAAGAAGGAGTACTGTGGTACAAAGGACGTATCTGTGTGCCAGCAGATTCGGAGCTGAAGGAAGTTATCATGAAGGAAGCTGATGATACTCTTTATTCTATCCACCCCGGAGGAATGAAGATGTATCAAGATTTGAAAGAGCAATTTTGGTGGCACAAGATGAAGACAGAAATCGGAAGCTACATCGCCAAGTGTGACATCTGTCAAAGAGTCAAGGCAGAGCATCAGAGGCCTACGGGACTGTTGCAACCATTGCAGATTCCGGAATGGAAATGGGATTCCGTCGGAATGGACTTTATCACCGGTTTGCCTACTTCTAGTAGGGGAAATGACTCAATATGGGTCATAGTTGATAGACTGTCCAAGGTAGCTCACTTTATACCTGTCAAGACTACCTACCAAAGTGCGAAGCTAGCAGAGCTGTATATTGCTAGGATTGTTAGTTTGCATGGAACCCCCAAGACCATAGTATCAGATCGAGGAACCCAGTTTACCTCGAGATTTTGGCAGAAAGTTTAAAAAGGATTAGGAACCAAGTTGAACTTCAGTACCACTTATCACCCGCAAACTGATGGACAGACTGAGAGAGTCAACCAGATCCTAGAGGATATGTTAAGAGCTTGTGTGTTAGAGTACAGATCAAAATGGGAAGACTGCCTGCCTTTCGCAGAATTCTCATATAACAACAGTTATCAAGCTAGTTTGCAGATGGCACCATTTGAATTCCTATACGGAAGAAAGTGTCGTACCCCTTTGAATTGGTCACAAGTAGGAGAGAGCCAGATCTTTGGACCCGACATTCTCCAAGAAGCCGAAGAGAAAGTTCACAAAGTCCGTGAGCACCTCAAGACTGCCCAGTCCAGACAGAAGAGTTATGCTGACAAGATAAGGAGAGATCTGACTTTAAATGTCAGAGATTTTGTGTATCTCAAGGTTTCACAATTGAAGGGAACCCAACGCTTTAGTCTGAAAGGAAAGTTAGCCCCCAGATATATAGGGCCCTTCAAGATTCTGAACCATCGAGGAGAAGTATCATATGAACTAGAACTTCCTGAAGAGATGTCATCCATCCACAATGTGTTCCATATCTCGTTACTTCGCAAATGCCTGGAAGTACCGAAGAAGAGTGAAGTTTTCAAGAACATCGATCACCGAGCTGTTGAGATCAACAATGACCTGACATATCGGGAAGTACCCATCCGTATCCTAGAAGAAGCTTACAGAACCACCAGGACCAGGAGTATCAAGTTTCTCAAGTTTAGTGGAGCAAGCATACCGAAGAGGAAGCCACTTGGGAGCGAGAAGATTACATTAGGACAGAGTTCCCAGATCTCTTTAGTTCCTAGTTTTCTTTGTAAATCTCAGGACAAGATTTTGTTTAAGGGGGGAAGGTTTGTAACATCCCAAAACTTTAATCCAAGGTTATTAAGATCCAAATCATCAAAATTAGGGTTAACAAAAACTTTTCCAATTAAAATATGAAAGCATTCATGTGTGTGTGCATTTACATTAGGAGTTGATTTGAATTACCATGGTTCTGTGATCCATTGTTTGTAAAATGATTCTTAGGTGAAATAAACATCATCTAAATCATTCCCAAACATTTCCCAAAGAAAAACAACTCAAAATGAATAAATGAAGTGAATGGTCATTTGTGCCATTTTAATCAACATGCCTACTTTGGCTATTCCTAGTACTCAAAACCTAACAGAAAAAATTGTGGATCTTTGCACCCCTTGCTAGTACACATAATGATGTACCAAGGCCCACTTTGTGATCTGCCAAAAACATTCAAACACTAAATTTAATTGGCATTTGAAAATTGAATCTATTTCATATGGGAAGATCCCACTATTTCAAAAACCACTCAAACAAGCTCAAATTTCAAAATCCAAGCACTCACAGAGTCTCAAGCTTAATACTAGCACACCCACCAAAATTCTTTTCAAAATTCAAAAATAAAGTTCTTTTGGCCATTTTCACAAACACCTTGTGGACAGATTTCAAACAAAAACCAAATCCACTATTTGAATAGTGTTCTGGCCAAACTTGTCCCCCATTTGTCCTCAAAACACTCCCATTGTCCCTAAATGTTCAAACCATGCCATTATCACCCCATCCCCTACACCCTAGTGGCATTGCCATGTCATGCCGAGCACCTACTCGCCGGCCAACTTTGCCCTCACCCCAGCAGACCACCTCCCTCTCTCTCGCCATGTCTACGAGCTAGCCAGGACCTCACCGCCACCCTCTGTCCCCTCCCCGAGCCAAGCCAAGCCGTGGACCACCGAGGAAGCACCGCGCACTTCCTGTCTGTGCCATGCCGAGCACGCGCCAGAGCGCCGCACCCGACACGCGCATACACTCCGCCCCTTGACCGCAGCCCACGTCCAACGCTCCGCCACGACCCAGGGAGCATGCCAGACATGCCTGTTCGCCGCCCAACACACCACAGCCACCGCTCGCCGTGGACACCGCCGTCTCTGCCGCTCAGAGCGCCAGCACCGTCCGACCGCATACCACAGCCCCTAGTCCCGCATTAATCACGTAGAGCACCGCCAGGAGACCAGCGACCGCCCCCTACCGCGCGCCACGCTGCTAGCACGCTGTGCAGCCCTCGTCAGAGCCGCCTGCCCATCCCTCTCGGTCGCGTCGTCGTCCTATAAATAGAGGCCTTCCCCAGCCATTTGCAGCACACCACTCACCTCTCCTCACCTCACTGACCATTCCCCACCTCTAGCCGGAGCAAGGCGAGCAACAGTTCGCCGGAATTGCACCGGAGCTGGCCGCGTCTAGAGGAGAAGGGCACTGCTGATTGCGACCACCCCTTGAGCTGCCTCGACCGTCCCTGAGCTCACCGTTGACCACCAGTCTATTTGCCCGCCTCGCCGTTGTTGCTGGATCCCTGGTATGCCCCCTATGCACCCCCACCAAACCGCTAGGGTTCGACCTCACCGGCGACCTGTTCGTCGTCGACGATGATCCCCAGCCATTGATCCCCGTTCTAATCAAACGACCCATATTGCTCCGTACCGCTTCTAGCTTTATGAGCCGCTGACCGGTGGACCCTTCCTGTCAGCTGAGCCCCGCGCCGCGTAGTGTCACTGGGCCGGCCCGTTAGCGTTCCCGCGCAATCCAGTTAGTTTGAATTAGGATTTTTCTATTTAGTTTAAACCTAGTTCTCTCTCCTAGTTTGAAATTCAATTCAGAGAGATTTACAAATCCAAATGGAGTGATTCCAATTTTGTTAGAGAGCTACTGAAAAGATCTACCCAAGCCTGTTGGATTTAATTCAATTAGAGTTAGAGATCTCTCCTAGTAAAACTAATAAACAAAAGCATTTGCACCTTGCAACATTTTTATAAAATCAACCAAGTTAGCTTTTGAGTTGATTCCAACTCTCAAAAATCACATTTCACCATACCTATCTTAATATGTAATAATATTGAGGTTTACATGCAGTGACTTTGGACTAGTACCAAAATAATGCTATATAGGCATTTCTAGTCACTTTAAATCATTAAATAATGAAATTAAATCAAAGTAATTATGAACCAACCCTTAAATCACATTCCCACATGTTAGAATATGTGGCGATGACATGTGTCCACATGATCCCATATTTGAAGTGGTGAATATTAAATCTTAGTTAATTTTTCAATGAGTAGAAATTAGTTTTCTAAAAAAAAAGGATGAAACTATTGAATTGAACTTGTGATGATAATAGATCATCAATTGTGTACATTAGAGTACTAATTAGGCTAGTTAAGTATTGTCTGGTGATTGTGTACTACGTATGTATTTATAGATGATAGGACCGACCAAGCTTTCGAGGAGGAGGAGTTCTACCAAGACGAAGAAGAAGAAAACTTCAACCACTGCACCAACCAAGGCAAGCTATTATTGGCAAGCTAACACTTGCAAAACTTATACTAGCAAACCACCTTTAGCAATGCAAGTTAACCCTTGCAATCTAGATAACCCAAGCAAAGATGCTTTAGGCATGCTTTGGTTATACCACTTGACTATTAGTTACCCCAAGTATTATTTTTTAGCTTTACTTCCTTTACTTTACCCAAAGTTCGTAACTTGTTTTGAAGGTAGCATAAAGAGCATAAAACTTGGCCTATTTAGAGAAGCTTTAGATGTCATTCTATGGCATGAGATTGAACCCATCATTACCACTTTAGTGAACACTCTTAACTTGGTAGTTTAGAGTAGATAAAAAGTTGAGTCACTTTAGATGGGAGAACCTGGTGAAAATGAATTATGAAAACCTTGGAATGATGAGTCATTGTATTGATATGTTTTGACATGTGTTGAGAAATACAAATGGTTTATGATGATGAAAATGTTGAGGCATGAACCTTAACCCTTTCTTAAAACTGATGGTTGGATTCAGATGCGATACCATTCCAAATTTACCGTATAATCACATTACCTGAATTGGGTAAGGCTTAGCCGGAAATTTATATGCATTAGTATTAGTTCCCTCGCGGGAGAGGTTTGAGCTGAGGCTACCTCTCAATGTTGTCCACCTATGCTGTGCCGATGATGACAGATGGTCATGGTTGGGAGGCCATGCTCATAGGAGAGGTGCTTATACTAGGGTGTGTAAAGGATAGGTTATGTTTGATTATCTACATACTAAGTATGATGATTCAGGGTTATCCCTGACAGATGTATTGAATCTTGTGGTGAAAGTGTACCACCTCTGTAGAGTGTCAAACTATTCGAATAGCCGCGTCCACGGTTATGGACAGTTGGAATGGCATACTGTTTCGTTGTCAGATGTTTTAAAAATGACTTATGAAAGAAATGATGAATCTTGACTTGACCACAACATAGTTGTGTTTATGACAATAGGTTCCCAACTTAAGTGATTCTAGAACTTCATTTTATCTTTTTTTGCTTCTGAACTCAGCTTAGGTTTCAAACTTAACTTTATAGGTAAACTTAGATTTAGCACTTTAACTTAGCACTATACTACTTGTTAGTGGTAGTTTGCGAGTACTTAGAGTACTCATGGCTTTTGTCCCTGGCTATTCTCATGGCCAGACTATGAAGGAGACTACCAAGATGATGGTCAGCAGGACGGCTATGATAACTAGGACTATTTGCCTTTGTCAGCATTGCCTGTGCCCCTGAAGATGGACCCCACCGCTACACTTATCTTTTATTTCCACTGCTTGTTGTATTAAGACTGGATCATGAGATCCTTATTTGTTTAAGACCTGATGTATGGTTTGTAATGGATGATGATATCCAATCTGTTATGTCTCGCAAAAATGATAATCCTGGGATTGCGAGGTATGGCATAACGGGCATCTGGGATTAAAAATCCGGGTGTTGACAGAGTATCCAACTCAACCTTTATATGAGGCACCCAAGCTTCCCATTTGCCTGTTGATGATATTGCACTGGACCACGTGTTTAGAGTGAAGTATCTTATAAGCGCACGGGTAATATCTCCATTTGCCTGTTGACAAAATTGTGTCTGGAAATATCTTGTGTCTCATGGGGGCACTAAATATAACATAGTTTTGCTGTCACATTTTTGAAGGCAATTATATATCTGGAGTTCATTGTTGGCCAGTACAAAATGTCCCCTATGAGAGTTGACAGCCTGCGATCAATCTTAGCCAGCATCTCAGCAGGTTCAATCTAGTCCTCCCATTTTCCTAACTCTGATGAGTACCTCTTCACCAGTGCTTGGTTACCATTGGTTACTGTCGTGGAAATGGCCACGGCAGTCGTTGTAGTAGGCAGCGATTGACTGAATCGGGGGCGGGAGCTGGCGACCATCTGCGGTGCGCGATTGGGGTGGATGCACATGGATTTATCCAGGTTCGCCCCCCCGAAGGGTAAAGACCTACTCCTGCTAGATTGGATTAGTGGAGAGTGAGTTACAATGGCGGCAAGCTCGGCGTCTAAGCAGCGAGTCGCTTGGAGGGGTGTATGATGGAACGTAAGTGCTTAGGATACCCTAGGGAGGTTTATATATGAGGCACCTCGCTAGGGTTTACAATTTACAACCGAACAAGATATGGATTCAGAGGCTTTGACCTAATCCGACTGGGCTTTGGGTATGTTTCTAGGCTTCCAGTCTCCAGTCACCAGGTCTTCTCCTTAGTCGCATTCCAGTTGCCGTCCTACAGGCCCACTCGTGAGGCCTTTGGCCGAATCGGAACGTCCTGCTGGGCATGCCCCATTTGGCATATCCCCATCAGTAGTCCCCGAGGCAATCGTTGATTCAGATGCAGGTGTCTTTTTGGCAGTCGGAGTTGCCGAGTCCAATTTGGACGCCCAGCCGAATCGGCGGTGGACTCCACCGAAACCAAGGAAATTTTACCCAGGTCCCCAGTTGCTTCTTCGGCAAATACTACCACTATCAAGTCGCTGCTTCGGCGAGTGGATAGGGGTCAGTCGCAAGCAAGTCGAATGGAGGAGTTGGACAGTCGATTTGGTCAAAACTATCTGTTGGATATTCCAACTGTAACTTCAGCATAATTACCGCGGGTAATGGCTACCCCGAGTTTGGCGGGTAGCGCCTTCCTAAAAGGAGAGTAACAGATCAGCTCTGCAGATCCCTTCCTCATTCTTCACTCTCGCGCATCCATTTCTCCTGTCTTCCTCAATTCACACCTTTCATACCAAGCGACTCCGCTTCCCTTCTCGATGGCACCTCCAAAGGGCTCGTGGGGGAAGTCAAAGTGCACCGCGACGCAACTCAGGTCCTTCGAGGACTCCTGGGTCCTCCGCAAGGGGAATTGGAGGATACCCGCGTCTTTCGAGGTCGAGCCGAAGCCAGGCACCGGCGAATTCATCTGCTTGCCAAGCCATCTGGAGTGGGGCTTGGGATTTCCCACCTCGCTGTTCTTCTGACAATTCTGCACATACTATGCGATTAAGCTATCAGATCTCGGCCCACACAGCTTCAAGCAGCTAGCGATCTTCGTCGCCTTCTGCGAGTGCTATCTTGGCTGCAGGCCATACTTGCCATTGTGGTTGGAGCTTTTCCACGGCCGCATCAGACGGGAAGGGTCCGGTGGCCCGATCTTGGCGGCCGGAGGCGTCACATTCTAGCTGAAGCCGAAGGCCAACTTCGTCAAGCTCATGCTGCCGAAGAAGGCCATGAGCGAGTGGAAGAGGAGCTGGTTCTATGTGAAGGAGTCCACTCCCCCCGACGAGGTGGTGCTGCCGTAGTTCGTCGTGGAGCGAAGCGAACCCCATTGGCGGGTGATCAACAGACTCCCCGACGACCAGAGGATGGTTGTCACGGAGATGATGGACCAGATCCAGAGGCTGAAGGATCAAGGTTTGTCCTCGGTTAACTTGTACAATTTTTGGCTCAGGCGGCGATTGGTCCCATTAGCGGCTCGACCGCACTGGATGTATGAGTACAATGGGAAGAAATATCCTTCCCGGACCAGCAAGGAATCATGGGACGCCGAAGATTACAAGGCCGCCCTAAAGAAGATCACTAACATGGAATTCAGAACCACGTCAGCCGGGCTCGCTCCGTACGTGCCTATAAAGAATGAAGCCCCCACAGTAAGTTCTTCTCTCTGAATTTTACCTTCAATCGCAGTTCTCGTGGTGCAATTTGCAACCGTATCGTCTGCAATTTGTTCGTGCCCACTCTCAGCTGTTTCAGGTTTTGGAGGGCTGGCTCCCCCTACTCGACGAGGAGGTTCCCCATGAGTTCGAAGAGGGGGTCTCTAGAGAATCTTCTGAAGAGGAAGAGGAGGAGGTGGAGGGTCCTCCCCTAGTGCCTGTGGCTTGCAAGACTCGCATGCAGAAGAGCTCGAGGCAAGCCGTAGTTTGGAAGAACGCGAAGAAGGCGACGAAACCTTGCAAGAGCACACTTCTCTGCGAATAGCCACGCCAGCGAAACCCTTGCGCAAGCCAAAGGTGGCAGAAAAGAAAGCGGCGTCACCATCTAGGTCGGCGGTGGTGTTCGAGTCGTACAACGAGTCCGAGGATGACACGACTGAGACCTCGCGCAAGATCCCAGAGGGCACGATCCTAATGATGGGATTGGAGGTTGAAGGCACCAAGGCGGCGGTGGAGGTTCCTCTCGCGACGATCGCGCCACCGGCTTCGATGGCACCGGAGCAGGAAGAGGCCGAGGCCGCGGCTTCAAAGTTGCCACAACCTTCAGGAGCGGCCGCGTCTTCGGAGCCGGAGATTCTAGTGACCGTGGCTTCGTCATCAAGGAAGCCCGCGGCGTCGTGGGCTTCAGGTGTCTTCGAGAGAAGTCTCACGCGTAAGCTGGGGCCGGAATTAGACAAGCCCGCCCACATCAGCACCGGGTTGCGCGTGCTCCCGGTCACCAAGTAAGCTTCAAATTTTTCCTTCCAAATCGTGTTCCTTTTTTGTGTTATCTCTATGTTGACTTTGGAGGTTTGGCAGGTCTGGCGTCAAGAAGATGTTGGGTTCACAGCATAGAAAACAAAAAATTTCCTACGAGGAGAACTATACGCCAAGATCTATCTACTAGATACAGAGCAACTGGTGGACATACATCCATGGAGAACTTACCCTCGAAGACAACTAGTTTTGTTAACGAGTAGGAACTCATGGTTGATGTAGTCATACGCTTGCCGATCTCAAGATCATGTGGAAGTCCGAGCGCCGCAAATTAGCAGCGCATCCGTCCTCGCACACAAGTTCAAGCTACCGGACAACCTCCACCTCCTCGCTCCTTCGAATCAACGGAAGCAGCAACTCCTTCCAGATGCAAGGCCACCGGGAACATGTATCTCGCTAATCCGAGACCATGGGGGAATATCTAGAGGGGGAGAGAGATCCTTCATGAGGAGGTGTGCTTTGTGAGGGAGGAGAGGGGGGCCTTTTATAGGAGAGGGGGGACTCCTCCCCTACCATGGCCGGCGGCCAAGGATGGAGCCCCCTCCTCTTCCTCATTCATGTGGTGGAAGCTCCACTCACATCAATTCAAACTCCACCCAAAGTTCCACTCACATGCATTAAATTTCCACCAAATTTAATGCAACTCTCAATTAATAAAAATCTTTTATTTATTTTATTCATAATTTTGTTAATTACTTTAATTAACAAACATTCACATAAAACCCCTTGCACCATTTCAATATCACATGCAGAACCACTTTCTGCAATTTCACCCGAAACAATTCATGTTTCTAACGAAACATTTCCTGCGCTTTGCAAACCTTTTGTCTGAAACATTTGTGCTCCTAAATGGTGTCCGGCAACCCTTAAGTGTGTCACCCTACAGTTCGCGAATAATGCAGACATGATTGAGACTCCTCTCAGATCAATAATCAGAAGCGGGACTTGGAGATCCATACTGACTCCTGCACATTCAACGATGACTTCTGTGATCGTGAGAACCTTTAACGTCAGCAATTTAATCCCTTTGTCTCATGATATAATACATGTCCGAGATTCGATCATCGGTATCCAAATACCTAGTTTGATCTCATTACCGACATGCACTCTTTCCTCGTTCCCGTGATATAACATTCTATAGATCACATCACTTGCTTGCAAGCTATCTTAATGTGATATCACCGAGAGGGCCCAGAGTATATCTATCCGTCATCTGGATTGACAAATTCCACTCTTGATCCCTGAGCCTCAACATAACACCTTGGTAGTACTGAACCCATCTTTATAGTCACCCTGTTACGGTGTGACGTTTGATGTTATCAAGATACTCTTCCGGTGTTAGCAATTAACATGATCTCATGGTCTAAGGACTAAGACTACTTTGTATGATGTTATAGCAATATAAACATAATGACTTGATCGTAATGCTATACTTCGGATGAATGTTCATCACATCATTTCACAAATGCTGTGACCTTGTTATTAACAACATCCAATGTCCATGATCAGGAAACCTTGATCATCTTGTTAATCAACAAGCTAGTCTACAACAGAGGCATAACTAGGAACCCTTTTTGTTTATTAAACACACATGTATTGACGTTTCCTATCAATACAATTATAGCATGCCAAATAAACATCTATCATATACAAGGAATACATAATAACAACTTTATTATAGCCTGTCAGGGCATATTTCCTTCAGTCTCCCACTTGCACTAGAGACAATAATCTAGTTTACATAGTGATAAATCTAACACCCATGGAGTTCTGGTGTTGATCATGTTTTGCCCTAGGGAGAAGTTTAGTCAACGGATCTGATACATTCTTGGCATGCTCGCAGATGGAGTGAAACCAACGCTTAATATGCTTGGAATTCTTGTGAGACCTTGGTTCCTTTGCGTTGGCTATGGCTCCATTCTTGTCACAATAGATCACCATTGGGTCCAATGCACTAGGAACCACACCTAGTTTCGTTATGAAATCCTTCATCCAAACCGCTTCCTGCGCCGCTTCTGAAGCAGCAACATATTCTGCCTCCATCGTTGATCCAGTCACCACAGGTTCTTTGGAACTCCTCCAAATAACTGCTGCTCCGTTCAAGAGAAATATGTATCCGGATTGAGACTTAGAGTCATCCGGATCGGTGTCAAAGCTAGCATCGACATAACACTTATCGACTAGCTCTTCTTCACCTCCGTATACAAGAAACATATCCTTAGTTCTTCTTAAGTACTTAAGGATATTCTTGACCACTATCCAGTGTTCCGAACCTAGATCAGATTGGTATCTACTAGTCAAACTAATAGCATGTGCCACATCCGGTCTTGTACATAGCATGTCATACATTATAGAGCCTATGGCCGAGGCATAGGGGATCTTATCCATTATCTCTCTTTCTTCCGCCGTAGACGGACTTTGAGTCTTACTCAGTGTCTTGCCTTGCAACATAGGTAAGAACCCCTTCTTACTTCCGTCCATATTAAACTTCTTTAATATCTTATCAAGGTATGTACTCTGCGATAGCCCAATTAGGCGCCTTGATCTATCTCTATAGATTTTAATGCCTAATATATATGAAGCTTCACCAAGGTCTTTCATCGAAAATTTGTTGTTTAGATAACTTTTAACACTGTTTAAAAGATCTATATCATTTCCAATCAATAATATGTCATCCACATATAATATTAGAAATGCCACATTGCTCCCACTCACTTTCTTGTAATTACAGGCCTCTCCATAAGTTTGGATAAATCAAAACTGTTTGATCACCTCATCAAAGCGGAGATTCCAACTCCGGGGATGCTTGCTTCAGTCCATAGATGGATCGCTGAAGCTTGCATACCTTATCAGCATCCTTAGGATCGATAAAACCCTTAGGTTGTATCATATACAACTCTTCTTCAATATTACCATTGAGGAAGATAGTTTTGACATCCATCTACCATATTTCATAATCGAAATATGCATCAATTGCTAACATAATCGTAACCAACTTTAGCATCGCTACGGGAGAGAATGTCTCATCGTAGTCAACTCCTTGAATTTGCCGAAACCCCTTTGTGACAAGTCGAGCTTTATGGATGGTCACATTGCCATTAACGTTAGTTTTTCTTTTGAAAATCCATTTATTCTCAACAGCCTTTCGATCGTGAGGTAAGTCCAGCAAGGTCCAAGCCTGGTTTTTGTACATGGATTCCATCTCGGATTTCATGGCTTCTAGCCATTTGTTGGAATCCGGGCTCATCATCGCTTCTTCAAACGTCACAGGGTCATCTATTTCATCAATCATGAAATTCATAACAGCATTACCGTACAGTTCAGGAGCTGCACGTGTCCTGCTTGACCTGCGAGGTTTGGTAGTGTCCTCTTTCGGAGTTTCATGATCATTATCGTTAGCTCTCTCTTCATTAGGTGAAGTCAACTCCGAAACAACTTCCGGTGCTGCGCTACTCGCCAATTCATGAAGAGAAGGTTCAATAACCTCTTCGAGTTCTACCTTCCGACTACTCACACCTTTCGCGAGAAACTCCTTCTCAAGAAAGGATCCATTCTTGGCAACAAAAACCTTGCCCTCGGATTTGTGATAGAAGGTATACCCAATCGTTTCCTTGGGGTATCCTATGAAGACGCATTTTTCCGCTTTGGGTTCGAGTTTATCTGGCTGAAGTTTCTTCACATAAACATCGCATCCCCAAACTTCAAGAAATGACAGCTTAGGTTTGTTTCTAAACCATAATTCATACGGTGTCGTTTCAACGGATTTAGATGGTGCCCGATTTAAAGCGAATGCAGCGGTTTCCAGTGCATAACCCCAAAATGACAATGGCAAGTCAGTCAGAGAAATCATAGATCGAACCATATCCAATAAAGTATGATTACGACGTTCTGACACACCATTACGTTATGGTGTTCCGGCAGGCGTGAGTTGTGAAACTATTCCACAGTCTTTCATATGTGTGCTAAACTCGTAACTAAGATACTCTCCTCCATGGTCGGACCGTAGAAATTTGATCTTTCTGTTATGATGATTTTCCACTTCATTCTGAAATTCCTTGAACTTTTCAAAAGTTTCAGACTTGTGTTTCATCAAATAGATATGCCCGTATCTACTCAAATCATCCTTGAAAGTAACAAAATAATGATATCCACCTCGCGCCGACACACTCATTGGTCCACATACATCAGTATGTATGATTTCCAATAAATCAGTCGCCCGTTCCATTGTACCGGAAAACCGCGTTCTAGTCATCTTGCCCATAAGTCACGGCTCACATGTATCAAATGATTCAAAATCAAGTGATTCCAAAAGTCCATCAGAATGGAGTTTCTTCATGCGTTTAACGCCAATATGACCTAGACGGCAGTACCACATATATGCAGATATATCATCACCAAGTTTAATCCTTTTAGCATCAACATTATGAATATGCGTAATACTACTATCGAGATCCAACAGAAATAAACCATTCAACATAGGTGCATGACCATAAAAGATATTATCCATATAAATCGAACAACCATTGTTTTCAGACTTAAACAAATAACCACTTTGCATCAAACATGATCCGGATACAATGTTCATGCTCAGTGCAGGCACCAAATAACAATTATTCAGATTTAGAACTAATCCCGATGGCATATGGAGAGGCAGCGTTCTGACGGTGATCACATCAACTCTTGATCCATTGCCGACCCGCATTGTGACCTCATCCCTTGCTAGCTGTCGCTTGTTCTGCAGCCCCTGAATCGAGTTACATATATTAGCAACCGATCCCTTATCAAATACCCAGGTGCTAATGCGAGTACTAGTCATGTACACATCAATAACATGTATATCACATATACCTTTGTTTGCCTTGCTGACCTTCTTGTCCGCCAAATACTTGGGGCAGTTGCGCTTCCAATGGCAGTCCCCTTGCAATAGTAGCACTCGGTATCAGACTTAGGGCCAGCTCAGGGTTTCTTTTCAGGTGCGACAATAGATTTGCCGCCCTTCTTTCCCTTCTGCTTGCCTTTCTTGTCCTTCTTGAAAACGGTGGTCTTATTGATCATCAACACTTGATGTTCTTTCCTAATCTCCACTTTTGCAGTCTTAAGCATTGACAGAAGCTCGGGAAGAGACTTCTTCATGCCCTGCATGTTATAGTTCATCACGAAGCTCTTGTAGCTAGGTGGCAAAGATTGGAGAACATGATGTATGCCTAAGTCAATGGGAATCGTTCTTCCCAAGGAGACAAGCTTATCGGCGTACCCAGACATTTTGAGTACTTGCTCACTAACGGAGTTGTTCTCCTCCATCATGCAACTAAAGAACTTTTCAGAAGCATTATAACTCTCTATGGCAGCATGGGTATCGAAAATCATTTCAACTCTCCCATGGTATCAAAGGCATTGCCATTTTCGAAACGCTTTCGAAGTTCTGGCTCTAACCCATATAGTATGCTGCAATGAACTAAGTTGTGGTCCTCCTGACGAGTTATATAGACATTCTTTTCCTCGTCAGGGGCATCAGGAGTTGGTGGGGGGCCTAGCGGTGCCTCTAGCACATATTGCCTTTGTGCAGCAGTGAGGAGAATCCTCAAATTCATAGCCCAGCTGGTGAAGTTGCTACCATTCGCAGCAAGTTTCTCTTTCTCCATGAACACATTGAAATTAAAAGCAGGTGGTGCCATCTATAACAGAATTTGTAAAGTTTATTTAGACTAAGCTTATGATAGATTGAGTTCGACTAATCCAAATTACTAATGAACTCCCACTCAAAAACGACATCCCTCATGTCTTTTTGGTGATTACATGAACCAAATCCACTACACCAAGTCCGATCATCACGTGAGTCGGTGTAGCTTCAAAGGCGAGCATCTATATGGGCATCATATCAACTATATGACTCATGTTTAACCTTTCGATCCGTGTTCCGAGGCCATGTCTGTACATGCTAGGCTCGCCAAGTAAGAACCTTAGTACTTGCGTGTGTAAAACTTTCTTACACCCGTTGTATGAAAGCGTAGAGTCGAGTACACCCGATCATCATGTGATGTCTCGAAACATGATCCATAAAACGGTGCATACTTAAGGAAGAACACATTTTTATCTTGATATCTAAATGAGGGATCATCTTCTATTGCTACCAAAAGCGCCAAACTGGTAGTATAAGATGCTAACATCTAATGTGTAAAGTGAGATGATATGGTTCATGCATTTGATCTCTATCATTTGCATCGTGGTATGATCTCTATCATTCCTTTGTGTGTAAGGCCAAGGTCTATGGAACTTACACATTGAGTGTGTTGTCAGAGTATCTATCATACATCTACTTACAACAATACCATATCAAGACATTAGCCCAGCAACGATTTGAACTAGACGCCTCTAATTTATCAATTGCAAGTTTTACGTGGCATAGGGCTTTCGGAGATAGAACCGGTCTTACCTACGAACATGGACCACAACGAGGATAACAAAGTTATTAGCAACTCGTTGTAAATCAGATATTGACTATAGTAGGAGAGACAGACACATGCCAGGCACTTATGCAAAACTAGTTGCATGTCAATCGTGGAACCGGTCTCATGTACGATGACATGTAAGGTTGGTCCGGGCCGCTTCATCCCACTATGCCACCAATATCCAAAATACATAGAAGATGCAATAACATGATCATCATCGCCCACATATAAACATATGTGTACTACCCATGCAAAGCACCTACACATAGATCAGGCTCTGATACCACTGTTGGGTTTGCTGCATAGAAAACAAAAAAAATCCTACGAGGAGAACTATACGCCAAGATCTATCTACTAGATATAGAGCAACAGGTGTACATACATCAATGGAGAACTTACCCTCGAAGACAACTAGTTTTGTTAATGAGTAGGAACTCGTGGTTGATGTAGTCGTACGCTTGCCGATCTCAAGCTTGTGTGGAAGTCCGAGCGCCGCAAATCAGCAGCGCTTCCGTCCTCGCACACACGTTCAAGCTACCGGACAACCTCCACCTCCTTGCTCCAGCGAATAAGCAGAAGCAGCAACTCCTTCTAGATGCAAGGCCACCGAGAACATGTATCTCGCTAATCCGAGACCATGGGGGAATATCTAGAGGGGGAGAGAGATCCTTCACGAGGAGGTGTGCTTTGTGAGGGGGACTTTTATAGGATAGGGGGGACTCCTCCCCTACCATGGCTGATGGCCAAAGAGGGAGCCCCCTCCTCTTCCTCATTCATGTTGTGGAAGCTCCACTCACATCAATTCAAGCTCCACCCAAAGTTCCACTCACATGCATTAAATTTCCACCAAATTTAATGCAACTCTCAATTAATAAAAATCTTTTATTTATTTTATTCAATTTTTTTAATTACTTTAATTAACAAACATTCACATAAAACCCCTTGAAACATTTCAATATCACATGCAGAACCACTTTCTGCAATTTCACCCGAAAGGATCCCAATTTCTATCGAAACAATTCCTGTTTCTAATAATACATTTCCTGTGCTTTGCAAACCTTTTGTCTGAAACATTTGTGCTCCTGAATGGTGTCCGGCAACCCTTAAGTGTGTCACCCTACGGTTCGCGAATAATGCAGACATGATTGAGACTCCTCTCAGATTAATAATCAGAAGCGGGACCTGGAGATCCATACTGACTCCTGCACATTCAACGATGACTTCTGTGATCGTGAGAACCTTTAACGTCAGCAATTTAATCCCTTTGTCTCATGATATAATACATGTCCGTGATTCGATAATCGGTATCCAAATACCTAGTTTGATCTCGTTACCTACATGCACTCTTTTCTCGTTCCCGTGATATAACATTCTAGTGATCACATCACTTGCTTGCAAGCTAACTTAATGTGATATCACCGAGAGGGCCTAGAGTATATCTATCCATCATCGGGATTGACAAATTCCACTCTTGATCCATGAGCCTCAACATAACACCTTCGTAGCACTGAACCCACCTTTATAGTCACCATGTTACAGTGTGACGTTTGATGTTATGAAGATACTCTTCCGGTGTTAGCAATTAACATGATCTAATGGTATAAGGATAAAGATTACTTCGTATGATGTTATAGCAATATAAACATAATGACTTGATCGTAATGCTATACTTCGGATGAATGTTCATCACATCCTTTCACAAATGTTGTGACCTTGTTATTAACAACATCCAATGTCCATGATCAGGAAAGTTTGATCATCTTGTTAATCAGCAAGCTAGTCTATAAGAGAGGCATAACTAGGAACCCTTTTTGTTTATTAAACACACATGTATTGAAGTTTCCTATCAATACAATTATAGCATGCAAAATAAACATCTATCATATACAGGGAATAGATAATAACAACTTTATTATTGCCTCTCAGGGCATATTTCCTTCAGAAGATTGGTCGCCCTTCGGTGGCAAAGATTTCATCAGTCACCACCACAGGAGAGGGCGATATCCCTAGGAAGAGGAAGCCTTCTGAAGACGCCGCGCCTGTGGAGGGCGCGAAGAAGTGGAGGGGTGGTGCCGACAATGCTGTGGTGATGGATAGCGCCAAGGAGAGTGATCTTGCTGCGAGCGTCGAAGAGGTAGCGGTTACCCGATCGGAGCCAGCCATGGGTGCTCCAATGACGGAACCGTCGGCTCTGACGACCAGTGGCCCAGCAAGAGCATCAGCGACGTTTCTGCGCTTCATGGCGAAGGGGTTTCCGGGCGTGGCAGACAACCAGTCTCCACAGAGCCCAAAGATCATTGACAAAGACGTTGGGTCTCGTCGCGGGCGTACCTCCTTCATGGTCCCTTCGATGGACGCCGGAGCTTCACAAGATGCTTGGCGCCGCCATTCAGATACGTCCAGTCCCCCAGTGTCTAGTTGCTGAATTTCAGCGGCTAGGCACTTAGTTTCTTCTAGTCTCCAGTCCCCGAGTTCCTTGTCGCTGAATTTTAGCGGGTAGAAACTGAATTTCTTCTAGTCGCTAGTCCCTGAGTTCCTGGTCACTGAATTTCAGTGGCTAGGAACTGAATTTTTGTTTTTTGTAAGTGCAAAATTTTTGTTCTTCTTGCAGGGCTTGAAGAGGGAGTCGAAAGATGGACAGGCCGCAAAGGAGCGTCTAGAGCGGGGTCTGCGCATGGCGCAAGAGGCAAACCGGCAACTCTAGGAGACTGTTGGTGAGTACTTGATACATTTTCGGCTGCGAACTGTTGGTGTTCCGTAGTGTTTATAGTCGCTTTTTCCCTATTCAGATGGTCTTCCGGCTACGATTGCCAAGGCCCGAGAAGGATATGTCCCAATTGCCGAGATGGACATGGCGAATGGGCGTATCGACTCGCTGGTCAAGGAATTGGAGTAGGCAAAGGTGGCCTCAATTTCTTCTGAGGACAGGGCAAAAGCTGCGGTCGCCGCGTCTGAAGAGGAGCGGAAGGCCACGGACTCGATCATCCTGGGGCGGCAAAGTGATCACGCCACCTTGGAGAAGCACGCCACTGAGAACTGCCAGAAGCTCCTTGGTGTGTCGTTGTTTCTTTTTGCTCAACATATGCGGTGAGTCCCTGAGTGGGGGAATCCGTAGTGTCACTGATGTCTGAAGTTGCAGCGGTGATAGGGCCAAGCGACCCGGTGGTGCAGACCTTCAACGCCTCGCAGTGCGTGACTGCCGTGGTGAATGCGGCCACTACCTCGGTGTTGTGCGTCCAAGCAGTTCTTCAAGGAATGTCCACCACCGAGGTTATTCCTGGGGGCCTAACTGAAGTGTGGCGCTATCTGGAGGAGGTGCCCAACATCGTGGACTGGATGGTGCGCTCAGCTTTCAGGCGCGGGGCCACCACGACATTGAGTCTGGGGCTTGCTCACTTCCCTAACGACTTTGACCTTGACGATGTCACCAGCGGCTACCCTTTGGTGACTGATACAGTGGAGATGTCGGAGGTATTGAAGCTGACTACCAAGGCTACCCCCTTCGCTGATCGGGTGTTGGCGATGGGGGACCTTCTGCCATACCAAGAGATGGTGGTGGCGTTAGGCGACCCCGAGCCGAAGCATCATGATCTGAATTCGGAGCAGCTCTTCCGGTCGGCTCTATCGAAGTCGCTGTCGACCTACCCGATGAACCCGTGGCAACCATTCGTTCGTGCCAAGGATGGTGTGGATGCTTCATCATCGGGTCCTGCAAAATAGACAGCCTTTCTGGGCGATTTGTAAGATATGCCGAGTGGCGACTGCTTGTAAAATGAACAACATTTTGTGAGAGTAAGAGGAGGCAATCGACTCGCAATGCACGCTTGATTTTGTGTTGTGTTTAACTTTTGTGTGAGCGAGTCCACGAGCACGTCCGCCCTTTAATGGGGTATAACTCGTTTGTATACGTGTGTGTTTGCTTTGGTTTTTGTTCTTTGTCTTTTGCATTTTCTGAAAGGGGCGAGTCCCCGAGCGCGAGTGGGATTGTTTGTAGGCGAGTCCCCGGGCGAGTCCCCGATCGCGAGGGGGACTTTTTTGGGGGTGCCTCTTGCGAGTTGTTGATGCGTTGTTCGTAACGCGTCTCCTCCCCTGGTTCAGAGAACCAGTCGTTGGGCGAGTCCAAGGCAGCTCTCTTACTTGGTGTGTTCCCGAGCCGCGTGAGGGTTTCCACTTTGCGGGGTCCCCGTGCGTGGTACTTGACCGTTCGAGTCGCTTTGCGCGAGGATAGGAAGGACAGGTCACTGTGAGAAGCGTATACCGGTCGTCTTGGCCCGGTGGGCCAGTTGAGCTAGGCGACTCCGAAGCGTTGTTCGTAACGCGTCTCCTCCCCTGGTTCGGAGAACCAGTCACTGGGCGAGTCCAAGGTAGCTCTCTTACTTGGTGTGTTCCCGAGCCGCGTGAGGGTTTCCACTTTGTGGGGTCCTCGTGCGTGGTACTTGACCGTTCGAGTCGCTTTGCGCGAGGATGGGAAGGATAGGTCACTGTGAGAAGCGTATACCGTCGTCTTGGCCTGGTGGGCTAGTCGAGCTAGGCGAATCCGATGGTGGCTCCGGGTTGGCATATTCATGGACGACACAAGGCCTGAATGTTTTCAGTGCCCTTTGGCCGCACTACTTAGCCGTGCCGGTCGCTCGACCAAGGGTTGACTTCCGTGGGTAGCATATTGCTAATTGTACGAGTGTGAGTGGCATAAGAGTATGGAGAAGTGACACAATTTGTGTGATCCGAATGAATTTCATTATATATCATCTAGGTACAAGTTTGAGTTCTATGTATAGAACTTTTGGAGAAGGTTTACATTCCATGGCCTCCCGAAATCGAGCTGGCCATCGCCTCTTATGTCGATGAGGTATTAGGCGTCGTTGCCAAGGACTCGTCCTATGACGAATGACCCTTCCCATGGGGGGGAAGCTTGTGCATGTCCTTCTTGTCCTGGGCCAGTCGTATGACTAGATCGCCCTCTTGGAAGGTGCGGGTCCAGACTCGGCGGCTGTGGTAGCGGCGGAGCCCCTGCTGGTAGATGGCGGTGCGGGAGCGAGCCAGGTCGCGTGCCTTGTCGATCTGGTCTATGCTGTATTGGCAGGCGATCTCATTTGTCGCCTCGACATAGTTGGCGACTCGAGGTGAGTCGTGCTCCAGATCGGTTGGCATTACGGCTTCGGTGCCGTACACCATGAACAAGGGTGTGAACCCCGTGGAGCGGTTGATGGAGGTGCGGATTCCCCATATTATGGAGGGGAGCTCTTCAACCCAGCATCCTGGGTGCGCTCTAGGGGCTCTTGAAGTCGTGCCTTAAGCCCGTGGAGGACGCTTTGGTTGGCACGTTCTGCTTGGCCGTTCGACTCCGGGTGGGCGACTAAGGCGAGGTCGAGTCGTACGCCGTGCTCCTACCAGAACTGTGCCATGGCGCCCTTGGCACAGTTAGTGCCGTTGTTTGTTATGATGCTGTGCGGGTAGCCGTACCGGTGGATGAGCTCGCGTAAGAACTTGGTGGTCGTCTTGCCATCGCACTTTTTGATTGAGTTGGCCTCGACCCATTTGGTGAACTTGTCGACCACGACCAAGAGATGGGTGAAGCCGGATGGGTCCTTCTTGAACGGGCCTACCATGTCCATGCCCCATACAGCAAATGGCCATGCGATGGGGATGGTCTTGAGTGCCGAACCAGGGAGGCGCGTCTAGTTGGCGTATTTATGACACCCGACACATCGTTGGACGATGTCAGTGGCGTCGGTGTGCGCGGTGAGCCAGTAGAAACCATGTCGCATGGCCTTGGCAACCAGCGACTTGGCGCCGGTGTGATGGCCGCAGTCGCCGGCGTGGATGTCCTGGAGGATCTTGCGACCTTCTTCTGGCTGTACACAGCATTGGAACACGCCAGTCACGCTGCGTTTGTGGATGTCACTATTGATGATGACGAAGGATTTGAAGCAGCGCACGATCATTTGGGCCTCCGTCTCGTTGCTTGGGAGGATCTTGTGCTTCAGGAAGGCGACGTATGGTGCCGTCCAGTTGCTGGGCTCCACGATCATGGCGACTAGGGCCGGCTCGGGTTGTAGTGGTATCCTGATGTCGATCTCCTTCGCTGGGCAGACCGAAGGTTTGTGGATGATGTCGAGGAAGACGCCTGCGGGTGGCGTTTGTCGAGCCGACCCGATGCGGGAAAGGGCATCTGCTTCCTCGATCTTGCATTTGTCGATCCACTCGACTGAATAGCCATAGAAGTGTCCTCCTAGCTGGTCTACCGCTTGGCGGTATGCTATCATCGTCGAGGAGACGGCGTCGCAGGTTCCGGTGACGTGGGCAGCGACTAGGTCGGAGTCGCCATAGCACCGTAGGCGGTTTATGTTCATCTCCTTGGCGGCCCGCTTGCCGTGGAGGAGGGCCTCGTATTCTTCCATGTTGTTGGTGCAGGGCTTGAAGTTGAGGTGGAGCATGTAGCGAAGCTTGTCTCCCTTAGCGGAGGTCAGGATGACCCTGGCCCCTGCGCCGTCGGCGTTCTTGGACCCATCGAAATGGAGCGACCAGTAGTGGAGGTATGATAGCTTCTCCGGATATTGTGCTTCTTCCCAGTCTGCGAGGAAGTCAACCAGGGCTTGTGACTTGATCGCTTTGCGGGGCTCGTATTTGATGTTGTGGATGCTGATTTTGATGGCCCACTTGGCGACTCGCCCGGTCGCCTCGCGGTTGCGTATTATGTCTTGCAGTGGTGCGGAGGAGACGACCATGATAGGGTGCTCCTAGAATTAATGTGGGAGTCGCTGTTGAGCTCGGAATACCGCATATACCAGTTTTTGGTACTGCAGGTAGCGCTATCTTGAGTCCATCAGGACTTCGCTGATGTAGTAGACGGGGAGTTGTATGGGGCGTTGATGTCTACGCACTTCTATTCTTGTAGACAGTTGTTGGGCCTCCAAGTGTAGAGGTTTGTAGAACAGCAGCAAGTTTTCCCTTAAGTGGATCACCCAAGGTTTATCGAACTCAGGGAGAAAGTGGTCAAAGGTATCCCCTCTCAAGCAACCCAGCAATCAAGATACAAGAAGTCTCTTGTGTACCCAACACACCCAATACACTTGTCAGGTGTATAGCTGCACTAGTTCGGCGAAGCGATAGTGAAATACAAGTGGTATGGATAATTATAAGTGGTAATGGTGCTAGAAAATAGCTTGATGGCGTTGAAGAGACTAAAGGCAAACTGAAATAAATATGGAAGCAAGAAAACATGTAGCAGATCTAGTAGAAAACGGTGTATCAATGCTTATAAACAAGTCCTAGGGATCATACTTTCACTAGTGAACACTCTCATATAAATATCTTATCTTTATGATATTACTCTTAACTACTCTCTGGTTGGACACTCTAATCATTCATAGGGCTATAACAGCACTCCTCAAAGTTCGCTTTCCACATCTAGATAACCCCACACTATCACCTTGAGCACTAGATGGTTCCAACAAACACCACAATTTCATAAAGACATCCAACTCCAAATATAACTCATAACAAGTATTTGTAATCTCTAGCCTAATTGCCACCATGGTGTGCACACTGTCAACTTCACACACATGGGGAGAGCAAAGATATATTAAAGCACTTGAGTAGCAAGGTAGATCTATAGATTACAAAGCTCATGATCTCATAAGATCACGCATAGAGAGAGAGAGATGAACACATAGCTACCACTAGAACCCTTAGCCACGAGAGAGAACTACTCCCTCCTCATCATGGGAATCAGCAATGGTGATGGAGATGGTGGCGGAGATCGACGAAGATGGCTCTAGGGGCACTTCCCCGTCCCGGCAGGGTGCCGGAACAGAGACTTTCTGTCCCCCGAATCCCCCCTTCGGTGGCGGCGGTGTTGCGGAACTTTTCATGGCTGGAGGCTGATGATTTAGGGTTTATGCATTGGGAGGCTCTTATAGGCGAGAGCGGAGACCGAGAGGGTGCCGGAGGGGCCCACACCATCCCCTAGCGCGGCCTGGCCTGGGCCGCGCCACCAGGTGGTGTGGCCACCCTCTGTCCCTTCTCCGTCTCGTATTCTGGCTCCAAGTGTCCCCCGGTAAAATAATAACTTTGGCTTTTATCCTGTCCAATTCCGAGAATATTCATTTTTTGACTTCCTGGAACCAAAAACAGCAGGAAACAGGCAACTGGCACTGTGGCACTTATTAATAGGTTAGTCCAAGAAATCATATGAAAAGTACTCCAAAGTGTGGACAAAACACAAGAAAGTAGAAAAAACCAAGCATGGAACATCAAAAATTATAGATACATTTGCAATGTATCTACATCCCCAAGCATAACTCCTGCTCGTCCTTGAGTAGGTAAGTGATAAAAAGAAAGAATAATTTTTGAGGTGACATGCACCATCATAAACTTGATCAAAGTATTTGTAAAACATTCAAAGCTGGGAGTACTTCAATCATAACATGAAAGGCAAAGTTCTAGCAATAAGACAAAGAAACTGTGTTGCAACATGAAAAGGCACAAACAAAAGATTAATGAATAACAATGCTTTGCAAGACGTTTGTTTGTTTCAAATAAATAAATAGCACAGTGGCATTCAGCTTGTCCCTCATAGAGTAGCAAACATAAATGCATAGGACATCTTCAAAGTTCATAAGAGTGACTAGATACAAATAGTTTAAAACAAGCAATACCAAAGCTATGCATCAATCAACAAGTCTTGTGTAACAACCTCGGACCCTATGCTCTAAGTTCAAGCCTGGATGAACCAAAAGTGGTTAAAGAAGTACAGCGGGGGCCCAGGGCCACCCACATTTAGGCCTGTCGGCCGCCCTGACCACTTCAAAGAACATCAGGACAAGAGCGAGCGGCGTAGGCAACAGGCGAAAAGATCAAATACATACACAAGTGAGTATGTATGCAAGCTACCTTACAACAGTTCTCAGAGCCATACCATCTAAAAGAAATAGAAATATTGCAATGCCATACGGCAAGATCCAAATATCCTAGATAGTTATAATAGTGTAGGATAGCTCCTCATACATCAATCAACAGAGTATCAAGCGGAAGCGGGAAACAAGATCCGAGTACGGATAAGAAGCAAATCGGCATAAGATGCCACATAAATAAGCACATCCCGCCCACAGATCTCACGGATCCCCATCCCCGGAATCTCTACACGGAGTGATCGTTGCCAACATCATCTGTCTCCTCCACCCAGTATCCATCTTGCGAATACACCTATTCATCTGAATCAAACAATTTATCATGTGAGACCCTAGGGGTACTCAGCAAGTCTTTATGCCTCTAAAGGGGACAAAACCTAGGGTGACGCAATTGCAGCAAAAGATGATAACTAACAAGTCTATAGATACTCGCTAACCATTAGCCTAACCAATGATAGACGGATGTCCGTTAATCAGAAACAACAGTTATAACAGTATAAGGTAACAGATCCATCCTCCTTCTCGCTTACCAACGAGAAAGCGGACGAACAACCCATCCGTTGGCAGTTTTATTACTGATTCCATGAATATTGCACTATTTACTAGTAAGATATTTAGTCAAATTAAGGACGGTACTTTAGTTATACTTGTCTATGATCGAGAAACTGTGGTCCAAGTCGTCCATAACCGCGGACACGGCTTTCAGAAAGATTTACCCTGCAGGGGTGCACAAATAGCAACACACACTCGATCAACCTCGGAAAAACCAACTCAAACCCAATGAGGCATTCACGACAAAGCGATCACAGGATTCATAAAATATTTTAGGGGGCCACCCCACTAAGCTACCCGCAACAAAGTTGGCCGGCTCCAGAACGGACCCAGGGTTTGTGTGGATGGCGGTAAACGACTGGGAACCCGAAAGTGTGACTAGACTTGTCGATACACGAAAACGTGTCACGATCCAAAACAGTATAGGTGCTCCACGCACAATCTTAAATAAAGCGGTAAAGCATGGCATAAGTACAGGATAGTAAAATAAAACCCCAAACTAGTTTGTGGTCCCAAGAAATAGAAATGAATCAAGCTCTGGCTCAGGGGGGTTCATAAGGCCTCCCGGATGCGGATAGTGCGAATAGTCAAGGAACAGGAATCAAGTACTCAGGGTGCTACGGGACACAAGTGGACATAAAACCCAAATGACAGATATTGCCCACCGGTGCCTCTTTCATTAGTTATCCCATTACTACTCAGGTTAAGTTGTTTAGGTACCTCGTTATCCACCAGACACTCACATACCCTACACATGCTGTTCTACGACTCGCATGGCTCAAACAACTCCTGTAGTAATGGCTCATAGGATGGAGGAACAGGCTTCGGTGGGGTTTAAAAGTAAAGGCTATGCAGTACTTGGGATTCAATTTAATGAAACCGCGACTCCATGATGCAAGAATAAGATAGAGGCAATAGGTACTATATGTATGCAAGCATGTGGTAGTGCTTGCCTGGCAACTCAGTTGAAGCGAGAGATGGATCTGGGTAGTACTCCTGGGATTCCTGATATTTCCCCTACTCGGTGTCTATTCGAAAGAAGAACCAAACAAACAAGGGCCAACATAAATAAAGTGCACAATTATATAAATAAAATGCGACAAGCAAACAAGCATGCCATGATGAATGATGCACAAATTACATGGCAATAATGTAGCATGGCAAGGGTGAGGTGTGGGGACAAGAATAAATCATTTTATTAATTATTTGGTCAAGTTTTATTGCCATAAACAGTTCTGATTTTTAATATTGATATGATGCATGCTGCAAAACAGAACATGGAATGTATAAATAAAA
Organism: Avena eriantha; assembly: GCA_910589775.1. Classification (NCBI taxonomy): domain Eukaryota; kingdom Viridiplantae; phylum Streptophyta; class Magnoliopsida; order Poales; family Poaceae; genus Avena; species Avena eriantha. Next base: position 310,668,585 of record OU342744.1, on the reverse strand, counting down.
CGGGCTCGTCGCGCTGATCGATTTAGAAATATTATTTGTCAAATTTGGAGTTATAGAATTAAAGTTATTAATTAATTAAGAAAAGGCATTTTTATTGCAATTTAAACAATTTCGAAAATTTAAATTAGTCAATCATTATTTTGGATGGCATATTTGAAATACTCACATATTTCTAAGTCAAAAACATATATTATTTGTATTATTTGGAAACGTCAATAAAAAGTTATTAATTTCTGGATATTAAAAACATATTAAACATTTCTGAAAACATTTTTATTAAACAGAAAACAGACAGACTTTTTGTACACAGAGAGATTTAGCCACAACCGCTGACGAGTTTGCCAGGTGCTGACTCAGCAACAGGTGGGTCGACGCGGCTCTACGCGGGGCTTTTCTCACCGCGGGTTCACCCAGCCGCATAGACTGACGGGTGGGCCAGCGTGTCGCGGGGCCACCGCGCGGGTGCGCCAGCCGGGGTCGGACACGTGGCGGATCCGGGGGTGCGCGTGTTGAGGAACCAAAAGTCCAGGTGCCTTACTGTAAAACTGCCACAGCTGATGACATGTAGGGCCGGGTGGAGTGCGGGTTGCATGAAACAAAAGCAAGGGGCTAAACCGCAAAAGTGCCTCGGCTACTATTGTTCTTCTCCGGTTTTCTGACGAAACTGATGGACAATGGCAACGGGGCGTGGCGGGGGATCGATCCCGCGACACAGTGCGCACGCAGGCGGCTGCTACCGCTGGGGCTGGCTCAGGTTGGTGCTAGGGAATGGTTGCGCGGCCAGAAGACCCTACCGTGGCGCGACGGTGGAGAAGCAACTGCGTGCACCGTGCACAGAGGGCGCTCACCGGAGTGACCGACGCGTACAAGGAACGAAGAGCGAGGGGAGGATGTCAGGGAGGCGCAGGAGCTCACTACGGGTGTGCTGGTGGTGACGGATCGCGCCGGCGCGCAGGGGATCGGCAGGGACGCTGGCGCTCGGTAGGTTAGGGTTTTGCTTCGGGCGTGGCGGTGGTCTCCGGCTCCGGTTCTCCTCCTCCTCGTCGACACGTACAGGCAGCTTCCTGGGGATCTCCTCGGTCCTCCTTGACACCTCAACTCCATGCCCGCCTCCTCCTAGCTACGGTGGCAAACTGATGCCGACGGTGAGGTAGATGGAGGTGGAAGAGGGATCAGGCAGAGGGGGAGGAAGAGCTGGGCCGAGCCCTGGGATCTGGGGCGATGCCAGGTATGAGAGGGGGGTAGATAAGGTCGAGGGCAGAGGGAGAGCACATGGGGCTCGGTGGGTAAAGGTGGCGTGCACCTTTCTCCTCCCTCTCTCACGTGGTAGACCGGCTCGGGAGGTTCCTGGGGTTCGGAGCTGGGCCAAAGTGGCGACGCAGGGCTCGGTGGGGTTTACCTTGGCAGCGAGAACGAGAGGAACAGAGAGGGTAGATAGGCTCGGCCGGTTAGGGAGGTGTCGAGCAAGGCGGTGGCTCGGCCAAGGTAGCTAGGCTAGGGGGTTTTGGGGTCGAGCCATGGTGGTGGTACGGGGAGGCTCGGCATGGTAGTGGTGGCGATTAGGATAGAGAGGGGAGGGTTAGGTCTTAGCCGAAGCTAGGAAGGAGAATGGCTAGGGTTTTAGGGTTTGAGTTAGGTGTAGATAGAGAGGAGATAGATAGAAAAGAGATAAGGTAAAAAGATAGTTGGTTGAGCTAGGGTTTGGAGTTGAGATGGACCCCGAAAGAAATTTGGATTCCAAACAAAAGGGGAAAAACAAAAGACCAAAGAAGAGAAGGAAGGGAGGAAATGATCTTACATGTCTCATGCACATGATGTTATTTTGTGAAAACAAAATATACATCCCATGTATGCTAGACAAAGAGAAAACCACCAAAAGAGTTGCAAGGTGGAAGACAAGAGAAAGAATAAGCATTTAATTGGTTCATTTGTTTCAATTGAGTTCAAACAAACCCCACCCAAAATATTCCAAAAGAACCCAAAATAGAAGAACAAGAGAGAGGCCTTGCATGGGCCATGCATGAAGAATATTTGCCACATTCATTAGTTGTGAAAACAACTACATATACATATGGGCACCTATTACACCCATGCACAACCATACTTGATTAAAGGCCACATCATAAGCTACAAGCTTGATAAAATATGGTAAGGGTAGATTTAAGCATCATTGAATATAATAGGTCATGCTAGTGTGTATGTCCCACTAGAAGATCATTTGGCCACAATTATATTTAAACAATGCTCAATTATTCCCAAAACAAACCATATGGAAGATAGAACAAGTGAAATTAACCACATGCATGCAAAGGTGGCCATGTGGCTCTCCACATATCAACAATGTGAAAACAACATGAGGCATATATGGGAGCATGTGGAATTAGAAGTGTATCCATCCCAACCCACATGAGCTAGAGGTAACCCAAATAAAATGCAAAGCTCACATATAGTTGGATGGTGGAATTATGGGGTGGTGACAAGAAAAGGTGGTGGAGTTAAATAAAAGATATGCCCCCAACTCAACTTGGGCGCCAAGAATTTATCAAGAACCAAATACAATTTATTAAGAACCAAATACAATTGATAAATGCATATGAGACAAGATCCAAAAGAAAAGGGTTTTATATGATTCTCAAATGCAAGGTGGCATGATGACATGAGCATGATATAATTATGATGCAACAATTATATGTAGGAAGTAGAATTTTTATTATTAGACCAAGTAGCATTACAGATGTTAGACATATGGGATGCAACATCTTGGGACAATGCACATAGAACTAAGAATGGCCACTATGCTCTCAAAGTAGGTGCATAAATATAGAAGGTGGAGACTCAACATAAAAGTAAAAGAAAGGCCTTCATAGCAGGAAGTAGGGATTCAAGTCTCATAAAGAGCTTCCAAAAATTATGGTACTTATAGCTTTCAGCTCTCATTGCCCCTATCATAAGCATCTTGAAGTGATTAAGGTTAAAGTGAACAAACTATGGTGTACATGCTTGACGAAGTATAAGTTAGAAATCTCATGTCCCTTGTATACGAGGGCCGCTCCTCAAGCTACTCAAGTTTAGTCACCGGTAAGTTCTTTTCATTATATGCTTGACAAGTTATAAACCGAAATCTCATGCCCCTTACTTACGAAGACCGAACCTCATGCTACTCAACTTTAGTCACGAGTAAGCTCTTGTCATTGTAAGTACATACATATCATAAAGAACCGCCAAAGGGGTACCCCTTGCACATGATACAGGAGCTAGCCCATAATCAAAATGACAAGGCAAGCAGACAATGAGCATCTCAGCAATCTTTTTATTTGCTATTTGCATAGGTTTTTATTGAGGATGCTTCATAGAATGCTCATTATGGTGATGCTGCAAGTTTCCACCATGATTAGGCATGGTTTAGGCTAGCGGCCCATGCGTTTCTCTAACACACATACAAACTCCATGATCTTACAACTTCCACTTTTATTTCACACCGCCGGGATCCATAAGCAAAAGAACATAATATCAACGGGGTACAAAGTACAAGTGCAATGTTGAAAGCGTTCCCCATGATACATGGTTCTGCTAACTTAAACTTATAAAGCGCAAGCATATACGCAACAAAGAAGGACACAATGGTTCAGGTTTATTAAATGCAAGAAAAATAAAGTGTGCCATCAAGTTCATGATAGCTTTACTAACTAACATTCTCATAACAAGCAAACATTTTATTCGGAAGAAAACAAGGATCCAATGGTTCAAGTTTATTAAATGCAAAAAAGTAAAGTGTGCCATCAAGTTCGTGAGAGCTTTAATCACTAGTTTTTCTCATAAAAAGTTTAATTTGGAAGGTAAACAAAAGCATGCATATACTTGGAATAGTATAAGCTAATAGGTAGGTATGGTGGACTCTTTGGAATAACTTGGTTTAGGGAGCTGGATGCATGAGTGGAACTCATATTTGGTTGTGGCGGCTAGCAAAAGACTGGGAGCGACAAACTAAGAGAGCAATAATGGCCATAATCATGTAGAGCAACAAAACATCATTAATCAAAGCATAAAGTGATACTACAAGTTGAAAACTAAAGGATCATAAAGGCTTATGGTGACTTGGGATAGTCATAACATGGTGTGAGCATGCGCCAAGTCAACCCAAATAAAGCATCAAAGGAGAATACCACAATACTATGTTTTAATATGCTAAAACAATGCATGATTCTTCCAAGGCACATTAAGCAATCTCAATTGTTTATAACAAGTCATGCTACAGAAAATAATACTAAGCATAAAGCCAAAACAATATCAAGCATGGCATGACAAAGCATAGGCCACAGTCAAAAACAAGCTCTCTTTACCACTTAAGCATGAACTTTCCTACTCTTTTTCCAAACCAAACCAAACTATTTGAAAACCAATGTATGAAAGAGGGGGTCCAACCAATTTATTCAGCAAACTAAGAAAACCAAGCAAACAAAAAAGAAGACGCTCCAAGAACAACACAACTGTGCATGAAACAATAAAAATGAAGCGTTTGGAAGAAACCTGGGATTTTTATTGATGAAGAGGGGGATGCCTTGGGCATCCTCAAGCTTTGACGCTTGTACTTCTTGGATATTTCTTGGGGTGACATGCGTGGCATCCCCAAGCTTGAGCTTTTAGTCCATCCTTCATCTCATTACTCATTCCTCCCATACACCTAAAATTTTTCCTTCATACAAAACTTCACACAATCTTTATTAGCAACATTAGTGCACTCAAGATAATAAGTCTTTAGGTTCAGTTCCAACACCAATAAAAATTCCACTAAAACACAAGATACTGTAGCACTTCCCTCAAAAAGCTCAATTCCCCAAAAAGAACTCAAAAAGGAACCAACAAGAAGCAAATGCAAATAATGGCAAAAATCTGTCAAAACAGACCAGCAGGTAAGGACGAATTTTTTCGAAGACCTTATGTAGCTCAAATCGAAAAGTGTTGAACTAACAAAACTTAGATAACAACCTGGGTCAGAAGCACAAAAATCCACGCCTCAAAAGGACGTACAGAGATTTTACACGAATATTTACAGTGAAGCACAGAAATCTGTTTCGGAACAACAACTTTCCAATCTCGCTAGAGGTTACTCTTGGTACAAAAAGCAAATAAAAAGGATAAGGAGAGGTTATTGCTGAAGTAATAACTTCCAAGACTCATCTAAAACTTTTGGGTTATCTCCCAATAAGTATTTTTCTTTAACGCCTTCATGTTAGACATGATAGTTTGAGAAGATGCTCACATAAGAAATATGAATTGAAGTAAAAGAGAGCATCAAGAAGCAAATTTAAAGCACATTTAAGTCTCACCCACTTCCTATGCATAGGAATCTTGTAAATAAACAAGTCATGAAAGCACAAAGCAACAAGCATAGGAAACCAAAACAAGTGCAACTTCAAAATTTTCAACAATAAGAGGGGAAACTTAATATTGTTGAGATACATAAAACCATGCTACCCTCTCTCATAATAACTTTCAGTAGCATCACGAATAAAATTAACAATATAACTATCACATAAAACATTATTATCATGAGCCACATGCATAAAAGAATTAATACTCTCCACATAAACATAATCATTCTTATTAATTGTAGTGGGAGCAAATTCAACAAAATAGCTAGCATTATTATTCTCATCACCATAATCATCAAATATAGGAGGCATAGTGTAATCATAATTAATTTTCTCCTCAATAGTAGGTGGACTGAAAAATCATATTCATCATTGTAATCATCATATATTGGAGGTTTGGTATCATCATAAGCAATAAAGATCATTTTCATAAAAACTAGCTTCCCCAAGCTTAGACTTTTCCATAGCATTAGCAATAATGGTGTCCAAAGAATTCATACTGACAACATTGCTATTAGCATGCAAATAAAGTTCCATAGGTTTTTTAATTTTCTCTTCAAACACTTCATGTCCTAACTCAAGATAAATACTATAAAGCTCTCTAATTTTGTTGTTGTTTTCCATTAAGCCTAACTAGTGAAAACAAGAAACAAAAAGACAAAATTGCAGAATCTAAAGGAAATAACTCACGCCGGAGGATGTGAGTACCTTTTACCTTTCCTCCCCGGCAACGACGCCAGAAAATAGGTGTTTGTCGTGGGAGGTTCTTCTTCTTTAATCCTCTGGTGTGAATACCTTTTACCTTACCTCCCCGGAAACGGCGCCAGAAAATAGCTTGATGTCTACGCACTTCTATTCTTCTAGACAGTTGTTGGGCCTCCAAGTGCAGAGGTTTGTAGAACAGCAGCAAGTTTTCCCTTAAGTGGATCACCCAAGGTTTATCGAACTCAGGGAGGAAGTGGTCAAAGGTATCCCCTCTCAAGCAACCCTGCAACCAAGATACAAGAAGTCTCTTGTGTCCCCAACACACCCAATACACTTGTCAGTTGTATAGGTGCACTAGTTCGGCGAAGAGATAGTGAAATACAAGTGGTATGGATATAAGACATGAATGGTTCCATAGCAGAAAACAAAAAATTTCTATCTACTCGAACACTAATACCAGGATCTATACTATGTAGACATAAGTAACAGAGAAGGAATACATTATTCATACCTTTACAGAGAGTGGCACGCCTTAAGCAGGAAGGCGTATATTGATGAAGACGAGCAGCACTGAAAATAGCTTGATGGCGTGGAAGAGACTAAAGGCAAACTGAAATAAGATGGAAACAAGCAAACATGTAACATATCTAGTAGCAAACGGTGTATCAATGCTTAGAAACAAGGCCTAGGGATCATACTTTCACTAGTGAACACTCTCATATAAATATCTTATCTTTATGATACTACTCTTAACTACTCTCTGGTTGGACACTCTAATCATTGTTAGGGCTATAACAACACTCCTCAAAGTTCGCTTTCCACATCTAGATAACGCCACACTGTCACCTTGAGCACTAGATGGTTCCAACAAACACCACAATTTCATAAAGACATCCAACTCCAAATATAACTCATAACAAGTATTTGTAATCTCTAGCCTAAGTGCCACCATGGTGTGCACACTGTCAACTTCACACACATGGGGAGAGCAGAGATCTATTAAAGCACTTGAGTAGCAAGGTAGATCTATAGATTACAAAGCTCATGATCTCATAAGATCACGCATAGAGAGAGAGAGAGATGAACACATAGTTACCGGTAGAACCCTTACCCTCGAGAGAGAACTACTCCCTCCTCATCATGGGAATCAACAATGGTGATGGAGATGGTGGTGGAGATCGATGGAGATGGCTCCGGGGGCACTTCCCTATCCCGGCTGGGTGCTGGAATAGAGACTTTCTGTCCCCCGAATCTCCCCTTCTGTAGCGCCGGCGCTGCGGAACTTTTCGTGGCTAGAAGCTTGATGATTTAGGGTTTATGCATCGGGAGGCTCTTATAGGCGAGAGAGGAGACCGAGGGGGTGCCGGAGGGTCCCACACCATCCCTTAGCGTGGCCTGGGCTGGCCTGGGCCAACAGGTGGTGTGGCCACCCTCTGGCCCTTCTCTGTCTCGTATTCTGGCTCCAAGTGTCCCCCGGTAAAATAATAACTTTGGATTTCGTCCCGTCCAATTGCGAGAATATTCATTTTCTGACTTCCTAGAACCAAAAACAGCAGAAAACAGGCAACTGGCACTATGACACTTGTTAATAGGTTAGTCCAAGAAGTCATATGAAAAGTACTCCAAAGTGTGGATAAAACACAAGAAAGTAGATAAAACCAAGCATGGAACATCAAAAATTATAGATACATTTGCAATGTATCAGACGTTCCTTGCCCTCCTCTGGCCTTTCGACGACCATCACGGCGCTGACGACTCGAGTGGAGGCCGCCACATAGACTAGCATCGGCTCTTTGTCGACTGGGGCAGCGAGCAGTGGTGCCGCATGTAGCACTCCTTTGAGCGCTTTGAGTGCGTCGTTCGCCTCCGCGTCCCATTGGAACATGGGGTTCTTGCGCATTAGGCGGTAGAGGGGCATTGCCCTCTCGCCGAGCCGGGGGATGAAGAGGCTGAGAGCCACGACTCGCCCGGCCAACTTCGGGACATCGCGCAGGCACTCGGGTTTCCTGAGTCGCGCGATGGTATCGATCTTGGTGGGGTTGGCCTTGATGCCTTGCTTGGAGACCACGTATCCTAGGAGTTGTCCGGTTGGGATGTCGAATGTGCATTTTCCTGGGTTTAGCTTGATGTTGTACCTCCGCAGGTTTGCGAAGGTTTCGGCCAGGTCGGTAAGCAGTTCATCCTGGCGGGTGGACTTTGCCACCACGTCATCGATGTAGACGTGAATTTTGCGGCCAATTTGGCTCACAAGGCACTCCTGCATGCACCTTTGGTACGTGGCGCCGACGTTCTTTAGGCCGAACATCATGGTCGTTTAGTAGAAGGCGCCAAATGGTGTGATGAACGCTGTCTTCTCCTCATCCTTGACCGCCATTTTGATCTGGTTGTACCTAGAGTACGCGTCGAGGAAGCACAGTGACTCTGATCCTGTGGTCGAGTCGATGATCTGGTCGATGCATGGTAGGACGAACTCCTCCTTCGGGCAGGCGCTGTTGAGGTTGGTGTAGTCGATCATCCTCCACCTGTTATTCTTTTTCAGAACCAGGACTGGGTTTGCCAGCCACTTGGAGTATTTCATTGGCCGAATGAAGCCTGCGGCTAACAGGCGTTGCACTTCTTCGGCGATTGCTCGGCGGCGCTCTTCATTGAAGGGCCGTAGCGACTGCTTTACTGGTCACACTTTGGGGTCGGCGTTTAGCTTGTGCTCAGCGAGTTCCCTCGGGACACCTGGCATGTCAGGAGGTTTCCATGTGAAGATGTCGCGGTTCTCAAGGAGAAACCCGATGATAGCGCTTTCCTATGCGGGGCTCATGTGCGCCCCAATGGTAACCGTCTGGCGGGAGTCGCCCGAGACGAGCTCGATGGTGCAGGTATGCGTGGTCGCCTCGAATATGGAGTTCGCGGCGGTTGGCTTCTTCAGGATGGTGGGGTCGTCCTTGTTGATGTTGCCCGCGTATTTCGTGAGCTCCTCTACATGGTCAGTCTTAGCGGTGATGACGGCGTCGGCGAGCTCAGTGCCTTTGTCCTCGCATTCCACGGCCATATCGGGGTCGTCGTGGACGGTGATGATGCCGCTCGGCCCAGGAAGCTTCATTATGTTCCATGTGTAGTGGGGGGTCGCCATGAATTTGGCGAATGTTTGGCGTCCCAGGATGCAGTGGTAGGGGCTGCGGAAGTTCACCAGCTCGAACACGATCCTCTCCGTGCGGTAATTTGCTAGTGTGTCGAAGGTGACTAGCAGCGTCACCTTTCTGATCGGATACGCCTTCCAACCGGCGATGATACCGTGGAAGGTTGTTAGGGTCGGCTCGATTGCTGCTTCTGGGAGCTGGAGCCTCTTGAACGTGTCTAGGTACATGATGTTGATGGAGCTCCCTCCGTCCATCAGTGTCTTGGGCAGCTAGCAGTCAGCCACCTTGGGCCTGACCACTAGAGCGACTCGCCCTGGGTATTCGATCCTGGGTGCATGATCCTGGCGACTCCAGGTGATGCTCTATTCGGACCAGTTGAGGAAGCGAGAGATGTCAACTTGGGTCAACGTGTTGACGGCGACTGCGCGGGCGAGGAACTTCTTCTCGCGTTTGGTGCTGAGCCCGGTGAAGGTGTGTAGCAAGCCGACGTCATTGCCGAAGCCACCAACGTTTCCATTGTCCTGAGGCGGATTGTTGTTGGGGTCCTCCCTTGCTCGCCTTGCCTTTTCGATCTCTTTGAGAGAATGGCAGTCCATGGTGGTGTGGGTGGCGGGTTTCCCCTCCCTGCTGTGGTAGATGCAGGGCTGGTTGAGCAGGGCAGCGGGGTCGAATTTCGGCCTCACTGCGTTGTTGGCGCAGTAATTTCCGCCGTCGCGGTAGTTTCCTCCGTCGCGGCGGTAGTTCTTGGAGTCGCGTTGGCCGTAGCCGGCGTTGGCGACGAAATCGACTCACCCATCCGTGCGGCCCTTGCCGGTGATGCAAGTGTTGCTGTAGCGCATGTCGCGCTGTCATCCGCTGTCGTGGCCGTTGGTGTGGCGTCTTCCTCCTGACTCGTCGTTGGAGTCCTGGTTGGGGTCTTCCTCCGCGTAGCTCTTGGCAATCTCGAGGAGGTCGGAGATGTTGTCGAGCATCCGGTAGACCCTCTTGATCTTGGCGACTAGGGGTTCGTACCAACACGCATTCTCGAAGCAATATATCACCGTGTCCGGGTGGATGCCTGAGGCGTTGATCCATAGTTCCTGCCAGCTTTGAACCCAGTTGCGGGTCGACTCGCGTTGTCCCTGGATGCATTGCTCTAGGTCCTCGATGGTGGTGGAGCGGGTGCAGGAGCCCTCGAAGTGCCTAACAAAGGCATCCCACATTTCCTCCCAGGAGTCGATGCTGTCGGCGGGGAGAGTGTTGATCCATTGCTAGGTCACACCCTCCATCATCAGGGGGAGGTAGCGAGCAACTAGCGGGTCGGTCTGGCCGGCGATTCCTATCGCCATGAGGTATGTGTCCAGCCAGACTGCTGGATCGTACATCAGGTCGTACTTTTCAATCTCATTGGGCGCCTTGAAGTTGGTGGGGTACTTTTCCCCTCGGATCATAGGTCCAAAGCATTGAGGGCTGACTCAGCTGAGCGAGCCCCTAGGTTCGGGGTCGCCGCGGTTACTAAGGGTGTGCCTCAAGTCGTTGGGCTGGCATGCCCGCCAAGCCTGGTTGTTGACGATGTGCGTGCGGGCGTCGATGGGCTGCCCGTTGATGGCGACCATATTATTCACCGGTCGCGGCTCATTGGTGGAGAGTACGGGGTTGGCGGCCCGTGGCTGGGTCGCCAGGGGTTGCGGTGGTGGGCATGTCATGGCGTTGGCGACAGTGGGGTGACCGCTTGAGGCCGCCCTGCTTGCCGAGGAGAGGGAATACATCCGCCCCCACGGGTCGACTCCCGCGGCATGCGGCTCGACGACCCTGGCGAGTAGGGCCTTGGCGTACTAGATCTGCAGCGTGCCCTCTCCCTGGACGTTGAGGTTGGCGACTGTCGCATCGGCCGCAATGATGTTGTCCATCGGGGTGGAGTAAAGTGGGAGTCTGTTAGTGTCGCGGGCCTGTGGTGAGATTATGAGTCATGGCTGGTCAGGCGGGGGTGCACGCCCGATGGGTGGTGGCGAGGCCCCAGTCACCGATGCGCCGGGTGGTGGTCGATTGCTGCCGCCTGGTGGCGCGTTCTCACAGTATTCGCACTCCGCCGCATGTGCGGGGTCGCTCTCGTCGTTGAATTTTAGGACGCGACCTTGAACATTGGAGTTCAGGCGGGTCCTCATGCAGCGCTGGTGGTAGAGCGACAGCTCCTGCGCCGTCGCCCGCTCGAGACGGAATTTCTCGTGATCGGTTATTTCCTTGTGCGTTGCCTCCTCCAGTCACTGGCGGGCTTCCTCCACCTCCGTGTCCGTGGCGGTTGGCAGGATCGGTGTGGAGAACAGATCTGGTGGGGTGGCCGTGCTGCCCGCCATGAAGATCGTGTTGTAGCGATTGGATGTGGCACGGAAGTCCTCTGGGGACTCCGAGCCGGAATCGGAATCGAAGATCCCGAGGATGGAGGAGTCCTCGAAGTCCTCAGGATTGGAGACCCACGTGATGGAGTCCTCCCGTGATGCCACAGTGATAGATCCGTCGACCGAGGCAGGGGTCGCAGAGTCGGCATCGTCGTTTAGGGCCGCATCATGCGCGACGGTGTTGGTCTTAGCCATGTTGCTAGCGGCCGAGTCGTACTCGGTGACAAGGCTCCTGATGGAGCGGACCTGCTCCTCCGAGAGCAGATCGCGGTGCATCGGCGATCCGCGAATGATCACAGTCGCTGTTGGGTAGACCGCGCTGGTGAAGCCGGTGACTGGCATTATCGTGATGTGGGTGATCGGGCGCGACGCCGGGATGTAGCTGCTGGGCAGGATCTGTATGATCCCGCCGATGGCGATCATGCAGCCGGTGGCGATCGGCCGATCAATCGCGAGTAGGGTGTCACTGCAGAACTCAGGCCAGTCTGGCTAGGCCCCACGGTGGGCGCCACTATCGTGGACATGGCCACGACAGTCGCTGCAGTAGGTAGCGATTGATTGAATCAGGGGCGAGAGCTGGCGGCCATGTGCGGTGCGATATGGGGGCGGATGCACATGGATTTATCGAGGTTCGGCCCCGCGGAAGGTAAATACCTACTCCTGCTAGATTGGATTAGTGGAGAGCGAGTTACAATGGCGGCGAGCTCGGTGTCTAAGTAGCGAGTCGCTTGGAGGGGTGTATGAGGGAACCTAAGTCCTTAGGATACCCTAGGCAGGTTTATATATGAGGCACCTCGCTAGGGTTTGCAATTTACAACCGAACAAGATATGGATTCGGAGGCTTTGACCTAATCCGACTGGGCTTTGAGTACGCTTCTGGGCCTCCAGTCTCCAGTCGCCAGGTCTTCTCCTTAGTCGCATTCCAGTCGCCATCCTACAGGCCCACTCGCAAGGCCTTTGGCCCAATCGGAATGTCCTGCTAGGCATACCCCATTCGGCATATCCCCATCAATTACTATCCAAACAACCTAAAAATTGCTGCAATAGTGTGAAGACAATTGCCCATGGTTTCTCGAACAGAGAATTGTGCCGCTATCATACTCAGGTCTTCGCCAAATTGGTGGTTCTGATATCGCTGTTTCACTTCCACTGAGTGGATCTTTATCATGTTAGACCCTTGTGGATAATGAAGTAGCACCCTACCATTGCGACATACGAGTACATATGGTTGTAGGCTTTATGTACTTCCACCAGGCTGTTCAGCTTCTGGAAGATGGATTGGTTAAGATTATGATCTGTTAAGAATCGAGCGTCCTCGGAGCTGTTGTTGAAAAATCTAAGTAATGCCATTCCTCTGTTGTGTGACAGGGTTAGCCTTCTAAAATCATTGCTTCCCATGAAGTCCATCCAACGTTTATGGGTGACTGATGCCCTCAGTATGTAGGATGGGTGCGGAGGAAGCCTGACAAGAATCTGACCAAATGCATCGCCTAGCAAGTCGTTGGTTGTTGCATATGTTCTTTCCATCGAACCTGGTAGGATGGTGCAAATAGCAAAACTGCATCATCAGAATTAGGTAAATAACACAATAATGCACAACCCTAAAAAATAATTAAGTAAACACCACAATGCGTCATACAATTTGACAGGAAAATTTATCATCAAAATTTCCTAAACTGCACACATCTGAAAAACTACCTAAAAACAGAGTCTATCAACAAAATAACCTAAACATCACAATGAATCAACTAGAGTAGTACGAAAGCACCACAAAATACTTCAGCATGTCGGAACTGGGCATAGGGAATGAAGAACTTTTTTTGAGGTCACCGGGGAGGATAGAAAGGCACCAACCTAAATTTTCTAGCTTTATCATAAAGAAGGAGAGAAAAAACGGATACAACTTCAGTCACTTGGTGAATCCAAGTCTCACAGTGACTTGCCCCAAGATGCACTTTCCATCTTAGATCCAACGTATGATAGTAGATCACATTTTGATCTAAAAAGTAAAACTATTCTAAAAAATTGACAAAAAAAATGTGTAAATCATAGGTGCCTAGGTTTGAATCTTGCGAAAGTTTCATCCCATTCAGATCACTATTTTGTGATTAAATAGCTTTTTATGTTCCTAGTACTACTAGTTTAAACTAATATCCACTATGTCCAGAAAAACCCTAGAACATAATGCACAAAAGAGGGAGGGAATTAGGGAGACAAAATCCAACGCAGAACTTACAATGGGGTCGATGAGTTATGAGCAGATGGAGCAGGCGCCATTGACGAATGACAAACCACATCCGTTAACGCTGAAGAAGCACGACCACGAGCTGACGCATTCCTAGCATCCCACGTAGGCGTCGCTTTCACAGCGGCAACCAATATAGCCGAATTTGTTCTAGCAGCAGCCAAAGAGGATTTCGACTATGCCTCCACCTCTTTCCAAGAATCACTCAACACTTCCCAAGACTCCGATGCGGTACGAGCATCGGCCTCCACATCCACTTCACATGTATCCGCTAGTACTGCTTCAGCATCCACCTCTGATTTACAAGCATCCGCTGATGCAGCAAAACAATCCGCCGATGCTGATTCCATTTCCTGGAAATGCCACCAACTTATTTAGTTCACAATGCCCAAAATAAATGTATTCTATCCTTTAGAAAGCCCGTAATGGCTGGAGGTTGGGGACATACATAGCAGCGAACGGCGATGCGGTGGTGTTCAATGGTGGAGCAGCGGGGATGGTCCGGTTGAGGGAGGGCCGCCAGGCAGAGAAGTTGACAATGCGGTCGAGGGGCACATGATTGAGCTTCCTCGAACTCGAAACTAAGTTTTGCCCCACTATATTTTTTTGCGAACCCCGCTTTTTGAGGGGAAAACCCCCACCGTATTAATAGTAGCAACCATATGACTGATACAAGTTTGCGCACCGGCGTTGCTTAGTTTCCCGCCTACAGACATCAAGTTTGTGCACTTATTCGTGTGATATGATGAATTGCTTGGTATAAAATATTCTAGGTGGTAGAAGCCTGCCCATTCTATGACATCAAGATCTAGAGTTCAAACATTGACCTGAAATTCCACAATCGACAACTACAAGTTTTGGTTTACTACCAGAAACATGCTAACAAATCACTCACAACTGGCATTAACATCATCATTAACAAATCTTAGAAGGAAAACAATTGAAAGATAAAAAACCACCACAAGTTCGAATAAGTTAACTGTTGTTACCAAATATAGTCACATAAAGCCAGGTCCAATATATATGTCATAATAGTACTCCCTCATGTAGTTCTATGTCGCCAAAATGAGAAATTTAGTATGAGGTACATATTACAAAAAATATATCACCAGAAACTTTAGACTTTGTATTTTCCAATGATATAATTTTTATATTATATAATTCAAATTATATAGGTCAAATTGATAATCTAGATATACGCGTAGGACTTGTAAACCAAGATGGAGGGAGTAAATCAAATATATAGATTCGTGGACACCACACACCAGGAGAGCAAAACAACAGTTAGTACCTGACTTAACAAACAGTCATCCTCACAAGAGACCCAACCCCTTCAAAAATGAAAATAGAGTGGTCAATATGGTTTACAGATTTCCACATCTTTTCTAGGATCAAGACTATATGGGCATGGAGAATCTCGAATTTTTGTTAGGGTCTCATATGCTTCTAGAGCCGAATTGAAAAGATTATCATCTCGCATTCCCACCCGTTCCAAGATCTGGTCGTACGCCTGGCCAATCAGCTCGTCGCCATCCACATCAGGCGACTCGGGAACTAAGTTGTCAGCCACAAACTTTTGAAAATCAATAGCAGCATCATGAGCAACTGAAATTGATGTATTCCACCCTATAGTCAAATCAGCTATCTGCTTAGTGGATGTGGACACTTCTTCCTTCAGGCGCCTAATCTGTTCATCCTGGTGTTTCTCTTTCTCTTGAAGGCACGAAATCATGTGTCTATGAGCTTTCCATTTCTCTTAGAGACAGGCAATTGTCAAATCCTTATAGTGACCAGCACCATTACACCATAAGCAATATGAATAAGTTGGAAACTACAGATAACAAATCCAAATTAAAACTAGATTCTTATTTCAAAAAAATTAAACCAAATTCTCATTTCATAAATAATAATCGAAATTCAGCTGCACACATAGTGCAAGCTCCACAGTGGTACCGCAAATGGCAAAGAACCATAAAGACACATTGCCCAAACATGGGAAACAGAACCAACATGAAATGGGTCATACTTTAGCGTTTGCCTTCTTAGCTGGCACTTGAGCAGTCCTGGCCTTGGTAAGTGGCAATATATCAGAATGACTTCGTTTCTACAAATCATGATGCAACAAAAATGATCAGTATATTTTAGGGGACATTTTAAGTAATAAAGGGCTCTTTATCGAAAAAATGTTTTCGGGGACAAATCATAGGTTACTGAAATTCTAGCAAAGCAGTTGGATACATAAAAACACTTGTCACTAGATAATGATGCCTCCTCCATGGGTGGGACATGCGCATGATGCTAAATGAAATGCAGCAAAACCAGTAAATTTTAGGAAAGAACACATCAACTTCGCAATGCAAAGAAGGATACGTGCATTAATCTGATGCCAACAATTGGGTGTGTTCCCCTTACCGAAAAATATAATTTAAAGAACTCAGCAATGCAGGACACCAGCAAACAACAATCTATTTATGAACGATATGCATTACATTGCATCTGCATTGTTCAGCAGCGGACCGTTCTGCGAAATAAAGCCAGGGGCAAGCTTCGCATCCTCATAAGACTCTTCTTGGCAGCATATACTTACCGATTTTCAGTGGACCTTATAACTAATTCCATGGCTACATCCATGGTAAACACAGCTTCCTAATGTGGCATATAGATCGACTATTTAAAATAGAAATCACCTAAACAACTATCTGGATGGTTGTGGACTCACCTGATGTTACGCTGATGCGATGGAAATGTGGACGCTACTAGGTAAAGAAGGTGCGCGACAGGGGAGATGCACAAA
Organism: Avena eriantha; assembly: GCA_910589775.1. Lineage (NCBI taxonomy): Eukaryota > Viridiplantae > Streptophyta > Magnoliopsida > Poales > Poaceae > Avena > Avena eriantha. The sequence continues at coordinate 310,651,963 of OU342744.1, read as the reverse complement.
TGTGCAAAAAATATAGCCATACTTGTATATAGATAGAGATAGCAGTAACACATAAACCATATCATTTAGTAGTAACCACAAACTCCAGACAGACTGTAAGCAGACTATCAACTACTCTCATATGAATTAACCTGCTGTAATTTAACGTGGCAGTACTATGAGATGGTGAGTACTAGTAAACAAAAGGGGATTACTTAATTATTAGTGGAATCTATAGACAACCACCAAAATCATCATGAGCATGCTAAATATCTAGATTGTAGATCATACTTGGTTAAGAACCTAATGTCTAGCTCTAATTACCCAAATCTAAGAGCATCTATCCTATTTACGACTAAGTGCAGTGAGTTGGAGGCATCCACTAACTCTGCAACCATTTCCTTGGCATGCATCTGATGGCGCTCCTGCTCCTACTCTTTGAGGTCATCGCGGATCTCGAGCTGTAACCATAGCGACATCATCGCACGTTGCAGCAAAAGTGAGTGCGGTAGATCTACCGAGTGGATGAATGTGTAGCGCTCACATTCGTAGTTGCGACCCAACAACCTGTGGCCAAAGTTCGTTCCCTCGAACGTGATGCGGTGACGGGGCGCCACGGCGCAGTCGCACCAGACCCGGAGATCCGCATCGGTAACAATGCCATACCACTCCACGTCTACCATCCGTGCCGGCATCTGAAACCAGGAATCATCGTCAATCGATACAGGCAGAATAGAGAAAAACCCCAAAAGGAGAGAACCCATAAGCTGAATTTGAGAAAATAAAATGAGACCGTGAACTCTAGCGTACTTACCCTAACCCGACCACCTTGCGCATCAAGATCCCCCGTCATTCGCCGCACTGGCATGGCTGAATCCGCTGACATTGCTCGAAAAACAAGCGCACCTTTAAAGCCTAGCACAGAGGGGAACGACTAGCAGGAGCGTGCTCTTCAGGAAGCGCGCGTTTCGGCCGCAGAACGCACGTTTCCGGCCGCACGGCAGCTCGACACGTGGCGTGTGGAAGTTCACCCGTGCGTATTTCTGGCCGTTCGGCAACACTTGTATTTCCGGACGCACAACATCGCGTGTATTTCTGGCCACACGGCAGCCCGACACGTGGCTAGCTGCTCATGTAGTGCACACGATGAAAGGCAGTTCCACGCAGTGCAATAAGGCAGTGCAACTCGTTTACTATCGACCGAAAGTAGTACAACGCAGTACACCATGCACTCCAAGAATATATCGCACAGTGCATTGCGACCTTAGGCAGTGCAACACGGTACAACAAGGCAGTGCATGGACGATGCACTGCCTGGACACCGCACAGTGCACTCCGACCGAAGGCAGTACATCGAGGTAGTACACTACCAGAACACCGCGCAGTGCACTACGTACTAAGGCAGTGCAACACAGAACAACAAGGCAGTGCATGGATGGTCCACTGTCTGGACAGCGGGTAGTACACTACCAGGACACCGCGCAGTGCACTGCGAACTAAGGCAGTGCACACAGAACAACAAGGCAGTGCATGGACGGTGCACTGCCTGGATAGTGCGTAGTACACTACGAGGACACCGCGCAGTGCACTGCGAACTAAGGCAGTGCAACACAGAACAACAAGGCAATGCATGGACGGTGCACTGCCAGTGCGTAGTACACTGTCTGGACACCGCGCAGTGCGCTGCGAACTAAGACAATGCAACACAGAACAACAAGGCAGTGCATGGATGGTACACTGCCTAGACCGTGCGTAGTACACTGTCAGGATATCTCGTCATGCACTACGCCTGAAGGCAGTGCAACACAATACAAACAAGCAGTGCACAGCCGGTGCACTGCCAAAATATCGTCCTGTGCACTGTGGCCGAAGGCAGTACAACGCAACACAAAAAGGCAGTGCACGAGTGCACAGCCAGAATACCTCCCCGTGCACTGCGCCCGAAGGCAGTGCAATGTAATACAAAAAGGCAGTGTGCCGACAGTGCACTGCCAGGACATCGTTCCGTACACCACGACCGAAGGCAGTGCAATACATAAGAAAAGGCAGTGCATTGACCGTACACCGTCAGAACATCGTGACGTGCACCGCAATCGAAGACAGTGCAACATAGGGTCAAAAGGCAGTGCAAAATCAAACTTCATCAAAACCTATCAACATGGAATCTAGTTTTGTAGATCTCGACATGACTAGTACAACCATGAAAACGGATCTCGATTTGGCCAATTCGTTTAAAAGATATCGGATTTTTCGTATTTGAATCTAAAAGAGAATGGGAAAAAGGACGGCGACCCCTCTCTCCAAGCACCACGTGTCGCGCAAGAAAGGCCTAGGACAGCGGGCGAAGAACTCCCAAGACGACACGTGCAGGGATAGCAGCGATTGTGGGACGAGCTCTAGAACACGCACGCTTTTTCTAGTGTTTCTGAGCATAAAGGCTTCATGGAGAAGGAAGATGTAGGGGAGCCGGTGCTCACATTCGCTAGCTACTATTGGATTGAACTCGACCACTGATAACTAGGTCCTGCGCTAGAGAGCCCGTGGGCCCCCAAACATCACTGACCTAGTTTTACTTGCATTACATGTACTTTTGGAAAACAGATCAAAACTCAATAAATAAATAAACCAAAGGCCCCCTCTCTTTTTTCTGAAAACCCACTACCAAACGGAGACGCTCACAAATGCGTACACACACTCACCCCAATGAATGTAGGTACGGACACCCTACAACCATGAGCACTTCAGAAAGACTGGATCTTGAGACTTATCCGGCGAGGCTTGAGCTTGACGAAGTCACCATAGGCACCTCGCTATATATTGACGGGAACGTTGCCTCTCACTACCCTCATAAACATCCTTCAAAGCCGTGCACCGACGCTTCGTGGCGAAGGAAGTGCTAGGGGGTCAGAGCTGACATTCGCTGGATGCTATGGGATGTAACTGAACCACTAATAATGTGCCCCCCATAGTAGTGAGCCCATGGACCCTAGACACTAGTGACCATTACAATTACTTTGGGAAAACCGAGCAAAACTTAATATAAACGGAAGGCCCATTTCTCTCTTTTTTGCGAAAACCCACTACAAAACGCACACGCTCAAAAATGCATACACACACTCACCCTTATGAACGCATGAACGCACATCCTACCCCTATGAGCACCTCCGAAAGATTGAGTCTTCAAACTATCCAGTGGGGGGTGATACGTCCATTTTGCATCACTATTCTATGTCTTAATTCACTATTATTCATTGATATATTTCATATTGAGAGGTGATACTTATGTTATTTCATCTATTTTTGCATGGTTGATGACTTTTGGAGCATGGACCGCTGCAGTCAGGATTCTGATGGAAAAGGTGCTGTTTGGAGGCAAAATTCGCGAAGATCAGAAAATCCGGGAAAATATATGGAAAATCCTATTTTTCCAGAAAATCCTATTTTTCCAGAAGACGAAGGCTGCCAGAAGAGGGAGTGGAGATGGTCCACAGGGGGCCCACACCATCCCCTGGCGCGGGCTACCCTAGGCCACACCACCAGGTGGTGTGGCCGCCCTGGCCCACCTCTGGCTCTCTCCTCTGGCATATATATTCCTCCCGAAACCCTAAGACTCGGGGAGAAACCACAAAAAGATTCCGCCGCCTCTGCGGGGTGGAAAACACCGGGAGAGAAAGATCTCTCCGTTAGACAGATTTATGCCAGGGGAATTCCTTCCCGGAGAGGGGAGATCGTCGCCATCAACACCACCATCAAGCTGGACTTCATTGGGATCATCATCATCATCACCCCCATCATCACCATCAGCACCCTCATCACCATCTCCATATTGCTGTAACAATTGAGTTGAATCTTGCATTAGTTCATAGGGGAAACTTTCCCGGTGTTGATTACTCTTTGTAGTTGATGCTATTGAGTGAACCATTGAATTATTGTTTATGTTCAGGTTGTTATACATCATTATTCCATCTCTGATCATGATCCATATGATGTATTGTGAGTAGTTCGTTTTGTTCTTGAGGACATGGGAGAAGTCTTGTTGTTAGTAGTGGAGTTGCCTTAAGAAAGATTCAATAGATTGTTATTTAAGTTGTGTTGTACTTCTTCTAGTGGTGTCATGTGAACGTCGACTACATGACACTTCACCTATATGGGCCTAGGGGAATGCATTGTGTATTTGGCTACTAATCGTAGGGGTCGCCAGAGTGACAGAAAACTGAACCCCCGTTAGGAAACCATTGCACAAGGGACGTAAGGGTCTTAGAGTTTAAAGTTGTGGTTTGGTTTCTACCTTAATTACTTTCTTGTACTTACGGATGTTTGCAAGGGGTATAATCACAAGTATGTATTAGTCTTTGATGGGGTGGTACATTAGCACAGGTTCACCCACACAACACTTAGCAAAGCTAGAGAAGATTAATCAACTATATGAAGCGAAAGCACTTGACAGTCTTCCCATGTGTCCTCGAGAACGTTTGGTCATCTTAAGTAATACAACCGGCTTGTCCTTTGCTGCATAAAGGATTGGGCCACTTGCTGCATTTATTCCTACTGTCTTTTATTTACTCGTACTTTGTTTACATGCTTTATGAAAAACCCCTAAAAATCCGTTTGCTAAGTATTTGCAGAGAATTCCTGATCCATACCACTAGCCGGCACCTTCTGCTCCTTGTTGGGTTCGACACTCTTACTTGTCGAAAATACTATGATACACCCCTATACTTGTGGGTCATCAAGACTATTTTCTGGCGCCGTTGCCGGGGAGTGAAGAACTATTGGAGAGTGGAACTAGTAAAGGAAACTTCTACTGTGAGTATTGTTTACTTCTGTTAGTTGCTTTATTTTCGTTATGGATAATTCGCTGAGTTTCTTATTTGGTAATGCTATTACCACTGCTAAGGTAGTAGATAAACCACCACCTCCTGAGAATGATGTTTTGAAAATACCTACAAGAATTATTGATCATGTTATGGATAAGTACTATGTTGGGGATGGAACTGTCCATCCCGGTGATCATTTACTCTTTATACACGAATTATGCGGGTTGTTCTAGTGTGCAGGTATTACTATAGATCAAGTTAAGAAGAAGTTATTCTCATTATCGCTGAAAGGAAGAGCTGAGGAATGGTATAAGCTGCTGAAGAATGGTCAAGCTCTGGAATGGGAGGAAATAGTGCCTCTCTTTTATTCAAAGTTTTATCCTCCTAGTGAGATTCATAAAGATCGGAATCAAATATACAACTTTTGGCCTCTTGATGGAGAGAGTACAGCTTAAGCTTGGGGGAGATTGAAGTTACTAATGCTCAACTGTCCCATTAATGAGCTCCCCAACAATATTATTATCAATAACTTTTATGCAAGGCTCCCTCTACATGATAAAGATTTATTGGATGCTTCTTGTGCTGGATCATTCACTCGCATGGAAGAAGAAGCTAAATGGGATCTTCTGGACCGTATTCAAGACAATGCTAAAGCTTGGGAGAATGATAAAGGTAGAATGTCAGGTATAAATTATGATTATGAATGCATTGAATCTTTTATGGGAACTGATGACTTTCAAAATATTAAAAATGCTTATGGTCTAGACTCTCAAGCTATTGCTTCTTATTTTAAGGCTTTTGCTTCCTATATTGAAGTGCCTAAAAATAAGTGGAATAAGTATCATGAGCCTTATAAAGATGTTGCTAAGAGTGTTCCTGCAAGAAATACTGAAGTTTATACTGCTAATCATGTTTTACCTGAACCTTATATTGAGAAAATGCTTTTCCCAGTTAGGATTAAGGAACATTCTATGATAGCTAGTATGGTTAATGAAAGTACAAGAAAAGCTGATGAACCTGATAAAGAAATGGTTGATGAACCTATAATAGCAAGTGTGAAAGACTTTGTCACTAAATATGAAAAAGAGGGACACCCTATCATTTGTAAGGATACCTCTAATATTGTTTCACAAAGTAGTGTTATGAGAGCTAGTATTCCTGTGTTTTCTGTTATAATAAGTGATAATTGCTACGATGGTCCTTGTGATAGCTATATTGTTAAGTTTATGCATGATACTGAAAGTTACTATGAGAGAGGGAAAAGTTTTCGTATGCATCTCAATAATATCAATTTCCTCGTTTTATGCTGAAAGTTTTTCTGTTGCACTTCTTTTGCCTTCTTATAGCCTTTGGTTTCGACAACTTGTTTGTTTACAAAATTCCCTTGCATAGGAAGTGGGTTAGACTTAAATGTGTGTGTGTTTTTGCTTCTTAATGCTCTCTTTCACTTCAATTCATATCCCTATGAGAGCTTCTTCAAAATTATCATGCCCATCTTAATGGCTATAAAGAAAGAGCTTTATGGGAGACAACCCAATATGTTTTTGCTTTTAGTTTGTTTTTGTTTATTTGAGTCTTGGAAGTTTTTAATTCGGTAATAACCACTCCTTATCCGTTTTGTTTGGTTTTTGTGTCAAGATCAACCTCTAATGAGAGAGAAGTAAGATTTGGGGAAGTTGCTGTCCCGAAACAGATTTTTGTGCTTCACCGTAAAAATTCGTGAGAGATCTCTGTATGTCGGATTGAGCTGTAATTTTTTGTGCTTCTGCCCCAGGTTGTTATTTAACTTTCGTTAGTTTTGCACGTTTTGATTTGAGCAAGAAAAGATTTTAGAAAAAATTGATCTTTACCCGCTGGTGTGTTATGACAGATTTTGCCACCCTTGCATCTGCCTCTTTATTCGATTTCCTTTTTGAATTCTTTTTGGGTTTTCAGAAAGAGTTGCTATGGTAGATTATGTTTTGATGGTTTTCAGTTGAAGTTGGACTCAAAAGGTTTTATCACTTGACTTATACTAATGTTGCTAACGAGAACTGTGTGAAGTTTTGTGTGAAAGAAATTTCCAGGAAGTGGAGATAATGGTGTAATAAGAAAAAGAAGGGTTTTATGACTCAAGTAATAAGTTTATGAAGATGAAGATATTGATGATTCAAGTGGTGACTCCAGAAAGATCCACTAAATACCAAATTCAGAGACCTGCAGAGTCCGTGTTCAAATTGGTAACGGTTCTGGTAAGAAAAGTTCCGCGAAAATTCAATCCAACTATATTTTTGCAGTTTTCAGTCAATAAGGAAAGCTACGAAGCGAAAAAGGGACAGAAACAGAGCCAGGGTGGCTCACACCACCCTATGGTGTGGGCCCTCCCCTGGCCGCGCCACCAGGTGGTGAGGCCACTCCAAACTCCGCCTCTGACTCGTTTTCACCCAGTACCTTCCTTTTGATTTGAAACTTTGTAATATATAACCCCCCGGATCCCCCGAGGTTCATATATCGTGTTTTCGCCGTGTTTTCGTTTCGATCTGTTTCTGCCAGGACACACTCTTTAAAGGCTTAGAAGCACAATGGTGTCCGCCAAGGATAAAGGGAAGGAACCTATGGAGGAAGACCTCCAAGACCCCGGGAAGGAGAAGGAGATCAAGAGTGAAGGTGAAGAGGAGCAAGGCCAACACCCGCACACCGGCACTACCATTGCAAGCATTGGAGTGGTGGAAAATCGAGCCATTAGAGGGAAGCCTCCTCATCACCGTTCAGATCCCTGGTCACTTCCTCCATGCACCAAGAATCCTTTCCATACCCTTATCCATGAGCATCAATACCAGAATATGACCAAGGGGAAATTACCCTCCAATTGGGATTTGCCTCGTTCTAGCAATGGAGGAAAAGAAGACTTCAAGGAGGAAGAGTGGGGAAACAGTAGCAAGATCTAGAATTCTTAACACGACATGATCATGAGCCGCATTGAGCAAAACTCACAGCTGATTGGTAATCTCACCTTCGAGATTGAGGACTTGGGGAAACTAATCAGAGAGCTCATCGAGAAGATACCACCACCACCAAAGGAGTAATTCATCATCAGGTTTGGCATCCCCTTGGTTTGTTCCAAGCTTGGGGGAGTGCCGCGGTATCACATCACTATCTTCTATCTTTTTACCTTATTAGTAGAGTCATATCATGAATAGAGGAGTTATTATGTAGTATGGTTTGCATTATGGAAGTGTCCCCTCTCTCGTTAGATATGTATCCCTTGGTGTGAGTTGCCGTTATGGAATATTAATGAGAAGTTCTATCATTCACTCTTTTTCATAGCTTATATTAGTTTTCAATTCGTGGTTATATGACTGATCTTGTTGTTAGCATTGGTATCACTTTGGGATCATTGAGTTAATTTAGTTGGTTTTGGCAAACCTGGCTCGGTCAGTAGCAACACTTTTTTTTGAGAGTTGAAAGAAAAGATAAAAGTACCTTTAAAGAAAAATTATTTCATCATCTTTCTTTCTTGATTTTCTCATAAGTTTAGTATTCTCTAGTTAAGGTCTTTTGTGCTTTCGAGGAAGATTGCATGTTTGTCTTTATCATTTGTATGTTTGTTTGTTTCCTTCAACTCTTGTACTTGCTACCCAGCCTTGCTAGCCAAAAACCTGTACTGAGAGGGAATTATTCTCGTGCATCCACTCCTTTAAACCAAAACCTTTGCCATTTGTGTCCACCATACCTACCTAGTAGCATTATTGCTATTCTAAGTAAATTCTTGTTTTATCTACCTCCCAAATTAAACTTGTTATGTGAAAATTAGTGATTAAGGCTCTCACGAACTTGATGGCACACTTTACTTTCTTGCATTTAATAAACTTGAACCATTGGGTCCTTATTTGTTGCGTATATGCTTGCGCTTTATGAGTTGAAGTTAGCAAAACCATGCATCATGGGGACCACTTTCAACACTTCATTTGGTACTTTGTACCTAGTTGATATCATGTTCTTTTGCTTATGGATCCCGGTGGTGTGAAATAAAAGTGGAACTTGTAAGATCATGGAGTTTATATGTGTGTTAGAGAAACGCCTGGGCCGCTAGCCTAAGCCATGCCTAATCATGGTGGAAACTTGCAGCATAACTATAGTGAGCATTCTATGAAGCATCCTCGATAAAAACCTATGCAAATAGCAAATAAAAAGATCGTTGAGATGCTCACTGTCTGCTTGCCTTGTCATTTGGATTATGGGATAGCTCCTGCTTGCCTTCTCAATGATACGCATGTATTTATGATGACAAGAGCTTGCTCGTGACTGAAGTTGAGTAGCATGAGGATCGGTACTCATAAGTAAGGGGCATGAGATTTCAACTTATAACTTGTCAAGCATATCCTCTTAGTTGTGTCACTTTAACCTTAACCACCGAAAGATGCCTATGATAGGGGCAATGAGAGATGAAAGCTAGTAAGTATCATAATTTTTGGGAGCTCTTTATGAGACTTGCAATCCCTGCTTCCCTCTGTGAAGGGCCCTTTCTTTTACTTTGTAGTTGAGTCAGTAAACCTACTCCCTTCTATCTCAGCAAGTATTTTGAGTTGTTGTGTTTCATTCATTCATATGATGATTTATTCACTCATGTTTCTTATGTTCCTTGCTTTGCACATTGCTCTTATCTTGATGTTACCTACTTTGAAAGCTTTCTTTGAAAACCAGCTATTTGTGAACTTCAGCAAATTATCAACTATTCTTCGACCAAGAGCTAAGTTTGCCATTACCAATTATGATTCAGTTTATGTATCTTTATTGTGCTTCCTTTACCTATTACAAGTTGAGTTATATAATAGTGATTTGTCTTCTATTATGATCTATGTATTTGATGAATGTGATGCTTCTTGTCCGTATTCTTTTATCGACTCTTCACTCCATAAACCTGAGGCCATGTTTATTAAGCTCAGTTTCGCTTGGGGACAAGCGAAGTCTAAGCTTGGGGGAGTTGATACGTCCATTTTGCATCACTATTCTATGTCTTAATTCACTATTATTCATTGATATATTTCATATTGAGAAGTGATACTTATGTTATTTCATCTATTTTTGCATGGTTGATGACTTTTGGAGCATGGACCACTGAAGTCAAGATTCTGATGGAAAAAGTGCTGTTTGGAGGCAAAATTCGCGAAGATCAGAAAATCCGGGAAAATATATGGAAAATCCTATTTTTCCAGAAGACGAAGGCTGCCAGAAGAGGGAGTGGAGATGGGCCACAGGGGGCCCACACCACTCCCTGGCGTGGGATACCCTAGGCCGCGCCACCAGGTGGTGTGGCTGCCCTAGCCCACCTCTGTCTCTCTCCTCTGGCATATATATTCCTCCCGAAACCCTAAGACTCAGGGAGCGACCACAGAAAGATTCCGCCGCCTCTGCGGGGCGGAAAACACCGGGAGAGAAAGATCTCTCCGGCAGACAGATTTCTGCCGGGGGAATTCCTTCCTGGAGAGGGGAGATCGTCACCATCAACACCACCATCAAGATAGACTTCATCGGGATCATCACCACCACCATCATCACCATCAACACCCTCATCACCATCTCCATATTGCTGTAACAATTGAGTTGAATCTTGCATTAGTTCATAGGGGAAACTTTCTCGGTGTTGATTACTCTTTGTAGTTGATGCTATTGAGTGAACCATTGCATTATTGTTTATGTTCAGGTTGTTATACATCATTATTCCATCTCTGATCATGATCCATATGATGTCTTGTGAGTAGTTCGTTTTGTTCTTGAGGACATGGGAGAAGTCTTGTTGTTAGTAGTGGAGTTGCGTTGAGAAAGATTAATTAGATTGTTATTTAAGTTGTGGTGTACTTCTTCTAGTGGTGTCATGTGAACATCGATTGCATGACACTTCACCTATATGGGCCTAGGGGAATGCATTGTGTATTTGGCTACTAATCGTAGGGGTTGCCGGAGTGCCAGAAACATGAACCCCCGTTAGGAAACCATTGCACAAGGGACGTAAGGGTCTTAGAGTTTAAAGCTGTGGTTAAGTTTCTACCTTAATTACTTTCTTGTACTTACGGATGTTTGCAAGGGGTATAATCACAAGTATGTATTAGTCTTGGATGGGGCAGTACATTAGCACAGGTTCACCCACACAACACTTAGCAAAGCTAGAGAAGATTAATCAACTATATGAAGCGAAAGCACTTGACAGTCTTCCCATGTGTCATCGAGAACGTTTGGTCATCTTAAGTAATACAACCGGCTTGTCCTTTGCTGCATAAAGGATTGGGCCACTTGCTGCATTTATTCCTACTGTCTTTTATTTACTCGTACTTTGTTTACTTGCTTTATGAAAAACCCCTAAAAATCCGTTTGCTAAGTATTTGCAGAGAATTCCTGATCCATACCACTAGCCAGCACCTTCTTCTCCTCATTGGGTTCGACACTCTTACTTATCGAAAATACTGCGATACACCCCCTATACTTGTGGGTCATCAGGGGGCTTGAGCTTGTGATGGCTCTGAAATATAGCCATCTATGTCCACATTTAAACTGGATATTATTCATATTTTTGATGAAATGTCTCTCTAAACCCTGCCACTAATGCCTAATGATCAAGGAGGTATGCAATCCTTTCTTTCTATTTTTCCCTGCACAGATAATGATGTTTGATGATGGGAATCACTACATTAAAGTCAAAAATACGAGATTTCCAACAACCAGAAGAAACCAGAAGTCCTAGGTCGGAGGCAAGGGCTTTAACGACCAACTATACGACCAGAATAAAAATTCTGGCCGTATAGTTCCGGCCGTATAGGTGCCATCGACACCGCTAAGTCCAACAGAACAACTTTCGTGAAGGGACCCTTATATAAAGAGGCACCGGGCAACGAGAAAAGGGCACTCCCAGAAACCATCAACCACCCCCAGGTCTCCATCCACAACACCGAAGAGCCGCCAGAGGAATAGACTTAGATCTAATCTCTCCACCACCATAGCCATATTCCACCACTTGTAATAGTAGATCTCTTCTTCGATTGGTGACATTGTAAGACTATTGCTATCAATCTCATGATTTCTACTACAATGTTTATGATCTTTGATCTCATCTCTATGTGTGAGTAATTCTCCTTGGGCTAAGGTCTTCGGCCTAGCCATGCAGCTTTTTGTTCATGTTATTTATCATAGATGGGATCATGTATTAGTTTGTATGACATGATGATTATTGTATATTCTCTTGCCTCAATCTAAGGACTTGGAAGGTACCCAAGACCCTGAGGATTGAGCCAGGTATAGGGAGTATGAGTAATGACTATTCTAGAGGTTGGGAACCCTAGTGACATAAGTGTAGTATGGCTGTATGTGCGGGATTTACTAGGGAACAACGGTGACATCACTGTGCATATCATTAGTTCTCTTTCTTCTACGGATGAGACTAGTAGGTTATTGCTATAAGCGGTTGCGGAGGCAATAGCAATTATGGATGCACTACCCACATATAATTTATCTTGCTCTAACAATTACATGCATACTTTATTTTTTAACCTTTATTCCAATCCGATGTTTTGCACAACTACTGGTGAAACTAAACGCCCTAGGCCCTCTCTCTCCATCATCATCAACAACAAAAGGACGTACAACTCTCTCTCCATCCGGTAAAAACACAAAAGGAATTCTAAAACTCCCGAAGGTCCATTAAAGTAACTTCACTATGCTTCTGCTTCTTGAGGATTCGATAAATCTTGGTCTACTAGGGAAAAAGAGCTATACTACATCCGTAATCCGAATCGAAGGTATCAACCCTTTTTTTGGCGCCATTGCCAGGGAAGCAATAGCTACCCTGGTGAGGTTAGTAGGAACCTCACTAGTTTTAATTATTGTTTTAGTTTGCTTTCAGTCTTTATTTGAAAAACCAAAAAATAAGTTAGTCTTTAAATTCTTGTTTTTATTATTATCATAAGTCTCTGTTTAAGAAAACCCAGAAACATAGGAAATATGGCTGAAAAGAAGCTTGGGGAGTTTGCAACTCCCAATAATGATTATTTGTGTACTCTTATTATTCAGCCAGCAATTGTTGCTGATGACTATGAAATTAAGCCCCATTATTTAAGTTTGTTCCAACATAATCAATTTGGAGGCTCTGCTATTGAGGACGCATGTATGCACTTGAATACTTTCACTAAAATATGTGATATGATGTGCATAAAAGATGTTGACCCCGATGTGGTCAAATTGCGCTTATTTCCTCTCTCTCTTAGAGGAAGAGCAAAAGAATGGTTGCTAGCTTTGCCTAAAAATACTATTACATCATGGGTGGAATGTACTTCTTTATTTATGACTAAATTTTTCCCACCTGCAAAGACTATGCAACTAAGATCTAATATTACTGGTTTTAGACAGGAAGAGCGTGAGCCACTAGCGCTTGCATGGGATAGGATGAAAGAGTGCTTAAGAAACTATCCCAGCCATGGGATGGAAGATTGGTTAATCCTCCATTTATTTTATAATGCTCTTAATCCTGTGTCTAAGTCTATGCTTGATACTGCAGCTAGAGGAACATTTATGGGTAAACATATTACCGAAGCAAAGCAGCAGCTAGACAATATGCAAGCCAACCATGCCCAATAGCATGTGGAAAGATCAAACATGAAGAAGGTGAACTCTGTATCACCACAAGAAAATGAAGAACTCAATGCTAAGCTGGATGAGCTCACATTAGCCGTAAAAGGTAAGAGCTATCCCAGAAACTAATATTGAAGAAGTAGACTTCATAGCTTGTAATGATTATAACCCTACTTGGAAGAAAAATTATAATCCTAATTTTCAGAAACACTATTCTAATCCTACAGGTAACTCTAATAATATGGGACCAAGTAATGGTAGTCTCCAAGAAACACTTAAATCTTTCATAGACTCACAAAATGAGCAAAACAATATTCTTATTAAATTAACAGAGAACCATGATGCTATGCTTGGTAAATTATCTAACCAAGCTGTTTGTCTGAGGAATGATTTGCAGGCCCTCTAAGAAAGGACAAGGATTGTAGAGGCACAACTAGGTAAGGTAACCGAGAGTCAAACTATCATTCTAGCTAAATTTGTAGGCAAAGCTGAGCCCAATCGTTTTGAAGACCTCAAAATGATGAGAATCCAAAGGGAGGACCCTGAAAAACTTGATTATAGTAATGCTCCCTCACCAAGTTACACCATTGAAGATCTTGTAAAAAGGATCAACATTAAGATTCCGGTGAGTGAAGGAAATGATGAAGCCATGTATCAACACTTCGTTAATCAGGTAGCAATAAAGGTACGCGAGCTTGTAGAAGAATATAAGAAAATTGCTGAAAAATTAGCCGTTAAGCTTGATGATATATTTGAGCCTACTATTAAGATTAAAATTGGGACCAATGAGATAGCTACACTTTGTGATCTAGGTGCAAGCGTTTCAACAATTCCAAAGAGTCTTTTTAATAAGTTAAATCTTGGCTCTTTTGAAACCACCGAGTTAAAACTACATCTTGCAGATTCTACCTACAAACAAGCTGTAGGAATAAAGGAGAATACTTTAGTTTACATTAAAGGTTGTCTTGCTCTTATTGATTTTGTTATTGTTGACATGTCTGAAGATGCTACTACTCCTATTATATTAGGCCATCCTTTCTGAAGAACTATTAAGGCTTTGATTAATCTCCATGAATGGACCGTGAAGCTTCAATTTCCTTCGCGGGATCCTTTTGTTATTCATTTCCCGAGGAAGAAGAAAGCCAAGCATTATGAAAAGGAGGACATCACTTTGAAGTCCAACTATTTTGGAGTGGGTGTTCCACTCATCTTTCCTAAGTGAGGAACATCAAGGTCAAGCTATTGACCATAAAAGAGCGCTGCATGGGAGGCAACCCATGTGAAATAAAGGTTTGAGTAAAAATTTTAAGTTTTAGTTTAAGTTTATGTTTAGTAAAGAGTACTAGAAAACTCTAGTTGAGGAGAAGAAGTTTGGTAGTACTAAAAATCCTGTTATATACATGCTTTTGTTGGTCGATAATTTTAATTGTCAACTTTCTGTCAAAAACAAGGTATTTTGCTAGGATTCAGTATAAGAAGTAATTCTCGAAGAAACGGAAATTTTTTTATGGGCACAAAGAGTCTAACGACCAGCTATACGGCGGGAATAAAAATTCCGGCCGTATAGATATTTGTGCCATTGACAATTTTTCCTTTAAAAGTACTGATGGTTTAACCACCAACTATATGGTAGGAATTAAAAATTCCAGCCATATATCTCCAATCATATAGATATTGATGCTTTCGTAAAAAATTCTTTCCTAGGTACAGACGGTTTGACGACCAACTATATGGCAGAAACAAATTGTTCTGGCCATATAGTTTCGGCCGTATAGCTGCGCCGCCAGGTGGAAACCCTAAAATTTTGACAGCGGGCCAACTATTCGGCGGGAACACAATGTTCCGCCCGAATAGTTGCGTTTGACCACAAAAATGTCATGGGAGGTACTTCCAACCCCAAAACTTCAATCATTTTTCTTTCTTCTACCTCAAAACTCTCTCAAAACCTCAAGAGATCTTCATCTCTACTCAATTTCGTTCGATTTCCTCGCACACAAGTCATCTACGGTATGTTTCTCCTCCAATCCTCCAATTACTTTTTGCAAATTCATCTTCGATCTATTGTCATTATCAATCTAGGGTGAGACCTACTATGAACTAATTGCTATGATTCTCTTGCCTATAATGAGGAATATGTTATGCCTATTATTGTTGGATCAAAAGTTTTACTTTTCTCTGTTATTTTTAGATGATGAACACAAGGAGCCAAACTCGTGCTCGTGCCACCGCTAGCGATTCTCGGGTTGTCACTCAAGAATGCATGGTGATACAGTTCAGGAATGAGCTCCAACGTGATCGCTTCGACATGATCAATAACCGAGAGGTGAAGGCAACCAAGTGGGCTTGCCCCATTATATTGAACCAACTCGGTATTTCCAATGACTTCCATTTACTTTGCAATAGGGTTGGCTTGTAAAACTTTGTGTTCAAGGATGTTCCTATCTATCATCGGTTAACCATTGAATTCCTAAGCTCCTTGCAAAGAACCATTAAATTATGGCATGGACCGGACCGGATTTCTTTCTGGCTGATGAACAACAACTACACTTTAACACTAGATGAGTGGTGCACATGTTTTAATTTTCCAAACAATAATTATAATGATTTGTGCACATCCTATACTGGCTTAGACCCTTCCCCTGAACAATATTACAATAGAATGAGATTCACTTCTAGAGTGAACAAGGGGAAGAATATTCAACATCCTACAATTTGCTACTTGTTCTATGTAATTGCTAACACCTTGTAGGAACATAATGAGTTCACGAGACTCAATGAGGAGGACATCTTAGTCCTTGCAAAGGCTGCTTTCAACAACTACAACTTGTCGCTCAACTTGGGCACAATCCTTGTGCACTACCAAGAGCACCAATCCTCCCAAAGCCAAGGACCAATCACAGGTGGAGGTGTTGCATCGACCTAGGTGAGTTGCAACCTATGCTAGGTGAGCAACGTGCCGGTTGCTCTACTTTCAAAGCTTGTGGAATGCTCACTAGGAGAGGTGGTGTTTATTACCTGCATATTGCTTGAGTTGTGCGCATCTACCCCACTCCTTTGCCTAATGGTCTTTTCTCTATCGAGAAAGGACGTTTGCTATATGACTTGCTGGTTGAGCAAAACCAACCCGAGGAGGAGATTCGGACGAGGATGAGGACCAAGAAGAGGAGCAAGAAGTTCCTTATCAAGAGGAGCAGCCATCAACTCGGTTCACTACATACCAAGACTTCCAAGAACTTGGAGGGACTCTGGAGAGGATGCATAGCCTGTCTTTGAACCTCCGAGAATCCACTAGTAATTTATCAACTCAATTTGCGAACTGGAGTTCTGACTTTTTCCCGCCACCACAATGATTTGAAGGGCTTGCAAAAGCCTAAGCTTAGGGAAGTTTCCTCATTTATCTTTATTTGGAGTTTATTTTCTTTTATTTATTTCGAGGTTATGTTTTTAAATTTGAGTTTATAAGAAACTCATGTTGGTTTCCCCAACACTTTATCTTTATTTATTTCTATTTGCTTTCGAGATTTTCAGTTGAGGGCAAACCTCTAGGGTGGCCCGATCTTTCATGGTTCCCTTTCAAATCGAGGATGGAGTGCATGGGAAGGAGGAGAGGATGAACATGATGAACGCACGCACGAAGAACGTGATGAACACACACACACACACAAAGCCACGATACACACCAATAGCTCATGCCGGCGGTGACCGGTCCGGCGCAATCGCTAGGATCGGCGTCAGGCGGAGGACTGTCTCTCGAACTGGCACAACGAGATGGGAGACTCGGTGAGATCTTAACGTCTTGGCAAAGGGACACCGATGCCAAGGCCTTGTAAAACGTGGAGGCACGATGCAAACTCCAACGAGGTTTGGGATATTTGGTGCTCATTTGTCAAAGGAGCATGAGGCAAGAATAGATAGATCCACAAGGGGTTTCCACTAATTCCAAATATCATGCCTAGGGTTTACAATGGAGGTGCGGGACTATATATAGGCCAGCCACTTAAACAGGGGTACTTTAGGAATAAAAGACAAGTTCTGGACGGACTAAGGGGTACATGGGCCGCAGGCCCAAAGGCCTTTTCATGCCTAGAGTCGGTCGGACCGGAGACTCCGATGTGGTGGACCGAAGACTCCGGTCTAGGCCAGAGATTCTGGCCAATCTCCGGACCAGCCTCCGGAGGGGCCTTCAGATTGTCCTAGGGCCCAGTGCAGGGGTCAGACCGGAGAGTGGGCCAGAGTCTCCAGGGTCTTCAGGCAGAGACTTTGGTGGACCGGAGACTTCGGTGTGCGCAGACCGGAGACTCCGGTCTGAGCAGCTCTAGCGGCTTCTGCTTCACGCTCTGCTCCTTGTTCTCCATCCTTGGGTGCTTGGTGATGTGTCGAGGCTTCGTACCTGATGATTCATAGTGTAGTTGCATGAAGTAGCACACCATCCAACGAGGTATCAAATTGGCACGAGGAGAGGAGCGAGTTCACCTTAGCCTGTAGAAGTTTGGCTCGGGCACGAGTCATGGGTCCACTTGGGGGACTTGTTGGTGTAGATGTAGGAGCGTCCGTAGGACGGGCTGCATCAGCTCCCCCCTTGGGAAAGAGTCATCCTCGAGTCTTCATGGTTATCATCTTGAACATCTCCATGGTAGGGTGAGAGATCCTTGACATTGAATGTATTGCTTGCAAGGTACTTGGAGGTCGGTATGCTGATGATGTAGGTGTTGTTGTTGATTCTTTTGAGGATCTTGAAGGGGCCATCTCCTCTTGGCTTGAGCTTGGAGTCACGTTCCTTGGGGAAGCGGTCTTTGCTTAGGTGTATCCACACAAGGTCACCTTCTTCAAAGATCATCTCCTTCTTGTCCTTGTTTAATCTTGAAGCTTGGTGAAGGACTTGTTGTTCGATAGTAGCTCTTGTTTCTTCATGAAGCTTCTTCATAGCTTGTGCGCGCTTCTCGACGTACATGTTTGTGCGCTCATGGAGAGGTAGCGGTAGGATGTCGAGCGCGGTGAGGGGCTCGAAACCATAGACGATCATGAATGGACTTATCTAGGTTTTGAGTGCTTGGCTCGATTGTAGGCAAACTCGGCATGGGGAATGCATTCCTACCAATCCTTCAAGTTCTTCTTGATCAATACACGTAGGAGACATCCGAGGCTTCGGTTGACAACTTTGGTTTGGCCATCGGTTTGAGGATGCGATGCGGATGAAAAGAGGAGCTTGACACCGAGCTTGGCCATGAGGGTCTTCCATAAGTAGCTCATGAATTTGACGTCGCGATCGGAGACGATTGTTCTTTGCACACCGTGAAGACGGACGATTTCCCTAAAAAACAGATTTGCAACATGTGAAGCATTGTCGGTCTTATGGCACGGTATGAAGTGTGCCATTTTGGAAAGGTGATCCACAACAACAAAGATAGAATCATGACCATGCTTAGATCTAGGCAATCCTAACAAGAAATCCATGCTAATGTCGGACCAAGGGGTATGAGGAATAGGCAATGGCATATAAAGACCATAAGGGTTAGCTTGTGACTTAGCTTGAACACATGTCGTGCATCGTTGAACGTAGTGCTCCACGTCACGCTTCATCTTGGGCCAAAAGTAGTGATTGGAGAGCATGTCCAATGTCTTGTCACGGCCAAAGTGACCCATAAGGCCTCCACCACGAGATTCTTGGAGAAGCAAAAGTTGAAGCGACGACTTCGGAATGCATAACTTGTTTGTTTAAATAGAAAGCCCTTATGCAAATAGAAATCATCAAATCCTTTATCAATGGAGCACTTTGCGAAAATTGGTTCAAAGAACGGGTCGGAAGCATACAAAGATTTTATTTCCTCAAGACCCAACACATTGATTTCAAGTATCGTAAGAAGGCATGTATGTTTGCGAGACAATGCATCCGCAACTACATTATCTTTGCCCTTCTTATACTTGAGAATGTACGGAAAAGACTCCATGAAATCAACCCACTTAGCGTGTCTCTTACTCAAGTTGGCTTGGCCTTTGAGATATTTCAGCGACTCATGGTCGGAATGTATGATAAATTCCTTGGGCCATAGGTAGTGTTGCCAAACTTGAAGGACACGAACTAAGGAAAAATGCTCTTTGTCATAAATTGGATAATTAAGGCGAGCACCATCAAGTTTCTCGCTATGGTAGGCTATAGGACGTCCGTTTTGCATAAGGACTCCTCCAATGTCAATACCACTAGCATCACACTCTATCTCAAAAGTTTTTGTGAAATCCGGTAACGCAAGGAGAGGTGCTTCGGCGAGCCTCTTTTTAAGTTCGTCAAAATCTTTTTGTTGTGCTTTGCCCCACACGAAGGTGACATTCTTTTTCGTCAACTTGTTGAGAGGGCATGCAATGGTTGAAAAGTCTTTCACAAAGCGACGATAGAAATCGGCCAACCCATGAAAACTTCAGAGTTCACTCACATTTGTTGGGATGGGCCAATCTCGTATGTCCTTTACCTTGGAAACATCCACTTCAATTCCCTTTGAAGACACGACAAATCCAAGAAAAATCAACTTGTCTTTAGCAAAAGTGCATTTGGGAAGATTAGCATAAAGCTTTTCATGTCGAAGGATTTGCAAAACTTCCTTGACATGTGTTATATGGTCCTCAAGTGATTTGCTATAAACAAGAATATCATCAAAATAGACAACAACACTTTTTCCAATGAGAGAATGCAAGATATGATTCATGAGGCGCATGAAGGTGGATGGGGCATTAGATAAACCAAAGGGCATAACCAACCATTCATACACACCAAGTTTGGTCTTGAAGGCATTTTTCCACTCATCACCTTCAGCCATGCGTATTTGATGGTAACCACTACGAAGATCAATTTTCGAAAAAATAGTGGCTCCACACAACTCATCAAGGATGTCATCGAGACGTTTTATGGGATGTCGATAACGCATGGTGATTGCATTGATTGGACGGCAGTCCATGCATAACCGTAACGTTTCATCCGTCTTTGGGACAAGAATCACGGGTACAACACTTGGACTAGTGCTAACTTGGATCAAACCTTTGGAGATGAGTTGGTTGATTTGACGTTCAATCTCCTTTGTCTCCTCCGGGTTCGTGCGGTAAGTGGCGCAGTTGGGAAGTGGTGCACCGGGGATGAGGTCAATGCGTTGTTCGATGCCGCTTAGAGGAGGTAGTCCATGTGGAAGCTCTTCAGGGAACACATCCTTGAATTCCTACAAAACATTCATCAAAGATGTAGGAACATTAGTTAATTCATTAGTTCCTTGCACTGGTCCCTTGCAAAGGAGGACATAGTGCAAGATGGATGGGTTGTTTCGAACATCTCTCATCTCACTTTTGGTGGCAAGGAGAACACTCTTAGTTTTTCCACTCGAGTTTGGCTTGTGGCTCTCACTCACTATGAGGTGGTTCTCTCTCTCACCGCTCTTCTCACAAGTAGGTGTTGTGCTTTGCACCCTCGCTAAAGCCTTTGCATTGTCCGCAATTATTTGGCTAGGAGTCATCGGTTGCAAAACACATGTTTTGTTGAGCCATTTGAAGGTGTATACATTGGTGCGACCATCATGTTGAGCAGCCTTGTCAAATTTCCATGGTCGACCAAGAATCATGTGGCAAACTATCATAGGAACCACATCACACTCCACCGTATCTTTGTAAGGACCAATGGCGAAAGAGACCGATACGGTATGCTTGATCTTCACGGACCCTTGGTCACTTAGCCATTGCACGTGGTAGGGGTGCTTGTGCGGATGGAGGGTGAGGTTGAGCTTCTCACACAACTCGGTGCTAGCAAGGTTGTGGAAACTCCCTCCGTCAATGATCACCTTGATAGATTTGTCATTGATGCCGGCTCGTGTTTGGAAGATATTGGAGCGTTGGTCTTCATGCTCTTGTGCTTGAGTGTTCAAGATCCTTGTGACGACAAGCGATGGACTTGCGTCATGTTCACACATGAGAAGTTCTTGGTCATCTTCCACTCATTGCCTTGCCATTAATTCCTTGACTCGGGCATCAAATTCATCTTCACTAGAGTACTCTTCATCACCATTGTCATGGATGAACAATACTTTCTTGTTTCCACATTCGGCCGACTTGTGTCCTTTACCTCCACACTTGTAGCATTCACCATTGAAAGGTGTATCACTCTTTGCTTGTTTGCCACTTGGGGGCAGTTTTCCTTGAGGAAGTGTGGGCTTGAAGGAAGGCTTGGGGGTACTTGAGGAGCTTCCATTGAAAGTTGTTGGTGTAGCGGTTGAAGCTTGCTTGTAGGTGAAGTACGTCTTGGTCTTGTTCTACTTGATATCCTCTTGCATTTGACGTTCAACCTTTGTTGTGATGTGCACAAGCTTAACCATGGTGTTGTATGTTTGGAACTCGACGATGCGCTTGATTGGGTGTTTCAAGCCAATAAGGAAATGTGCCTTTTTTGCTCCATGCGTTCATCAATGTTGGCGCGAATCAAGTTGAGTTCCATTTCCTTGAAGTACTCTTCCACGGTCTTTGTCCCTTGACGAAGCGCTTGAACGTTGTTGAAGAGGTCATGCGTGTAATGCATGGGGACAAAGCGAGATCTCATATGAGCCTTCATGTCATGCCAATTTGTGATTGGCCGCTCTTGCCTTGCATCGCGAGCAACTTGAAATTGTTCCCACCAAAGGTTGGCGGAATCATCAAACTCAAGCGAAGCCATGGCGACCATCTTCTCATTTCTATAGTTGTGCATGCAGAAGATCTTGTCGACCTTGAGTGCCCACGAGAGGTATTCTTCGGGGTCATTGGATCCGGTGAACTTGGGCATTGTGAACTTGAGCTTGCCAAATGTTTCTTCCTCATTGTGGTCACGGTAGCGATTGTTGGCATGTTGATGATGGTCTTCATCTTCCATGCGATCGTTGTGACGAGCTTGTTGATGATCTTGTGGTTGAGGAGGTGGAAGTTGGTTCTCGTGATCTTGTTGCGGAGCTTTCTCTTGATATTGTTGTGGAGGAGCTTGCTCTTGCTCTTGGCGTGGTTGTTGACGGTGTTGATGCGCTTGGGCCACATGGTGGTGAGGGGGTGGAGCCTCTTGACGCGGTTGACGACGAAGGGTAGGCTCGTTCCTCGGTTGGTGATGTTAGTTAGGCACATGGGCCTCACGGCGAAGATCATGGTCATGAGCATCTTGACGTGGTGGGCGTCGCTCAATTTGTATCACTTGACGCTCCAAGTTTTGTTGAGGTGGAGGAGGTGCCACGTGATGACCATGGTGTCGGTGCAGACATTCATGACGTTGATGACGAGGAGGAGGATCTTGGAGAGCTTCACGTCGATGACAAGCTTGATTCTCCAAGTTGGAGTCATCACTTGTTGTGTCAAGTATGTGGCGCGGTCGATGGTGGTAGACTTGCGGTTGCACTTGCGGTTGCTCTTGTTGGAGCACTAATGCCCTTGCATGATGACGGTGTGCTTCTTGTCGTGCTCTTGGCCTTGAAGAGAAATCACCATCATAGCTTGACGTTGCGGCGTGCCGTGGTGGAGGTACATAGTTCGAAGAACTTCCATCTTCGACCACGGGGGCATCATTGCGTCTTGTAGCACTTTGATGTAGATCTTGTGGAAGAGGTGCACGGGGATGCGAAGAACTTGAAGAGCTTGATGCGCGTGAACGCGGCCTTGCCATTCCGTCGATGAGGCGTTGAAGATTGTCATTTGTTTTGGCGACAGAGCATTGGAGCGCTTCATTTCGGTGGCCGAAGTTGTGATGCATTGCGTGCATTTGTCGTTCGAGGCCGTCGAAGCGGTTGTCCATGTTCTTGAACTCGGCTTGCGTCTCGCCAAATTGTTCATGTTGTCGCGTCTCAAGGGCTTGGCAACGTTCACGGAACTCTTGTCAAATGATGAAGTGACTTGCGTGCATCATGTACGGACCTTGATCTTCTTCTTGGGGAGGTGGTTGGTTCGACACACCGTGCCTATCCATCATGCAAGACACACAAGTATTGTATATGGAAGTGGAATATGGTGGTGTTAGCCTTGTACCTCACCTTGGGGATTGCACCAAACTAGAAACCACAAGTGAGAGCTATAAGCGTGCAAAGCGGAATTGCAAAGAAAACTCACATTAAAGAAAGAACTAACTCTCAAAAGCTTGTTTGTGGTAGGTTAGGATTGTGGAAAGCAAAAGAACCAACCAAAAGAAAAGGGATAGTCAAAAGTGGGTAAAATCCAACAAAACTCAAGTCAAAGGCGAAGGTCAACAACTCAAAGGGGTGACGGGAACCTACGACTATATACACACACGTGGACATAGTTGAGATTGACACGACTATGAAAATGAGCAAACAAAATGTCCTAACGAAGAATAAGCTTGTTGTCTTGCCAATGCAAGGAGAGACCATGGCTCGTTTGCAAACAAGAAAAATGAGCAACGGATGTGTGCACTTGCCTTGGGCGCTCTTCTTTCTCTCTTGCTTACAAGCTTTGAGACTCTCTTTTGCAAGGGGAGACTATTTTTCTTTTTCTTTGTTTTTTTTTGCTCTCCCTTGATGCTACCTATTCACACTTGATATTGCTCTTGCACTCTCACTATCCAAGGACAAATGCACAATGCTCAAGCAAACACAAGATGAGCCACTCTCATGGGGTAGGTACACACAATGGAATATAGGGGTTAACAAGGCGACGCAAGTTATACCTTCTTTTATGATGAACATGGCGTCGGTGGTGCGGGATGATGTTCGTGGGCCATGGTGTCAATGAGCGCGGGGTTGTTGATGCGGAAGCTTTCTGTTAGTTGGAGACACGCAAACGGGCACAAATAAACAAGAGGAAATTAGCCAATGCAAGATTAGAGGCAAAACTGTCAAAACCAGGCGTCAGGGCTGGAGACTCCGGGGTTTCAGGCCGGAAACTCTGGTTCAGGCCGGAGACTCCGGTGTGGGTAGGCCGGAGACTCCGGTGTGCAGGCCGGAGACTCCGGTCTGGAGTCAGATCGTGAACTGCTCGTGTTCTTGAGCAGAAATCCATGCCTTGGGTCCTCAAATCCGCGAAAAATTGGCCAAACTGGGCTGGGAAAAAGCAGGATAAAGCTCGACCAACTCCTAAGACAAGGATTGGTCGGATCAAAACCACAAATAACACTCCAAATCAAGAGATCGATCCAAAGGCAACTTTGGGCTGTTTTTTGGGGATTTTCGAATTTTTGGTGGATAGAAGAAAATTTTGTGGGGGAAATCGTGAGCAACGAAGCTCTTGATACCAATATGTTGAGGGCAAACCTCTAGGCTAGCCCGATCTTTCGCGATTCCCTTTCAAATCGAGGATGAAGTGCGGGGGAAGGAGGAGAAGATGAACAGGACGAACACACGCACGAAGAACGCGATGAACACACACACACACACAAAACCACGATACACACCAATAGCTCACGTCGGCGGTGACCGGTCCGCTGCAATCCCTAGGATCGGCGTTGGGCGGAGGACTCTCTCTCGAACCGGCACGGCGAGATGGGAGACTCGGTGAGATCTTGACGTCTTGTCAAAAGGACACCGATGCCAAGGCCTTATACAACTCGGAGGCACGATGCAAACTCCAATGAGGTTTGGGATAATTGGTGCTCCTTTGTCAAAGGAGCGTGAGGCAAGAATTAGATAGATCCACAAGGGGTTTCCACTAATTCCAAATATCATGCCTAGGGTTTACAATGGAGGTGGGGGACTATATATAGGCAAACCACTTAAACAGGGGTACTTTAGGAATAAAAGACAAGTTCTGGATGGACTAAGGGGTACATGGGCCGCAGGCTCAAAGGCCTTTTCATGCCTGGAGTCAGTCGGATCGGAGACTCCGGTGTGGTGGACCGGAGACTCCGGTCTAGGCCGGAGATTCCGGTCAGTCTCCGGACCAGCCTCCGGAGGGTCCTTCAGATTGTCCCAAGGCCCGGTGCAGGGGTCAGAACGGAGAGTGGGCCAGAGTCTCCGGGGTCTTCAGGCCGGAGACTTTGGTGGACCGGAGACTCCGGTGTGCACAGACTGGAGACTCCGTTCTGAGCAGCTCCAGCGGCTTCTGCTTCATGCTCTGCTCCTTGTTCTCCAGCCTTGGGTGCTTGGTGATGTGTCGAGGCTTCGTACCTGATGATGCATAGTGTAGTTGCATGAAGTAGCAGACCATCCAAGGAGGTAACAAATTGGCATGAGGAGAGGAGCGAGTTCACCTTAGCTTGTAGGAGTTTGGCTCGGGCACGAGTCATGGGTCCACTTGGGGGACTTGTTGGTGTAGATGTAGGAGCGTTCGTAGGACAGGCTGCATCATTTTCTAGCCGAGCTTTACCACCAATTTTCTATTCTTTAATTCCATCTCTTAAAAACAACAAAAATATTTCTCCATTTATCTTTATTTTCCCTCTTTCTTTCCTTTCCGCCTCGAGGTTCTCATGTATTTGCAGGAAGAGTGATTGACTTTGAGTTTCCAAGAAACGAATCAAAAAGGAAGAGATAAGTGGAACCAAACATGAGAGGTATGCCTTATGATTCCCCACTTTTGAAGTTTTAGTAAATGTTGAGATATTATATTGGTGGAATGAATCTTTGTATTGTGGTAAAATTTTGTTTGCATTGGGTATTTAATTGGGTATGTTTTCTTCCAGCTCTTGTAGTTAACCATGTCTTGCCTAAAAATTTGCTAATCAATTGTAATAAGAAAAAGTCTCACAATTGAAGGCATGGGTGTTGTAGTGTTTAGTCTTGAAGGCTTATTTCTAGGGACACTCAACACCATGGAATATATTGATTTACTTGATAGCTCTCTTTAAAAAGAATTGTTCGATTGAATTAATGTTTATCAATTTTTGTGAGCATGCAAAAGTTTGACTTGTGAATCATAAGAATAATATAGCTTTACGCGTGTCAAACTTCATGGGATGCCAACAACTCCGCTAGCCTATGAATGATCTTCATGGAGGAAACTCCTAGATTTCCGCTATGAGTTGATTAAACATATGTAGCAGCAATGCTATAATGGGTAAGATTCTTGGCACTCCCGGGTAGGTGTGTTCATGATGGAATCACTCCTCTGGCTGTTATGAGAAATCATTGTACAAAAGGAACAAAAACCTTGGTAATGCCACGAGTGTCCATCATAGCCCGATAAACTAAAACAAAATCTTTGGCATGCTCTCAATTACTTAAGAACTTAAATTCTTGAAGGATAATGAATAGAAAAGTAGCGCTTGAACAGTCTTGATTTATTGATGTGGGAGAATTGAGATACTCTAGTATATATGCTTTTCATGACAACTCTCACACTCTCAATTTTACATGATTATACTATATTGTTCAAAGGCAAGCTTATGTGTTGATTACAGGACATGGAATAAAGTTTACTCATTTGAATCATCCATGTTAACAATAATTTTACTGCACTATAAGGATGCATGAAACTCGTATGATATGCTTGCCATTACTCTATCTATGCTAAAGTTTTTCAGATTTATAAAGTGTAGGAAACATGAGACCATCAATCATGAGTAAGATCATCATCTTGTTATTTCAGTTTAAATGATGAGTTCCTTTTTGGGTTTGGTTTTCTTGCTCGAGGACGATCAAGTTTAAGCTTGGGGAGGTTGATGGCTCTGAAATATAGCTTTCTACGTCCAAATTTAAACTGGATATTATTCATATTTTTGATGAAATATCTCTCTAAACCATGCCACTAATGCCTAATGATCAAAGGATTATGCGATCCTTTCTTTCTATTTTTCCCTGCGCAGATAATGACATTTGATGATGGGAATCACTACATTAAAGTCAAAGATACAAGATTTCCAACAACCAAAAGAAACCAAGAGTCGTGGGTCGGAGGCAGACGCTTTAACGACCAACTATACGAGCGGAATAAAATTTCGGCTGTATAGTTCCGGTCGTATAGTTGCCATCGACACCTCTAGGTCAAATAGAACAAATTTCATGAAGGGGCCTCTATATAAAGAGGCCTCGGGCGATGAGAAAAGGGCGCTCCTAGAAACCATCAGCCACCGCCAGATCTCCATCCACAACACCGAAGAGCCGCCGGAGGAATAGACTTAGATCTAATCTCTCCACCACCAAAGCCATATTCCACCACTTGTAATAGTAGATCTCTTCTTTGATTGGCGACATTGTAAGACTATTGCTATCAATCTCATGATTTCTACTACAATGTTTATGATCTTTGATCTCATCTCTATGTGTGAGTAATTCTCCTTGGGCTAAGGGCTTCGGCCTAGCTATGTAGCTTTGTGCATGTTATTTATCATAGATGGGATCATGTATTAGTTTGTATGACATGATGATTATTGTATCCTCTCTTGCCTCAATTTAAGGACTTGTCAGGTACCCAAGACCCTAAGGATTGAGCCAGGTATAGGGAGTATGAATAATGATTAATCTGCAGGTTTGGAACCCCAGTGACAGAAGGGGTAGTACGGCTGTATGTGCGGGATTTACTTGGGATCAACGGTGACGTCACTATGCATATCATTACTTCTCTTTGTTCTATGGATGATACTAGTAGGTTATTGCTATAAGCGGTTGCAGAGGAAATAGCAATTATGGATACACTGCCCACATATAATTTATCTTGCTCTAACAATTACATGCATACTTTATTTTTTATCTTTTATTCCCATAAGATGTTTTGCACAGCTACTGGTCCGGTAAAAAGACGCAAACTCTTTGTCCGGTAAAAAGATGTTTTCCCTAGGCCCTCTCTCTCCATCATCCACAACAACAAAAAGACGCAAACTCTTGGTCTAGTAAAAACACAAAATGAATTCTAAAACTCCCGAAGGTCTGTTAAAGTAACTTCACTATGCTTCTACTTCACAAGGATTAAATAAACCTAGGTATACTAGGGAAAAATAGCTATACTACATCGGTAATCTAGATCAAAGGTATCATCTTGACGAAGTCACCATAGGCACCTCGCTATCTACGAGAACGTCACCTCCTACTGCCCTTGTAACCATCCTTCAAAGCCGAGCGTTGAGGCTTCATCCAGAAGGAAGAGCTAGAGGAGTCAGAGCTAACATTCATTAGCTGCTATAGGATATAACTGGACTACAAATAACAACAGGGCCCCACGCTAGTGAGCCCATAGGCCCCAGACATCAGAGCAAGCACAGCGTGAAGTCTTAAACATATGTCTAAATGGTGGAGTGGGTGGTTCTAACAAAAAGATTCTTCCAAATGAGTCTAGTGCTAGATTTATGTCTAAGAGAATCAATTGGCAGGAGGGCCCACTAGTTAGTGGATAATAGTCTGTTTTTTCTTTTTAGCATGGTTGTGTGGACCCACTTCAGTTCTAAACGTTGGAGAAAAAATAGTTTTCATAGCTACTTCTAGACACTGCACAATCCCTTACTAGACGTAGCTTATAAATTTACTAGCCTCATGTCTAAGAAAATAAAAATTTGCTCCACCGTTAGACCATATAGGGGACCCACTCATCTGAGTAGAAAGAAACAATAAATAAAACCTTTTAGACACTAACAAGGGGTCCGACTGCCATTTGATTACCTTAGACATGTGTCATGTATAGACCCAGGGTCCAAAAAACTTAGCTAGACTCACCCTCTCCGTTGTTTAGACCTAGGTCTAGTAATCTTACGACTATATAGTGTACGAATAACTTTGAATATTGACCGTTGGATCGAGACTTGTGAATCTGAACATTTCTAGCCGTTGGATCTTCTTTTCCATTCTAGAATCTAGAAGATTCTATTGATAGTCTTCAGCATAGTTAATGCTATGCAGAAACCTCAAAACACACTTCTCCATCATACTAGAATCTTCTCATTCGTTTCTCGGGACCATGTTACCAAAAAATTCAAGTGTTAGGTAGCTAATAATCTTTGACTTCTACACATGATGATACAAAGTAGAAGAACCAAATATACACCCATAGTTTATAGATGTTGATCAAATTTATATTTATCTCCTTTACCTATTATAATTTTATATAGTGATGATATGTTAGGTGTCTATTATCTGAGCCTCACGTGCAGGGCACGTGGAACTTACTAGTTAACAAAAATATTCTCTTAGATTACACCCCAAAATTCCAAAAATGCACCATGCTCTTAGTGACCTAGTTTGACTTGCATCATAGGTACTTCTGGATAACCAAGGAAAACTCAATACAAACCAAAGGCCTCACACATTTTTTTGCGAAAACTCATTACAAAACAAAGACACTCACAAATGCATACACACTCACCCCTATGAACGCACGCATACCCTACCTCTATATGACCACCTACGAAAGATTATGTCTTGAGACTAATCCACGGCGGGGGCGCTTGAGCTTGACGAAGTCACCATACACACCAAGTTATAGACGGGGACATCGCTTCCCTCTTAAGAATAATATTCCACCTTTTATGAGACACCAAAGTGCCAAACCTGATGGGGTTTGAACTATGGTGGGCTAGGGGGTACCACTTCACTCAGAACCATTTAACCACGGGTTATTAGCTTGATCTCTCTCTCTCGTATATACAGTACACGGTACGCAATTAAATAACTGGCATACAAGAAATTAGGCAAACACACTTTCTAAGCTCTTTATTGTGACCGAGCTCTTAACGAATAGCTCGGGAAACCCTTTAACTATATTGTTTAGTACGTTGACATTAACAAGCAAAAAATTTTGCTCACATATTTTCGTTAATAAAGCAAACCAAGATCAAAAGAGTCGAGTAGATAAGCTAGGGCTCATTAAACTTGCCACGCGAGAGCTTGCCACCGCCATTCTTAGACAAATGAGTAGACATGTATTTAGGTTTTAGGGTTTGGGGTTTTAGCGTTTTAAGGTTTAGGGTCCTTGTGTTAAATACATGGACTTGGATGCAATTTTCGTTTATTATGAGGTCCTTAATGTAACTTGTACTTCCACCGATCGTGTTAACTCAAGCACCTCGCTCCTACGGGACTAACCATAGTAAAAAGGAAATGCAACCGCCCCAATTATATATCGCACAAAGTGGACCATAGTTTCTTATACATAATACCAAAGTTTTTAGTACTAGCTAGGAATTTTCAAGCTTCCTAGCTAATTTTGTACACTTCAGAGACTTCTTACCAATTTAACGAATTGAGGTCAAACTTGAGCTACAAGTAATCACGCTAGATTTTACTTGAATTAAATGTCTTTTCAGAGGTAGATGGGTCCATGTAATTGTAGTAAACAATTTTGTTAGTGTGAGTTTCCAACTATCAAGAAAGAACGTTCTCAATTTCTCAAGTGATGTCACGAGCCAAAAATTTAACAAAACTAAATGTCTTTTCGAAGTTTTGACGACATGTTCAACTTCTTGCTAAGATTTTGCATCTTGACAATTTAACAAAATTAGGTCAAACTTGAGCTACAAGTAAGCACGATAGACTGCTCTTGAATTAAATGTCTTTTCTGAGGGTATAGATAGGTGCATCTTGTTGTAGTAAACAATTCCATCAGTATGAGTTTCCAACTATCTTAGGAAAGAACATTCTCAATTTTTCGAGTGATGACGAGATTGTGTTATTTCCCATAAAGCAAGTCTGAAGAATATGGATCTGAATGACACACGAGGCAAGTTTTCAGACATATATAGTGGACCAAACATGTTGTACTTACGATTTCCCATGTTTTATGAGTTCTCAAACTTCCTAGGTAACTTCGCCCACTTGATTGACTTTATGCCGATTTATCGAGATTATTAGGTAAGAATTGAACTACCACAAGTAAATTGTAGGTTGTTTTATTCTTGACGAAAGATCTCTCTTGGAGGTACCCATCGGGGGGGGGGAGGGGTCAATTAATATATCAGAAACCACCAAGAGTTTTGACGATAGGTACGGTTCAACTTCTTGCTAAGATTTTGCATCAACTTAATGAAATTAAGTTAGACTTGAGCTACAAGTAAGCGCGATAGACTGCTCTTGAATTAAATGTTTATTCGGAGGTAGATGGGTGCATCTTCTTGTAGTAAACAATGTCATAGGTGTGAGTTTTCCAACTATTAGGAAAGGACATTCTCAATTTTCCGAGTGATGTCGTGATTATTCTGTCCGGTAAAGGAAGTCCAAAGAATATAGATCTAAATGCCACAAATCAAAGTTTTCACACACACACACACACACATATATATATATATAATGGACTAGCATATTGTACTTATGATTTCCCATGTTTTATGAGTTCTCAAACTCCCTCCCTAACTCCGCCCACTTGAATGACTTTATGTCAATTGATCGAAAATAGGTCAAATTTTAACTACTACAAGTAAATTGTAGGTTACTCTGAAAGTTTTACGAAAAAGCTTTTGGAGGTACCCATTGGGGGGTCACAATTAATATATGAGAAACCATCCAACGAGAGTTTTGACGATAAGTTTGATCAAGACTGGCAAATCCAAACATTTTGCTAACAGTTGGATCTTCTTTTCCATTACTAGCATCTAGAAAGATTCTGCTGATACGTTGATGAGCATGATGAATGCTAGTATGCGCAAACCTCAAAACACACATTTCATTGCTCAATTTCAGGGTCCTTGTGATAAATGCATGAACTTGGATGCAATTTAATTTTTTATGAGGTCCTTGATGTAACTTGTACTTCCACTGACCATGTTAACTCTTAAGCACCTCACTCCTACGAGACCTACCATTAGATCGGCCATTCGCAGTACTTCTTATCTTATCTTTATCTTGTCTCTTATCTCTTACAATACCATACCACTACATAGTGTAGGGATTAACACTGAACATTGATCATTGGATCAAGACTAGCAAATCCAAACATTGTTAACCATTAGATCTTCTTTTCCATTCTTAGCATCTAGAAAGATTCTACTGATAGTATTTAGCACGATGAATGCTAGTATGCGCAAACCTCGAAACACACAATACTTCATTGCTCAGTTTCAGGGTCCTTGTGCTAAATGCATGGACTTGGATGCAATTTTCATTTTTATGAGGTCCTTGATGTAACTTGTACTTCCATCGACCGTGTTAACTCTCAAGCACCTTGCTCCTAAGAGACCTACCATTAGATCAACCATTCGCAATACTTCTTATCTTATCTTTATCTTGTCTTATCTCTTACAATACCATACCACTTCATATAGTGTACGGATTAACTTTGAACATTGACCGTTGGATCAAGACTAGCAAATCCAAACATTGCTAACCGTTGGATCTTCTTTTCCATTCTTAGCATCTAGAAAGATTCTACTGATAGTGACATGGGCATACCTTACAGGTACTCGACTTTGGCATATGCGGTCCAGTCTAGCATAAGCCCACGATGTTACCAAGGCCCAATCAAAGATTCGGGTGACCTAAGGAGACTCCGACTACTTGTGGCACATGGCAAGCTTAAGATAGAAAGTTTAAAGGGAAAACCCTAACTTGTAACCCACTTGACCTGCTATCCTGATACCTAGCCTATCTATATAAAGGCTAGGAGGCGGCGGCGAGGAGGATAATCACAACCCTAATTTCCACACCATCGCCAGATTGCATGTGCACACCCCTGTAACATTCGACTCCCTCGATAATTACAAGAGAAGACAAGCAGGAGTAGGGTCCTCTACGAGGCCTGAACCTGGGTAAACCTTGCGTCCCTGTGTGCTTGTTTGCTAGCCAATTGATTCCTATAATACTCCCCTCTTCTCCAAAGCCCAAGTTCATAACAATGGGCATTGATGAGTTTGACCCTCGTCAATTGGCGCCGTCGGTGGGAAGCGGAGTGCTGATGTTGCGGCTTCCTCGGCCCCATCAACTGCGATCTACAGCTCTACAACAACAGAGATTCGCTTCCTCTTTGGTGCCTTAGACTTCACCGTGCACACGCCGGCCACTCGCCTAGAATTCGAGTCCGTGGGCGATGGGATTGGGCTGGCGATCGGGAGCTTATGCTTCCAAGTTGGTCAGCTAGGCACGCTTCGCCTTCCTGATCAGCCAACGATCTCCGCGATTGCTCCAGCATCGTGGTTTCTACCACTGATCAGCACCCTAAGCAAACTCAACGCCCCGACAACAGTCGGGAATACGGACAGCGATAGCAGTCGCGTGTCTGACCTGAGCGATCTGGCCATAGAGGATGGAGCCTATGGCTCTGGATCTGAAAGTTGCGGAAGCAACAGGTTCCCCAATCACTACAAGTGTGTTGTCGTCAACACAGGCAACAACAACAACAATCGTGACAACACCGGTACTGGCGGCGATATCCCTGTCGCAAATGGTGGTCCCTGCAATAGAGCACCCACCAACAAAGGATCGGAGAATCATCCAACCCTTAACACAAATGAGCACACCCAGGAGCACGTGCTGATCAAGCTCAACGACGCTGAGTGGGCTCGCTGTCGAGAGGCCTTGCAGGGCAACCCCTGCCACCAAACTCATCGCAAGACATGCTAATGGGTTATCACTAGCTGCTCAAGGAAGAATTCAAGCGCCTGTAACAAGTAATCGCCCAACTCGAGGCACGCAGAAACGCGGCGGATGAGTCGAGCCTTCGGCGAGCTCAACTCTCCTGCATGGGAGGATCCTCCTCCAAGGGAAACGACCATGTAGCCGCCAAGAGACGTTCTCGACTGGCTCACCTCAATGATAAGGAGAGAGAAAAGGCCGCACGAGTCCTCGACTTCTCATCCCTGACGGTGGATACGTTTGGCAATGTGCTCCCAAAGACACCGCAGGCAGCGGTGACTGCGGCCACCATGTACCTCCTCAACAACCAGCCACCGGCTGGGGACCCCCGGGCTGCCATGCACCGATCTACGATCGTGGGCCTGGGGCTAGTTGAATCTGTCCTCATCAAGGATCTAGCACCGGAGCCAAAGAAAAACAAATCTCTAGCCAAACGCTACTCTTCACCCTCCTCAAGCGATGACAACCACAACTTGACGCAGCGATGCCGCTCACGGCGGAACGACTATGACTATGACGCGCGTGA
Organism: Avena eriantha; assembly: GCA_910589775.1. Lineage (NCBI taxonomy): Eukaryota > Viridiplantae > Streptophyta > Magnoliopsida > Poales > Poaceae > Avena > Avena eriantha. The sequence continues at coordinate 310,617,626 of OU342744.1, read as the reverse complement.
TGACATCATGTAGCGCAAGGTCGACAAGATGCGCAAGGCGTGCCCGTTCAACTGACTCGGAAGACGACGAGATAGAGCTCTACGGTGCCAGCTGCTTCAGCAGGGCCATTCGATAGAAGAGAATGCCAAAGGGGTTCAAGCTCCGATCGGAGAACCCGAAATTCGACGGCCTGCAGGACCCGAAGATCTGGCTAGAGGATCACATCTCCTCTACAGGCTCCACGGAGAAACCATGAGTATGGCAATGTAATTCCGCCAGCTACAGCTGCAATGTGTCGCTCGTGCGTGGCTCAATAACCTCCCACGCGGATCAATTCACAGCTGGGAAGAGCTAGTCTATAGCTTCGTGCGAAATTTCAAAAGGCCTGCATAAATCGAAGAGTTGAGAGGCTGCTACCAGAAGACTGGCGAGTCACTGTGCTCATACATCCAGTGATGGTCTATCATCCAAAACTCTGCAGAAGACATCTCCAAGGACCGTCCAGTCGACGTGTTCAATGGTGGCGTGCGCCACAAAGAACTTAGGGAGGAGCTGGACCGCTCGAAGCCCAAAACAATCGACCACCTAATGGAGATCGTGAACAAGTGGGACGATGGGGAGGACTCTTTAAAACAAGTGTCCACTCCGATGATGACGACGAGATCGGCCATAGACGTGATCGCCGAGGAAAACGTTGAATGCGCGGTTACGAGGACCGTGAGGAGGTCGACATGATCGCGGCTGGCTACGCTGACAAACGCGATGACAACAACCGCAACAGTGGATACCGTAGTGGTGGATATCGCGACAGTGCGAAAACCACGCAAGTGTGGCAACACCACACTCGCGATGAGGCACCTGGAACATCTATCCAGGACAAGCTGTCCGAACCGTGCAACATACACTTCTACATTGACAAGCACGATGGCAAGAAAAAGTCCAGCCACCTTCTAAAAGACTGCCGCGAGTTCCTTAAACTCCACGAAGGCCTAGCCTAGATGAATCGCGACACGATAAACTAGGGCTATGGAGCTGCCTCGGGCACTGTGGCTCATGGAGCACCTCCACCACCACCTAGGCCACCACCACCTGCGGCCGCGCCAGTCCAGAACCATGGAGGCGAGCCATACCCCCGACCACTAGGGAACATGGGGATGATCCAAAAAGGACGCCCCTCAAATCGAGTGCAAAAATCAATCACTCGCCAAGTCAATCTGGCAATGAACTCTCCGCCCTCCACCACTGAGTACCTCAGTGGAAGCGAGTCCTGCATCACTTTAGACAAGCGCGATCATCCGTGCCAAGTACCACGCCCAAGCCACTATCCCCTTGTGCTCAAGGCATAGATTGCAGGCTTCAAGATGATTCACGTCTTCATGGATGGAGGAAGCGGCATCAACCTCATGTTCGCAAGTACCTTGCACACAATGCAGATCCCTCTGTCATGTCTAGAAGCTTCATACACGACTTTCCATTGCATCGTCCCAGGGAAGTCATATACCCCCTCAGTAAGATCAGCCTCGACGTCATCTTTGGAACGCCAGCAAACTTTTGACGAGAGCACATCGAATTCGAAGTCGTCAACTGGCCCTCACAATACCACTGCATCCTTGGACTTGTCGCGTTCATGAGGTTTATGGCAGTACCACACTATGCCTACCTGCAGTTGAAGATATCGGGCCCAAACAACATTATTATAGTCAACGGAAGCTTCGAGGGGGTCCAACAGCTGTGACAGGGAGATCAACAGAATCTCCTAGTCTTTCGGCATGCAAGAGGAGCTAGCGAGGTTGAAGGAGTCGACAAACAACAGTCTACCACCTCTGCGCAAGCCAAGCTCACCTGACCAATCCTTCGACACGACGATCCACACTAAGGCGGTCCACGTCCACCCAATGGACCCGACAAAGACGACCCTCATCGCCAACAACTTGAGTCCCGCATAGGAACTCGCGCTCGTCGAATTCCTCTGTGAGCGCTGGGAAATCTTTGCCTGGTGTCCAGCAGACATGCCAGGAGTTCCCAGGGAATTCACCGAGCACTCACTCAACATGAATCCTGAAGCAAGGCCAGTCAAAGAAACAATACGATGACTATCTGAACCAAGGGCAAAAGCAGTCGGTATGGAAGTCAAGAGACTCCTCGATGCTAATTTCATACGCGAGATCAAGGAAAGCACCTGGGTAGCAAACCCCGTGCTTGTTCCTAAAAAAGACACGGATATCCTGTGGATGTGCATGGACTTCACCTCCTTAAACAAGCATTACCCAAAGGATCACTTCCCATTGCCATGGATCGACCAGATAATCGACTCCACTGCGGGATGTGAATTCCTCTACTTCCTCGAGGCCTACTCAGGCTACCACCAGATTCGAATGAAGGAGGAGGACCAGGAGAAAAAAGCGTTCATCACCCCCTTTGGTGTCTTCTACTACACAACGATGCCCTTCGGGCTGAAATACATAGGGGACACCTACCAACGGTGTATGCAGGCATGCCTCAAGAGCTAGCTAGGCCGCAACATTCAAGTCTACGTCGACGACATTGTCGTCAAAACCAAGGAGGAAGCCTCGTTACTCGATGATCTCCTCGAGACCTTTGATAACCTCGACCGCTACCGGATCAAGATGAATCCGGAAAAATGCGCCTTTGGCGTACCATCTGGGCAATTGCTCGGGTACCTCATCTCTGCAAGAGGGATTGAGACGAACCCAAAGAAAATAAAAGCCATACTGGCTATGGAGAAGCCGAAGAACGTAAAAGGCGTCCAGCAGCTGGCTGGGGAATTGCGGTGCTCAATCGATTCATCAGTCGAATGGGTGAAAAGGCACTACCTTTCTACCAACTTCTCCGCAAGGCTAACAAATTCGACTGGACAAACAAAGCACAAGAAGCATTCGAAGACCTCAAGCGTCTACTGTCCACCTCACTGGTGTTGGTAACACCTCGTGAAAAGGAGCCGCTATTATTATATATCTCCACCACCAACCAGGTGGTTAGCACTGTGCTCGTTGCGGAACGAGCCAAAGAAAATCAAGTCCACCGGGTACAACGCCCAGTCTACTACCTCAGCGAGGTGCTCACACCAACAAAGCAGTTGTACCCGCATTAGCAAAAGCTAGCGTACGACATCTTCATGATAGCCAGGCGATTGCGTCACTACTTCCAGGAGCATCCAATAATCGTGGTGAAAGATGCCCCGCTAGGGCACATCCTCAACAACCCCGACGCCACCGGGTGAGTCGTGCTTTGCGGAATAGAACTATCTCCCCGAGACATCATCTACGAGAAGCGAGATGCGATCAAGTCGCAAGTTCTCCCAGACTTCCTCGTGCACTAGATGGAAAACCAGCTCCCTGACAAGCCAGACATGTCCTATCTATGGACAATGCACTTCGATGGGTCCAAGCGCACGGAGGGAGCTGGCGCAGGCGTCATCCTGATGTCACCATAAGGAGACAAGATGAGGTATGTTCTACGAATGCAGTTCACTGCCTCCAACAATCAAGCTGAATACGAAGCCTTGCTCCACAGGATGCGTATGGCAAAAGCTTGCAGCACAAAGTGACTCGTCATCTACGGCGACTCCAAACTGGTGGTCAACCAAACAATGAACGAATGTGATGCCTTGAGCGACAACATGATCGCCTACCGCGACCTCTATGCCGCACTTGAGGGAGACTTCGATAGTAACGAGCTGCAGCACGTCGGCCGCGAGAGCAACGAGGAAGCAGACATACTCGCCAACATCGGCTCCACTTGTGCCCCAGTGCCACCCGGAGTATTTCTAGAGCGCATCCGCAAGCGCTCCATCAAGCCTAAGGCTCCAGAGCATAAAATCAGCACGTCAAAGGACTCGGGGGCTACGCCACCCAACAAGCCAACAACACTCGACGACATGGAGCCAGATACAGGACTCGAAGGCCCCATGGAGGTCATGATGATCGAGCCATCCTGGACGCAACCATATATCACATAATTTCTCAGCAAAAGGTTGCCAGATGACCCGACAGATGCGCGTCATATAGCGCGACAATCCAAGGCATTCGCCCTTATCAATGGTAAACTGTACAAGCGCAGCATCACAGGAGTCCTTCAATGGTGCATCTCTAACGGGGACGGAAGAGCCACCCCCCTCGACATACACGAAGGCACTTGTGGCCATCATGCTGGCAGTCGCGCCCTCGTCTCCAAAGCTCTACGAGCTGGATTCTACTAGCCAACGGCAATGCGTGATGCTAAGGACATCTTCCAGCGATGCAACACTTGCCAACGATTTGCAGATAAACCGCACGCACCTGGCGCAGAACTTAGGCCAATACCCGTGGGCTGGCCCTTCGCACAATGGAGACTCGACATGGTCGGCAAGCTGCACAAATCTTCACCTGGAGGACATGTCTGCCTCCTCATTGTAGTCGACAAATTCACGAAGTGGATTGAGGCCATGCCGGTAACAAACCAATTAGGGGAAGCAGCCATAAAATTCTTCGAGTCCATCGTCTTCCGGTTTGGGGTGCCACATAGCATCATCACGGGAAATGGGACAAACTTCACCTCCAAAGAGTTCTAGGATTTCTGCAAAAACTTGGGAATCAACATCAGCTATGCCTCGGTGGCACATCCCTAGACCAATGGTTAAGTCGAAAAGGCCAACGGCCTCGTATGCGGTGGGATCAAGAAAACACTCCTCCGGCCACTCAAAAGAGCTGCTGGGTGATGGCCCACGGAGCTGCAATCGGTACTATGGAGCCTGCGCACAACTCCAAACAGCGCTACAGGATACACTTTGCTCTTCATGGTACACGGCACCGATGTGGTACTACCCGCAGAGGTGCGCTACAAAGCCCCACGGGTAGTAGCATACAGCGAGGCAGAATCAACCCTCGCACTCGAAGACTCCATCGATCTCCTCGATGAAGCACGCGAGATTGAAGCGGAGAGATCCATGATCTACCAGCAGAGCCTCCGCAATTACCACAGTAGAAGGCTATGCCCCAGATCCTTCGTCGAAGGAGACCCGGTCAGACATGCGACTATAGCAAGGGCACCTCAAATTTGAGTCCCCTTGGGAAGGACCTTACGTGATTACCGAAGTAATCCCAGGTGGCGCCTACCGCCTCAAAGACGTAGAAAGTGGAGTCGCATACTCCCACCCTTGGAACATTTTTACTTTACAAATAAGGCTATTCATCCAGGCTACTTAGCCATACATTGTACCTCGTGATATTCTGCGAATAAATAAAGCTAAGTGCCCCAAACTTTGTGTCTCCATTTTACTTACAATTAAATTACTCGGGGGCTATGCCACCCTTTCAACCTAGTTACACGAATAACATAGTATCCCGAGTAGCTGACACACTATCAATCGAACCCTTGGCAAAGTCAACCCAGCTGCAACGCACCTGACAGGTTGACAAGGTGCTGAGATGAATATCCATCAGGCTAACGAAAAGGAACTGTAGAGTATGAAACACTCGAAAAATATACAAGCTAGCAAGATATTACATATGAATGGGTAACAAGACACCTGATACTCTTATATGAACTTTACAACACCTATGCATTTCATGTGCAGTGTTACACTACTACTGCAAAAGGAGAACATTTGTCTACTCTTCAAAGAAATCAACGATATCTTCGGCTGGCTAATCAACCGTCCGGTAGTGTGGCACCATGTTCCATGTCATCCCATCTGGTAGAGGTGGTGGCCTAGTAGCAATAGCTGCGAAATCCATATCTGTCCGGTGCAGGCGAACAAGCGCCAACGCAGCCTTAGCACCCGCGACCAGCTGCTGGCGCACGCACTGCGGACTACACTGATATCCTGAAACTTTGACAACAACTCTAGGAAGCTTGAAGGCACTGCATCCAAGGGAACATTGCCTGAAATATATTCTTCAGACATGACTATGACTTATTCAAGTACTACAGCACTAGCGACGCACGATCTTGCAACGTCGCTAACGCGACTCCACGATCGTGATCCACCCAGAAATATCCACTAGCTTCCAGCTGCTCCTGGGTCAAGTTGTTCAGTCGAATGGAAACTCGATCCCTCTCATCCTGCAGGTGACGAGCGCTAACAACTACAAGAAGCAGGACACAACATAAGGACAAAGCGCCACCGTGAATGGCTAGGAAAGGATAAGAGGCTAGAGAACTAACACTTAAATTGCTCATTCAACTGAGCCACCTCGCCCAGAAGATACTTCTCGCGCGCACTGGCCTTTTCAAGCTTCGATTTCCACACGTCCATGCTACTACAGATCATGGGCATCTCCCGTTCCAAGTGTTTTATGCGGTCGCACAATCGAGAAAGGAGTGACAACTCCTCCACCTTTGAACGTGGTTGTGCCACAGGTTCATCGGTGGGAGGCGAGTCACATGGACCACTTGAAGGACCCTATTATAGGCAGAATAAGAAGCAAATAAGCCAACTATTTATAAATAAATACCTGCAGAAGAAACATCAAGGTTCAGCGAGTCTCAAAAGGGGAACCCCCACAAAGTACAATCCAACAGGAAAAGCTAGACTATTACAAAAGAAGACTAAAACAGTAGGCTACAACTAGGTGTTGGCACTCGGGGGCTTAATCGAGTATGTGGCAGTCTCCGATGCCACAGCCTTCTCGACTATGGCCTCTGATGCCGTGACTTTCGCCTTCTTCTGCCGCCTCAACTCAGCCAAATCCGCAACGAGTGTTTCAATGAGATGAGGCCCACATTTACTGTAGCTAGTGGCGAAAGGAGCAAACACTACCTGTTGGCCATCCGTAGTGACCGGCATCACCAAGAAGACTTGGCTAGGATTCAGATCTATGCCATGAGCCTGCGGCATCGCGAGTCCCATGGTAGCACCAACTCCCTCCTGTGCGTTCTTGAAGTCCATGGGCACGCCTTCCGTGAAGGATTCCACCAGGCTATCAAGATTTTTGATTAGCTTGGTGTTGGGGAACATATCCTCTCGAAGATGGCCCAGTATGCCCTTGGCCCTCCCGAGTGTGTCCTTGATAGAGACGCTGCGGTCTTTGACTGCAGTCACGGCGCCGACCAAGCCATCCACGCGGGTCAAAGCCTGGGCGTCAATGTCCACACCGGTAGCATCTACAGAATATACATATGAGCACAATAACATGTAGGCAAAGTGCATGGAAAATGCTAGTGAGGCAATATCATACCTGAGAGCGCTTTCAGGACAGAGAAGAGCTATTCTACGAACATCTTCTCCCTCTCAACGATAGAAGAACGCAAATCTTCCTCACGTTTTTTTGACTCTTCAAGAGCCTCGAGTGCCTCGTCGCGTTTCTTCTCCGCCATGGCAAGTCCCATCTTGAGGGAGTCGAGATGATGAAGAAGCTCATTGTGTTCACCTACAAAGGAAAAACATGAGCCCACTAACCTCTACACAAGCAGCATGGAGAAAAAGTATAAAACTAACCTTCGAAGGCATGGTGGTAGGTTTCCAGCAAAGCATGTTGTCGACCCAAGGAAATGATCTACTCAGCGAGGCGAGTAAAATCCTTCACGATCGGCTACAAGGAAAAAGAAACAACGTGATCATTAACACAAAATTCGACTGCCAGTGACACAAGAAAACTCACGTGTTCCTCCAGGGACTCTGAAGATTCTTATAGAATCTACATCTGGGCAACAATCTGATGCTCCCCAGCATGGGGGAGCTCGAAGAATTGGCACCGCAGTGGGCCACCACCGGAGGAGAAGGAGATGGTACCGCCACCTCCTTGTCTTTGGAGTCCATGACTTTAGTATCCTTGACAAAGCGATAGTCATCGGACGATGATGACGTTGTTTGACTATAAAAACACCCAGAACTACTTCAGAAGGACAGATTTTGGGAGGACAGAATGAACTCGCAAGAATATAAACGCATACCCATCAAACTTGTCGAGGTCAAAGGAATCCCCAGACGACTCCTTCGGCAACCTCAACTTCTTCGGCAAAGGAGGAGCCATGGCGCGCACAGGAACGGCCGGGATTTGCTCCTCTGCTACAATGGGGGGACCCTCCAGCATCGTCAGCAAAGAGGCATCCGAGCCCTCGCTTCGAGAGTGCTTGCGAGTCTCATGCCCGCTGGACTCAGGGGCTTCCTGCTCCTCTCCAACAAGGACGGTAGAGCCCAACTCATCCTCCTCTTCCGCTTTGCACGGAATTATTCCCTCGGGCAGAGGAGGGAAATTGGTGGCCACCTTCTAGTCCTGAAATTATAACCAAGCATCAGTACAAAAGATACCTAACAGGCAATCGAAAATCAAGAAAACTTCAAAGAGAAATCCACCTCAGGCGGAGGATTGCTTGCATAGAAGGGAGACACGAAGGAGTCACCCGGGAGGTCCTCCTTGGCGGTGTGCTTGGTTAGCAGTACAAACCTCCTGTCGACCTTGCCCGAAGAAATGCCCTCTCACGAGATGCAAATAACATCCTTAGTGCTAGTCCAACAGCACATGGGGTACACCCTAGCGTATAGTGGCTGCACTCGACAGCGCATCCAAGTGCGAACGAGATCTGCACTACCTATTTCCTTTCCTATGCGGCGTTCCAAGTCGCAGACACGCTAGTACAGAGCCTCTGTATCCTCGGCTTCGCCAGGCATCACGATGTTCTTCCACGACCTCATCGTCTTGCAGACCTCCACCGGATCAAAAGGCATGAGTCCATAGTGTTCTTCATCCACTTTCTGGACGCGAATGTAGAACCACTTCTCCCTCCACCCTTGGACAGATGAGTTGAAGATGATGGAAAAATAGGTGACATTGGAGTCGACGTGGATACCGCAGCCTCCTATATCGTAGACTACGGATCCAGAGCCCGACTGGCATTTGAGTTTGAAGAGTTTTTTTAAGAGGCCAAAGTGTGGCTCGATTCCGAGCCAGCACTAGCAGAGAGTAATGAAGCAGGCGATGTGGAGGATAGAATTCGGGGTCAACTGGTGCAGCTGGAACCCATAGAAACAAAGCAACCACCTCACAAACTTGTGAAGGGGGAGGGACAGACCGCGAATGATGAAAGTGAGGAACATCACTCGAAACCCAGCAGGAGGACTAGGGATTACCTCATCGCCAGGGATGCGGCAGTCATCTTCCGCGGTGGGGAGTGTTCCATCCTGATGCTGGGTGAAGAGCTCTGAAGGCTTGATGGCAGATGTGCGGCACGACCCATTCGTGACACGGGTTCCTGCGCCCTTGTTCTTCCTAGCTCTAGCGGAAGCGTTGGTCCCCGCGGTGGTGGTGCCCTTCTTCTTGGCCACAGCAGTGGCCACCGTAGATCCAGTGGCGGAAGTTTCCTTCTTATTTCCCATCTGGCTCTTGTGGTGGGAGCACATGAAGTAGCTCGGGAAAGTGCGAAGTTGGTCCAGTGCCACAAGGAAGATGAGAGAAGTCGAACAGTAGGAGCAGCAATGGAGGTTGTGGGCGAGGAAGAAGATGGCTTGTGGGGAGTTACCGCACAACGAATCTCTACTTAACCTCATCAAAGATGCCATCCAACGGCCAGGAGAGAACTAACCAGACTTGTGGCACACATTAGTGTCGACGCGTAGCTGAGTAAACCACGAACCGTCGGCACACTCCCTCTATTACATGCGAGAATCAAGGAGACACGGTTAAAACAAAGATTACGCACGCCTAGTCAAATCCAAGACAGAAAATGGGACCCACCTCTTCGTCACACAGGCAACTAAGATCACTTCATCGTCAACACTGACGTCATCAAACTCCAGTAGGAGCACTCTATGAATAGTCTAGTCCTTACTCGAGTCTACGACTCCACCAAGCACTCAAGGGTTACTCCTAATAAGAGTGCTGGCCGTGCACCCAAGAAACTTTGTAAGACATCCAAGAATTATGAGAACATATTTTCTCGCAAAAACTCTTCACTTGAATCAATGATTCGACTATGGACTTCTGGTTACTCCCATAGGGAGTGCTTGTGATGGTATTGCCGACAAGTACGCCATGGAGGGGTCCTCACAGTGCGTGTTTAGAGACGTGGGGTAATGCAGAGAGTTGGCGGGTATGAGGTAACACAGCTTACCCAAGTTCAAGTCCCACAATGGTGGCGGAACTCTACTCCTGCTATAAATCACTATAATGGCAATACGCCGAGTTACAGAGATAGGTTCGCTGTGCGAGGTGTTGCGCGTTGTACGCTGCAATCAGAGAAGTTGTGCCCTAAAGGCTCCCGCAGGCCAGCTTATAAAGGCGCCAAGACCTAGGGTTTACAGGGAAAGGTCCTTGCCGGACAAGGTAAAGAGTCCTATACCTACACGAACTAGTCTTTCGTGTCTTGTACTCCAAGGCTCCGAGTATGTCGGTGACTCTGGCGTAGCCTTCCTTTATCTGGCATGGGCCTCCCTTCAGGATCCGTCTAACTAGGCCGCCCAGGAGGCCATAGGCCTTGCCACCAACTATCGGCATCTCAGGTTAGGCGGATTGGTGACATGTTATGAGGATACCCATATAGCATATCCCCAACAGTAGCCCCCAGAGGACTTTGAAATCTTGCATTGTCTTGCTCGTTGATCTCTGTATATCCCGTCTAAGTGATGCCGGCAATTCGTGAAGAAATATCTCAAAGGTCTCCCAAAGAACCCTACAATCCTCTCCGGCTTCGCAATGTAGCCGGAGATTTCCTTGAGTCTTCGTTTCCAGAGTTGGAGGATCTCCGTCTTTGATGGAATCTTCGAACGTGACCCTTTCTTTGCAACTGTCAGGAGGATGACGTAGGCTACAACCTACGTTACCTAGAAACTCACAGAAACAGAGAATTAATCATTAGCTATTTTCACGTGCGTGAAATCCAAAACGGCGAAGCGGCAAAAGATGAAGGACGTGGCAAAATTACCGCGCACGTTTGCTTCCACGTCGGCAACATTCCATCCATTAGATCTTTTTGCACGAATCTTGACGCGAGGCTTATATATTTCCACCGCAGTCAGTTTATTTCTTTTTACCTGCATTTGCTCCCATTCTTTGTCTTCCTCCAGCAGCACGACCGTTCGAGCTCCTCAGCAAAACCCTGACTAGAGCTCTTTCTTTCTCCACACACTCCTCATTGTAATGGCCTCCAGCAGCTCTACTCCTTCCACATCGGCGATTCCTGAGGCTACAATGGAGCCATCCCAGGGATTGTCATTCCACCAAAGGGGGTGGTCATCCCTATCTCTGCCGTGACGGAATCCGCCGGTGACGACCAAGAACGAGCGGTGCCCGAAGCCACTGAAGAGGAAAGCGACTCCCATAAGGGGGTGTGGAGAGGTTCTGATCTCTCCGCCGAAGATCTCCAAGAGCTGATCGACGAGGGTTATCTCCCTACGGTGGAGAAGTTCGTCTACCGGGTGGCGCCAGCTGGCGAGGTGGTCCCTTCTCCCCAAGCCGGAGAGAAGGTGTATCTCCAATCTCAGCTGGTGCGCGGTGTAAGCTTGCCAGTCTCCGACTTCTTCCTGGATGTCCTTCGACACTTCCGGGTACTTCCCCACAACCTCTCTCCCGATAGCATCCTAGTCCTCAGAAACTTTGTAGCTTTGTGCGAAGGATATCTAGGAACCATACCTAGATTAGATCGGTTTGTATATTTCTTCACCGTCAACGGAGAGTCCATAGAGTCCAAGGATGAACTACGGATCTACGGAACCATTAGCTTCAAGATCTGACCTAGCCGGTGCTTCCCCGACATCGTGGGGCATGAGTCTTGCAAGAATTGGCATTGTCGATGGAGCCGCCACCGAAGTGCCCGCATGGTGGACCCTAGCCTCTCTTCCCTCCGACGACGAAGCCAATCGCGCCGTAAGGCGGATCGAATGGCTCGTAGACAGAGGTGTAACGGGCTTGGACCTTGCCATGTGCTGGTACGTTAGGCGGATCCATCTTCTGCAGCACCGCGTCGAGCTGATGTGCAAGTATAGCCAAGACAGGAGAGATCCCATGCGAATTTTGCGGGATAACTTCTCTACTGACTCCATCAAGCTCCGGCTAAAGGACATCGTCAAGGTGAAGGACAAGAAGCGTGGCTTCAAGATCACCTTCGACATGTTCGATTGCGGCAGATACCCAGAGGTAGCTTCTATTTCCTTTGTTGCTTGTTATATACTCTAAGGTTTTTCCGACTTGAAGTTGTGCATCTAACATTGCCATGTATCCCAGCTGGCAACCTTGGCGACAGATCAAATGGCCTCCCAGGTCTACGATCCTAAGCTTAAGGATATCCAGGTGGTGTCCGATGACGACGCCTCCAAGGATCAACCAGCTCCAGCTGCGGGAAGCGGAAGTGCTCCACCTTTAACGCTGTTGTCGAGGCCAAGAAGAAGAAGAAAACGAAGAGTGGAGTCTCCAAACAATCCACTTCTGCCTTAGAGGCGGAGAATAAGAAGAAATCCACCGGCATCCCCCTCACCAAGGCTCCTGTCGTGGAGTAAGTGTCTTCATTCTCCGGCTTGTGATTTTTTAGCCTATACCTTTTTTCAACTCTTGTACTTATACCTTGTACGTTTCAGGAGGAAAGCTAGTGTTAGTTTGAAGCGATTCTCCAAAGATGTTGGAGTGTCAAAAAACATTCATGACATGTTGACCAAGGGTCCATCCACCAAGCCCTCTCCCGCCACCGCTCCCCCACTCCTGCCGACATTCCCTCTGCTGGCCCTATTGGGCCGTCATCGCCCGTCATTCCTGAGACCTCCGCCATGGAGATAGATATCAATCCAAACCTTGATGTCTCAGGCTCTGTCGAGGCAGACATTGCTCCCAACAGCCAGGCGATGCAGGAGAGCACCTCCTCTAAAGTGGCCGAAGCTCCGGCTAAGGATGCCAACGATAAGGGGAAGGAAGTGGAAGAGGTGGACGTGGAAGCTGCGATTGAGGCGGGCGCCTCCGTTCCATCTACTGCCTTGAAGGTGCAGGAGGCATCTAGGGCTTCATCCATGCCTCCGGCTTCAAACTCTCCATTGACTGCGACTCCTCCGACGTTGATCCTAGATGATCTCATCAAGCAGGACGACGCAATCCATAAGAATGCTCGGACCTTTCATGATTACTACGCTCATCTAGCCAACAATCTCAGGATCATTGCCATCGTAAGTTTTTTGAACTTCACATGCTTTAATTTGTGTAGTATATCCCACTGTAGCCCCCGAGCTCTTAGGCGGATAAGTCAATAGTTATTGGCCTGAGTGCTCCAGAGAACTAAGCATAGAATTTGTCTGTGTAGCCCCCGAGCATTTAGTTGAAACTTTAAAGTTCCAACTAGATGCTCTTAGAGAAACTAGTTTACTTTGAAATCGTGTACTGTAGCCCCTAAGCGTTGAGTTGAAACTGAATAGTTTCGACTAGAAGCTCTAGAGAAACTAAGCATGCTTATACCATGTGCAGAATAAGAAACTAAACGGAGGATAGCCGCCAATGAGAGATTTGCTGCTCTTCGAAAGGAGATGGACCTTGAACAGGGTAAAACCAAATTCCTGAAGGAACAGATCAAAAATAGACAGAGTCTGTTTCCTACGACAACTCCTTACTTTCTCATTGCATCATTTTTTCTGTCTTCTGATAGCACTTTCTGATTTCCGTCTGACAGAAGCCATTGCTAAGGCCAAGAGCATCATCAGGCAATCTAAGCATATCCAGGAGCTCAATAATGAAAACAAGATCTTGAAGAAGGACCTGGCTGATGCCGTCAAGGGCCATGAGGCAACGATGAAGGCTGTGCAAGAGTCTGTGAACGTCGAGATGCAGCACCTGAAGGATGAGATTGCACAACTCAAATACCAGAACCAAGCTGCCAAAGAGCAAAATGCTATGAGTCTTGAGATCTTCAAGTCAGTCCATAAGGAGCACGATGTCTTGGCGGAGACATGCATGCAAGCGGAAACGAGCATCTTTGGTAACCTTTCTCCGTCTTGGTCTTTTCTGTAAGTTGGACAACCATTTTACTTGTTTGTACTCATGGTCCTTGTGTTTTGTGCAAACCATAGCTCCCATTAGCTTAGCCAACTTGGGTGAGGGTGCTCCAAGTTCCAAGGAACACATGATTCTTGCCGGAAACTTCGTCAGCACCGCCATCGCCCAAGCCAAGGAGATAGCTCAACCTCTGGGTATTAACATCAAGGCAGCAGACTCAATAGCCAAGTTCGCAGAAATCCTGCGCCGAGCCCCCGAGAAAGTCAAGGACTAGAAAGCCTCTTGCGTCTGGGCTGGTGCAAGGATGACCTTGTCCTTAGTCAAGGCACACTATGATAATACCGACATCGACCTAGTGACCTCCGGCTTTCCCAAGATAGACGAGGAATGTCGAGATATCAATAGCGATGCTATTTGGAATTCTCTCGCCGGCTTCGACACCAGGGTTGCCAAGATGGTCAAGGCAGATGTCTTTGTGCCTGCCAAGATTCTGGATGATGATGTGACTTCGTCTGAGTCTAGCCCCTCTCCTTCCGAGTTTTATGAGCTCTCTCGGCCTGGTTCTCCTGATGATGCCACCACGGAGTCCCCTGCAGCAGAGCCATGAAAAACAATATTTGTATTAAATGTGTCTCTGCGGAATGTATGTGGAAAAAACTAATGTTTGTCTAAGGCGGAAAACTTGTACTCAAGTCTCCTACAACTTATCTGTTTCTAGCATGTGTATATATTTTTTAAGCAAGTGCTGGCTTATCCATTATTCTGGTTTGTATGCTTGAACTTTCGTGAGACGGAAGACTCTCAGCACAGAACTAGGCTCTCAGGTGATGATGCTTAATAGCACTGTCCAGAACCTAAGAACAAAATCGCCAGCTTTGAGTGCCGAAAATTCACTACTCTGGAATCCACATAAAAACTTCAAAAAACGTGTAGACTAGAAAACTTAAGCTAACGCCCATAGGAGGAATTTTCACAAGGGCAAAAGCAACCTTGCGCATAAAGGGTTTCTATGATCCAAAAATGAACAACTAAAGGAGGTAAAAGACTCAGAGAATATGAGTGAACCAAATGCTTTGTTTCATTGATCATATCAGAAACTTATTACATAATATAAATGTGCTAAGTGTAAAAGGGACGTAGCTATGCTATGTTCCATGGCCGATCTGTCTCCGGGTAATCATCATCAGAGTCACGTTGCTTGCACTTGCAATTTTTTGGCCTATCTTTCAACTCGCGAATATCGATGAGGTAATAGGAACCATTGAGCAATGCTTTGCTTATGACGAACGGTCCTTCCCATGGAAGGGATAATTTGTGTGATTTTTCCTGCTTGAGTCTAAGCACTAGATCCCCTTCTTTAAACGAGTGAATCTTTACACGGTGACTATGGTAGCTGCGCAGCTTCTGCTGGTAGACGGCAGATCTCTAGCGTGCTAGCACGTGTTGTTCTTCAAGTAGGTCCACAGATAGCCGTCTAGATTCCTCCTCGTAGGCGGAAACTCTTGGTGCATCATGGAGGATGTCAGATGGGAGAACTGCTTCTACTCCATAAACCATGAAGAAAGGAGTCAAGCCGGTAGATCTGTTAGGTGTTGTTCGTAAACTCCACACAACAGATGGTAGTTCCTCTGCCTCGGCTCCTGCTGCTCTATGTAGCGGTGCCTCCAAGCATGGCTTGATTCCGTGCAGAATTAGTCCATTGGCCCTTTCAACTTGCCCATTTTACTATGGATGTGCCACAGATGCTAGGTCAAGGCGGATGCCTTTCTCATGACAGTAATCCTCAACTTCTCCGAGTGATAAATTTCTGCCATTGTCGGTAATGATGCTATGTGGGAGACCAAATCTCACCACTAGATCCCGGACAAACTTTAGGGCTGTTGCCCCATCAAGCTTTTCTAATGGGTTTAGCTTCAATCCATTTTGTGAATTTATCCACTGCTACTAGCAAGTGTGTGAATCCACAGGGTGTTGTCTGCAAAGGTCCCCCCATGTCCAGCCCCTAGACTGCAAATAACCAAGCTAATTGTATTGTTCGCAATTCTCCAGCTGGAACATTTGGTTGTCTTGCATAAAACTGACACCCAAAGCATGTTTGTACCAACTTGTCTGTGTCCGCCTTGGAAGTTATCCAGTAGAATCCTTGTTGGAAGGCCTTGGCCACCAACGATCGGGGAGCGGCGTGATGCCCGCAATCTCCTAGATGTATTTCTCTAAGGATTTCAATACCTTGTTGCTAGGATACGCATCATAGGAAGACTCCTGTGGTACTTTTTATATAGCTGGCCGTCAACGATGATGTAACATTTTTCTCTACGTACTATTTGCCGGCTTTCGACTTCGTCAGCGGGCAAAGTTCCGTCTTGTAGATAATCCATGAACGGCTTTGTCCAAGCCGGAGAGGTCACTGTTACTGCATTAACAAATGAGTCCACTCTATCTGGGTTGTCGGGGTCCGCTCCTTTCACGGATGGAGTCCGTAAATGCTCCAGGAAAACGCCTGGTAGAATTGGTCGACGGGCTGATCCAAGCTTCGACAGCAGATCTGCCACCTCATTATCCTCCCTTTTGACGTACTTGACTTTGTAGCTATCGAAGCACTTGGCTATTTCGTTTACTTCGTCTCGATATGCCGCCATCATAGGGTTCCGCGCGTTCCAGGTGCCAGCTACTTGCTAGGTAACCAAGTTGGTATCTCCACAACAAACTATGCGCTTGATGCCAATATCCTTGGCTACACGAAGTCCGTGAATGAGGGCCTCATACTCCGCCATGTTATTTGTAGAGTTGAAGTGGATCTGCAGGACGTATTGCAACTTCTCTCCTGTTGGTGATTGTAATAATACACCAGACCCCGAGCCATTGACTAACTTGGATCCATCAAAGTGCATGACCCAATACTCTGGTTCTGGGACAGGAGTGTCTTTCGGCAGCTCTGTCCAATCTACAAGAAAATCCGCCAATGCTTGTGATTTGATGGCATCACGTCGCTTGTAGGTGATGTCGAAGGCGGCAAGTTCAATGCCCCACTTGGCCACTCTCCCTATAGCTTCGTTGTTGTTGATGATGTCGGACAGTGGAGCTTTGCTCACTACTGTGATGGGGTGCTCCTGGAAATAATGCCTTAGCTTACGTGAAGCAAGGAAAACTCCATAAGCCATCTTCTGGTAGTATGGGTAACACTGCTTGGATTCCATCAAGACCTCGCTCACATAGTAAACGGGTCGCTGAACTCCATATTCGTGTGTTGGTTCCTTGCGCTCCACCATAATGACGATGCTGATTACTCGGTTGGTCGCCGCCATGTATACCACCATAGCCTCCCTTGGCACTGGTGCTGCAAGTATAGGTGCGGAGGAGAGTATTCTCTTCAACTCCTGAAGGGTTGCGTCAGCCTCGTCCGTCCATGTGAATTTGTCTGCCTTCTTCAGAAACTTGTAGAGCGGCATAGCCTTCTCGCCAAGTCGGCTGATGAACCGGCTTACTGCTGCAACGCAACCTGTGAGCCTTTGTATGTCCTTCAAACATGTCGGGCATTTGATGTCGAGGATGGCCTTGATTTTCCCCGGGTTCACCTTGATTCTGTGATGCGAAATGATGAAGCCCAACGGTTTGCCGGATGGTACCGCGAAGACACACTTCTTTGGGTTCAGCATCATGTTGTATTTCTGGAGATTGTCAAAGGTTTCCTGCAAGTCAGCGATAAGATCATTTGATTTCTTTGACATTACCGCGATGTCGTCCACGTAAGCGTGTACGCTGCGACCTATTTGGTCGTGTAGGCAATGTTGCATCGTCCGCTGGTACGTAGCACCAGCGTTTTTCAACCCAAAGGGCATCGTGATATAGCAATATGTGTCATAGGGTGTGGTAAACGAAGTGGCCAATTGGTCCGACTTTCGCATCCGGATCTGGTGGTATCCTGAATAGGCATCGAGAAAACAAAGAAGTTCTGAGCCAGCCGTCGAGTCAATGACTTGGTCAATGTGAGGCAAAGCAAACGGATCCTTCGGTCATGCTTTGTTCAAGCCGGTGTAATCAACACACATTCTTAATTCATTGGTTCCCTTTTTGGGGACAAGTACAGGATTTGCCACCCATCGGGTGTGAATAACTTCTCAGATAAAGCCAGCCTTAAGTAACCTAGCTATTTCTTTGCCTATAGCCCTTCATGTTTCATCACCAAAGCGTTGTAGAGGTTGTTTCACCGGTTTGGCATTAGGATCAATATTCAAGCTGTGCTCAGCAAGTTCCCTAGGTACACCTTTCATGTCGGCAGGTTGCCAGGCAAAGATGTCCCTATTCTCACGGAGGAACTCGACGAGTGCGCTTTCCTATTTGGGATCCAGGTCCGTGCCAATGGCGGTGGTCTTAGAGGAATCACCTTCGACAAGCTCCACCTGCTTGGTCTTGATGGTGGCCTTGAAGGCGGGTTCGGCAGCAGTGATCTGCTTCTTCGAAGCCGGCATCTCCGAGGCATCGACCTGGTTCTGGATCTCCTTGAACTCCTCACCGTAGAGGACTACTTCGGCGAAGGCGGCTTCACTGAGCTCGCACTCCGTGCCTTGGTGAAGCTTCCTTCAACGGTGATGACACCATTTGGTCCAGAATCTTGAGTTTGTTATAGACAAAGCATGGCCTTTCAAGGAAGGAGTGGAAGATGTCGCATCCGAAGATGACGTGGTACACGCCCTTGAAAGGCACCACTTCAAAGGTCATGCGTTCTTGGCGGTAATTGTTTACATCGGCAAAAGTGACCAGAAGGGTGATGCAGCCCAGGGAATTTTCTTATCAGCCAGGGACAACCCCATGGAAAACGGTGTTGCTCTTCCTTAGACGGGTCTCCGCCAAGTTCATCTTGTGTAGTGTCCGACCACCTGACTTACTGGGGAACTGGAGGGAGGGTGGCCATCAGTATCCTCAGAGAGGTTTTCTGGGCCCGGACGGTTGGGGTACCAAGGAAGGTGTGGTAACATAGAGTCTTCTTTTCGAAGGGATTTTTCCCTTTATCCTCTCCCTTGTCGGAAGACTTTGGGTCCATGTCCTTGTCCATATCACTTGATTCCTTGGGTTCTTCCTCCTTCTTCTTCCCCTTGCCCTTTCCGCGGGGTCTATTCTTCCGACTTCGCTTGTAGCCGGACTCAGGGTCCTCCTTGAGATCATTGAAAAACTTGAACTGGCGATTGGTGTGGGTGGATTTTCCATTGGCGTCGAGATGGACGAAACACGACATATCGCAGTACTCTTCGTAAGTTTGGGGAACGCGGGGCGCTGATGGTGTAGTGTCACTCCTCTGCTGGCCACTGCTAGTTCCTCGGCCACGTCCACGCTGTCCGCAATTGCCTCTGTCAGTGAACGTTGCGGCGACCATGTCGGCTACTTGCTTCTCTTCTAGCGGATTCTTCCATTTGTTATTGTTATTTTCTTGGCCTAGGTAGGGATTGCTATTGCCGGCAATGATCCACGCACGTCGTCATGAGCAGCGGCAAACTCGCTAGCCGTGGTGATCATTGCGTTGAGGTTGAGGTCATTGTTGTCTTGCCTGCGCTTCAATGTATGCCGGAGCAAAGTACCCTTCTCCAGTCCATCAATGAAGGCGGCTATAGCGGTCTGTTCATGCACCCTTGCGCAGGAATTTTTCATATCCAGCCAACGAGAGAGGTAGGCACAGGAGGTTTCATCCTTTTCTTGCACACACCGCTATAGGTGTCTGACAGTGCAGGGATGTTTGTACGTACCCTCGAAGTTCTTGGTGAACACTTCATGCATGTCCAACCAATTGCATATTGATTTCTCCGGTAGGTCATCGATCCATTGACGGGCAGTGCCTATCAGCATGAGTGGGAGGTACTTGACAGCGACGTTGGGGTTTCCCCCTGCGATGTTAATCACTTTGCTATAGTCCTGCAACCACATTGCTGGCCTGGCGGTGCCGTTGTAGGGCTTGATAGTCTTGTCTATTCGGAGGCCCTTGGGGTAGGTTGTGGCCCGTATGACTGGTCCAAAACATCGTGGCCCAAGCTACGGGAGCTCCCGAGCTTCTTGGATCTTGTCCAGCCGCGATCGTGCGTCGTATGGCTCTGGCTGCTTCCCTTTTCCATCATGGGGAGGAGAGTTGTGGTGTGATTTGTGAGATTCGCCATGACCTCCGCCGTGATGGCTTCTAGGTGGCGATGGCCGTGGGACGCAGTGGGTTATCTCTCTTGCTATGCCCCTCCTGCGACTCCTCATACCTCTCGCGGTTGCTTGTTGGATGTGGCGGTTCTTTGTGGGACCTTCTCCTGTGTCCGTCATGGCCGATGCGCTCTCCGGCATGCTGAGGTTGTTCGCCATGATCGCGTATAATGATACCGGGCTGCGACTGCCTTGGAGGTGGCATGCTTGTGCGGTGGCGTGGCGCTGGTTCCTCGTGACGTTGACATGGTGGTGGAGGTGGCGAGCGGTGGGGACGAGCCTTTTCTCCATGGTTGGAGGATATGGGGATAGCGTTAGTCCTATTGCGTGCCTCCCTCCGTCTTGGCTCCGTAGAGCCTGTGCGCGATCCTTCGTCACGGGGAGATTTTGGCCTTCTGCGGCTATTCAGGGTTGACTGGCAAAGCTTCGGGTTGGACTCAAGCCTCTGCGAGGCGGCCTTTTCTTGTTGCTTGCATGCCTTAGCGACGAAGTCGTACACCTAAGCAACTGCTTCTGGTGACCTGTCCTGCTCTAGGAGGGTCTTGGCGATGGCGATGTTGAGAGCGGGAGTTGGCATGACTTGCCTCCCCCTAAATCTATGTAAGGGGTGGCCTTTGTCGGCTTAGACCCGTCAAATCCCAACCCTCGCCAAACACCGGGATCTTGGACTCCTGCATAGCCTTCCTTTATCCGGCATGGGCCTCCCTTTAGGATCCGTCTAACTGGGCCACCCAGCAGGCCATAGGCCTTGCCACCCGGGTTAGGTTGATTGGTGACATGCTATGAGGATACCCATATAGCATATCCCCAACATCGCTGAAAGCAGATTCGACTGAAACAAGCAAAAGACAACAGCAATCACAAAATAATTATAGTCCCCACTCAAGTCTACGACTCGAATAGGCACTCGGGGTCTACTCCCATAGGGAGCGCTAGCCACACACCCTATGATTTTTTCTTATACATAACTGTGTGTTGACTGCGTCGACACTTGAAAGCTATGGCGACTCCGCCTCATATTTTCCTTGCAAAGAGATTACATCTCTTGGGCGACCCGAATCATCTCTGTGATGACAAAATTTGGAAGCCACGTCTATAGCGTGAAGATAAGACCTGAATAAGGCTTGGCAACACACTTGTTGTGCTCTACCAGACATAATCCATGCCTACAGGCACGATGAAATAAGCCTTGACTAACGCGTCGAGTGCTCACACTTATACACTAGGATTCAACTTTATAAGACCTCCGCGGCCTAAGTCGAATTACATTAGCACTTTTCCGAATTCGAATCCGGGGACTCGAGTTTGAGTAGATTGTGTTGTTTTTCCCTAAGGCAGTTAACTGATCCTGATACATCGGATAAATTAGGCACGTATATCAACAATCCCTATGATACAAATCGGAGCACTCGAAAATATGCTCGGTTGTCCACTCGAAAGACTTCATAAGTCTCCACTTGTATCTATGATTCAACCGGACACTCGGGGGCTACTGACATGGGCATACCTTACAGGTACTTGAGTTTGGCATATGCCGTCCAGTCTAGCAGAAGCCCACGACTTTACCAAGGACCAATCAAAGATTCGGGTGACCTAAGGAGATGCTGACTGCTTGCAGCACATGACGAGCTCAAGGTAGAAGGTTTAATGGGAAAACCCTAACTTGTAACTGACTCGACCTGCCATCCCGAGACCTAGCCTATCTATATAAAGGCTAGGAGGGGCGACAAGGAGGACAATCACAACCCTAGTTTCCACACCATCGCCAGATTGCATCTGTGCACCCCTATAAATTTCGACTCCCTCGATAATTCCAACAGAAGACAAGCAGGAGTAGGATCCTCTACGAGGCCTGAACCTGGGTAAACCTTGCATCCCTGTATGCTTGTTTGCTAGCTGATTGATGCCTCCAGTACTCCCCTCTTCTCCAAAACCCAAGTCCATAACAATAGGCATTGATGAGTTTAACCCTCGTCAGATAGTCTTTACCACGATGAACGCTAGTATGCGCAAACCTCAAAACACACACTTCACTGCTCAGCTTCGGGGTCCTTGTGCCAAATACATGGACTTGGATGCAATTTTCATTTTTATGAGGTCCTTGATGTAACTTGTACTTCCACCCACCGTGTTAACTCTTAAGCACCTCGCTCCTATGATACCTATCAATAGATCGGCTATTCATAGTAATTCTTATCTTATCTTTATCTTGTCTTATCTTTTACAATACCATACCACTTCATATAGTGTACAAATTAACTTTGAACATTGACAAGTGGGTCAAGACTGATAGATCCAAACATTGCTAACTGTTGCATATTATTTTCCATTCTTACCAATTCTACTAATAGTCTTGAGCACGATGAATGCTAGTATGCGTAAATCTCAAAACAAACACTTAATTCATTGCTCAGTTTCAGGGTCCTTGTGCTAAATGCATTGAATTAGATGCAATTTTCATTTTTATGAGGTTCGTGATGTAACATGTACTTCCACCGACCATGTTAACTCTCAAGCACCTCGTGCCTACGAGACCTACCATTTGATCTGCCATTCGCACTACTTCTTATCTTATCTTTATCTTGTCTTATCTTTTACAATACCATACCACTTTATAGTGTACGGAACGTTGACCATTTGATCAAGATTGGAAAATCCAAACATTACTAACCATTGGATCTTCTTTTCTATTCTTACCATCTAGAAATATTCTACTGATAGTCTTTAGCATGATGAATGCTAGGATGCCCAAACCTCAAAACGCACACTTCATTGCTCAGTTTCAAGGTCCTTGTGATAAATGCATGGACTTGGATGCAATTTTCATTTTTATGAGGTCCTTGATGTTAATTGTACTTGCACCGACCGTGTTAACTCTCAAGCACCTCGCTCCTACGTGACCTACCATTAGATTGGCCATTCGTTGTACTTCTTATCTTATATTTATCTTGTCTTATCTCTTACAATACCATACCAATCCATATAGTGTACGGATTAACTTTGAACATTGACCGTTGGATCAAGACTGTCAAATCCAAACATTGCACACCGTTGGATCATCTTTTCCATTCTTAGCATCTAGAAAGATTCTAGTAATAGTCTTTAGCACGATGAACGCTAGTATATATGCGCAAACCTCAAAACACACACTTCATTGCCCAGTTTCAGGGTCCTTGTGCTAAATGCATGGACTTGGATGCAATTTTCATTTTTATGAGGACCTTGATGTAACTTGTACTTCCACCCACTGTGTTAACTCTCAAGCACCTTGCTCCTACGAGACCTACCATTAGATCAGCCATTCATAGTACTTCTTCTCTTATATTTATCTTGTCTTATCTCTTACAATACCATACCACTCTATATAGTGAACGGATTAACATTAAACAATGACCGTTGGATCAAGACTGGCAAAACACACACTTCATTCTTTATGAGGTCCTTGATGTAACTTGTACTTCCACCGACCGTGTTAACTCTTAAGCAGCTCACTCCTACGAGACCTACCATTAGATCAGCTATTCGCAATACTTATTCTCTTATCTTTATATTTTCTTATCTCTTACAATACCATACCACTTCATATAGTATATGGATTAACTTTGAACATGGACCGTTTTATCAAGACTGGTAAATCTAAACATTTATAACCGTTGGATCTTCTTTTCCATTCTAAGCATCTAGAAAGATTCTACTGATAGTTTCTAGCACGATGAATGCTAGTATGCGCAAACCTCAAAACACCTAGTACTTCATTGCTCAGTTTCAAGGCCCTTGTGCTAAATGCATGGACTGGATGCAATTTTCATTTGTTATGAGGTCCTTGATGTAACTTGTACTTCCATCGACCGCGCTAACTCTCAAGCACATCGCTCCTACGAGACCTACCATTAGATCAGCCATTCGTAGTAATTCTTATCTTATCTTTATCTTGTCTTATCTTACAATACCATACCACTACATATAGTGTACGGATTAACTTTGAACGATGACCGTTGGATCAAGACTAGCAAATCCAAACATTGCTAAATGTTGGATCTTCTTTTCCATTCTTAGCATCTAGAAAGATTCTAGTGATAGTCTTTAGCACGATTGGCGCTAGTATGCGCAAACCTCAAAACATACACTTCATTGCTTAGTTCCAGGGTCCTTGTGCTAAATGCATGGACTTGGATGCAATTTTCATTCTTTATGAGGTCCTTGATGTAACTTGTACTTCCACTGACCGTGTTAACTCTCAAGCACCTCACTCCTACGAGACCTACCATCAGATCAGCCATTCACAATACTTATTCTCTTATATTTATCTTTTATTATCTCTTACAATACCATACCACTTCATATAGTATACAGATTAACTTTGAACATAGACCGTTTGATCAAGACCGGTAAATCCAAACATTTCTAACCATTGGATCTTGTTTTCCATTCTTAGCATCTAGAAAGATTCTACAGATAGTTCTTAGCATGATGAACGCTAGTATGCGCAAACCTCAAAACACACAGTACTTCATTGCTCAGTTTCAAGGTCCTTGTGCTAAATGCATGGCCTGGATGCAATTTTCATTTGTTATGAGGTCCTTGATGTAACTTGTAGTTCCACCGACCGTGCTAACTCTCAAGCACCTCGCTCCTACGAGACCTACCATTAGATCGGCCATTTGTAGTACTTCTTATCTTATCTTTATCTTGTATTATCTCTTACAATACCATACCACTTCATATAGTATACGGATTAACTTTGAACAATGACCGTTGGATCAAGACTAGCAAATCCAAACATTGCTAAATGTTGCATCTTCTTTTCCATTCTTAGCATCTGGAAAGATTCTACTGATAGTATTTAGCACGATGAGCGCTAGTATGCACAAACCTCAAAACATACACTTCATTGCTTAGTTTTAGGGTCCTTGTGCTAAATGCATGGACATGGATGCCATTTTCATTCTTTCTAATGTCCTTGATGTAACTTGTACTTCCACCGACCATGTTAAATCTCAAGCACCTCACTCCTACGAGACCTACCATTAGATCAGCCATTCAAAATACTTATTCTCTTATCTTTATCTTTCCTTATTTCTTACAATACCATAGTACTGCATATAGTGTACGGATTAACTTTGAAAATTGACGGTTTGATCAAGAATGGTAAATCCAAACATTTCTAATTGTTGGATCTTAATTTTCCATTCTTAGCATCTAGAAAGATTCTACAAATAGTCTTTAGCACGATGAATGCTAGTATGCGCCAACCTCAAAACACACAGTACTTCATTCATCAGTTTTAGGGTCCTTGTGCTAAATGCATGGACTTGGATTCAATTTTTATTTTTTATGAGGTCCTTGATGTAACTTGTACTTCCACCGACCGAGTTAACTCTCAAGACCTTCCGCTCCTACAAGACATACCATTAGACCGGCCATTCGTAGCAGTTCTTATCGTATATTTATCTTGTCTTGTCTCTTACAATACCATACCACTACATATAGTGTATGGATTAACTTTCAACATTAACCGTTTGATCAAGACTAGTAAATCAAAACATTTCTAATCATTGGATCTTCTTTTCCATTCTTAGAATCTAGAAAGATTCTACTGATAGTCTTTAGCATGATGAACGCTAGTATGCAAAAACCTCAAAACACACAGTACTAATTACTCAGTTTCAGGGTCCTTGTGCTAAATGCACAGACTGGGATACAATTTTCATTTTTTATGAGGTCCTTGATTTAACTTGTACTTCCACCAACCGTGTTAACTCTCAAGCACCTCGCGCCTACGAGACCTACCATTAGATTGGCCATTCTACATACTTCTTATCTTAACTTTATCTTGTCTCTTATCTCTCACAATACCATACCACTACATAGTGTAGGGATTAACATTGAACATTGACCGTTGGATGAAGACTCGCAAATCCAAACATTGCTAATCATTGGATATTTTTTCCATTCTTAGCATCTAGAAAGATTCTACTGATAGTCTTTAGCACGTTGAATTCTAGTATGCGCAAACCTCAAAACACACACTTCTTTGCTTAGTTTCTGGGTCCTTATGCTAAATTCATGGACTTGGATGCAATTTTAATTTTATGAGGTCCTTGATATAACTTATAATTCAACCCACCGTGTTAACTCTTAAGCACCTCGGTACTACGAGACCTACCATTAGATCGGCCATTCGTAGTACTTCTTATCTTATCTTTATCTTGTCTTATCTCTTATGTATAATACCATACCACTTCATATAGTGCAGGTATTAACTTTGAAGATTGACCGTTGGATGAAGACTGGCAAATATAAACATTGCTAACGGTTGGATCTTCTTTTCCATTCTTAACATCTAGAAAGATTCAACTGATAGTCTTTAGCACGATGAACGCTAGTATGTGCAAACCTCAAAACTCACACTTCATTGCTCAGTTTTAGGGTCCTTGTGCTAAATGCACGGACTTGGATGCAATTTTCATTTTTTTATGAGGTCCTTGATGTAACTTGTACTTTCACCGACCGTGTTAACTCTCAAGTGCCTTCCTCCTATGATACCTACCAAGGTTGAAAGAAAATGCAATCGTCCCAATTATCACAGAAACTGGACCACGGTTTCTTATAAGTAATACCCAAGTTTTTAGTCCTAGGATTTTTCAAGCTTCTTAGCTAACTTCGCGCACTTTGGTGACTGATACGTTGCAAACGTATCTATAATTTTTGATGTTCCATGCTTGTTTTATATCTACTTTCTTATGTTTTGTCCACACTTTGGTGTCCTTTTACACATTTTCTGGAACTAACCTATTAACAAGATGCCACAGTGACGGTTGCCTATTTTCTGCTGTTTTTGGTTCCAGAAAAGCCAGAAAATGAATATTGTTGGAATTGGACCGACAAAAGCCAAAGTCAATATTTTCCGGAAAACTCACGGAGCCCAAAGCAGAGACGGAGGATGGCCAGGGCCTGGCCACACCATATGGTGGCGTGGGTGACCCCTGGCCGCGCCACCAGGTGGTGTGGGCCCCTTGGTACTCCACCGACCTTGCCCTTTCGCCTATAAGAAGCCTCCGATGCAGAAACCCTAAATAGTCCAACATCCACCCATGAATTTGCAGCCACCAAAGCCACGTTTTTTCCTCCCCCATGGATCCCATCTCCATGGGAGAGGGCTCCCAAGAAGCCATGAAGGAAGGGGACTAAGGGGCAGTGGTCCCCTGTGATACTGGTGGCAGGGAAGGAGTCCTCCACGCCACCGCCGGCACCACCACCGCCACCTCTTCACCATCTTCACCGTTATCTCCATCGACTCCACCGCCATCTCCATCGCCGTTGTTGATTCCCATGATGAGGAGGGAGTAGTTCTCTCTCGAGGCTAAGGGCTCTACCGGTAGCTATGTTTTCATCTCTCTCTCTCTATGCATGATCATATTCTGATCATGAGCTTTGTAATAAACTAGATCTACTTTGCTACTCAAGTGCTTTAATAGATCTCTGCTCTCCCCATGTGTGTGAAAGTGACAGCGTGCACACCATGGTGGCACTTAGGCTAGAGATTACAAATACTTGTTATGAGTTATATTTGTAGTTGGATGTCTTTATGAAATTGTGGTGTTTGCTGGAACTATCTAGTGCTCAAGGTGACAGTGTGGGGTTATCTAGATGGAAAAGGCTTACTTTGAGTTGTGTTGTTATAACCCTACCATGGATTAGAGTGTCCAACCGGAGAGTAGTTCGGAGTAGTATCATAAAGAGATGATATTTATATGAGAGTGTTCACTAGTGAAAGTATGATCCCTAGGCATTGTTTCTAAGCATTAAAACACCGTTTTCAACTAGATCTATTACATGTTTGCTTGCTTCTATCTTTATTTCAGTTTGCCTTTAGTCTCTTCCACGCCATCAAGCTATTTTTTGGCACCGTTACTACTTATAATTATCTATATCACTTGTATTTCACTATCTCTTCACCGACCTAGTGCACCTATACACCTGCTAAGTGTATTGGGTGTGTTGGGGACACAAGATACTTCTTGTATCTTGATTGCAGGGTTGCTTGAGAGGGGATACCTTTGACCACTTCCTCCCTGATTTCGATAAACCTTGAGTAATCCACTTAAGGGAAAACTTGCTGTTGTTCTACAAACCTCTGCACTTGGAGGCCCAACAACTGTCTACAAGAATAGAAGTGCGTAGACATCAAGCTATTTTCTGGCGCCGTTGTTGGGGAGGTAAGGTAAAATTACTCACATCCTCCGGTGTGAGTGCTCGAAGTTATTTCCTTTAGATATTGCAATTTTGTCTTTTTGTTTCTTGTTTTCACTAGTTAGGCTTAATGGAAAACAACAACAAAATTAGAGAGCTTTATAGTATTTATATTGAGTTAGGACATGAAGTGTTTGAAGAGAAAATTAAAAAACCTATGGATCTTTATTTGCATGCTAATAACAATGTTGTTAGTATGAATTCTTTGGACACCATTATTGCTAATGCTATGGAAAATTCTAAGCTTAGGGAAGCTAGTTTTTATGGAAATGATCTTTTTCGTTCCCCGGCTTTGGAAGATAGCTATTCTATTGCTTATGATGATACTAAACCTCCAATATATGATGATTACAATGATGAATATGATATTTTCAGTCCACCTACTATTGAGGAGAAAATTAATTATGATTACAATATGCCTCCTATATTTGATGATTATGGTGATGAGAATAATAATGATAGCTATTTTGTTGAATTTGCTCCCACTACAATTAATAAGAATGACTATGCTTATGTGGAGAGTAATAATTGTTGTATGCATGTGGCTCATTATAAGAATGTTTTATGTGATAGTTATATTGTTAATTTTATTCCTGATGCTATTGAAAGTTATTATGAGAGAGGGAAACATGGTTTTATGTGTCTAAACAATATTAAGTTTCCCCTCTTTATGTTGAAAGTCTTGAAGTTGCACTTGTTTTGCTTTACTATGCTTGTTGCTTTGTGTTTTCACGACTTGTTTATTTACAAGATTCCTATGCATAGGAAGTGGGTTAGACTTAAATGTGTTTTATACTTGCTTCTTGATGCTCTCTTTTACTCTCAATTCATATTTCTTATGTGAGCAACTTCTCAAACTATCATGCCTAACTTAAAGGCGTTAAAAAAGTACTTATTGGGAGATAACCCAAAAGTTTTAGATGAGTCTTGGAAGTTATTACCTCTGTAATAACCTCTCCTTATCCTTTTTATTTGCTTTTTGTGCCAAGAGTAACCTCTAATGAGAGAGAAGTAATGCTTGGGAAAGTTGCTGTCCCGAAACAGATTTTTGTGCTTCATTGTAAAAAATCGTATAAAATCTCTATACATTTTTTTGAGCTGCAATTTTTTTTGCTTCTGCCCCAGGTTGTTATCCAACTTTCGTTAGTTCAACACTTTTCGATTTGAGCAATAGAAGGTCTTCAAAAAAATTGGTTTTACCTACTGGTCTGTTTTGAGAGAATTCTGCTATTATTTGCATTTGCTTCTTGTTGGTTCCTTTTTGGGTTCTCTTTGGGGATTGAGCTTTTCAAGGGAAGTGCTTAAGTAGCTTGTGTTTTAATGGAAGTTTTATTGGTGTTTAAACTGAACCCAAAGAATTATTATCTTGAGTACACTAATGTTGCTAATAAAGATTGTGTGAAGGTTTGTATGAAGGAAATTTTTTACATGTATGGAGAGAATGATGTAATGGGATGAAGAATGGACTAAAGATCAAGCTTGGGGATGCCACCTCGTGTCACCCCAAGAAATATCCAAGAAGTACAAGCGACAAAGCTTGGGGATGCCCAAGGCATCGCCTTCTTCAGAAAAAAAATCTCAGCTTTCTTCCAAACACTTCACTTTTATTGTTTCATGCACAGTTGTGTTGTTCTTGGAGCGTCTTCATTTTTGTTTTTGGTTTTCGTTTGCTTCGTTTTCTTAGTTTGCTTGAATAAATTGGTTGGACCCCCTCTTTCATACATTAGTTTTCAAATAGGTTGGTTTGGATTGGAAAAGAGTAGGAAAAGTTCATGCTTAAGTGGTAAAAAGGAGTTTGTTTTTTACTATGGCCTATGCTTGTCATGCTTGATA
Organism: Avena eriantha; assembly: GCA_910589775.1. Classification (NCBI taxonomy): domain Eukaryota; kingdom Viridiplantae; phylum Streptophyta; class Magnoliopsida; order Poales; family Poaceae; genus Avena; species Avena eriantha. The sequence goes on along the minus strand of OU342744.1, from coordinate 310,587,482 downwards.
TTGTTTTGGATTTATGCTTAGTGATTATTGTTGTAGCATGACATGTTACAAACAATTGATATTGCTTAATGTGCCTTGAAAGAATCATGTGTTGTTTTAGCATACTAAAGCATAGTATTGTGGTATTCTCCTTTGATGCTTTATTTGGGTTGACTTGGCGCATCCTCACACCATGTTAAGACTATCCCAAGTCACCATAGCCTCTATGATCATTTAGTTTTTGACTTGTAATATCACTTTATGCTTTAATTAATGATGTTTTGTCGCTTTGCATGATTATGGCAATTATTGCTCTCTTAGTTGGTCGCTCCCAGTCTTTTGCTAGCCTCCATACCAAGTATGAGTTCCACTCATGCATCCAACTCCAAATAAAACCAAGTTATTCCAAAGAGTCCACCATACCTACCTATTAGCATTTGTTATTCCAAGTATATTCATGTTTTTATCTACCTTCCGAATTAAACTTGTTATGAGAAAACTAGTGATTAAAGCTCTCACGAACTAGATGGCACACTTTACTTTTCTTGCCCCTAATAAACTTGAACCATTGTGTCGTCTATGTTGTATATGATTGCACTTATATGTTGGGGATTAGCAGAACCATTCTTTCATGGGGAACGCTTTCAACATTGCACTTGTACATTGTACCTAGTTGATATCATTCTCTTTTGTCTATGGATGTCGTCGGTGTGAAATGAAAGGGGAGCTTGTAAGTCCATGGAGTTATGTATGTGTGTTAGAGAAACGCCTGGGCCGCTGGTCTAATCCATGCCTAATCATGGTGGAAACCTGCAGCGTAACCATAATGAGCAATGTATGAAGAATTCTTCTTATAAAAAAGAGATAGAGACTGAGAAAAAGAGAAAAAGAGAAAAAAAAGAAAAAAGAGATGAGAAAAAGGAAATAGAGAAAAAAGCACCATTTTCCCATGGTAAATAAGAAGATTGCTGAGATGCCCGTTGTCTACTTGCCTTGTCATTTTGATATGGGGATTATTCCGTATCATCGGGCAAGGGGTACCCCGTTGGCAGTTCTCTATGATACACATGTATGACAAGAACTTACTGGTAACTAAACTTGAGTAGCATGAGGAGCGGCCCTCGTATTCAAGGGACATGAGATTTACAACTTATACTTTGTCAAGCATATACTCCATAGTTTGTTCACTTTAACCTTAATCACTTCAAGATTCTTATGATAGGGGTAATGAGAGATGAAAGCTAATAAGTACCATAATTTTTGGAAGCTCTTTATGAAACTTGAATCTCTGGTTCCTTCTATGAAGGCCTTTCTTTTAATTATATGTTGAGTCTCCATCTTCTATCTTTATGCACCTATTGAGAGAGCATAGTGGCCATTCTTAGTTTAATGTTCATTGTCCCAAGACTTGTTTATTGATGCATAAATTTGATATTGCTTGTTCTTAAACTATTTGTATCTAGTCACCCTTATAAACTTTAAGGTGTCCTATGCAATTATGATTTGCTAAATCATGAGGGACAAGCTGAATGCCACTATGCTATGTTTTATTTATGTGAAACAAACAAACGTCTTTCAAAGCATTGTTATTCATGAATCTTCCATTTGTGCCTTTTCATGTTACAACATAGTTGCTATGTCTTATTGTTAGAACTTTATCTTTCATGCTATGTTGAAGTACTATGATCCCAACTATCAATGTTTTACAAATACTTTGATCAACTTTATGATGGTGCACGTCACCTCAAAAATTATTCTTTCTTTTTATCACTTACCTACTCGAGGACGAGCAGGAGTTAAGCTTGGGGATGTTGATACGTTGCAAACGTATCTATAATTTTTGATGTTCCATGCTTGTTTTATATCTACTTTCTTATGTTTTGTCCACACTTTGGAGTCCTTTTACACATTTTATGGAACTAACCTATTAACAAGATGCCACAGTGCCAGTTACCTGTTTTCTGCTGTTTTTGGTTCCAGAAAAGCCAAAAAATGAATATTCTCAGAATTGGACCAGACAAAAGCCAAAGTCAATATTTTACCGGAAGACCCACGAAGCCCAAAGCAGAGACGGAGGAGGGCCAGGGCCTGGCCACACCATATGGTTGCGCGGGTAACCACTGGCCGCGCCACCAGGTGGTGTGGCCCCCCTGGCACTCCACTGACCTTGCCCTTTCGCCTATAAGAAGCCTCCGATGCAGAAACCCTAAATAATCCAACCTCCGCCCACGAATTTGCAACCACCAAAGCCATGTTTTTGCCTCCCCCATGGATCCCATCCCCATGGGATAGGGCTCCCAAGAAGCCATGAAGGAAGGGGGCTATGGGGCGGTGGTCCCCTGTGATACCGGCGGTGGGGAAGGAGTCCTCCGCGCCACCATCGGTGGCGCCGCCGCCGCCTCTTCACCATATTCACCGCCATCTCCATCGAATTCACCGCCATCTCCATCGCCATTGCTGATTCCCATGATAATGAGGGAGTAGTTCTCTCTCGAGGCTAAGGGCTCTACCGGTAGCTATGTGTTCATCTCTCCCTCTATGCATGATCATATTGCGATCATGAGCTTTGTAATCAAGTAGATCTACTTTGCTACTCAAGTGCTTTAATAGATCTGTGCTCTCCCCATGTGTGTGAAAGTTACAGCGTGCACACCATGGTGGCACTTAGGCTAGATATTACAAATACTTGTTATGAGTTATATTTGGAGTTGGATGTCTTTATGAAATTGTGGTGTTTGTTGGAACCATCTAGTGCTCAAGGTGATAGTGTCGGGTTATCTAGATGGGAAAGGCTTACTTTGAGGTGTGCTGTTATAGCCCTACCATGGATTAGAGTGTCCAACCAGAGAGTAGTTCAGAGTAGTATCATAAAGATATGATATTTATATGAGAGTATTCACTATTGAAAGTATGATCCCTAGGCCTTGTTTCTAAGCATTGAAACACCGTTTTCAACTAGATCTATTACATGTTTGCTTGCTTCCATCTTTCTTTCAGTTTTCTTTTAGTCTCTTCCACGCCATCAAGCTATTTTCTGGCACCGTTACTACTTATAATTATCTATACCACTTGTATTTCACTATCTCTTCGCCGAACTAGTGCTCCTATACACCTGACAAGTGTATTGGGTGTGTTGGGGACACAAGAGACTTCTTGTATCTTGATTGCAGGGTTGCTTGAGAGGGGATACCTTTGACCACTTCCTCCCTGAGTTCGATAAACCTTGGGTAATCCACTTAAGGGAAAACTTGCTGCTGTTCGACAAACCTCTGCACTTGGAGGCCCAACAACAGTCTACAAGAATAGAAGTGCGTAGACATCAGTGACTTCTTGTCAGTTTAAAAAAATGAAGTAAATCTTTAGCTACAAGTAAGTGCGATTGATTGCTCTTGAATTAAATGTATTTTCAGACGTAGATGGGTGCATCTTCTTGTAGTAAACAATGTCGTTGGTGTGAGTTTCCAACTATCAGGAAAGAAAATTCTTAGTTTTGTGGGTGATGACGAGATGATTCTTTTCCATAAATAAAGTCCAAAGAATATTGATCTCAATGCCATAAGCCAAGCTTCTAGACATGTTAACTTGGTGGACCAATGTGTTTCTTTACGATTCCCATGTTTTATGAGTTTTCAAGGTTCCTAGTTGACCCTGCCGACTTGTTGAATGGCTTTATGTCGATGTATCAAAATAAGGTCAAATTTGAACTACAAGTAATAAATTGTAGGTTGCTTTGAAAGTTTTATGAAAAAAGCTTTTGGAGGTACCCATCAAGCGCTCAATTAATATACTCCCTCCGTCTAGAAATAACTAACTTGGATTTGTCTAGATTCGAATGAATCTATACAATAAAATTCGTCTAGATACATTTGAATCTAGACAAACTCAAGTTAGTTATTTCTGGATGGAGGGAGTATTAGAAACCACATAGAGTTTTGAAGACTGGTTCGACTTCTAGCTACTAAAATTTTGCATCTTGAAAATTTTGAACCCTTTTTTTTAAAACAATCACATGAAATAAGGAGAGAGGGGAAATGATTTTCTATTCTCTATGGGCAACCCACAAGCTTGAGGTTTGTAGAACAGGAGCAAGTTTTCCCTTAAGTGGATTACCCAAGGTTTATCGAACTCAGGGAGGAAGTGTTCAAAGGTATGCCCTCTCAAGCAACCCTGCAATCAAGATACAAGAAGTCTCTTGTGTCCCCAACACACCCAATACACTTGTCAGGTGTATAGGTGCACTAGTTCGGCGAAGAGATATTGAAATACAAGTGGTATGGATATAAGATGACGGTGATAGAAAATAGCTTGATGGCGTGGAAAAGACTAAAGTTAAACTGAAATAATGATGGAAGCAAGCAAACATGTAACAGATCTAGTAGCAAACGGTGTTTCAGTGCTTATAAGAAAGGCCTAGGGATCATACTTTCACTAGTGAACACTCTCTCATAAATATATTATCTTCATGATACTACTCTTAACTTCTCTCTGGTTGGACACTCTAATCCATGGTAGGGCTATAACAGCACACCTCAAAGTAAGCCTTTCCCATCTAGATAACCCCACACTGTCAACTTGAGCACTAGATGGTTCAAACAAACACCACGATTTCATAGAGACATCTAACTCCAAATATAACTCATAACAAGTATTTGTAATCTCTAGCCTAAGTGCCACCATGGTGTGCACACTGTTAACTTCACACACATGGGTTGAGCAGAGATCTATTAAAGCACTTGAGTAGCAAGGTAGATCTATAGATTACAAGCTCATGATCTCAATAAGATCATGCATAGAGAGAGAGATGAACACATAGCTATCGGTAGAACCCTTAGCCTCGAGGAAGAACTACTCCCTCCTCATCATGGGAATCAGCAACAACGATGGAGATGGTGGTGGAGATCAATGGAAATGGCTCCGGGGGCACTTCCCCATCCCGGCAGGGTGCAAGAACAGAGACTTTCTGTCCGCCGAATCTCCCCTTCGGTGGTGGCGGCGCTGCGGAACTTTTCGTGGATTTTTGATTGATGATTTAGGGTTTTTGCATCGGGAGGCATCTTATAGGCGAAGAGGCAAGGTCGGTGGGCGGCCAGGGGCCCATACCACCCGGTGGCGTGGCCAGGGCTAGCCCGCGCCACCACATGGTGTGGCCACCCTGTGGCCCCTCTCTGTCTCGTCTTCTGGCTCCGTGAGTCTTCCAATAAAATATCGACTTTGGCTTTTATTCGGTACAATTCCGAGAATATTGATTTTCTGACTTTCTTGGAACCAAAAACAGCAGAAAACAGGCAACTGGCACTGTGGCATCTTGTTAATAGGTTAGTTCCAAGAAAGTGTATGAAAAGTACTCCAAAGTTGGAACAAAACATAAGAAAGTAGATAAAACCAAGCATGGAACATCAAAAATTATAGATACATTTGCAATGTATCAACATCCCCAAGCTTAACTCCTGCTCGTCCTCGAGTAGGTAAGTGATAAAAAGAAAGAATAATTTTTGAAGTGACATGCACCATCATAAACTTGATCAAAGTATTTGTAAAACATGGATAACTGGGATCATAGTACTTCAATCATAACATGAAAGATAAAGTTCTAGCAATAAGACAAAGAAACTATGTTGCAACATGAAAAGGCACAAACAAAAGATTCATGAATAAAAATGCTTTGCAAGACGTTTGTTTGTTTCACATAAAGAAAACATAGCATAGTGGCATTCAGCTTGTCCCCCATAGGGTAGCAAAACATAAATGCATAGGACACATTCAAAGTTCATAAGAGTGACTAGATACAAATAGTTTAAAACAAGGAATATCAAGTTATGCATCAATCAACTAGTCTTGGGACAATGCACATAGAACTAAGAATGGCCACTATGCTCTCAAAGTAGGTGCATAAAGATAGAAGGTGGAGACTCAACATAAAATTAAAAGAAATGCCTTCATAGAAGGAAGCAGAGATTCAAGTTTCATAAAGAGCTTCCAAAAATTATGGTACTTAATAGCTTTCAGCCCTCATTGCCCCTATCATAAGGATCTTGAAGTGATTAAGGTTAAAGTGAACAAACTATGGTGTACATGCTTGACGAAGTATAAGTTAGAAATCTCATGTCCCTTGAATACGAGGGCCACTCCTCATGCTACTCAAGTTTAGTCACGAGTATGTTCTTGTCATTGTAAGTACATGTGTATCATAGAGAACCGCCAACGGGGTACCCCTTGCTCGATGATATGGAAGAATCCCCATATCAAAATGACAATGAGCATCTCAGCAATCTTCTTATTTACCATGGGAATATGGTGCTTTTTTGTCTCTTTCCTCTTTTCATATATCTTTTTTTCCTTTTATCTTTTTTCTCAATATAGGACTCTTTTTATATACAAGAAGAATGCTTCATAGACAGCTCATTATGGTTACGCTGTAGGTTTCCACCATGCCAGCATGGATTAGACCAGCGGCCCAGGCGTTTCTCTAACATGCATACATAACTCCATGGACTTACAAGCTCCCCTTTCATTTCACACCGACGACATCCATAGACAAAAGAGCATGATATCAACTAGGTACAAAGTACATGTGCAATGTTGAAAGCGTTCCCCTTGACAACATGGTTCTGCTAATCTCCAACAAATAAGTGCAAGCATATACAACATAGATGACACAATGGTTCAAGTTTATTAAGTGCAAGAAAGTAAAGTGTGCCATCAAGTTCGTGAGAGCTTTAATCACTAATTTTCTCATAACAAGTTTAATTTGGAAGGTAAACAAAAGCATGAATATACTTGGAATATCATATGCTAGTAGGTAGGTATGGTGGACTCTTTGGAATAACTTGGTTTAGGGAGTTGGATGCATGAGTGGAACTCATACTTGGTTACGGAGGCTAGCAAAAGACTGGGAGCGACAAACTAAGAGAGCAATAATGGCCATAATCATGCAGAGCGATAAAACATCATTGATCAAAGCATCAAGTGATACTACAATTTGAAAACTAAAGGATCATAAAGGCTATGGTGACTCGGGATAGTCATAACATGGTGTGAGCATGCGCCAAGTCAACCCAAATAAAGCATCAAAGGAGAATACCACTATACTATGCTTTAATATGCTAAAACAACACATGATTCATCCAAGAAACATTAAGAAAACTCAATTGTTTATAACAAGTGATGCTACAGAAAATAATACTAAGCATAAAGCCAAAACAATATCAAGAATGGAATGACAAAGCATAGGCCACAATAAAAAACAAGCTCTCTTTATCACTTAAGATGAGCTTTCCTACTCTTTTCCAAACCAAACCAAACTATTTGAAAACCAATGTATGAAAGAGGGGGTCCAACCAATTTATTCAGAAAACTAAGCAAACATAGCAAACGAACCAAAACGAAAAGGAAAAGGAAGACGCTCCAAGAACAACACCACTGTGCATGAAACAATAAAAATAAAGCGTTTGGAAGAAACCTGGGATTTTTATTGATGAAGAAGGGGATGCCTTGGGCATCCCCAAGCTTTGACGCTTGTACTTCTTGGATATTTCTTAGGGTGACACGCGTGGCATCCCCAAGCTTGAGCTTTAGTCCATCCTTAATCTCATTACTCATTCCTTCCATACACCTGAAATTTTTTCCTTTATACAAAACTTCATACAGTCTTTATTAGCAACATTAGTACAATCAAGATAATAAGTCTTTAGGTTCAGTTCTAACACCAATAAAACTTCTATTAAAACACAAGCTACTGTAGCACTTCCCTCAAAAAGCTAAATTCCCCAAAAGAACTCAAAAAGGAACCAACAAGAAGCAAATGCAAAAAATGGCAGAAATCTGTCAAAACAGACCAGCGGGTAAAGACGAATTTGTTCGAAGACCTTATGTTGCTCAAATCAAAAAGTGTTGAACTAAGGAAAGTTAGATAACAACCTGTGGAAGAAGCACAAAAATTCACGCCTCACAAGGACGTACAGAGATTTTACACGAATTTTTACGGTGAAGCACATAAATCTGTTTCGGGACAACAACTTTCCCAATCATTACTTCTGTCTCATTAGAGGTTACTCTTGGCACAAAAATCAAATAAAAAGGATAAGGAGCGGTTATTACAGAGGTAATAACTTCCAAGACTCATCTAAAACTTTTGGGTTATCTCCCAATAAGTACTTTTCTTTAATGCCTTTAAGTTAGGCATGATAGTTTGAGAAGATGCTCACATAGGAAATATGAATTGAAAAAAGAGAGCATCAAGAAGCAAATTCAAAACACATTTAAGTTTAACCCACTTCCTATGGATAGGAATCTTGTAAAGAAACAAGTCATGAAAGCACAAAGAAGCAAGTAGAGTAAAGCAAAACAAGTGTAACTTCAAGACTTTCGACATAAAGAGAGGAAACTTAATATTATTGTGATGCATAAAACCATGTTTCCCTCTCTCATAATAACTTTAAGTAGCATCATGAATAAAATTAACAATATAACTATCACAAGAAACATTCTTATCATGAGACACATGCATAAAAGAATTAATACTCCTCACATAAACATAGTCATTCTTATTAATTGTAGTGGGAGCAAATTCAACAAAATAGCTATCATTACTATTCTCATCAACATAATCATCAAATATAGGAGGCATATTGTAATCATAATTAATTTTCTCCTCAATAGTAGGTTGATGACCCACAAGTATAGGGGGTGTATCGCAGTATTTTCGATAAGTAAGAGTGTCGAACCCAACGAGGAGCAGAAGGTGCTGGCTAGTGGTATGGATCTGGAATTATCTGCAAATACTTAGCAAACGGATTTTAGGGGTTTTTGATAAAGCAAGTAAACAAAGTACGAGTAAATAAAAGACAGTAGGAATAAATGCAGCAAGTGGCCCAATACTTTATGCAGCAAAGGACAAGCCGGTCGTATTACTTAAGATGACCAAACGTTCTCGAGGACACATGGGAAGACTGTCAAGTGCTTTCGCTTCATATAGCTGATTAATCTTCTGTAGCTTGCTAAGTGTTGTGTGGGTGAACCTGTGCTAATGTATCGCCCATCCAAGACTAATAAATACTTGTTATTATACCCCTTGCAAACATCCGTAAGTACAAGAAGGTAATTAAGGTAGAAACCTAACCACAACTTTAAACTCTAAGACCCTTATGTCCCTTGTGCAATGGTTTCCTAACGGAGGTTCAGGTTTCTGTCACTCTGGCAACCCCTACGATTAGTAGCCAAATACACAATGCATTCCCCTAGGCCCATATAGGTGAAGTATCATGTATTCTACCTTCACATGACACCACTAGAAGAAGTACACCATAACTTAAATAACAATCTATTGAATCTTTCTCAACACAACTCCACTACTAACAACAAGACTTCTCCCATGCCCTCAAGAACCAAAAGAACTACTCACAAGACATCATATGGATCATGATCAGAGATGGAATAATGATGTATAACAATCTGAACATAAACAATAATTCAATGGTTCACTCGATAACATCAACTGCAAAGAGCAATCAACACCGGGAAAGTTTCCCCTATGAACTAATGCAAGATTCAACTCAATTGTTACAGCAATATGGAGATGGTGATGACGGTGATGATGGTGGTGATGATGACGATGATCTCGATGAAGTCCAGCTTGATGGTGGTGGCGACGATCTCCCCTCTCCGGGACGGAGTTCCCCCGGCAGAAATCTGTCCGCCGGAGAGATCTTTCTCTCTCGGTGTTTTCCGCCCCGCAAAGGTGGCGGAATCTTTCTATGGTCGCTCCCCGAGTCTTACGGTTTCGGGAGGATGATATATGCCAGAGGGGAGAGCCAGAGGTGGGCCAGGGCAGCCACACCACCTCCTGGCGCGGCCTAGGCCTGCCCGCGCCATGGGGTGGTGTGGGCCCCTGTGGCCCATCTCCACTCTGTCTTCTGGAATCCTTAGTCTTTTGGAAAAATAGGATTTTCCGTATATTTTCCCGGATTTTCTGATCTTCACGAATTTTGCCTCCAAATAGCACCTTTTACATTAGAATCCTGACTGCAGCGGTCCATGCTCCAAAAGTCATCAACCATGCAAAAATAATGAAATAACATAAGTATCACCTCTCAATACGAAATATATCAATGAATAATAGTGATGCAAAATGGACGTATCAACTCCCCCAAGATTAGACTTCGCTTGTCCCCAAGCGAAACTGAGCTCAATAAACATGGCCTCAGGTTTATGGAGTGAAGTGTCGATAAAAGAATATGGACAAGAAGAATCACATTCATCAAAAGCATAGATCATAATAGAAGACAACTCACTATTATAAAACTCAACTTGTAATGAGTAAAGGAAACACAATAAAGATACATAAAGTGAATCATAATTGGTAATGGCAAACTTAGCTCTTGGTCGAAGAATAGTTGATAATTTGCTGGAGTTCACAAATAACTGGTTTTCAATGCCAGCTTTCAAAGTAGTAAACATCAAGATAAGAGCAATGTGCAAAACAAGGAACATAAGACATGATTGAATAAATCATCATATGAATGAATGAAACACATCAACTCAAAATACTTGCTGAGGTAGAAGGGAGTAGGTTTACTGACTCAACTACAAAGTAAAAGAAAGGCCCTTCAAAGAGGGAAGCAGGGATTGCAAGTCTCATAAAGAGCTCAAAAAAATTATGATACTTACTAGCTTTCAACTCTCATTCCCCCTATCATAGGCATCTTTTGGTGATTAAGGTAAAGTGACACAACTAAGAGGATATGCTTGACAAGTTATAAATTGGAGTCTCATGCCCCTTACATGAGTACCGATCCTCATGCTACTCAATTTTAGTCACGAGCAAGCTCTTGTCATTGTAAATACATGCATATCATTGAGAACCGCCAACGGGGTACCCCTTGCACATCACACAGGAGCTATCCCATAATCAAAATGACAAGGTAAGCAGACAGTGAGCATCTCAGCGATCTTTTTATTTGCTATTTGCATAGGTTTTTATTGAGGATGCTTCATAGAATGCTCACTACAGTTATGCTACAAGTTTCCACCATGATTAGGCATGGCTTAGGCTAGCAGCCCAGGCGTTTCTCTAACACACATATAAACTCCATGATCTTGCATGTTCCACTTTTATTTCACACCGCCGGCATCCATAAGCAAAAGAACATGATATCAACTAGGTACAAGTACCAATGAAGTGTTGAAAGCGGTCCTCATGATACATGGTTCTTCTAACTTCAACTCATAAAGCGCAAGCATATACGCAACAAAGAAGGACCCAATGGTTCAAGTTTATTAAATGCAAGAAAGTAAAGTGTGCCATCAAGTTCGTGAGAGCTTTAATTACTAATTTGCACATAACAAGTTTAATTTGGGAGGTAGATAAAACAGGAATTTACTTGGAATAGCAATAATGCTATTAGGTAGGTATGGTGGACACAAATGGCAAAGGTTTTGGTTTAAAGGAGGTGGATGCACAAGAAGAATTCCCCCTCAGTACAGGTTTTTGGCTAGCAAGGCTGGATAGCAAGTATAAGAGTTGAAGGAAACAAAAAAGCATACAAATGATAAAGACAAACATACAATCTTCCTCGGAAGCACAAAAGATCTTAACTAGAGAATACTAGACTTATGAGCAAATCAAGAAAGAAATATGATGAAATTATTTTTTCTCTAGAGTACTTCTATCTTTTTCATTCAACTCTCAAAAATAGTGTGCTACTGACCGAGCCAGGTTTGCGAAAAATAACTAAATTAACTCAAAGATCCCAAAGTGATACCAATACTAACAACAAGATCAATCATATAACCACGAATTGAAAACTAATATAAGCTATGCAAAAGAGTGAATGATAGAACTTCTCATTAATATTCCATAACGGAAACTCACACTAAGGGATAGATATCTAACGAGAGAGGGGACACTTCCATAATGCAAACCATACTACAAAATAACTCCTCTATTCATGATATGACTCTACTAATAAGGTCAAAAGATAGAAGATAGTGATGTGATACCGCGGCTCTCCCCCAAGCTTGGAACAAACCAAGGGATGCCAAACCTGATGACGAATTACTCCTTTGGTGGTGGTGGTATCCTCTCGAAGAGCTCTCTGATCAATTTACCCAAGTCCTCAATCTCGAAGGTGAGATTACGAATCAGTTGTCAGTTTTGCTCAATGCGGCTCATGATCATGTCGGGTGGAGAATTCCAGCTCTTGCTATTCTTTCCCCACTACTCTTCCTCCTTGAAGTCTTTTTTTCCTGCATGGCTAGAAAGAGGCAAATCCCAATTGGAGGGTAATTTCCCCTTGGGCATATTCTGGTATTGATGCTCATGGATAAGGGTATGGAAAGGATTCTTGGTGCGTGGAGGAAGTGACCAGGGATCTGAACGGTGATAAGGAGGCTTCCCTCCAATTGACATAGTCCTGGCAGGGTTTGCCACAACTCCAATGCTTGCAATGGTAGTGCTGGTGTGCGTGTGTGATAGCTCAATGCACGACGCCCAGAAAAGTGTTGGTGCGTGGTTGATGTAGAGCTCGTTGGGAACCCCAAGAGGAAGGTATGATGAGCACAGCAACAAGTTTCCCTCAGTTATGAAACCAAGGTTTAATCAAACTAGTAGGAGCAAGGAAACACCACAAAGGTGTTACTAGCTGAGCTTTGGCAGGGCGCACTACCGGTGCTAGTAGCAACGTGGAGACCTGCACAACACAACCATAGAACTTTGTCCCCAACTTGCGATGAGGTTGTCAATCTCACCGTGTTTTGCAGAAAACAAAGGAATAAATGTATCGAATGGAAAGAAGTAAAAGTTTGCAGAAAGTAAGCACAAAGCAGTAAACAGTTTATAGATTGTATGTAAAGAAAGAGGACCGGGATCCATAGTTCACTAGAGGTGGCTCTCCTTAAGATAGTTAACATGTTGGGTGAACAAATTACAGCGGGGCAATTGAAAAAAACCGAGAAAGCAATACATGCATATACTAATCATCTTGACTCCTTTGAGACTTGATTGGGCATTACAACATTATACATAGACCACCATCCAACTGCATCTACGACTAATAATCCACCTTCAGGTTATCATCTGAACCCCCTCCAGTATTAAGTTGCAAGCAACAGATTATTGCTTTACGAACTACGTGTAAAGTAAACAATACGATTGTTCTATGAACAAAGGATTGTTGTTTTCTCCCTAGTAGAAACAGCACATCTAGTACCTTAGATATTTCTGTCACTTCCCCAGATTACCAGAGGCATGTACCCACTATCGAGCATAAATACTAACTCTTGGAGTTGCTAGCATCTACTCGGCCAAGATAGCTACTAACAACGGAAAGCATGCAAGATCACAAATAATAAAGACATGATAGAATCAATAATCAATCTGAAATAGCATCTCAATATCCATCGGATCCCCGCAAACACAACATGCAGAATTACAAATAGATGATCTTGATCATGAACGGAGCTCACAAGATCTAGACATGAAAGCACAAAGGAGGAGAACCAGCCATCTAGCTACTACATGGATCCGTAGTCCAAGGATGAACTAGTCACGCATCACACCGGAGGCTTGCATGGTGATGAAGAAGGCCTCCAGGGTGGATTCCCCTCTCCGGCAGGGTGCCGGGAAGAGCTTTAGATCCCTCCTGATCTAGGGATGGAGATGACGGCGGCTACAGAATCTTTCGTGGATTTTTGATCGGGTACTTAGGGTTTTCGTCCCGAGGGCAATATATAGGCGGAAGGAGAGGCCTAGGGGGTGCCGGGAGAGGTCACACCACCCCCTGGCGCGGGCCAGGCCTGGTCACGCGGCCAGGTGGTGTGGTGGCCCGCTGGCCCCTCTCCGTCTCGTATTCTGGCACTTGATGACATCCGGAAAAATAGGCACTTTGGCTTTTGTCCCGTCCAATTCCGAGAATATTCATTTTCTGACTTTCCTGGAACCAAAAACAGTAGAAAACAGGCAGCTGGCACTGTGGCTCTAGTTAATAGGTTAGTCCAAGAAATCATATGAAAAGTACTCCAAAGTTGGAACCAAACACAAGAAAGTGGATAAAACCAAGCATGGAACATCAAAAATTATAGATACATTTGCAATGTATCAACATCCCCAAGATTAACTCCTGCTCGTCCTCGAGTAGGTAAGTGATAAAAAGAAAGAATAATTTTTGAGGTGACATGCACCATCAAAGACTTGATCAAAGTATTTGCAAAACATTCAAAGCTGGGATCATAGTACTTCAATCATAACATGAAACACAAAGTTCTAGCAATAAGCAAAGAAACTATGATGCAACATGAAAAGGGACAAACAAAAGATTCATGAATAACAATGCTTTGCAAGACGTTTGTTTGTTTCACATAAAGAAAACATAGCATAATAGTATTAAGCTTGTCCCTCAATAGAGTAGCAAATATAAATGCATAGGACACCTTCAAAGTTTATGAGAGTGACTAGATACAATAGTTTAAAACAAGCAATATCAAGTTATGCATCAATCAACTAGTCTTGGGACAATGCACATAGAACTAAGAATGGCCACTATGCTCTCAAAGTAGGTGCATAAAGATAGAAGGTGGAGACTCAATATAATGGTGGAAGAAAGGCCTTCATAGAAGGAAGTAGGGATTCAAGTCTCATAAAGAGCTTCCAAAAATTATGGTACTTATAGCTTTCAGCTCACATTGCCCCTATAATAAGCATCTTTAAGGTGATTAAGGTTAAAGTGACACAACTAAGAGGATATGCTTGACAAGTTATAAACCGAAATCTCATGCCCCTTATTTATGAAGACCGATCCTCATGCTACTCAACTTCAGTCACGAGTAAGCTCTTGTCATTGTAAGTACATGTGTATCATTAAGAACCGCCAACGGGGTACCCCTTGCACATGATACGGGAGCTTTCCCATAATCAAAATGACAAGGCAAGCAGGCAATGAGCATCTCAGCGATCTTTTTATGTGCTATTTGCATAGGTTTTTATTGATGATGCTTCATAGAATGCTCATTATGGTGATGATGCAAGTTTCCACCATGATTAGGCATGGCTTAGGCTAGCGGCTGAGACGTTTCTCTAACACACATACAAACTCCATGATCCTAC
Source organism: Avena eriantha (assembly GCA_910589775.1). Taxonomy (NCBI): domain Eukaryota; kingdom Viridiplantae; phylum Streptophyta; class Magnoliopsida; order Poales; family Poaceae; genus Avena; species Avena eriantha. The sequence continues at coordinate 310,572,406 of OU342744.1, read as the reverse complement.
AAGTTCCACTTTTATTTCACACTGCCGGGATCCATAAGCAAAAGAACAATGATATCAACGAGGTACAAAGTACAAGTGCAATGTTGAAAGCGTTCCCCATGAAACATGGTTCTGCTAATTTCAACTTATAAAGCGCAAGCATATACGCAACAAAGAAGGACCCAATGGTTCAAGTTTATTAGATGCAAAAAGTAAAGAGTGCCATCAAGTTCGTGAGAGCTTTAATCACTAGTTTTCTCATAACAAGTTTAATTTGGAAGGTAAACAAAAGCATGAATATACTTCGAATAGCATAAGATAATAGGTAGGTATGGTGGACTCTTTTGAATAACTTGGTTTAGGGAGTTGGATTCATGAGTGGAACTCATACTTGGTTGTGGAGGCTAGCAAAAGACTGGGAGCGACAAACTAAGAGAGCAATAATGGCCATAATCATGCAGAGCGACAAAACATCATTGATCAAAGCATAAAGTGATACTACAAGTTGAAAACTAAAGGATCATAAAGGCTATGGTTACTTGGGATAGTCATAACATGGTGTGAGCATGCGCCAAGTCAACCCAAATAAAGCATCAAAGGAGAATACCACTATACTATGCTTTAATATGCTAAAACAACGCATGATTCATCCAAGGCACATTAAGCAATATCAATTGTTTATAACAATTCATGCTACAACAAAGAATACTAAGCATAAAGCCAAAACAATTATCAAGCATGGCATGACAAAGCATAGGCCACAGTCAAAAACAAGCTCTTTTTACCACATAAGTATGAATTTTCCTACTCTTTTCCAAACAAAACCAAACTATTTGCAAACCAATGTATGAAAGAGGGGTCCAACCAATTTATTCAGAAAAATAAGAAAACAAAAGAAAACAAAAGCAAAAACGAAAACGAAAAAGAAGACGCTCCAAGAACAACACAATTGTGCATTAAACAATAAAAATGAAGCGTTTGGAAGAAACCTGGAATTTTTATTGATGAAGAAGGGGATGCCTTGGGCATCCCCAAGCTTTGACGCTTGTACTTATTGGATACTTCTTGGGGTGACACGCGTGGCATCCCCAAGCTTGAGATTTAGTCAAACCTTTATCTCATTACTCATTCCTTCCATACACCTGAAATTTTTCCTTCATACAAAACTTCACACAATCTTTATTAGCAACATTAGTGCACTCAAGATAAATAAGTCTTAAGGTTCAGTTCTAACACCAAATAAACTTCCATTAGAACACTAGCTACTGTAGCACTTCCCTCAAAAATCTCAATTCCCCAAAAGAACTCAAAAAGGAACCAACAAGAAGCAAATGCAGAAAATGGCAGAAATCTGTCAAAACAGACCAGCAGGTAAAGACGAATTTTTTGAAGACCTTCTGTTGATCAAATCAAAAAGTGTTGAACTAAACAAAGTTTGATAACAACCTGGGGCAGAAGCACAAAACATTACAGATCAATCCGACATACAGAGCTCTCTCACGAATTTTTACGGTGAAGCAAAAAAATATGTTCCGGGACAGCAACTTTCCCAATCATTACTTATCTCTCATTAGAGGTTACTCTTGGCACAAAAAGCAAATAAAAAGGATAAGCAGCGGTTATTACAGAGGTAACAACTTCCAAGACTCATCTAAAACTTTTGGGTTATCTCCCAATAAGTACTTTTCTTTAACGCCTTTAAGTTAGGCATAAGAAGCAAAGAAAGAATCAAGTGTTCTCAGATGAAGAAGCATTAAGACCAAATTTTGTTTTCATAGGAGAAGCAAAAGAAATCTTTTCTCTCTTTTGAGGGAATTGTTCTATACCTTTCTTGAATGGGAGTTGATATTTAATGGTGCCTTCTTTCAAATCAATGATGGCACCAACAATTCTAAGAAAAGGTCTTCCCAAAGTAATAGGACAAGAAGCATTGTATTCAACATCCAAAACATAGAAATAAACGGGGACATAGGAATTGTTAACCATAATAAGAACATCATTAAGACTCCCCATGAGTTTATTTTTAGCATTATCATCAAGTGGGACATTCAAATAACAATCTTCAAGAGGAGGCAAATCAAGAATATCATAAATCCTTCTAGGCATAATAGAAACACTACTATCAAGATCACATAAAGCTTTGAAATCAAAGTCATTCACTTTCATATTAATGATGGGTTCCCAGCCATCTTCTTGTTTTATAGGAATAGAAGCTTTATGTTTCATATTTTCTTCTTTAATCTTTATGAGAGCATCAGTAATGTGTTTTGTAAAAGCCATGTTCATAGCACTAGCATTAGGACTTTTAGCAAGCTTTTGTAGGAACTTAATAACTTCAGAGATATTGCAACCATCAAGATCAAAACCATACTTATCATATAAAGTAGTAGAACTATTACTAGCCTCAACACTAGTGGTGGTAATAGTAGAAACACTAATGTTTCTAGCAATTTCATCTTCTCTTTCCCACTTAGCATGTAATTCAGCTAATAGTCTAACATTTTCATCAATTCTTACTTGTATGCCATTAGTAGCTGCAAAGGGATTATCATTAGTTTCAGGTTTAGCAGCCATTTTATTCAAAATAGATTGAGCTTCAGCCAAAGATGCTATATTTCTTTCAGCATTAGAGAGTTTTTCCTCAATAGTTTTATTGAAAGCAGTTTGTTTACTAATAAACTCTTTAAGCATAACTTCAAGTTTAGAGGGAGCACTCTTATTATTGTTGTAACAATTTCCATAAGCATTACCATTGTTGGGAGGGAATGGCTTATAATTGTTGTTACCAAAATTGTTCCTATAAGCATTATTACCATAAACATTGTTGCCAAAATTGTTATTTCTTATGAAGTTCACATCAACTTGCTCTTCTTGAGCAACCAAAGAAGCATAGCCATAATAATATCAATCTTATCACTCAAGGAGGAAGTTTCCTCAACAGAATTTACCTTCCTACCTTGTGGAGCTCTCTCAGTATGCCATTTAGAATAATTAACCATCATATTGTCCAGAAGTTTTGTTGCAGCACCCAAAGTGATGGTCATAAAGGTACCTCCAGCAGCAGAATCCAATAGGTTCCTTGAAGAATAGTTCAATCCTACATAAAAAGTTTGGATGATCATCCAAGCAGTCAGTCCATGAGTGGGACAATTCTTTACCAAAGATTTCATTCTTTCCCAAGCTTGAGCAACATGTTCATTATCAAGTTGTTTAAACTTCATTATTTCACTTCTCATAGATATAATCTTAGCAGGAGGATAGTATTTTCCAATAAAAGCATCTTTGCATTTAGTCCAAGAATCAATACTATTCCTAGTTAAGGAATTCAACCATTCTTTAGCTTTTCCTCTCAAAGAGAAAGGAAACAATTTCAGCTTAATAATATCACCATCTATATCCCTATGCTTTTGAATCTCACAAAGTTCAACAAAGTTATTTAGATGGGAAGCAGCATCTTCATTACCAATACCAGAAAATTGCTCTCTCATAACAAGGTTGAGTAAAGCAGGTTTTATCTCAAAGAAAGTATTTTCAGCCATAGGTGGAGCAATAGGTGTGCTCATAAAATCATTGTTGTTGGTGCTAGTGAAGTCACACAACTTAGTGTTTTCAAGAGTAGTCATTTTTTTGGGTTTTCAAATAAGAAAGCAAACTAGTAAAAGTAATTTTTTGTGTTTTTGAAGAACAAAACAAGCAAACAAAGCAAAAAGAAACTAAGAAAAACAAAAACAACAAAGTAAAGAGATTGGTTATGAGGGACTCCCCTTGTGAAGATGTCCTTGACTCCCTGACAACGGTGCCAGAAAAATGCTTGATGGCTCAATGCATGGCGCCCAGAAAAGTGTTGGTGCGTCGTTGATGTAGAGCTCGTTGGGAACCCCAAGAGGAAGGTATGATGAGCACAACAGCAAGTTTCCCTCAGTTATGAAACCAAGGTTTAATCGAACCAGTAGGAGCAAGGAAACACCCCAAAGGTGTTACTAGCTGAGCTTTGGCAGGGCACAGTACCGGTGCTAGTGGCAACGTGGAGACCTGCACAACACAACCATAGAACTTTGTCCCCAACTTGCGATGAGGTTGTCAATCTCACCGTGTTTTGCGGAAAACAAAGGATTAAACGTATCGAATGGAAAGAAGTAAAAGTTTGTAGAAAGTAAACACAAAGCAGTAAATAGTTTATAGATTATATGTAAAGAAAGAGAACCGGGATCCATAGTTCACTAGAGGTGGCTGTCCTTAAGATAGATAACATGTTGGGTGAACAAATTAAGCAGGGTAGTTGACAAACACTAAGAAAGCAATACATGCATATACTAATCATCTTGACTCCTTTGAGGACTTGATTGGGCATTACAACATTATACATAGACCGCCATCCAACTGCATCTATGACTAATAATCCACCTTCAGGTTATCATCCGAACCCCCTCCAGTATTAAGTTGCAAGCAACAGATTATTTCTTTATGAACTGCGTGTAAAGTAAACAATACGATTGTTCTATGAACAAAGGATTGTTGTTTTCTCCCTAGTAGCAACAGCACATCTAGTACCTTAGAGATTTCTGTCACTTCCCCAGATAACCAGAGGCATGAACCCACTATCGAGCTTAAATACTAACTCTTGGAGTTGCTAGCATCTACTCGGCCAAGATAGCTAATAACAACGGAAAGCTTGCAAGATCACAAATAACAAAGACATGATAGAATCAATAATCAATATGAAATAGCATCTCAATATCCATCAGATCCCCGCAAACACAACATGCAGAATTACAAATAGATGATCTTGATCATGAACAGAGCTCACAAGATCTAGATATGAAAGCACAAAGGAGGAGAACCAGCCATCTAGCTACTACATGGATCCGTAATCCAAGGATAAACTACTCACGCATCACACCGGAGGCTTGCATGGTGATGAAGAAGGCCTCCAGGGTGAATTCCCCTCTCCGGCAGGGTGCCGGGAAGAGCTTCAGATCCCTCCCGATCTAGGGATGGAGATGATGGCGGCTACAAACTCTTTCGTGGATTTTTGATCGGGTACTTAGGGTTTTCGTCCTGAGGGCAATATATAGGCGAAAGGAGAGGCCAAGGGGGTGCCGGGAGCGGCCACACCACCCCCTGGCGCGGGTCAGGCCTGGCTGCGTGGCTAGGTGGTGTGGTGGCCCCCTGGACCCTCTCCGTCTCGTATTCTGGCACTTGATGACATCCAGAAAAATAGGCACTTTGGCTTTTGTCCCGTCCAATTCCGAGAATATTCATTTTCTGACTTTCCTGGAACCAAAAACAGAAGAAACAGGCAGCTGGCACTATGGCTCTTGTTAATAGGTTAGTCCAAGGAATCATATGAAAAGTACTCCAAAGTTGGAACCAAACACAAGAAAGTGGATAAAACCAACCATGGAATATAAAAAATTATAGATACTGGGAGAAAACGAGTCGGAGGCGGAGTCCGGGGTGGACTCACCACCCGGTGGCGCGGGCAGCGGTGGGCCCGCGCCATAGGGTGGTGTGAGCCACCCTGGCTCCGTTTCCGTCCCTTTTTTGCTTCGTAACTTTCCTTATTAACTAAAAACTACAAAAATATAGTTGGATAATATTTTCGCGGAACTTTTCTTACCAGAACTGTTACCTATTTGAAAACAGACTCTGCAGGTCTCTGAATTTGGTATATAGTAGATTCTTCCAGAGTCACCACTTGAATAACATCAGTATCTTCATCTTCATACACTTATTACTTGAGTCATAAAACCTTTCTCTTCCTTATTACAACATTATCTCCACTTCCTGCAAATTTCTTTCAAACAAATTTCAAACAGTTCTCATTAGCAATATTAGTATAAGTGAAGTGATAAAACCTTTTGAGTCCAACTTCAACTGAAAACCATAAAAACATAAGCCACTGTAGCAACTCCTTCCAAAAACCCAAAAAGAATTCAAAATGGAAATCGAATAAAGAAGCAAATGCAAGAATGGCAAAATCTGTCAAAACAGACCAGCAGGTAAAGATCAATTTTTTCGAAAATCTTATGTTGCTCAAATCAAAAAGTGAAAAACTAATGAAAGTTAATTAACAACCTGGTGCAGAAGCACAAACAATTACAGCTCAAACCGACATACAAAGATCTCTCACGAATTTTTACGGTGAAGCACAAAAATCTGTTTCGGGACAGCAACTTCCCCAAATCTTACTTCTCTCTCATTAGAGGTTGATCTTGACACAAAAACCAAACAAAACAGATAAGGAGCGGTTATTACCGAAGTAATAACTTCCAAGACTCAAATAAACAAAAATGAACTAAAAGCAAAAAATAAATTGGGTTGTCTCCCAAAAAGCTCTTTCTTTAAAGCTATTAAGTTGGGAATGATAATCTTGAAGAAGCTCACTCAGGAATATGAATTGAAGGAAAGGGAGCATTAAGAATCAAAAACACACACACATTTAAGTCTAACCCACTTCCTATGCAAGGGAATTTTGTAAACAAACAAGTTGTTGAAACTAGAGGCAACTTGCATAAGAAGGCAAAAGAAGTGCAACATAAAAACTTTCAGCATAAAACGAGGAAACTTGATATTATTGAGATGCCTAAGAACACTTTTCCCTCTCTCATAGTACTTTTCAGTATCATGCATAAACTTAAAAATATAGCTATCACAAGGACCATATAGCAATGATCACTTATTCTAACAAAAAACACAGGAATAGTAGCCCTCATAACACTACTATGTGAAACAATATTAGGGGTATGCTTACAAAGGATAGGGTGTCCCTCTTTCTCATATTTAGTCACAAAGTCTTTCACATTTGCTATTATAGGTTCATCAACCATTTTTTATCAGGTTCAACAGCTTTGACTATAATTTCATTAACCATACTAGCTATCATAGAATGTTCCTTTACCTTAACTGGAAAAGGCATTTTCTCAATATAAGGTTTAGGTAAAACATGATTAGCAGTATAAACTTCAGTATTTCTTGCAGGAACACTCTTAGCAATATCTTTATAAGGTTCATGATACTTATTCCACTTCTTTTTAGGCACTTCAATGTAGGAAGCAAAAGCCTTAAAATAAGAAGCAATAGCTTGAGAGTCTAGACCATAAGCATTTTTAATATTTTGAAAGTCATCATTTTCCATGAAAGATTCAATGCATTCATAACCATAATTTATACCTGACTTTCTACCTTGTCATTCTCCCATGCTTCAGTATTGTCTTGAATACGGTCCAGAAGATCACATTTAGCTTCTTCTTACATACGAGTGAATGTTCCAGCACAAGAAGCATCCAATAAATCCTTGTCATGTAGAGGAAGCCTTGCATAAAAGTTGTTGATAATAATATTGTTGGGGAGCTCATGAATGGGGCATTTGAGCATTAGTAACTTCAGTCTCCCCCAAGCTTGAGCTGTACTCTCTCCATCAAGAGGCCAAAAGTCGTATATTTGATTCCGATCTTTGTGAATCTCACTAGGAGGATAAAACTTTGAACAAAAGAGAGGTACTATTTCCTCCCATTCTAGAGCTTGACCATTCTTCAGCAGCTTATACCATTCCTCGGCTCTTCCTTTCAGTGATAATGAGAATAAATTCGTCTTAACTTGATCTGTAGTAATACTTGCCCACTTGAACAACCCGCATAATTCGTGTATAAAGAGTAAATGATCACCGGGATGGACAGTTCCATCCCCAACATAATAGTTATCCATAACACGATCAATAATTCTTGTAGGTATTTTGAAAACATCATTCTCAGCAGGTGGTGTCTTATCTACTACCTTAGCAGTGGTAGTAGCATTACCAAATAAGAAACTTAGCGAATTATCCATAACGAAAATAAAGGAACTAGCAGAAGTAAACAATACTCACAGTAAAAGTTTCCTTTACCAGTTCCACTCTCCAATAGCGCTTCACTCCCCAGCAACGGCGCCAAAAAATAGTCTTGATGACCCACAAGTATAGGGGGTGTATCGTAGTATTTTCGATAAGTAGGAGTGCTGAACCCAATGAGGAGCAGAAGGTGTTGGCTAGTGGTATGGATTAGGAATTCTCTGCAAATACTTAGCAAACGGATTCTTAGGGGTTTTTGATAAAGCAAGTAAACAAAGTACGAGTAAATAAAAGACAGTAGGAATAAACAAGTGGCCCAATCCTTTATGCAGCAAAGGACAAGCCGGTCGTATTACTTAAGATGACCAAACATTCTCGAGGACACATGGGAAGACTGTCAAGTGCTTTCTCTTCATATAGCTGATTAATCTTCTCTAGCTTGCTAAGTGTTGTGTGGGTGAACCTGTGCTAATGTACCACCCCATGCAAGACTAATACATACTTGTGAATATACCCCTTGCAAACATCCATAAGTACAAGAAAGTAATTAAAGTAGAAACCTAACCACAACTTTAAACTCTAAGACCCTTACGTCCCTTGTGCAATGGTTTCCTAACGGAGGTTCAGGTTTCTGTCACTCCGGCAACCCCTACGATTAGTAGCCAAATACACAATGCATTCCCCTAGGCCCATATAGGTGAAGTTTCATGTAGTCGACGTTCACATGACACCACTAGAAGAAGTACACCACAACTTAAATAACAATCTATTGAATCTTTCTCAACACAACTCCACTACTAACAACAAGACTTCTCCCATGTCCTCAAGAACAAAACGAACTACTCACAAGACATCATATGGATCATGATCAGAGATGGAATAATGATGTATAACAATCTGAACATAAACAATAATTCAATGGTTCACTCGATAACATCAACTGCAAAGAGAAATCAACACCGGGAAAGTTTCCCCTATGAACTAATGCAAGATTCAACTCAATTGTTACAGCAATATGGAGATGGTGATGACGGTGATGATGGTGGTGATGATGATGATGATCTCGATGAAGTCCAGCTTGATGGTGGTGTTGATGGCGACGATCTCCCCTCTCCGGGACGGAATTCCCCCGGCAGAAATCTGTCTGCCGGAGAGATCTTTCTCTCTCGGTGTTTTCCGCCCCGCAAAGGTGGCGGAATCTTTCTATGGTCGCTCCCCGAGTCTTACGGTTTCGGGAGGATGATATACGCCAGAGGGGAGAGCCAGAGGTGGGCCAGGGCGGCCACACCACCTCCTGGTGCGGCCTAGGGATGCCCACGCCATGGGGTGGTGTGGGCCCCCTGTGGCCCATCTCCACTCCGTCTTCTGGCATCCTTAGTCTTCTAGAAAAATAGGATTTTCCGTATATTTTCCCGGATTTTATGATCTTCATGAATTTTGCCTCCAAACAGCACCTTTTCCATCAGAATTCTGACTGCAGCGGTCCATGCTCCAAAAGTCATCAACCATGCAAAAATAAATGAAATAACATAAGTATCACCTCTCAATACGAAATATATCAATAAATAATAGTGATTTAAGACATAGAATAGTGATGCAAAATGGACGTATCATAGGTGGACTGAAAATATCATATTCATTATTGTAATCATCATATATTGGAGGTTTGGTATCATCATAAGCAATAGAATAGCTATCTTCCAAAGTGTGTTCATTTGTAAACATATCATCATTGGAAGGATCATGGATAGCACTAATAGTACAACAATTATTAATATCATCATTTTCAGAATTGGTACCAAAGAGATTTTCAATATCAAAAGTAGTGTGCTTTTGCCAATCATGACCACTATTATAGGTAACAGGCATAGGAACATCATCGAGTTCAGACTCATCAAAAACTATAATAGGAGCAACGTGCTTAGGGGAAAATATTGTTTCCTCTCTCCTTTTACTCCTCCTCTTCTTCTTTTTCTTCTTCTCTTTAGGAGGGAGAGGCTTGAAAGGAAGCTTCTCCATATACCCTGGTTCATTGTTAGAGGCAATAGAATAAACTTTGGAAGATCAAAACACATATTAGTCCTGTCATATTTTGGTAAAATCTCATCTTCTATAATATTTTGTATGTAAGTATTTGTGTGACAATTATCAACACAATAAAGATGACAACCATGCAGGACGCTATTCATATCAAAAGCACTCATATCTACCAAAGAAGTTTTTCTTGATAATTCTTCACACCCCAAAAATAATGTAAGTTCATCATGCTGGTTAGGAGTGATCATGTAATCACAATACAAACTTGCAGTACTCATTGGATTAGAAGGGCTATTATTATGGCCTGAGCATTGAAAATTGAAATGACCCACTTCAAAGCAAATTTCACAAATAAAAGGATAGAGGGCACAGACTTTTTTTACCAAGATCATTTAGAGCCCTAAACCACGTTCTAGTTTTTTCATTCCTGTGGGTGATACAATATTCTTCTTCAATTTGATTATTCTCACAAGGTCTATGTATTCCACAAAAATTAACATGCTTATAAGAAATAGTACTTTCAGAGGTTTCAGCATGTTTATTGCTATCATTAATAACAATTTCATTTTCCATGCAAGTGTCTTTAAAAGGCTCATGATACATGTCCCATTTTTCTTTAGGAGCATTAATATGAGAAGCAAAGGTTCTAAAACAATCAATAAGGATTTGAGGATCAAGACCATATTTAGCACTAAGCTCTTGAAAATCAGCAGTTTCAGCGAAAGACTTAATGCAATCATACTCATAGTTTATACCTGGTTCTTTACCTTTGTTGTTATCCCAATCTTCGGTATTGCTTTGAATTGTTTCAAGAAGACATCTTTACTTGTAAAGGATCCCTCTAAACAAGTATCTAGATAGTCCTTGTAATGTCCTGAAAGCCTTGCATAAAAATTATTAATAACAATATTACTGGGGAGCTCATGAATGGGACATTTGAGCATTAGTGACTTCAGTCTCCCCCATGCTTGGGCAATGCTTTCTCAATCATGTGGATGAAAATTATAAATGTAATTCCTATCTTTATGAATTTCATGAGGAGGATAAAATTTAGTGTAAAAGAGAGATTCAAGTTCCTTCCACTCCAAATGATGAGGATCATCTAGTAGCTCATACCACTCCCTTGCTTTGCCCTTAAGTGATAAAGAGAATAGCTTCCTCTTAACTTGATTCATTGAAATATCTGCACACTTGAACATCCCGCATAATTCATGTATAAAGAGTAAATGATCACCAGGATGGACAGTTCCGCCTCCAAAATAAGAGTTATTCATAACACGTTCAACAATTTTTATAGGTATTTTAAAAGGGACACTTTCAGTATGTGGATTTAAAATATCACAAGTATCATTAGAATTACCACATATGGGAGATAAAGTATCACCAGAGCAAATTTTCTTCCTTAAAACTGGTGCACTAAAAAGATCATTTTCATAAGAACCAACTTCCCCAAGCTTAGATGTTTCCATAGCGTTAGTAACAAAGGTGTTCAAAAGATTCATACTAATAACATTGCTATTAGCATGCAAAGAAAGTTCCATGGGTTTTTTAATTTTCTTTTTCAGACAATTCATGTTCTAACTTAGGAAAAATACTAAAAATCTCTCTAATTTTGTTGTTGTTTTCCATTAAGCCTAACTAGTGAAAACAAGAAACAAAAAGACAAAATTGCAGAATCTAAAGGAAATAACTTCGAGCACTCACACCGGAGGATGTGAGTACCTTTGACCTTACCTCCCCGGCAACGGCGCCAGAAAATAGCTTGATGTCTATGCACTTCTATTCTATTAGACAGTTGTTGGGCCTCCAAGTGCAGAGGTTTGTAGAACAGGAGCAAGTTTTCCCTTAAGTGGATTACCCAAGGTTTATCAAACTCAGGGAGGAAGTGGTCAACGGTATTCCCTCTCAAGCAACCCTGCAATCAAGATACAAGAAGTCTCTTGTGTCCCTAACACACCCAATACACTTGTCAGGTGTATAGGTGCACTAGTTCGGCGAAGAGATAGTGAATAGAAGTGGTATGGATATAAGATGACGGTGATAGAAAATAGCTTGATGGCGTGGAAAAGACTAAAGTAAAACTGAAATAACGATGGAAGCAAGCAAATATGTAACAGATCTAGTAGCAAACAGTGTTTCAATGCTTAGAAGCAAGGCCTAGGGATCATACTTTCACTAGTGAACACTCTCTCATAAATATATTATCTGCATGATACTACTCTTAACTACTCTCCGGTTGGACACTCTAATCCATGGTAGGGCTATAACAACACACCTCAAAGTAAGCCTTTCCCATCTAGATAACCCCACACTGTCACCGTGAGCACTAGATGGTTCACACAAACACCATAATTTCATAGAGACATCCAACTCCAAATATAACTCATAACAAGTATTTGTAATCTCTAGCCTAAGTGCCACCATGGTATGCACACTGTCAACTGCACACACATGGGGAGAGCAGAGATCTATTAAAGCACTTGAGTAGCAAGGTCGATCTATAGATTACAAGCTCATGATCTCAATAATATCATGCATAGAGAGAGAGATGAACACATAGCTACCGGTAGAACCCTTAGCCTCGAGGAAGAACTACTCCCTCCTCATCATGGAAATCAGCAACGACGATGGAGATGGTGGTGGAGATCGATGGAGATGGCTCCGGGGGCACTTCCCCGTCTCGGCAGGGTGCTGGAACAGAGACTTTCTGTCCCCCGAATCTCCCCTTCGGTGGCGGCGGTGCTACGGAACTTTTCGTGGATTTCTGATTGATGATTTAGGGTTTCTGCATCGGGAGGCAGCTTATAGGCGAAGAGGCAAGGTCGGTGGGTGGCCAGGGGGCCCACACCACCTGGTGGCGCGGCCAGGGCTAGCCCGCGCCACCACATGGTGTGGCCACCCTATGGCCCCTCTCCGTCTCGTCTTCTGGCTCCGTAAGTCTTCCTATAAAATATCGACTTTGGCTTTTGTTCGGTCCAATACCGAGAATATTGATTTTCTGACTTTCCTGGAACCAAAAACAACAGAAAACAGCCAACTGGCACTGTGGCATCTTGTTAATAGGTTAGTTCCAAGAAAGTGTATGAAAAGTACTCCAAAGTTGGAACAAAACATAAGAAAGTAGATAAAACCAAGCATGGAACATCAAAAATTATAGATACACTTGCAATGTATCACCCATCGGGGGGTCAATTAATATATATTAGAAACCACCAAGAGTTTTAACGATAGGTTCATCTTCTTGCTAAGATTTTTCATCCTAACCCTTTAATGAAATTAGGTCAAACTTGATCGACAAGTAAGCACGATAGATTTCTCTTGAATTAAATGTCATTTTAGAGGTGGATGGGTGCAACTTCTTGTACTCTAGTAAGCAGTGTCATCGGTGTGAGCGTCTAACTACCAGGAAAGAACATTCTCAATTTTCCAAGTGTGATGAGGAGATCGTTCTCCCCCGTAAATAAAGTGTGAAGAATATTGGATCTGAATGCCACAAGCAAGTTTTCACACATATATAGTGGACCAACAACATGTTGTACTTACGATTTCCCGTGTTTTATGAGTTCTCAAACTCCTTAGCTAACTTGGGCCACTTGAATGACTTTATGTCAATTTATCGAAATTAGGTCAAATTTGAACTACTACAAGTAAATTGTAGGTTGTTGTGAAGTTGTAGGCCACATAGTAGGCCTTATTAAGGTGTGATTTTTTACACAATGCGGGAGTAGTATATTTATTTGCTTAGACATATGCTCACCTCTGTCCATGCGTTGTACATGTTGAGAAAATAAAACGTTGGCAGGTAAGAGGGTAGCATCGAAGAGGAGTTGAAGGTGGTTCCATGTCAGAGCAAAGTTATGATGGGTTCCTGACACGAGGTACTCCTGTGGCCTTACAGTGTACACTCTACTAGTAGTAAATTTCAGGATGTATGCATGCAAAACAAATCGTGTGTTTTCTCTCTCCTTTGCTATCCTCCATCTCTCCTCCCCTTTTCCCTCGTGCACTGGCCGGGCTGATCTCTCCCTCATCCATAACGTGGCGCTCCGCACGTGTGCCTTGGTACGACGGCTCTGTGTCTCTAGCGTGTTCGGCAGCCGCGTGTTAGTGTGGAGTAGTGACGAGGAGTACAGAGGAAGGAAACCACTTTGGTCCTTGGTGGCCCAAAAGTTCAAACTTTTTTGGTTTTCAAAATTTTTACTTGCTTTCCAAACATCGGGAGGGAAGGTTATTCAAAAGATCAGGCATTCGCAGTACTATACTTCTTATTTTATCTTTATCTAGTCTTATCTCTTACAATACCATACCACTACATATAGTGTATAGATTAACTTTGAACATTGACCGTTGGATCAAGACTGGCAAATCCAAACATTGCTAACCAGTGGATCTTATTTTCCATTCTTAGCATCTAGGAAGATTCTACTGATAGTCTTGAGCATGATGAACACTAGTATGTCCAAATCTCAAAACACACACTTCATTGCTCAGTTTGATGGTCTTTGTCCTAAATGCATGGACTTGGATGCAAGTTTCATTTTTTATGAGGTCCTTGATGTAACTTGTACTTCCACCGACCGTGTTAACTCTCAAGCACCTCGCTCCTACGACACCTACAATTTGATCGGCCATTCGCAGTACTTCTTATCTTATCTTTATCTTGTCTTATGCCTTACAATACCATATCACTTCATAGTGTACGGATTAACTTTGAACATTGACCGCTGGATCAAGACTAGGAAATCCAAACATTGCCAAACGTTGGATCTTCTTTTCCATTCTTGATATCTAGAAAGATTCTACTGATAGTCTTTAGCACGATGAACGCTAGTATGTGCAAACCTCAAAACACACAATACTTCATTGCTCATTTTCAGGGTCCTTGTGCTAAATGCATGGACTTGGATGCAATTTTCATTTTTTATGATGTCCTTGATGTAACTTGTACTTCCACCCATCGTGTTAACTCTCAAGCACCTCACGTCTATGAGACCTACCATTAGATCGTCCATTCGCAGTACTTATTATCTTATCTTTATCGTGTCTTATCTCTTACAAGACCATAGTACTGTATAGTGTACATATTAACTTTGAACATTGACCGCTGGATCAATACTAGCAAATCCAAACATTGCTAACTATTGGATCTTCTCTTTCCCATTCTTAATGTCGAGAAATATGTGATTGATATCCTTCATCACGATGAACGCTAGTATGCGCAAACCTCAAAACACACACTTCATTGCTCAGTTTTAGTGTCATTGTGCTAAATGCATGGTCTTGGATGCAATTTTAATTTTTTATGAGGTCCTTGATGTAACTTGTACTTCCATCGACCGTGTTAACTCTCAAGCACCTCGCTCCTACGATACCTACCAAAGTTAAAAGAAAATGCAACCGCCCTAATTATCACACAAACTGGACCAATGGTTTCTTATATGTAATACCCAAGTTTTTAGTACTAGGATTTTTCAAGCTTCCTAGCTAACTTTGCACACTTCATTGACTTCTTGTCGATATAACGAAATTTGGTCGAATTTGAGCTAGAAGTAAGCGCGATAGATTCCTCTTGAATTAAATCTATTTCCGGAGGTAGATGGGTGCATCTTCTTGTAGTAAATAGTGTCATCTGTGTGAGTTTCCAACTATGAGGATTGAAAATTCTCAGTTTTCCGAGTGATGAAGAGATGGTTATTTTCCGTAAAGAAAGTCTGAAGAATATGGATCTCAATGCGATAAGCCAAGCTTCTAGACGTATTAAGTGGACCAACGTGTTTTACTTACGATTCACATGTTTATGAGTTTTCAAACTCGCTATAGGTAATTAACTCTGCCCCACTTAAATGACTTCATGCCTACTTATCGAAATTAGGTCAAACTTGAACTACAACAACTAAATTGTAGGTTGCTTCTAAAGATTTACAAAAAAAATTGGAGGTGTACCCACTGGGGGTCAATTAATATATCAGAAACCAAGCGAGAGTTTTGACAATAGGTTTTTAACTTCTTTCTAATTATGATTTTGCATCTTGACAATTTAATGAAAATTTAGCTCAAACTTGAGCTATAAGTAAGCGTGATATATTTTTCTTGAATTAAATGTCTCTTTGGAGGTAGATGGATGCATCTTCTTGTAGTAATCACTACCGTCGGTGTGTGTTTCCAACTATCAGGAAAGAACATTCTCAATTTTCTGAGTAATGATGAGATTATTGTTCATTTTCTTAAAGAAAATATGAAGGATATGGATTTGTATGCGACAAGCCAAGCTTTCAGACATATATAGCGGATCGTCATGTTGTACTTATGATTCCCATATTTTATGAGTTTTCAAACTTATTCCTATATCTAACTTTGCCCACTTGAAAGTGAATTTATGTCGATTTATTGAAATTAGGTCAACTTTGAACTACAAGTAAATTGTAGGTTGCATTGAAAGTTTTACGTGTTTTTGGAGGTAACGATTGGGGGTGATTTAATATATCATAAACCACCACCGAGACTTTTGACAACAGGTTCAACTTCTTGCTAAACTTTTGCATCTTGACAATTTAATGAAATTAGGTCAAACTTGAGCTATACGTAAATGCGATAGATTACTCTTGAACGAATTGTCTTTTCGAAGGTATACGGGTGCATCTTCTTGTAGTAAACAGTGTCGTTGATGTGAGTTTCTAAATATCGGGAAAGATCATTCTTAATTTTCTGAGTGATGACGAGATTATTCCTTTCTGTAAAGACAGTCTGAAGAGTATGTCTTTGAATTCCACAAGCCATGTTTTTAGACATATATATATATATAGTGGACAACATGTTGAACTAATGATTCCTACATTTTATGAGTTTTCAAACTTCCTAGCTAACTCCACCACTTGAATGACTCTATGTAGATTCATCAAAATTAGATCAAATTTGAACTACAAGTAAATTGTAGGTTGCTTTGAAAGTTCCAAAAAAAGCTTTTGGAGGTACCCAACAGGCGATCAATTAATATATCAGAAACCACAAAGAATTTTGACAATAGATTCAACTTCTTCCTAAGATTTTGCATCTTGGCAATTTAACGAAATTAGGAGAAACTTGAACTACAAGTAAGCGTATATACTTGTCTCGAATTAAATGTCTTTTTAGAGTTAATTAATAAAAAAAGAAAGGGACGTAATAACTTAGCTAGTTACCATAACATCACACATACCAAGACTAGTATATTATTCTACAACCTAATTAATTAGGCCTTGCGTGACACTACACACATGTTATTACCCACTATGAAGGTACATGTGCAAGTTACTAGTCTAAGTTATTTAACACTATGTGACCATCATAAATTAGAATGGATGTGTATGTACTGCATGCCTTAAAGGCACATGTTCCGCTATGATTCAAGTTGTTCACCACTCATGTTGGCTCTCACTAGTCAGACGGATAAAGCCACTAACTTGTTGATTTGGTACTATATATCGTCAATCTTCTTCCGTCACTGATAGAGAAAAAATTCTTTTGCCGCTTCCAGGCACGTGCTTTCGCGGAGCTACAACCAGTAGCTTAGACAACTACTCTCACGGGGCTCGAGCAATTGCGACCATCCATTCATAATGAACCGAAATCATTAGACAATGGATTTTCTTTTAGTGGATGGTTGCTTTTTCGAGAGAGATTGTCGACTTTTTTCTTTATTGAACGAAGAGATGGACGATTTGGGGTCCGGTAATGGGGGCATAGAGGCTGACAGGGGAGAGGAAATTGGCGGTGTGGCATGCAAGCTTATTTGAGGTGGCAGCGCGTGGGTGTACATATGGTACTAGTGGCCCATTTTGTGAGCATTTTGTTGTTGTACTACGAGAGTTCGAGAGTATTCTAGTTTTGGTTCCTTAATGACCGGTGGAACCTTTATGTGTTTACTCCCTCCATCCCAAGGCTTAAGGCATATAACTTTTATGAAAAGTCAAGCCATGTAAAGTTTGACCAAACTTTTAGAAAAAACTATCAAGAACTATTAGTTACAGTAGTACAGTACTTGTTCCAAATGTGCCTGCACACGATGATGAATGTAGAAGATCCAAGGATTATTATGTTAGGCAAGAGGAGATCATACGGAGTAGTATACTTCAAACCGTCTCTCTGCCCTGATTCATTTGACAAGACAGTACAACTGCATCATGTGCTAGGCTAGCTATGCCATACTACTAGAAAGTCCAAACCTATTTACTCGATAGGCACCAGGAAACGCAAAGAAGAGAGAAAAACCACGCTCGGTAGGCGGTACGATTTTAATCGATTTATGCTATTTTACTTTGATCTCTGTCCTCTTCCTCTCCATTTTCTCGCTGATCCCCACTCGCCCACCTTAGCACACGCCAACGCCGGCATGCCGCTTTCGGAGCATCTCCGTAGCCTAGTTCGATAGGCACGGTAGATTTAGCAGAGAGAAAGAAGGCACGCTTGGTTTTATTTCATTCCATATTTCTCTTTGCCTCGATCTCCATCCTCACTTCACCTCCTGCATCCCGACGATGGCCATTCCCACTCGCACACCAATACAGGCACGTACCAACACTGCCATGCCGCTTTAGGATTAGCTTCACGCCTAGTTTGATAGATTGTTTTACATCTCACCCTATTAGCTGTCGCTCGCTCTCTCCTCCAAAACCCCAATCAAAACCAAATGCCATCGCCCCCACCTGCTCGAGCTCTTCCTTGTGATGGCCCAATTGATCAATGACAGTGATACTTCTAGGGTGTTTTCCGATGGCCCCCTTGAAGAAATCTCGGCGAGATGAGACGTCATCATTGCCGCGAGCCTCGTCGCCAGCTGCAAACGTTATCTTTACTCAGCAACACATAGTGCATCCCTAGCGAAATCTCATCTGTTTGGTCTCCCCTGTGTTCTTCACTCTCACCCAACTGAGCTACCGCATGAGTACAATGTATTCTACCGTGACAATCGCATGAAGAAGTTCTATAGGGGTAGCTATTATTGTGGCAGGGGCAAGTAGAAGCCACAAAAGAAGTTCAGGTGGACCTTGTGCGAGCTGACGCTGCTGGATAGGTCCTCCTCCGATGTTGTGATGCCAGATTGTGAGGGTAAGCAGTGGGCAGGCACCCATGGAGGTTGGATCACCACTGTTGGCCTTGCCTAGAGTTGGGAGCTTGTGAATGTGTTCACTCGTGCCGGATTCCTCTACCAGCAATCTTCGATTTTGAGGCCACACCCAAGGTACTTAAGTTTATGGTGGCTGGTAGCCTACTAATCTACTGAAGATAGCCATTTACCGTGTTCCCACAGCTGCTAGGAACTATAAGGATTTCTCTGTCCTAGCCATCTTCGACACGGTAATTGCCTTCCTTTATGGTTATCATGGTATGTGGATGGTTCTTGAGAACCAGATAAGCATGTTTAGCTACCGCGATGCAATTATCCACAAGGGAGTTGTCTATGATGTAACTCAGATTGGCAATGTTTATGCATGGGATCCTTGGGCATGGGGTAAAATTTCCATCCTTAAATTTTCAAGCTTCATCATTCAAATTTTGCTCAGCTGACCTCTGAATGTGCTTTCATTGCAAGGTCATGTGCATCTTCCGGGGCCACCTGATTTTGACAGTAATCATGAGTACGGTCCTGATCTGTGGTGGTTAGCAAGATCTCCTGATGGTGGTAGCCTTATTCTAATCAATATTGTGGGTGTTAGTGATAGGCATTATGACACTAGTTATGGTGGTTATCCTGTCGCTAAAAATGTTGCTTATCATCACGGCTGCAATATTCACACCTATCCTACTGTGTTTTCCTGCCATGTGTTCTCGATTGACACTAGTAGGTTATTTCCACCGAGGCAATGGTGGAGGGTTTTAGACCTTGGAGAATTTTATATCTTCCTTGGATTGAACTATTCGATTACTATTCTAGTTGGCACGATAGGACTTGGCCCTGGAGAGCTGACAAGGAGCAACTGTGTATACACGTCATAGCATACAGTTAGCTTTGGTGGATTTCATCTTCGTCCTGAAATATGCCACTTCAGTATGAATGCTCAAGACACCATTGTTGGTTTCTCAACCAACATCGGTTGGAATTGGCGGCAGACTCCATTGTGGTTCGTCCCAAGCTTGGTTAACACGATGGATTGGAACCGACATAATTAACGGTTCAAGGGAGAGGGGTTGAACTTAGTGATCATATGGAATAGGAATTTGCGTACCTTAAATTATTTCCTTTTCCTGATTTGTATCGCATGGCCTCGGCCCTTAACTTGCTGTACTCTAACACTCATTTCACCGCAATATAAGTGCAAGGCCTGCGATTTGATCAAACTCCTTTTGTATGCAAGAAATAGTTTTAGTCAGCGCGGGTCGAATATTCTGGATCTCATTGCGCCCGCTCCACTTAATTATTTGTTGCACTTTCTAGTTCTCAAAAATGTGAAATAAATCTAGATCATTGGCTATGTCGTATCTTGTGCATCTACAATATTCGGTCCCACAATAAGATCTTATGTGACCTATGTGAATGAAAAAGAAAAAACCTAAGCGAACAATATCTTGTGTTCATTTGTTCATTTTGTGATGGCCAGACCATGTACTAGTAATATTTTTGGGGTGGAAATTTATAGATGAACTATATAAATATAATCTATGTTCATGATTTATTTCACATTTTCTGAAAACTTTGGAAGTGCCACATGTAACAGTTTGTTGCCGGTACAACTAGTTGCAAATTATAATTTTCGTCATGGACGTCTCTAGTGGCTTCGAGCGCATGATGCATGTAGATTCTCATTGGCAAGTGGGGCCAACCTAAAAAGGACCCACATGTCAGTGATTCAGAGCCATCCAAACTCATGCACTTTGCCTGACTTGAGCGAAATCTGGTGTCCGTGCACGTCTCTCATTTTGCTGCGTGGTTGCATAATGTACACGTGTAATTCCATGTACCTTGTACTAGAACATATATGAACAGATGCAACATGCCAAAATTACCATGGACACATTCGTACTATGCATTATATCCGGATATATTTTCGGTCTTGTGCTACGACGTCTGCATTTAAGGGAACAAGATGAAAGTACATGTGTCCATGTCGCATTTGCTACTACTAGTAATAGTTCGTCCACCTATTTTCTGTTGAAAATACTACAGTATGTTAAAATGAAAGTTGTAAAAAGAAAAACCTCTAGTCAAACTGATGTGACTAGACAATACTGTACCTCTGATAGGTAGTAAGTAGGAGTATTGTCAAATTACTAGTTGCATGGCATGCTAGTCTACCATACAGTGAAGTCTAGGTGGCAGTGTCCTTGATGCTGATGTTGACTAGACAGAGAAAGCAAGTAAAATCTCCTTCCACTCGTTTTTTCTTTGCCTCTCCATATTCTTTCCCAGTCCTCCCCATTCCACCCACGATCTCCCCCGCGCTCTCTCTTCTCACCCATTCCTTGCATAATGCTCCCCCTCCTCCTATAGAAAACCCCAACCACACTTGGCATCCACCTAAATCCATCCGGCTGTGATGGCCGATTCAAAGCTCAGTGGGCGATGCAAGTGGGATCAACTTAGCACGGACGATGTCGACCTCATCATTCAGCATCTAGACATTTCCAGCACCGTCAAGCTAGTCGCATGCTACAAGTTGTTGTATGATCATATTGCCAACAACGAAGGTATGAAATGGACTTTTCACAATTGGAATGAACCTTGCCTAATGATGTATCAACCTTCTCATTGGTTCAATGAGCACTATGAAGGTATGAGGGTACATCGTCTGCATGACATGGTGTACAACGTCGTGCCCTTGACCATCCTCGGTGCACCGCCATCCTAACCTTAATGCACGAAAAAAATTGGGTTGGCATGAACGGCGACTGGCTCGCCGACATGGACAAGAGCAGGGCATGGTGCCTAGCGAACATCTACACCTATCGAGTAATCGAGCTTCCATCAATGGATACTTGTGGCATTCAGGCCGCCTCACATCCATTATATAACATGTAATGCTACTAGCCAGCCAGATTTCCCCCAGTTACCTGTACTCATTTCTAAACTCATGCATATTTCAAAAGTTTTTTTGGCAAATCTGCATATATCGCAAAAAGTTCCAAAAGTCGCGGGATGGATGTCTTAACCTATTGAAGATCGTAATCTGCAGAGTGCCCAAAAAAGCTAGGGGTTACACAGACTCTAAGCTCCTCGTGTTGTTTGACGCTGAAATTGCCTACCTAGAAGGCAGTAGCGAAGTTTGGAGATGTCTGGACCATTCAAGTCATGGAAGACCATAGTACTATGATTCTATTGAAGGTAAGTATGATGTATGGCAAGTCAAGGCTACACCTACTGCTGGGATCCCACATTAGAAGGTAATTCTAGTTCCATGATAAATTGTGAGTGATTCAGTGGAGTTGTTCTTTAACTACCTTGTTTATGTTTTACCTTTCATTTGACTAAATGAGCACACCCTTTATGTCCTAAAAAATGAATGAACCATTGCCAGTAATGAATTAGTACCAGTAATATGTCTTCCAAAAATATAGTGTATGATAGCGTCCCTACACTAGTAAGTTCGTTCATTGTCAGAATATGAAAGGTATTATTAACCAGCATCTCAAATGTGAGCGCAACACAATGAAGTCGGGTTTCTTTAATTGTTTGTACTTTCAGGCCCTCCTCGGATTGTAGGAATCACATAGGATTTTCGTAGGACACCAATCTTTCCTTTTTGGATTTTGCCTTGGGATTCGGAGGAATTGTGTAGGATTTTTGTAGGATTTGGATCCTTAAGACTTTTTTCTACAAAATGTTGTTTGATTCGAAAGAGTATAATCCTTAGGAATTCCCTCAAAGGATTCCTTTACAGTCTATTTTGGAGGAAAATTTCCATCCACTCTAGCCTCTTTGTACAATTCCTTTGGTTTTCCTATGTAGTCAAACACCACTTGATCCAAAATATTGTTGGCATCTAATCCTATACGATTCAAGTAGACATGCCTCTATATCAATAAAAAGTGGCGCTTCCTCTTTTGACACTTACAACAACTAGGAAACTAAGATAATCAAGAAATCCAAATATTCGGAATAGCAGAATAAGAAATGCAATTTCTAATGTTGTTAATTTATTCAGTACTATTATTTTCATTATTTGCCTATTCACACTGTTAGCATGAACAATGAAGAATGCTGGTGTTAGAATATGTATGCTAGTAACGCACTTTTTGTCTCTAATTCGAATGTTGCAGGAAGCAAGGAGATTCCGTTTGTAATCCCATCACCTATTCTGAATGATCGGCTAGGCATGTCGTTCCTCACTCGATGGGCTGATGGCGAACACTTTATGATCATAATTATGATGTATGGCATGGGGGTTGCCCATGGAGAAGAGGGTGAAATCATTCCCCATGCTCAAAATGGGACTAACCTACGCCTATATCCTGCCTCCTGTGTCTACATTTTTGAAGAGGACCCTAGCTCTGCTGGACCTCCAAGGGTCATCATTTGTAGGTAGGTTAATATCCTTGGTGACACCTCTCTGTTTCTCAGTCTCAATTATCCAATCATTGACAAGATGATGAAGAAATGCGGATGCAAGGATCCTGATGGCACATTGTTCCCATTCATGAGGAAAAACTGTGTGTACACAACATATAGGAGGTTTCGTGGAATATAATTCCCTCAGGTTAAATGCTACAACCTGTAGCCAACTGAAGGTGAGCATGTGGGAGTAATCAGCATTCCCAAAGATGGTTGGAACAGTGTGCGACAGGAGGCAATTTTGTTTAGGCCAAGTTTAGGTGTGGTAGGCTTGTTGTTCCGTCCCTAGACTGAGTTGTGGATCTTTCTAGTGTATCATTGTGTCATCTTTTTTTGCATCGTGGTTCAATAGTTGACTATTACACTGGTTTTAGTGGCCAGCTTGAATCAGGTTATATGACCCCTTCCATGCTTTTGTAATTAGTATTGGCTTCAAAGGTATAATGCATGTAGCGGTTCTTATTTCATAGCGTGATTTCTGTACTATAGTTTTTAGTACTATTACTGGCTTGTATATATGCACCTCGTGCAGATTTTTTTTCAACCATCACAACTCGTGCAGCTTTGTGTGATGAGAGGAATATTCCTTCTTTCCTCTTAGCAAATAGGAAAAGTAGGTCACTGCTTCTTATAGGGCCATGAAATAGGCCTTAACTGGGCCGTAATTGATGTTGGCTCGGTATGCCAAAGTAGGCCGATATGCCCTACGATGATAGCGCAAATGTTTGTGCCAATTTTCTAAAAAAATATTTATGCAGACCCTTCCAAAAAAAAAATTTGTTTACGCAGACCCCATATTGTCTCTAATACATGGCATACTTTTGGCGCTACCGTGAAATTACTTGTTCAATACAGTATGTATCCTTGCTCATTCTTCTGTATGTGAAATGAACAAGTCAAGCTCTGATGTGACATGAAAAGTCAAGCACTGATGTGCTGACATTGTACTGCCATGTGCTAGTGTACAAATTGGTTGTATTATTGTGTTCGAAACTATGAACTAAATGTGTGAATTTTGTGCCTTTTTGCATGATGACAATGCCACATGTTGGTGCTAATTGTGGCATGTATTAATTTGATCATACGGAAGCATACAACTTCGAGGGATCAGTATAAGCTGGTGCTTACCCGAGCTGTCTGAAACCGGGCAAGTTAAGGCCACCGTGTCTCTATCGCCTACAGTTTATATGGCATGATTACAAGGTTTTGAGTACATCAAATCGATTGTGCACTTAGGCAGATTCAAAGCCACCCAATGTCGTGGTGGTGTCACGGCAGATGCCATGGATAGGCTAAAGGTGGGGACAAGATACACTTGAGGAATCCAGGGAGGGATAGTGTGGTGATTCCACACACAGATGTTTTGTATTCGATTCGCTTCCAAGGTTTACAAGTGCTCCTTGAGCTGTATTGGGGAGAGGAGGAAGAAGGAAATCTCTTACTCTCTCCACTAGCTAGCTCTCAAGAACATATAAGAGAATAACCCAGTAAAGCTCAACCAACTAGCGATCAACCCCTTCTACAGAGGCCCTAGCCCTCCTTATAGAGGGGTGGCTAGGTCTCCAATTAGGGCACACGTGCCTCCTCCCAAAATAGCAAACCGACCGGGTCACTTTTCCCCATTGTAAGCCATGCAGAGGCTACGTGAGCCTCTACGGTGCCAGCGTCATCCGACACAGGCAGCGTCACCCTTGTCGGCCACGCCTCGGTGGTCCTGGCCTCTGTCCGCTTCGCTCACGCTCTGCGCACAGTGGCCACCTTTTGACCCGCGAGATACCTTCCTTCTCTTGCAAGCCTAATATAACCCGGATTGTGCCTAGCTGATTCGGCCACACCGGTATCGTCATACAAGTTATATAAATCTTACCGGCATACGACATAAGTCAGCCGGGACTCAGTTAGGCAGAAATCCTCCGGTCCGGGTTACTCCGTGATTCGGCCTGCCTTGAGGTGACTCGGCCAGCACTTGCTTTGACCTTGCCGCACGTCGGCTAACTCGGCCATTATACCCCGGCGTGACCCTACCCAGGGGTATTCCCCCAACATTAGTCCCCGAAGGTGGTGTGGTCTTAGCTGCCTCAGCCGCTAAGGCCACAGCAGGTTCAATTTTACCGAGCCTTTTGCTCCCTTTTCTGAGTTACCTCCTATCCCGGATTTTATTGACTATCTTTTCCCTTGGCACATTCTGAGTTTTCACTCGTTGGCCGGGTCACCCTATAGTTATCTGAGTTATTCTTCCTTCTCTCGTACGCTTCCCCACGTGGAGGGTAATCATTATTTTGCCTCATTTTAAGGGCCTGCGCCAGTTACTGCAGCAGTTAATGTCAGGCGTTACTGTTGCACACGTCACATCGTGTCTGTCTCCTCGTTAACTGTATTACCACGTCACGTCGTGGGATCTCCTGCACCCTGTGGCCCTTCCTGTGGCTCGTCTCTGATTGGCTGATCCGGATTATACATGGTCACACCATGTGGCCTTTCCGCACCGCACGATCCCACTACCCTGCTAGGGCGTGGTTAAATAGGGGAGGGGCGCGCCCCTTGGGACTTTTCGCCATCCTAGCGCCCCTTTGCCTCTTCTTCTTCTTCTTATTCTTCTTCTTCTTCTTCTTCTTCTTCTTCCCAGCGACAGCGCCACCGCCGCCGCACCGTTCCTCGTGCACCACCATCGCCGCCACCCCCCGTGCATCTCCTCCGTCACGGGTCCGCGCCAGTCCAAGGCACTGCCCCCACCACCGATAGGGCCAGTGAGGACAGCGACCTAGAAATGACAGAGGAAGAGCTCACCGTCGTGGAACAGGAGACGGAGGAGGATGTGGAGAACACCGAACGCGGCGCCTGGGCTGGGTCCTGGGCAAGCCAGGACGACCTCGATTGGCTCTACCGTATGCACCGTATCCCGGAGGGCGTCGTTGCCCGCCTCGCCGCCGAGGAGCTCGCTCCCTCACCCAATCCGGGTGATTTCATAGTGTTCCTCTCCCACTTCTAGCGTGGGTTTGGCCTCCCCGTCAGTGACTTCTTGCACGATTGGCTCAACACCTATGAGCTTCAACCGCATCAACTTCCGGCAAATGCCATCACTTCCCTTTCTGCCTTTGCTTCCACCATAGAGGGCTACGCCGGATTATGGCCCACTAAGGAGCTCTGGATCCGGTTTTTTGGTCTCCGCCGGAACGTGATTCCGAATAGAGAGCTTGACTCGGAGGACAAACAACTTACGCAGTTCGGCGCTGCCTCTATTTCTCCTCGAAACAGTCCGTCTTTCCCCGAGTCACGGGGCTTGATTCTTGCAAGGGCTGGGCCCGAACCTTCTTTTATGTCAGAAATGGCACGACTGAAGATCTGATCTGGCTACGCCCCTACGCTCCGGCTCCTCCTAATCCAGATCTGTGGGACCAGATCCCTAAGAAACCCACTGTCCTGGCGAACCAAGTCAACAAACGGTTCCAGGAGCTGAAGGATCAGGGACTGCGCAACAAGGACGCGATGATCACATTCGTCCACAACCGGATCTCCCCTCTCTAGAAACGCACTCACAAGCTTTGCCACATGAGCTGGCGCCTTGACCCCAACCGGACCTCCTCATTCGAGTTGAGCCATACCGAGATATTCCGCCGGGTCAAGGCCCTCTTCACTACCAACAAAAACTTCTCCGCTGATTGGGAGTGGGGGATCGAGCACTTCTGCCGAGATAGGCTTCCTCCTGCGGTAAATCTCGTGCTCCAATCTTTTTTCCGAGTTAAATCATATGTCGGAATTTGTTGTATGTTTTATCCCTTCACATTTTCTTTCTCTTAGATGTTTCTTTAGCAAACTCTTCAGGATGGCACCGAGCCTTCTCTGAAGTGGGCGAATGATCGAGATGCCCCGGACGAGGAGGGTCCGGATCAGGAGATGTTCCTACCGTTCCCCGATGCGACCAAGCGACACACCAGTAAATTCTCTTCCATTAGAGATTGGCCTGACGATGAAGATGATTCTGACGTTGAGGTGATGGAAGCATTTGACGCTGTCACCCTTTCTTACACCTTTCTGGCATCAGCTAACCCCGGTGGGAAGATTCATGAAGATCCTCCTCTCGCCATGGGCTAACCTGTTCCGGTTGCGTTCAAGAAAAGGGGAGCTGCATCTGCTTCTTCTTCTAGACCTTCCAAACCAACGAAGAGACGAAAGAAGTCTGTAGACAAAGCTGCCACCAAGCCTACGACCAAGGCCATAACCCGGAGAGCCCGCAAGCCCAAGGAGCCTTTGACCTCTGATGAGTAAGTCGTTTATTCCTTATCCAATTTTCTGCTCCGAGACTTTCTTCTGTTGTAACTTATTGTTCGTCGTTTGATTCGGCAGGGCTGCGGTGGAGGTTCCTCAGAGCGGATCTGGCATTGCGTCGCTGCTCCAACATAGCCCTTCTCCCCCTCATGGCGATGATTCTCGCCCACTTAGCCCCATTCAAGAGGGTTCAACGGCTGCTCCGGGTTCTATCCCACCTCGTCTAGAGGAGGGCAACCTCGGAGCAGGGGGAAGTGGCTCTGCCGAGGCAGCGGTTGCTCCTAGCTCCACTTCGGCTTTGCCGCCAGTAGCTACATCCAAGGTACCAACAACACCCCCGCCAAGACAAACACCAGCACAAGCACCAGCGCCAGCACCAACAGCAGTAGCATAAGCATCAGCAACAGCACCAAGTCCCTCCGCCTCGTCCGAGTCTTCCTAGACTCGGCGAGAAGGCACCAGCAGCATCAAGGCTAGCACTAAGGCAGCTCCCAAGGCCAAATCTGCGGCTCAGACTTCAACTTCCTAGCAGCAGCCTAAGGCCAAGAAAACTTCCGACGCTGCCGGGACAGCATCTATCGAGGCTGGACAGCATACCCTTGCGTCCATGCTTTCGAAGAAGACCCCGCCGAAGGAAGATACCGCTGCCGGGTCAGCTGATGCGCAACTTGTATTGCACACTCGCCCCGATGTTGCCTAGGTTGAAAGGAGGGAAGCCCATGCAAACGGTCTGATCGCGCCTCACATGCTTAGCGGAGAATGCTATCCTCCGACCTTGATCGAGTTCGTTAACAACTGGAACAAGGCGGAGTTCGTCCATAACGACGATCTCCCGGAGAAATTTGGGCCTGCGGAGTTTGCTGCACAGATGAACACAGCTGCCAAGGCAATCAACCTTGCGGGTCGGATGATGGAGGTACGCTACTTCTCCTTTTCTTTAACATGTACTAGTGCTTAGTCATATAACCATTAGTCCCCGAGCCTCCGGGGGAGTAACTTGTTACTCGGCCGGATGCTCCTTAGAGAATTAGTGTAGCTCCTTAGCAACTTCAAATATGCACACACCTAGAGCCGGGTTAAGTTCCACTTGCCCAGATCTTGCACACTTCGAATATGCACACACCTAGAGCTGGGTTAAGTTCCACTTAGCTCGGATTTTGCACACTTCGAATATGCATACACCTAGAGCCGGGTTAAGTTCCACTTGGCCTGGATTTTGCACACTTCGAATATGCATACACCTAGAGCCGGGTTAAGTTCCACTTGGCCTGGATTTTGTACACTTCGAATATGCACACACCTAGAGCCGGGTTAAGTTCCACTTAGCCCGGATTTTGTACACTTCGAATATGCACACACCTAGAGCCGGGTTAAGTTCCACTTGGCCCGGATTTTGTACACTTCGAATATGCACACACCTAGAGCCGGGTTAAGTTCCACTTGGCCCAGATTTTGTACACTTCGAATATGCACATGACTAAGCTATCCTTTTGTACTATTTCAGGTGACTACCAATCACTGGAGCGCTGAGTTTCAGCGTCTTTTGGACACACACAAGCTGCTGCGCTCGAAACATACTACGCTTCTCACCGAATTTGAGAAAAGGGGTAAGTTTGTCCTTGGCATTTTTCTCATTTCTCTTTGTCTTTTTCCGCCGAACTAATCTGTTACTTGGATTGGGCAGCCGGAGTGGAGGCCGAGAACATCCTCATGAGGAAAAATTTGGACCAAATAAGGGGTAAGTCTCTTTTGCTTAATCTTCCTCTGCGCTCTATCTCCTTTTCTTCTTGGCTCGACAAATATTCATACCTCGGCTTTGCCGGGTCAACAAACTGTTTCAGCATCTCTTGAAGATAGTGTGCCCATGCCTGATATGATGCTGCATTTTATCGAACAAGCAGGGCAGCATCAGGCAGAACTCAAGAAGAAGGATGATGAGCTCGCCCTCCTCCGGACCAAACATGAAGAAATTGCCAAGCTTAAGGCAGACATGAAAAAACTCAAGGCGCTCCACAAATCCGAACTTGATAAAGCTGGCCAGGATTTTACTGAAGAGCGAGAACGTCTCAACCTCCAAATTGCCAAGGATCAAGAACTGCTGAAAGAGGCCGACACTAAGCTTGAGTCGGCGAATGCTGTACTTGTGCAACTCCGTAAGAGGCGTGACAACTGCACCAAGGAGCTGACCCGGATCCACAGCCATATTTCTCGTAAGTTCTTTTCCTTCAGTCGGCATGAATCTCTCCGGGTCAACCTCCCTCACATGTTTCACTTGTCTTGTTTTCAGACAAATTTCCGGAGGGTGATGCCATTGCAACTACTGCCATTGCCAAGTTCCGCCAGAAGAGGGGTACCCCAACTGGTCCTGGCACTGAAATTATTCCCTATGACATGGAGGACCTGCTGGTCAGCTTGTCTTCTCGTGTCGAAATTGTGAAGAACTATGGTAAGGATATCCTTGATGTGGCAATCCGGGTCTTCAATGCATTTTGGCCTGATGAAGATACTCCAGAGGGGACCACTGCTCTTATTGCCAAGTTAATGGAGTGCGAGACCCAGCTTGATCTTTGGAGGGAATCCGCTGGACGCACCGGAGCTGAAATCGTCCACCACTATGTGCTCACATGGTATGAGAAAATCAATCTCAATCTTCTTCAGCGGATGCGCACCGGATCAAGGTGGTCCAAT
The DNA here is from genome assembly GCA_910589775.1 of Avena eriantha. Taxonomy (NCBI): domain Eukaryota; kingdom Viridiplantae; phylum Streptophyta; class Magnoliopsida; order Poales; family Poaceae; genus Avena; species Avena eriantha. Next base: position 310,542,086 of record OU342744.1, on the reverse strand, counting down.
GATCCGGATTGGATAGCTCGGCGCAAGGCTTGCGCTCATAGCCTCATTCAGTATGCCCCCATCCATCAATGGAGTGAGGGACCAAGCTTCCTTGGCGCCGCCGACGACGAAAATGCCGAAGATGGTTCGGGTGAGGAGGAAGAGGACGAAGCCTCAGACGTCGAAGAAGGTGAAGATGACTTTGAAGCCGAGGCCGGAGCTGCACCTGCTGGCGCCGAGTTACCTCCCCCTGCTGCTCCTTGATCACCAACAAACACTTTGCAGTTTATTAGATCCTCGGTATGCCGGGTGCAAATGTATTAAGCACACAAGTTATATTTTGTAACTAAGTTGTTTGTGTCGGATTAACTTAGGCGTAGTCCCCAAGTTTCATTTTCTTGTTTCTCCAATTTCTTGGCCCGACACGTGTCTACCTTGGTTCGGTTTTATGACTTACGAGTCCGAGTTTCAAAAATTGACTTAACAATACTTGGAAACTTTAGGATTAGCTCAAAATAATTCGGCGTAGTAAAAACAAAGTAAACATAAAGTTAGTCCAAATAACAAATGTCGGCTCAATTAAGTTCTTTTCCTTAGTCGTTTTTCGTGTGCTACGCAATTCCAAACTTGTTCTCTTGCTTGCCATGAAGCCAAATTTTGTTGGACAGCAGCAAATCGAAGAGTTGAGTTTTTGGTTCTCACACACTACTAATCCGGCTTAGGTAGAAGCAACTTACGCCAGCCGACACATAAATAACAAATATAGAAAACAATAAATATCCCTAAGGCAGTCCCCGAGTTACTGCTCGAGGTGCCAAGATTTCATTGATAGACTCATTGCCGGCATACATACCGACATATGAGAGACTCGGATACACACACTTCTTTGCTAAGTGTAGAACGGATGAAGTAGAGCTACATTCCATGGACGCTTAGATTCCTCGCCGAACCTGTTCGCCTTGTTCTTCTCCTGTGGTTTTGCATCGATGAGATAATACGAGTCATTGTGCAATGCTTTGCTCACAATGAATGGCCCTTCCCATGGGGGGATAGCTGATGCATGCCAGCAGTACGTTGTATCAACCGGAGTACCAGATCACCTTCCCGGAAGACTCGGGGGTTTAGTTTCTGGCTATGATAGCGTTGGAGATTTTGCTGATATATGGCGGATCTGGACAATGCCAATTCTCTCGCTTCTTCCAGCAGATCAACATCATTTTGCCGGGCCTCTCGCACTTCGGCTTCTGTGTATTGGGTGACCCTAGGCGAATCATGCTCTATGTCGGTTGGTAATACAGCTTCTTCCCCATATAACAGAAAGAATGGCGTATAGCCTGTTGATCGATTCAGAGTTTTTCTTAAACTCCACACTACTATTGGTAGTTCTTCTATCCAGCATCCCGCTGATCTTTGCAGCGGCTCAATGAGCCCGAGTTTTATCCCGGATAATACTAATCCGTTGGATATCTCCACTTGCCCGTTCGATGCGGGGTGGGCTACCGAGGCAACGTCCAGCCGAATCTTCTTATCTTGACAGAATCGCGCAAATGCTCCTTCAGCAAAATTTGTGCCATTATCTGTTATGATACTGTGAGGATAGCCGTATCTCAAGACAATATCTTTGAGGAATTTCACGGCCGTAGCTCCATCACATTTTCTTATTGGCTTTACCTCAATCCATTTTGTAAACTTATCAACCTTGAATAAGATGTGGGTCATGTTCCCTCTTGCTGGTTTAAACGGGCCAACCATGTCCAAACACCATACAGCAAATGGCCAGGTAATTGGTATAGTCTTGAGCTCCGACATTGGCATATGTGTCTTGGTAGCTGATACATCCAAAACGTATCTACTTTCCCGAAAACTTTTGCTATTGTTTATCCTCTATACTTATGTGATTTGGATACAACTAATGCGGACTGACGCTGTTTTCAGCATAATTGCCTTGATGTCTACTTTTTGTGCAGAAAATCATCTATCACGAAAAATCTCGGAAAATATACCAAAAATCCTATTTCAACCGAAGACTCCGGGAGCCAAAATACGAGACGGAGAAGAGCCAGGGGTGGCCACACCACCTGCTGCCGCGGGCCAGGCCAGGCCGCGCCAGGGGTGGTGTGGGCCCCCCAGGCACCCCCTCGGCCTCTCTCTTCACCTATAAGGAGCCTTCTAACCTAAAAACTTCTAGGGGTTCGACATTTTTCTAGAAGGAGTTCTGCTCCGCCACCACCACCAGATTCCTCGAAAGAGCACCAGAAACTCCGTTCTGGCACCCTGCCGGGATGGGGAATTGGAGGAGATCATCGCCATCATCATCACCATCGCTTGTCCATCGACCATCCATGTTTCCCCCATCTATGAGTGAGTAATCCCCCGCTGTAGGCTATGGGGATGGTAGGGATTGGATGAGATCGTTCATGTAATGGCATCAGATTGTTAGGGCATGGTGCCTAGTATCTTTTATTAGTGCTTTATGACATTGTTGTGACTTGTTGTGCTTAATGCTTGTCACTAGGGCCCGAGTGCCATGATTTTAGATCTGAACATGTTATTGATTCATTATGATAGTATTGTTTTTGGTCTTATCTGCAAGTTGTATACACACGTTGTCGTCCGGAACCTATGGCCCCGAAGTGACAGAAATCGGGATAACCGGAAGGGAATGGCTTTGATGTGAGGATCACATGTGTTCACGGAGTGTTAATGCTTTGCTCCGGTGCTCTATTAAAACGAGCACCTTAATTGTCAGTAGTTCCCTATAGGCCCTGCTGCAAACGGGTTGGCAGGACAAAATATGTTGTGCAAGTTCTCATTGCGAGAACGTATGACTATATATGGAACACATGCCTAGGATTATCTAGTACTTGGATGCTTTATCTTATTTATCTGCAATTGCCCTATGTTATGATTGCTATGTGAATTGTCTTGTCCATGCAACGCCCGTCCATCTATCCCTATGCCTACCGCACTCGAATCCCACTGTTTACTACTTTTGTTAGTACTGTCTCTGCTTTACTACTGCTGTTACTTTACTATTCCTACTACAAAACTGTTGCTACTAATAAATTGCTATGAAGCAAGATTGTTTCCAGGTGCAACTGAATTGACAACTCAGTTGTTAAGGCTTATAAATATTCTTTGGCTCCCCTTGTGTCGAATCAATAAATTGGGTTTCACTTCCCTCGAAAATACTGCGATACACCCCTATACTTATGGGTCATCAAGACTATTTTCTAGCGTCGTTGCCGGGGAGCATAGCTTTATTTATCAAGTTCACTTGGATTCTCTATTGTTCGCTGCTATCCATCCATCATGGGTAAGTCTCGTGATGGCAATGTTCCTATTTTACCATCCACTACAAGAAGAGGTACGGTTCTGAACACCTTTGTTGCTCTTGATTCACCGTCCTTACACCACCACATACACATGCTACACACACTGCTACTACTACTGAATCTGAAACTTTTGATGATTATGATGCTGCTTCTACTGAGTGGTTCATTAGGTCCTTTCCTAGATGCTACGATTGCTAGAACTATAGCTGGAAATACCGAAACTCCTAATGAAGACACTACCACACATGTTAGTTCACCTGAGCCTAGTGAAAGTTATGATATTGAAGATGGTTATGTTGAGATGACCGATGAGTTTATTAAAGAATGTAAGAACACCCATGATAGGAGCGCTGCTAAGAGTCTCCTTGAGAGGCGTACTATTAGACCCAAATTATATCCTGCTGCTAAGTTTGCTGCTTCTCCCATAAACATTATAGATGAAGATTATGATTTCTCTCTCGATCTATCTTACATAGCTATTGTCGAGAAAGAACCTTTTTGTGGGACTAAGAATGAAACTGCGGTAGCACATATGAATGAACTTTCTACCATGAGTGGCTTGTTTTCTGATGATATTAAGATGCGTACTTACTTTGCTGCTAAGATTTTTCCCTTTTCACTTAAAGGAGAAGCTAAAACATGGTTTAGTAATTTACCTACTAGATCTATTGATAGCCCTGAGTGCTTGATTAGTACTTTCCTGCAGAAATATTTTCCTCCCAGTGCTAGACATGCTATTTTGCAAGAACTTTTTGATTTTAAATAGGGAGAAAAAGAGGTATTGCCCGAATCTTGGGCAAGGTTTTGTGCTTTGATTCATGCACAGGCTGGAAGTCCATGACCTAAGAATGAGCTTCTTGATATATTTTATAATGGACTAAACGAAGAATCTAGGACATACCTAGATAGTTGTGCTGATTGTGTTTTCAGGAATAGGACTCCTAAGGAAGCTGATGAATTAATGGCTAAAATAAGCAAGAATTATGAAGATTGGACTCCTCCTAAACAAGCTATACCTGAACTAATTGTACCTGAACCATCTATTCCTCTGCCTATTCCAACATCAAAGAAGAGGGGAGTTATTGAATTAAATGATGAAGTGATGAATGTCTTAAGGAAAAGGGAATTAAAGCTGTAGATTTCAAGAATTTACCTCCTATAGAAGAATTATGTAAGCCTATTCCCTACTCATCCACTATTGAGGCACACTCTCTCCAACACTTTGATGAAGGTGATATCCCTTACTCTAAACCTCCTGATCAATGCTTAGAAGAATTTGATATCTTTATTGTTAAGCAAGATAACTTTAATAAAAGGGTGCAAAATCATCTAATGGAAAACACTAGAGCTATTGTTGAGTTGAAAGATATTGTGGAAAGAACCTCTAATGATGTTTAAATGATTGTTAAACACTTTCAAATGGTTCAAACTCAAATAGATCAACCCATTAAAGTGCAAAACGACTTGCTAGTTAATGCTGCTAAAGAAAAACATGCTTATGAAATTAGAACTAGAAATGGTGCTGCTACCCCGGATCCTCTATATCTTGAGGGGCATCCCAAAAGAATTGAGCAAGATTCTCAACAAGCTGAAAATAGTGGTTCTACTCGTAAGAAAAGGAGAAAGAAACATAAAACTGTTGTAGAACCCTCTGAACCTTCTATAGATCCTAATAGTATATCTATCTCTGATGCTGAAACTGAAAGTGGTAATGAAGAAAATGTTGTTCCTAATGAAGAAAAAGTTGAAGAAGAACCTGAAAACCACACTAAGAATACTAATACACCAAAGAAGATTTTAGTGCTAAGAAACATGGTAGTGAAAGAGAACCTTGGGTCCAAAAACCTATGCCTTTCCCTGATAAGAAACACAAGTCAAAGGAAGATGAACGCTATAATAAGTTTTGTGAGTGGATGAAGCCTTTATTCTTGCAAATTCCTTTGACTGATGCTATTAAATTGCCTCCTTACTCAAAGTATATGAAGGACATTGTCTCGAATAAAAGGAAGATCCCTAATGAAGAAATTTCTACTTTGCTTGGTAATTATTCCTTCAATGGTAAGGTTCCTAAGAAACTTGGAGACCCAGGGATTCCAACTATCCCTTGCTCTATTAAGAACAGTTATGTTAGAACTGCTTTGTGTGATTTGGGAGCTGGAGTTAGTGTTATGCCTTTCTCTCTCTATAAGAGGGTTCAACTTGAAAAAGTAATACCAACTGATATATCTTTGAAAATGGCTGATAAATCTACCACTATTCCTGTGGGTATATGTGAGGATGTACCTGTTCAGGTGGCTCACAATTGCTTGATATTAACTGATTTTGTTGTGCTTGAAATGCCCGAAGATGATAATATGGCTATTATTCTTGGGATACCTTTTCTTAATACTGCAGGAGCTGTTATTAATTGTAATTAAGGAAAGGTGACCTTAAATGTTAATGACAAGGAACATACTGTCTAATTACCCAAGAAGATTGAAAGGACTTATGGTTTGAATTCAACTGAACATGTTGAAGGCATTCAAGTTGGAGAAATATATTGTCCCATACCAAGAGAAAATTTTGAAACTATTATGATTGGGACCATTGCTATCAAGGTTGAGGTAACATAATCATTAGTGGAGTACAAAGTTTTGTCTCATATGCAATTGTTTTGGTAGCAAGACTTGATCAACCTTGTTAACATAAGGATTCCATTGAACAAAACAATGTTTTCATTATGATTATCTCCGTTTATTTCTATCCTTTGCATTTTAGTTTTTGCTTTCGTTTAGTTTTCTTTTTGTTGTTAGTTGCTTGCATGTTAGAACTTCTGTAGTTCTAGCCTTCTTTTTTCCTTGCATCATGTTTCCAAAGGAAACAAAATCTATCTGTCAGAAAAATCATTCTTCTATTTATGAAAAATTCCCAAAAATAAAGTGTCTCTAAAAATTCCAGAAAATTCATATTAAATTTTTACGTGAAAAAAGGGGCAGAGGAGTACCTGGGAGGTACCAGGGGGGCCACCAGGCAGGCACACCACATGGTGGCACGGCCAGCCTTGGGTGGCGACATGTCCTGGCGTGGGCCACCCCTGGCCCCCCACTAACTCTCTCACCTGCCACTTTCTTCTCTCTCCCGAGTAAGCTCCAGTTCATTGCTCAAAATTGCGTTCTTGCTGTGCTTGCTCTCGATTTTTTTGATCTCCTTGCTCAGCCCATCTTTCTTGCTGAAATTTGGAGCATTTTTCCCTAGTATGTGACTCCTCCCCTTGTCCAAGTAGATTTGTGATTAGTGGATTATATATTGAGTATTTTGCTGCTGTAGGTGACTGGTTATGAGAGCTTGTAAGCTTGTTTGATGCTTAGAGATATAGTTTTGATGCATGTTTAGGCCTCTTGCAAGTCCCTATGAGTAGAATCCTTTATTATATTTACTTTGCAATCACTTGTTTAATAGGTGTTTAAATTTCAGAATACCAAGCATGAACAACCATACTTTTGGAGAGATATTTGAGAGTGATGCACCTAGGAGGTCGAGGCCCTCGAGGACAGCCTCTCAAGCTAGGCCATCATACAATGAAGATCTCATTGCAACTCGTATTGGTAGTGAAAGGGATGATGGGGATGCTCACCCATCCTCTTTTCCTTGTTTTACTTTCTTACAAGCTGCAGGTATTCTTGATGATTTCTTCCTACTGATTGAGAGGGTTGGTTTGACCTCATATATGCAAGATGAGAGTGTGCAATACGCTATGCTCACCAAAACTTTTGTTGAGAGCTTCACGTTTACTAACACACCCTATCAGTCTACTGTCTCTTTTAAAATCTATGATCTGCCCTTCACCATGCCTTTGGAGAGATTTTGCAGTATTGTAGGTGTGCGCATGACAGGGACCGTGAAGAAAATTCAAGGGCGACCCGCTGATTTGTTGGAGCTTTACCGAGGGGTGACCAATGATGATGACCGCGTGGCGCAGCGTGGAAAGATAAGAAATATCCAACTCCCTGCTCTTAGATACTTTGCATATTATCTTGCTACTAGTGTACTGGGTAGGGAGAACACAAGTCATATCTCCAACTATCATTTAGCTTTCCTTGTTGCTGCGCTTAACAATGATACTCGGTACAATCTTGGCTCACTTATTGCTTGCCGCCTAGCTGCTAGGGGGCCTATCTATGGGGGCATCATTGCATCACGTATAGTCAATGCATTAGGTCTTTCAGTGGATCCCTATGATGCTATGCTGGCACCACAGAGGATTGACCTTGTTGCCATGAAAACTCATCACTTTGTCACTACTACCTCTGATTTGAACAATCTAGTATATAGGATGCTTTTCAGTGACGAGTATGAAAGGGAGATACTTTTGCCACAGCCTGCTGTGTTTAGTGTTCATAGGAGACCGTGGTCGCGCTCCTAGGAGGAGGTGGACGAGCAGCTTCGCTTGTTGGGTTTCCACGAGCAGCACCAGGAGGATGTGCCCTCCTATGATTACTCCGCGCATTACGGAGGGACGTACTCGAGTTCGCACCAGGATGAGGGGACCTCTTCGTCGTACCAAGGTGACACTTCATCCTGGCCAAATTGGGATTGATACCCACTTAGGCCAAAAGCCTAAGCTTGGGGGGAGGTACGCCGACATCGCACTCATCTTCATATCATGTTGCGTCGGTACTTTGTATATTCATGTTTTCGTTCTCTTTTTAGTTTTCGTTCTTCTTTGATTTTTCTTTCTAAAAACACAAAAAGACCAAAAATATTTCTGTTGTTTCTCTTTGGTTTGCTTCTTCTTTTTACCTTGGTTTGCTTTTCCCTTTTTTCTTTGTTTGAACTATTCGAAAAACCCAAAGAGATTTTGCTTTTCTTGTTTTTCCCTTTTGGCTCTTGTTTAAAAATCGAATACACCAAAAATATTTGTCGTTCTTCTTTGGTTTTGAGAGTTTGCTACAGGGTTCAGCAGTCCTCAGTGGATATTGGTTTCATATTATTATTCAAGCCACACAAGTGAAGAGAAATAATGAGGATCAATCACAACTTGAGCCGTGGTAAGAGGCTGGTAACGAACTCTATTTGTTTTCATTTTGTACATATACTCATCATTGTGAGCTTGCTTAGTCCGTTCAAGTAGGGTGTATGTTATCTTTGGATGCTTAGTAGTTCTTGCTTTCTTATGATTAGCTCCAGCTCGCTAATAGTTTGTAGCATGTCTTATGAATGTTTGCTTGCATTTCTCTATTCATAAATTGGTATGACACCGCAGTATCCTCCTCTGAATGTTTCATTTGAATTGACTTGGCACATGCTCACACATGCACATGACTGTGATAATCAGTTAAGCCTTGATGAATTATTTTGCCTTGAGGATCTTGAATCACTTTCATGCCATGAGTAGTCCCGTTTTGTTGCAAGCATGATAATGACAGCTATTGCTCTCTCGTTTGTCGCTCCCTTACTATTGCTAGCCTTCACTTTCACTGAGTATGTTTTCCTCAAGTTCCTAACTCCCTAAACCAAATATTTCCAAAGTGTCCACCATACCTACCCATTCGCAACATTTGCTACCTCCGTGCATATTCAATATGCCTTATTTTCTTCCGAATAAAATGTTAGCTTATTATGAGAAACTTAGTTAGTAAAGCTCTCACGAACTTGATGGAACACTTTATCTTCTTGCACTTAATAAACCTGAACCATTGCGTCCTTCTTTGTTGCGCATATGCTTGCGCTTTATGAGCTGAAGTTAGCAGAACCATGTATCATGGGGACCGCTTTCAACGCTTCATAGGTACTTTGTACCTAGTTGATATAATGTTCTTTTTCTTATGGACCCCGGTGGTGTGAAATAAAAGTGGAACTTGTAAGATCATGGAGTTTGTATGTATGTTAGAAAAACGCCCGGGCCGCTAGCGTAAGCCATGCCTAATCATGGTGGAAACTTGCAGCATAACCATAATGAGCATTCTATGAAGCATCCTCAATAAAAATCTATGCACATAGTAAATAAAAAGATCGCCGAGATGCTCATTGTTTGTTTACCTTATATTTTGACTATGGGATAGCTCCCGTGTCATGTGCAAGGGGTACCCCATTGGTGGTTCTCTATGATACGTATATACTTACAATGACAAGAGCTTACTTGTAATTGAAGTTGAGTAGCACGAGGATCGGTCTTCGTAAGTAAGGGGCATGAGCCTTCGATTTATAACTTGTCAAGCATATCCTCTTAGTTGTGTCACTTTAACCTTAACCATTTAAAGATGCTTATGATAGGGGCAATGAGATCTCAAAGCTAATGAGTACCATACTTTCAGCATTTGGAAGCTTTTCAAAATTATTCAAAACCTTTTTCTTCTACTTGTTGAGTCTCCACATATTCTTTGAGCACCTTCTTGAGAGCATATTTTTCATTCTTTGTGTTTGTTCCATTACTTGATTATTTGTGTTATGACTTTGATGCTTGTATCCTTGATATCTTTACTTCTAGTCATCACTTGAACTTCAGAGGTGCCTTGGCATTCATAATCAAAGGCAAGCGAGATACCACTCTATCATACCTTTTTATGAGCATTGTAATATTTGCTTATGTTTGTGCTTCATGCTACTTATTATTCTTGAGTTGGAATCTCTTCATAGCTTGCAAAGACTATTAAGTAGACTTGGTTGCATACTCTTTATTATGAATTGTCCAAGTAGTTGATCACATTGCTGAGAATATTTACATCATATGAAGCAAATGTGTTCGTGAAAGTTCTTTTATCGCACTCAGTTTTCAACTGAATTGCTTGAGGACAAGCAATAAGCTAAGCTTGGGGGGAGTTGATACGTCCAAAACATATCTACTTTCCCGAACACTTTTGCTATTGTTTCTCCTCTATACTTGTGTGATTTGGATACAACTAATGTGGACTGACACTGTTTTCAGCAGAATTGCCTTGGTGTCTACTTTTTGTGCAGAAAATCATCTATCAAGAAAAATCCCGGAAAATATGCCAAAAATCCTATTTCACCCAAAGACTCTAGGAGCCAGAATACGAGATAGACAAGAGCCAGGGGGTGGCCACACTACCTGCTGGCGCGTGCCAGTCCAGGCCGCGCTAGGGGGTGGTGTGGGCCCCCCAGGAACCCCCTCGGCCTCTCTCTTCGCCTATAAGGAGCCTTCTGACCTAAAAACTTCGGGGGGTTCGACGTTTTTCTAGAAGGAGTTCCGCTCCACCGCCACCAGCAGATTCCACGAAACAGCACCATAAACTCCGTTCTGGCATCCTGCCGGGACGGGGAATTGGAGGAGATCATCGCTATCATCATCACCATCGCTTCTCCATCGACCATCCATGTTTCCCCCATCTATGAGTGAGTAATCCCTGGCTGTAGGCTATGGGGATGGTAGGGATTGGATGAGATCGTTCATGTAATGGCATCAGATTGTTAGGGCATGGTGCCTAGTATCTTTTATTAGTGCTTTATGACCTTGTTGCGATTTGTTGTGCTTAATGCTTGTCACTAGGGCCCGAGTGCCATGATTTCAGATCTGAACATGTTATTGATTCATTATGATAGTATTCTTTTTGGTCTTATCTGCAAGTTGTATACACACGTTGTCGTCCGGAACCTATGGCCCCGAAGTGACATAAATCGGGATAATCGGAAGGGAATGGCTTTGATGTGAGGATCACATGTGTTCACGGAGTGTTAATGCTTTGCTCCGGTGCTCTATTAAAAGGAGCACCTTAATTGCCAGTAGTTCCCTAGAGGCCCCGCTGCAAACGGGCTGGCAGGACAAAAGATGTTGTGCAAGTTCTCATTGCGAGCACGTATGACTATATATGGAACACATGCCTAGGATTATCTAGTAATTGGATGCTTTATCTTATTTATCTGCAATTGCCCTATGTTCTGATTGCTATGTGAATTGTCTTGTCCATGCAATGCCCGTCCATCTATCCCTATGCCTACCGCACTCGAATCCCACTGTTTACTACTTTTGTTACTATTGTCTTTGCTTTACTACTGCTGTTACTTTACTATTCCTACTACAAAACTGTTGCTACTCATAAACTGTTGTGAGCAAGATTGTTTCCAGGTGCAGCTGAATTGACAACTCAGTTGTTAAGGCTTATAAATATTCTTTGGCTCCCCTTGTGTCGAATCAATAAATTGGGATTCACTTCCCTCGAAAATATTGCGATACACCCCCTATACTTGTGGGTCATCAGTAGCATACCTCTAACAACCATTGCATTTTCTTACTAGATCTTCCGCTTGTTCCAAGGCACTTGGCCAGTAGAACCCTTGCCGAAAAGATTTTGCCAATAAAGCTCTGGATGAGGCGTGATGCCCACATTCCCCTTGATGTATATCCCGGAGGATGTCAAGCCCTTCTTCCGGGTCAACACATCGCTATAGTACATTCGTGACACTTCTCTTATATAGTTCAGCATTGATGATTGTGTACGCCTTTGCGTGCCTTTGAATTTTCCTGGAAAGCACCTCTTCACTGGGCAAAGTTCCATCCTTCAGGAATTGAAATACGGGCAGCGCCCAACCTGGTATACCTCGCACTGGAAACACATCCTCATCTATTTCCATTTGCTCCACCGGCATAACCTCGGCCGGATCGCGTTGTGCAGTCCCCGGGTTCTGCGAAGCAGTCCCGGGTTTCCTGAACCACTTCCCACGTCAATGTCCATGGGTACAGCTCCGGACTCCGGATCGCGTTGTGCAGTCCCGGATGTAGATAGAGTCGGTTTCTGGGGATGGCCTGATAAATGGTTTTCTGAGGTGTTCTACTGCTACACCCGGTGGAATTGCTTGTCGGGTTGATCCGAGCTTCGACAATACGTCGACAGCCTCATTTTCTAGCCGGGGTACATGGTGAAACTCGCATCCCTCAAAGTACCCAGATATCTTTTGCACATGGAATCTGTACAATGCCATGTTTGGATCAAGAGCGTCCCATTGCCTCGAGACTTGCTGAACTACCAAATCCGAGTCGCCAAAGCATTGGATCCGACGTATTCCAATTTCTTTGGCCACTTTGAGCCCATGCACAAGTGCTTCATATTCGGCGACATTGTTTGACGCTGCGAAATGGATCTGTAGCACATACTTCAGCTGGTCGTTCTTTGGTGCGGTAAGTACAACTCCGGCGCCTAAACCGGTTTTTGCTTTTGATCCATCAAAATGCATTCTCCATTAGTTCGGATCTGGTAACGGTGGTTCGTATTGCATCTCGGCCCAATCCATGAAAAAGTCGGCCACAGCCTGAGACTTGATCGCATCTCTCCTGTCGTATTGCGGAGCATAAGGGGCTAGCTCAATTCCCCATTTTGCGATTCGACTGCTTGCATCCTTGTTACTCATTATCTCAGATATGGGGGCTTCACATATCACTTTGATTGGGTGTTCTTCAAAGTAGTATTTTAGCTTCTTTTCTGACATGTACACACCATATACCATTTTCTGATAGTGAGGATAGTTTTTCTTCGATGCGGATAATACCTCACTCAGGTAATACACAGGCCTTTGCACTGGCGTACCCTCTTCATCGCGCTCTACCACCACCACTGCACTTACAACTCGGTTGGTTGCGGCTATACAGAGCAACATTGGCTCTTTGGATAATGGTGAGGCTAACACTGGTGTAGTGGCTAACATTTTCTTTAATTGGATAAAGGATTCGTTGGCCTGCGGCGTCTATACGAACTTGTCCGCTTTTTTCATCAGTTGATAGAGAGGCAATGCCTTTTCTCCCATTCGACATACAAACCGACTTAAAGATGCCAGGCAACCAGTGAACTTCTAGACATAGTTAAGACACTTCGGCAGCTCCATTCGCTCTATGGCTCGGATTTTAGTTGGGTTAACTTCGATAGCTCGGTTGGACACAAGAAATCTGAGTAATTTTCCAGCCAGGACACCGAAGGTACATTTTTCCGGGTTAAGCTTCATTCGGAATCTTCTTAGGTTCGTGAATGTTTGCCTGATATCATCAAGGAGCGTTTTGCTTTCCTTGGTTTTTATAACCACATCATCCACATAGACTTGCACATTCTGGCCGATTTGGTCGTGTAAACATTTTTGCATACATCTTTGGTATGTTGCCCCTGCATTACGTAAACCAAAAGGCATGGTGCGATAGCAATAAGCCCCATACGGGGTAATAAATGCAGTCTTTATTTGATCATTTGGATTCAGAGGTATCTGGTGGAAACCAGAATATGCATCTATGAATGACAGCAGTTCACACCCAGTAGTAGAATCTATGACTTGATCTATCCTTGGCAGTGGGAATGGATCTTTTGGGCATGCCTTATTCAGGTTCATGTAATCGATGCACATACGCCAAACCACTGCCACATTCGGATCATCTTTCTTCTTTTCCACCAGCACCGGATTAGATAGCCAATTCGGATAAAGCACCTCCATGATAAACCTAGCTGCTAGGAGCCGAGCTATCTCATCTCCAATGAATTTTCTCCTATCTTCGGCGAAGCGGCGGAGAGGTTGCTTCACCGGCCTTGCTCCAGGTGTCACATTCAAAGAGTGCTCGGCCAACTCCCTCGGAACACCTTGCAAGTCCTGTGTGGACCAAGAAAAAATATCCCGATTCTCACGGGGGAAGTTGACGACCTCGCTTTCCTATTTGTCATTTAACCCGGCACCAATTGTTACGGTGCGCTCTGGAAACATATCATCAACAGGTACTTTCTTTGTATCTTTCGTTGCTTGAAACGAAACACTTCCATGCGGGTTACTCAGCGCCGACATATACTGCTGACCGGATTGAGCCAATGCCGCCACCTCCTGGATCTTTCTCTTTTATTGTGCGATCACGAGTGGCTCGGCTAGGTTAGACCCAGACGACGCACACTCAATGGAACGTCGAAAATCTCCTACTATAGTGATTACTCCGTTTGGCCCGGGCAACTTCATCTTCAGGTAACTGATGTGACAACTTGCCATGAAATTGTTCAGGGCAGGCCTGCCGAGTAATGCGTGATACGCACATTCTAGGTTCACCACCTCAAACCCAAATTTTCAGTTCGGTAGTTATCCCTTGTGCCGAATAGCACGTTTACTCGGACCTTGCCGATGGGTTCATAGGAAATGCCTGGCACAATGCCATGAAACGTTGGTCTCGTGGCCTGGAGCATATTCTCCGAGATACCCAATTTGCACATTGTATCCACGTGCATGATATTGATGTTGCTACCATTGTCAATCAGCACCTTGGAAAATCTGACATTGATATTTGGCCCGATGAATGTTGGGTCTAGCACTAACGCATACGAACCAGGGCTTCGCATAAGCTTGGGATGATCCTTGATATTCCATGTAATTTCCTGATCTGACCAAGGCATATACCTCGTCACTGCGGGCATTACCGCATTCACCTCCATATGTCGGCACTGCAAACTCTTAATATCTGTTTCCTCTGTGGTAAACACACAGTAACTCTGGTGATGCTCTATGTACTCATTTCTCCCATCATTTTCGGGGTACCTTTGATCTGGCTGATGTTGGTTTTCCACTTGATGCACTGCATCCCTTCTCTCATGGTTTTCATACCTTGGCAGAGGGGGTGGCAACATTAACTGTTGCGTGTTCGCTCCGGAGAGCAATTGCTGCCAAGGTTGATCGTTCCGAGGTGCCTGAGCATTCCTCGAACCACTTTGTTCTATCTTCCTCATCCATTCACATTGTCGAGTCGTGTGACCCGTCGGGTTACTCGGATTTGGCGTGTGAAATTTACACGGCTGATCCAGCATTGCCTCATAGGTATACCTCGGACGGTCCTTCTTTTCTTGCGACTGTTTCTTCTGCTCTGGCGTCCAAGTTTTCTTGCCATCATTTCATGGAGTCCATTGTTGCCCTCCAGTTTTCTGACATTGATTACTCCTTGCTCCGGGTTGATCTTGATTTACAGCTACAACTTGTTGTTACTGTACCTGTAATCCAGTCTATCATCTCTTCTCTTACCCCGGTAGTCATTCCGCCGGGATGATCCGGCTCCATCTCGCTGGTAGTACTCCTCATTTGACTCACTTGCCACAAGTCTAGGTTGAGTTGGATCACCCAAGGCATACAAATCAGCGATCCGGATGGTCTCTGCTAGTGTAGTTGGCATATCCCTTTGTAACCTTTGCCACAGCATGCTTGCATATATGCACCCTTGTGCAAACCATGCTATGGCCTGTGACTCAATCACGCCCTCACATGAATTTCGCACTGTGCACCACCGGGTTAAGAACTCCCGGTCCGTCTCATTCGGTTTCTGCTTGCACATTGCTAGGGTCTGTGGCCTATTCGGCCTCTGATACGTGCTCGAGAAGTTACTGACAAACATCTCCTCAAAGTCAATCCAACAGTTGATACTTCCAGGTGGTAAATTGTTCAGCCATACCCTCGCTGGCCCTTCCAGCATCTGAGGTACATATATCACAGCCCATCTTAAGTTGCCTGTAGCAATTTTCACCGTTGTCGCGTAGTTGAGCAACCAATCCTCCGGCTTGGTGCTACCGTCATATGTTTTTGTGCCTCTGGGCAACTAGAAGTTAGGTACCGAAGGCTCCTTCATGGTCCGGGGCCCAAAACATGCAGGACCCGGAGGACCTTCACACTCAATTTGCTCCGACCTATAAAGCCGATCCAGTTTTAACCTGGCGTCGTCAGGCATCAAGTTCCTGCTTCCCAACCTTGACCCTATCACGTGATAGTCCGGCCTAGGGTATCCTGCGTTCACCATTTTCGAATCACCATCATTGCATCTATCTTGCTCCTATGGAGCTGCTCTCTGTTGGATACCTTGGCTGGCACTTCGCTCTTGCCGTGATATATTCATGTTGTGGTTGCCCTGCACCCGCTGAGTTAAGCTGTCCGGCATTTCCATTCACAGCGTTTCCCTGACCGACATTGCCTTGGTCACGGTTACCTCGGCCAGCTTCACCTCGGCTCACACTTCGTCGATCCTCATTTCTCTGCATTTATTTTTCTTTCCCTGCCCTTGCCGGGTCATATGGGACGATCTGCTTGTTTCTCCTCGCCGAGGTTACCACCTCCTCTCTTCTTGGGCCACCATGAGGCAACGATGCAGCTCCAGCAGATTTCTCCAGGTTACCTACTGCTGAGTCAACGACTTTGGAGGCTCCAGCTCTTCCCGGATTAGCCCTGAGTAACTCTTCATTTTGTCTGTTCTCGATCTGAACTAACTCATTGACCCTATCCTGCTGTCTTTGCCGGGCTTCACCCGTCAAACCCTCTAACTCGGACGCAGTTGCATCTGCTGCTCTGAGGTTCTTTGCCGGGGTACTATACTTCGGCAGCCCCACGGACAAAACGTTCTCCGATTCCTCAACTCTAGTATCACCTTCTTTGTTCATTTCACTGATAAGGTTTCTCCCCTTCACTTTTACAACATCTACCTTATTTGCCCTTGCGTACTAACGCAGTGTCATGTTCAACGACTGCTGAGCCGCTTTTTTCGCACCCTCTAGTATTTTCTGCCTAGTCTCCTCTAACTCGGCCTGAGCCTGAGCCGGATCTACTGTAGGTGCTATGGGGCTCTCTAGGCTATATATCGCCTACTACAGCACATTCTCTTGCCTTTCTAGTGGAGGACCTCTACTTTTTCTTGGTGCTTTTGGTGTTACCTCCGGATCTGGTGCCGGATCTTTGCTCGTGCCAGCGTCAGGCGCAGTCATCATCACCTCGGCGCGGTCAAGGGAGCGAGTGATACACGCCCCACGAGCCGCACTAAGGGGTGGCTCGCCTCCCTCGACGACGTGCCGCGAATGAACGCACGACACATCGACAACAACATAGATCTTGTGTGTGCCGAGCTTGACGAAGAGGCCATTGCACGGGAGAGGTCGCTTGCCGAAGCAGCCAGCATTGTCGCTGACAAAGTCCAGTGCTCCAAAGCGCTGAACAAGCCCGGAGACGATGTGTTCGCCGGTGCCAATGAGGTTTCCCGTCCGGATCTTCACTCCTGCTAGCGCCGGTAGCCCCACGGCGGGCGCCAACTGTCGTGGTGGTATCACGGCAGATGACATGGATAGGCTAAAGGTGGGGACAAGATGCACTAGAGGAATCCATGGAGGGATAGTGTGGTGATTCCACACACAGATGTTTTGTATTTGATGTGCTTCCAAGGTTTACAAGTGCTCCTTGAGCTATACTGGGGAGAGGAGGAAGAAGGAACTCTCTTACTCTCTCCACTAGCTAGCTCTCAAGAACATACAAGAGAATAACCCAGTAAAGCTCAACCAACTAACGATCAACCCCTTCTACAGAGGCCCTAGCCCTCCTTATATAGGGGTGGCTAGGTCTCCAATTAGGGAACACGTGGAGGCATATTCCAGGGAATATGCCTCCTCCCAAAGTAGCAAACCGACCGGGTCACTTTTCCCCATCGTAAGCCATGCAGAGGCTACGTGAGCCTCTGCGGCGGCAGCGTCATCCGACACAGGCAGCGTCACCCTTGTCGGCCACACCTCGGTGGTCATGGACTCTGTCCGCTTTGCTCACGCTCTGCGCACAGTGGCCACCTTTTGACCAGCGAAATACCTTCCTTCTCTTGCAAGCTTGATATAACACGGATCGTGCCTGGCTGATCCGGCCACACCGGTACCTGCAAACAAGTTATATAAATCTTACTAACATACGACATAAGTCGGCCGGGACTTAGTTAGGCGGAAATACTCCGGTCCGGGTTACTCCGTGATTCGGCCTGCCTTGAGGTGACTCGGCCAGCACTTGCTTTGACCTTGCCATACCTCAGCTAACTCGGCCATTATACCCCGGCGTGACCCTACCCGGGGGTATTCTGCCAACACCCAAAGCATCTCGAAATATATCCTTTGCTAAAAAGATGGTTGTCTGCTGTAAGACTTGATATGACATGATTTTATGTCAATCGGTCAAACTCCCTCTAGTACTTTCCATGTTCAAATCCTTCGCTGCCCAAGTTCCTCGCTACATAAAACTCTTAATAAGTCGTAATATCAGTCTCTTTTCTCCCTTTCCAACTTCATTATTTTGGATCCGGCGTAAGTACAGCCAGGTCAGGTGGGCCATCGACCTTCAGTACAATGTATTTTTACTACTCTGCCTATGAAAACGAATATTTCAACCCCACTTCGGACAAAAACCTTCCCATAATCTTGTTTCCAAAAAAAATCCTTAATTATCCTTTCACGGTGAGAAGAGCCACCAAACCCCAGTATATATTTTTTAGAGTACCAACTACATTTTTTTGAGGATGGGGTACCAACTATATTGAATTTTCACTAAGGACCTAACGAAAAGATTGCACATTCGACCCAACACTAGCCCAAAACCTTGCAAATTTAGTCTGCCGGGTCAGATGGACTGCTGACCCCCGACATATTAAATACACTGAATTTTTAGTGAGGAGCTTATTAGAAAATAGTACTACATTCTACCCAACTGTGCCTCAAAACCTTGCTAATTTATCCTTCTGGGTTCAGGTCGGCCGTGGGCCGCCAACCCTCAACATATTGGTACTTGGTTTTTGAAGCATGAACCATGCTGAAGAAGTTTCGCTAAGGATCACACGATAAGAAGCCCATTGGTTCACAAGATTGGACCCAAGTTATTTTTTGTATCGCCCAAAACCATATTAATTTAGCATTTGTGCCATTCTGATAAAGTATAGGACAATCTTCTCCTATCCATGTTGTACTTATACACAACATTTAGCATTTTTTTCTGCAAGTCGTCAGGGTCGCTGCCTTTTCATTTTAAGTGATTTCAAATTTTCTAAATGTAATCTTTTCTAGAAGTGGCATAGATGGTTCTGGCGCAGTGGAAGCTCATGCGGTTCCCATTTGTTGAATTCTTGAGTTTTATACCTAGGTTTATCAATATATAATATATAATATAACCTCTATTGTTCTTTTACATTTTTCTAGCAAACACATGTTTCTTACATAGAGAAGGGTGACATCTGGGACCCAGCAATGTTGCCAAGGTCAAAACAGCAGAGTCCGTCATACACATGTTGCATTTGTGGAGAAGCAGACATGTTGGACCTAGCAGAGACCTTATACAGATGTTGCATCGAGCAATCAATGTTTCATTTATAGAGAGTCTGATATGTGGGACCCAGCAGCGTGACCTTATACAGATGCTGCATTGAGAAACCAGTCATGCGAGAAATGTTGCCAGTTTGAAACAGGGAGGCGCGAGCGAGAAAAAAGTTCAGCATGCACACGTTTCTTGTAATGAGAAGCTTAAATGGGGGACCCAACTGCTTGAGCAAATGGTAGATTCGTCAAGCAACAATATCTAGTTCAGAACAGGGTAGTGCTAGAGAAGAAAAAATCCATCATACCCATGATTTTTCTAATGTGAATCTGACATAAGGGACCCACCAACCTAAATAAACGGCTGATGCACCGAGCAACGCTATCAAGTTTGGAACATGAAGATGCGATATAGGGCAAAAAATCCATCATACACATGTTTCTTCTAATCAGAGGATGACATGTGGGGCCCAAGAGGTTCATTAAACGGGTAGATGCATCGAGCAGCACTATCAAGTTTGGAACAGGGTAGCGCGAGCGAAGGAAAAAAATTCCATCATACACATGTTTCTTCTAATGAGAGGATATCATGTGGGGCCCAGGAGGTTGATTAAACAGTAGATGCATCAAGCAGCGCTATCAACTTCAGAACAAGGTAGCGCGAGCGAAGGAAAAAATTCCATCATACACACGCTTCTTCTAATGAGATGATGACATGTGGGTCCCAGTAGCGTGATTAAATGGTAGATGCATCGAGTACCGCTATCAACTTCGGAAAAGGGTAGCGTGAGCGAAGGAAAAAAATTCCATCATACACACGATTCTTCTAATGAGAGGCTGACATGTGGGACCTAGCAGCCTGACTAAACTACAGACACATCGAGCAACATTATTGACTTCAAATCAGGGAGGCGGGACCCAAAAGTATGGTCCACTAGAGACACTGACGTCCGGGACCCACATGCCTCAAAAGACTTCGGCGAGTCAACATAGCGCAAGGAAATGAAAATCTTGCTTTTGCCACACGCTGGATGAGCTTCCCCCATGTTTTTAGCGGTTCCATCGTAGTAGAGGGCCGTGAAACCGGAAAAAAAGTTTTCCATCGGCCACGGTCCAGCCGAAAAATTCATCGCGGAAGACACACCTTCTACGACGACCGTCTAGCAAAGTCGTTGCAGAAGGAAACATTTCTTGTAGTGGGGGCTAGGGTTTCCAACACATGGAAGTGTCTAACGGTGCCCTTTGGGCATCCTACACCCGACTATATATAGGCAGTGGTGGTGGGCTACACAACACTAGTGGCCCATCCACCAAAACCCCATTTTGGTCACCATGATTCCAACTCACTAGCCTAGTCTATTTTTGGTTTGGGTCCAACCTGAACAACATACTTTAAATTGGATTCACATCTGAATGGCTCCCTATCTTAAGTGTGTGACCCCACAGGCTCATAGTGACTTGGAAACGATTTGATTCCGACTCATAATCGATCAATAGGTAGCGGCTCCTAGCAGAACATGCCAACTCCAAGTGCCACAGAATCATGACAACATACCTTTTAAATGCGACTTACGTCCGAGTCCCTTTTGCCTCACAATACACCTTGTCGAGGTACAGGCGAATCATATCCATCCTTTAATAGCTCAACTATCTTCTCAATTCATGGTATGTAATTCATCAGACTAACTCTTAATCGATTGCCTCGGTTAACACTTAATCGAGTCGCATGTGGCCATGATTTTCGAATCATATCACCTGAGAGCGCCTAGAGAATATATCTTCAGTCAAAGGGGTAAAATCACATCTTGGTTATCCACATCACGTAGCTTGATTCTCAGCTGACCCAAACTCTTCCTTTATAACTCCCCTGCGATGGAATATCATTTGATAGAACATAAGTCGGAAAATCCATAACTAGGATTGTGTGACAACCTCAAGTCTCAGGATTACAATAATTGAGACATAGAAATGACGACTTGTTCATTATATCTCATTATGGGTCGGTCTAAATCGCTAAACTGACGGGTAACGGGTAGGCTACACTAGCGTATGTTGGTGATATACTTTCCAGGATCCTCATTGTGCCTCACTGACCAAGGTGGCCCGCTTTGGGTTAGAGCTTTGCTTCACAGAAGGCCTAGTCAGGGAGAAGAGACGGAGTCCAGTCCGGCTACGGGAAGGCCCAAAAGACTTACCGACATAGGCCTATTATGTTACTTCTAGATCAAGATGTACTCTGTAACCGACTCTTAGTCGTAGCCGAATAGGTCTCTCTTGTAAACCCTAGGCCGGATATCTATATAAGCCATCCTAGGGTAAGCCTTTAGGGCACCCTCACAATAGTCTACAATCTCAACTCGCACAGGCGAAACCCTTGTAACCCATATTCTGGCTCTGCCATATTACTAGATTGCTAGTAGGAGTAGGATCCGTCCAAAGCCGACGGATTCGAACCTAGATAAATGTGTGTGCTCACAGTCTCGGCATACCGTACATTTCACACCCCTCTCTTCCACATGCCTCGAGGACCCCCTCATGGCATACTTGTCATCAATCCGATGACAGTTGGTGATGATCGGCTCAACACGTCGATCTCGTTGGGGAACCCCAAGAGGAAGGTATGATGAGCACAGCAGCAAGTTTTCCCTTAGTTATGAAACCAAGGTTATCGAACCAGTAGGAGCAAAGAAACACCTCCAAGGTGTTGTTTCCAACTTGGAATCCTGCACAACACAACCACAAAACTTTGCCCCCACTTACAGTGAGGTTCTCAATCTCACCGGTTTTGCTGAAAACAAAGGATTAAACGTATCATGTGGAAGATAGTAATTGCTTGCAGAAAGTAAACAGAAAATAGTAAATAGCTTGTAGATTGATGGTAAAAGAATGGACCAGGGTCCATAGTTCACTAGAGGTCATTCTCCTTAAGATAGAAGACATGTTGGGTGAACAAATTACAGTGGGGCAATTGACAGACACCAAGAAAGCATACATGCATATACTAATCATCTTGACTCCTATGAGATTTGATTGGGCATTACAACATTATACATAGACCGTAACACAACTGCATCTATGACTAATAATCCACCTTCAGGTTATCATCCGAACCCCCTCCAATATTAAGTTGCAAGCAACAGATAATTACATTAAGCAATGTGGGTAAAGTAAACAATATGATTGCTCTATGAACAAAGGATTGTTGTTTTGTTCCTAGTAGCAACAACACATCTAGTACCTTAGAGATTTCTGTCACTCCCCAGATTCCTAGAGGCATGAACCCAAAATCGAGCATAAATACTCCCTCTTGGAATTGCTAGCATCTACTCGGCTAAGATAGCTACTAACAACGGAAAGCATGCAAGATCACAAATAACATAGACATGATAGAATCAATAATCAATCTGAAATAGCATCTCAATATCCATCGGATCCCCGCAAACACAACATGTAAGATTACAAATAGATGATCTTGATCAACGGAGCTCACAAGATCTAAACATGGTAGCACAAAGGAGAATAACCAACCATCTAGCTACTACATGGATCCGTAGTCCAGGGATGAACTACTCACACATCACACCGAAGGCAGTCTTGGTGATGAAGAAGGCCTCCAGGGTGATCTCTCCCCTCTGGCAGGGTGCCGGGAAGAGATTTAGATCCCTCCCGATATAGGGATGGAGATAGCAACGGCTACATACTCTTTCGTGGAATTTTGATCGAGTACTTAGGGTTTTCATCCCAGAGGCAATATATAGGCGAAGGGGCAAGGTCGGTTGAGTACCAGGGGGGCCACACCCCCTGGTGGCGCGTCTAGGGCTAGCCGCGCCACCACTAGGTGTGGTCACCCTGGTTCCCCTCTTCGTCTCCCCTCCGGACTCCGTATTCCTTCTGGTGAAATATTGACTTGGGGTTTTGTCCGGTCCAATTCCAAGAATATTTCCTTACTAGCTGTTCTGAAACCAAAAACATCAGAAAACGGGCAACTGGCACTGTGGCATCTTGTTAATAGGTTAGTTCCAGAAAATGTGTAAAAATACTCCAAAGTGTGGACAAAACATAAGAAAGTAGATATAAAATAAGCATGGAACATCAAAAATTATAGATAGCTTTGCAATGTATCAACATACCCAAGCTTAACTCCTACTCGTCATCAATTAGGTAAGTGATAAAGAAGAAGAATTTTTGAGGTGACATGCACCATCATAATCTTGATTAAAGTATTTGTAAAACATTGATAGCTGGGATCATAGTACTTTAACATAGCATGAAAGATATAGTTCTAATAATTAGACATAGCAACTATGTTGTAACATGAAAAGGTACAAACAAAAGATTCATGAATAACAATGCTTTGAAAGATGTTTGTTTGTTTCACATATAGAAAACATAATGAGAATGGTATTCAGCTTGTCCCTCATAGTGGAGAATATCATTTTGTGGCCCGAAAGTTGGGGTGTCTAGGCAACGCGGTACCCGAGTTCCCTGATATCATCCGCGATGCTATAGTTGGCATGCCAAATACTTAGAGGGTCTTTTTCGGCACGAATTCAACTTTATATTTCAATACAAAAAATCAGGCTAATGGCCATCAAGTTGCCCCCCTGTCAGTTCTCGCCGTTATGTCGCTCCTGTCGCTTAGGTGTCAATTAGGCTTGCAGCGTTGGCACCTGCATCCATTACGCATCTTCTTTTTCCCCGGAGTGGAAATCTATGGGGCGTTGCAGCCATGGCGCGGAGCTGGGACATGGAAGAACCTGCTCGGCCTAGCTCTCCTCCCTGTAGGCTTGTAGCGTTGGCACCTCCATTACTCGTCTTCTTCCCCAGAGCGGCAATCTATGGTCGCAGCCATGGCGCAGAGCTAGGAAGTGACGAAGCTGCTTGGCCCTGCTCTCCTCCCCATCCCGAGTCGGAGCTCGCTCACCGTGGAGACACCCATGGCACGGTCGAGGACGAGAATTGGTTCCCGGTTAGATCTATCACCTTGTCAACCATGCTCAGCTCTGTTTTCCTCCTCTAGAATCCGAGCTCGCCATCGCCGTGGTTGCACCCGCACCAATTCTGTCACCTCTGCCGAGGTCTCTGTGGTAGCTCAAGTTCTGGGGCTCTCCAAGTTTTGCCATGTTGGGCCTGTAAGTGTTGTTGTATGTTAAACTAGCAAATCTCTTTTGTTCAAATCTCTTGGGTTGTACCAACTTCATTGTGTTTAATTATGAAAGACAAAATATACATGACTTCTCTCAATTTCTCGCATAGAAAAATGCACAGCTAATTTCATATTCTCGCAGGAACTGGCCCCACTTGTTGAACTGGCGGCACTGCCACGATCTCCACGTAACCACGGTGAGTTCTCGAACCAAAAGTTGCAGTTACCACGTTTCTTCTGCAGTCATTCCTCTTCCTCAGTCATTCCTCTGCAGTTTTTCCTGGGCGCTTCTTCTTCCTCTGTTCTAGAACCGTCGGTTCATCTTCTTCTTCCTCTCGAAGGCAGTTCTTTGCAGGCAGTTCCTTTCACCCATTTCCTTGCAGGCATGGACGATGGGAAACGCACAACAGAGACCCACTTGGTCCCTGCCCATGGCACCATGACTTTGAAGTGGTGTACACAAATGATGAAGCGACTGTGGAGACAACTCTCACCAGGTTTGAGCAATTTCTTGAGAAAGAGAAGCACAAGTTTGTGGGGCTAGACTTGGAGTACACCCGTGCAAATAAGCGAAAAAATCCTCCACAAGAGATCACTGTCGTGCAAATCGCCATACATGAGGAGGTCCTCGTTTACCACTTCTACAGGTATGTGAAATTTAAATTTGAGATCACCACTTCTGCATCCCGTGTTCCCTTACATCCATAGAACCATCCAAGTGCAGGAGTAAATCAACTGAGATGCGTTGTCCGGCTCTGGTCGGGTTCTTGTGTAGGAAAGGGATAACTTTCACTAGCGTGGATATCACAAATGACACAATTATGCTTTCTCGTGCGTTGATAAAAATCCCAGAGGGGCACCACATCGACATCCAAAATCTATACAAGATTAAATCATACCCAGCGAAGGATGGCATGGGTGATCTGGCAGCGGAAATCGTCAATAAATCCTATGGAAAACAGAAGAAATTGAAGCGACTCGATCACGACTATTGGGAGTGGAAGCCGATGAGCCAGGTGCGCCTCGAGTATGCAGCCAGAGATGCCTACATGGCGTACGAGTTGTACAGTAAGCTCATTACCATGAAAGATGGGATGGTTCAGGCGGGGTTTTTCACGAGAGAGATATGCCCTGGTTGCAAGCTAGCCCAGGAGAAGAAGTGCGAGGAGGACAGAAAGCGGTTTCAGGATGAGTAGGGATCTTGGGAAGGTGGTGACATCAAGCGGCTGAAGGGGAAGCAAGTCAAGGACGACAACAAGTGGTGGTCATACATTATGTGTTTGAACTAGATTTTAGTTTCTAGTTTATTATGTGTGTGATACATTTAGTTACTTCAATACAAAATTTCGACCAATTTAACTTGTTGATGTATTCCTTGACAATTATAATATAATCGAGCACTAGAAATATTTTGTAGTGTGCATGAGCATGATCAGTAAATATAATTGAACACTAGAAACTTTAAGGCACTCCATTTAAAGGAGTAGATTAATATATAAGGTTCACCAGAGACACCACGGATATATTGTCTTACATGCCACACATAGGTAATAATTAACTAGAACAAAATAAAAGCAGGGGCTGCAGTAGGAGGCCGGGACACGGAGACGCTTAGCAGGGCAGGGGTTTATCAGCAGGAGGCAGCGACAGCCTAGTCGGTGGGATACATGCCAGTCCTGACATACTCCCGGAGGAATTTGCCGTAGGCTACGTGCCGCGCCAAGGTAATCGGCCTATGGCTTCTGCCTCTGCCTCTGCCTCTGCCAATGCCCTCCACTGCATTAGCCCACACTGTAACCGCCTCAGCACGTAGCGGCTCTTGTTGTCCCTGGATTCCTTGCTAACGTCCACTTCATCATCATCCTCCTGTTGATTTTTAAGAACATAACTTAGAACTTGTACATATGATTGAATTGTATTACAACTCAAGAATTGACAACATGTATATGTAAGACAATATATCCGTGGATATCAAAGATAAAGCATCTCAGAAATAGTTTAATCGGTTCATATATCATTTCATCTCAACACAATGACAAATAATTGCATCAGATTGCGGCCTCATAAGTTTCTTCAGGGATGGAGTCAGCGGACCATGTAACAATTGCACAACCTGTAATGTTGTTGTACATCGCCCCAGGTTCACTAACTCATCCCTGAAAAAATCTGACACCAATGTGTCTGCCTCTCTTTTGGGACAAATTTGAATCATTGGACACAATAAGAAATTGAAATATAATCATACAAAACATTATTCTGGTATATACATAGTCAGGTACAAAAACAAGCCTCAATATTGTAATTATAAATAAAAAACCAAACAATTAATCTTCAGGTGCATGTTAAAAATACTTATGATCAAAACCATTCATATACATATGCATCATACCAATCATTAAAAGATCAGAAACAATTCAAGGATCATATATGTAGTTCCATATGAGAATAAATCTAGGACCTCATAATTTGTTTCAGAGATGGAGTTGGCGAACCAAACTACCAACAGCACAACCTATATTGTTTGTGTGCATTGCTGCCTTAGGTTCACCAACCCATCCCTAAAACATGACACCGTCATACGTGTCTCCCCTTGAACTCTTTTGGGGCAAATTTTAATCATCGGCCTCGGTGACAAACTAAAATGTAATTCTTATACACTATGAATGCATGGAATAGATAATTCAAATATCATAGTTCTATGAATGTAGAATAAATATTGCGGCCTCATAAGTTTATTCAGGGACGCCGTGAGTGAACCAAGTAACAATTGCACAGCCTATATTTTTCTTGTACATCGCCCCAGGTTCACTAACTCGTCCCTGGAAAAATCTGACACCGATGTGTCTGCCTCTCTTTTGGGGCAAATTTGAAACACTGGCCACAATAAGAAATTGAAATGTAATCATACAAAACATTATTCAGGGATATACATAATCAGGTACAAAAACAAGCCTAAATATTGTAATTATAAATAAAAAACCAAACAATTAATCTTCAGGTGCATGTTAAAAATACTTATGATCAAAACTATTCATATACATATGCATCATACCAATCATTAAAAGATCAGAAACAATTCAAGGATCATATATGTAGTTCCATATGAGAATAAATCAAGGGCCTCATAATTTGTTTCAGTGATGGAGTTGGGGAACCAAAGTACCAACAACACAACCTATATTGTTTGTGTGCATTGCTGCCTCGGGTTCACCAACCCATCCCTAAAACACGACACCGTCATACGTGTCTCCCCTTGAACTCTTTTGGGGCAAATTTCAATCATCGGCCTCGGTGACAAACTAAAATGTAATTCTTATACACTATGAATGCATGGAATAGATAATTCAAATATCATAGTTCTATGAATGTAGAATAAAGATTGCAGCCTCATAAGTTTCTACAGAGATGGCGTAAGCGAACCAAGTAACAATTGCACAGCTTATATTGATCATGTACATGGCCCCAGGTTCGCTCACTCATCCCTGTAAAAATTTGACACCAATGTGTCTGCCTCTCTTTGGGGCAGATTTGAATCATTGGCCACAATAAGAAATTGAAATGTAATCATACCAAACAATATTCAGGGATATACAAATGCATCATACAACGCATTCATAGATCAGAAACAATACAAATATTATATATTTTGGTTCCGTATGAGAGAAAAAATTAGGGCCTCATTTTTTTCAGCGATGGAGTTGGAGAACCAAAATACCAACAGCACAACCTGTATTGTTTATGTGCATTGCTGCCTCAGGGCCACTAACCATCCCTAAGAAAATGACACCATCAGATGCCCTTGCACTATTTTGAGGAAAAATTGAATCATTGGGCTCAGTAAGGAATAGAAATGTAATGTTATAGGCCTGTTGTGTATCGAAATCAACACTCAACTAGAAAACTCAACTAGATGGCAGATGAGCAGATTGGGGTTTTGTGAATAGACAGATTGGGGTTTTGTGACTAGATGGCAGATGCATCAATCAACCGATCGAATCATATATATACTACCCTACTTCAAGAGCAAAAGAATCTGTATACGATTGAGCAAATCCTATGTATGAACAGTGAAAATTGCGGCTGCGACTAGAGAAGCTGGCAATATAGTACCTCGGACTCCTCATCAGGGACCTCCTCCTCGAACTCATCATTCTCCATGATTGCATCGAAGATTTCTTGAACGGCGATGGGGTCGTCGATGTAGATCACCTGATTGCCTCTACCTGCCGCCTGCCCCCTATCCAGATCTGCCGTTGGCACCACGACATTGTCAGCCACGATGTTGTCGGCCACCTGCTGCTTGGCGGCGACGGCTACTACCGGCCGCTCGACGGCGATGGCTACCACCTGCTGCTCGGCAGCGACGGCTACCAACTGCTGCTCGGCGGCGATGGCTACCACCTGCTGCTCGGTGTCGATGGCTACTGGCTGGACGGATGATTTCGCACCCTCGACGGCGCGGCGACGAGTGGCGTTCGTGCCCGGAGAAGACGCCTCCGCCTGCTTGGCGACGACCGAGCCATCTGCTGCTTCTCCTTCAACTGGCTTCACCTCCGGATCTTCTCCACGCGTACGCTTCATGGCGCACCAGGGAAGGAGGTAGTGCAAACGAGGGAGATTCGGCGCGCACGGCAGGTGTAGATTGGGGTCTTGGGACTAGACAGACTGGGGGAAATGACACGAGCTCATGGAAGAAGAAGGTCAAGGGGGGTTATAAACACCGGACCGTTCGTAGTCCTCGAGTGGACACGTGTGGTGGGCGGGGGGCTACCACGATCTCCACCCTTTTTTTCGGTTCCCATTTTTTTGAAACAGCCACGATCTCCACTTTAGAGCTGCATTGAAAACACGCTCATGGCAGACCTCGATTCCACTGCATGCAAGTGGCGTGGAACTAATTTCTAGCATGTTAGATCTACTCGAGGGGGGCCCTTGACTCATGGAATGTACTAGCGGTAGGCCCAGTTGGAAGTGAGATTGAGAACGCTGCGTATAAATGGGATATGTTTGATTAAAATCAAGTGGCAATAAATTGCAGCGTCCCGTCGACAACTGTGCACTCGATGACCCCGTTGCCCTGTGCATGAGTTGTAGTTGCAGTAGTAGGCTTTTCAGACTTGATTAAACTTGACATGACCGCTCGACGACTTTTTCCATGGACGGCATCGTGTTCTTTCCTGTAGAAGTCTCACGGAGGGAGACGTCCGTGCTGTCCCACGCTGTACTGTGAAGGGCACGAGGTGTGCAACGATCATCGTTGGATCGCACAGAATCAAAGGTTGGTGCGCACGACCTGTGTGACAACTGTGACAACCAATCAGCAAGTAGCAGACAGGGTGAGCACGGTTTTGGGCTTCTATGAAAGATAGAGAGGGGGGTGGGCAAAACTAAGTAGTACCACATAAAACAAAGGGCAAAACTGAGTAGTATAAAAATGGAAAGTGTCTTGTACAATGAAATACATCGTGGAATACATCAAATTATGCCAAGATAGATCCACTAGAGTTCATTGAAAGTGTGTTCTTCTCATAAACCACACATGGATCCACCAGTGGCATTGCATGTGTGTTCTTCTAAACAAACCACATAAGGATCCACCAGTGTCATTGCATGTCTGTTCTTTTCATGAACCACACCCAGTTTCACTGCATGTCTGTTCTTTTCATGAACCACGCCCAGTTTCACTGCATGTCTGTTCTTTTCATGAACCACATAAGGATCTACCAGAGTCATTGCATGTCTTTACTTCCATAAACCACATATGGATCCACCTAGTGTGATGGCATGTCTGTTCCTCTAAACATACCCCATAAGGATCCACCAGTGTCATTGGATGTGTGCT